>CM018573.1:17667544-18276848 GCA_009078335.1 Salix brachista
GACCAGAAGTTTGGAGGAAGTGGAAGAGATCAATGGTCCTGTGGTGTTTCGCGATGCTGCCTGGTTAGGGAAGGTCGGGCTGATAGATAACATTAAGATCAGTCAATCAATGAAAGATTTTTATTATTCTTTTCACTGTGCTTGATAACCATGAACATTTTTTTATGGCGATTTCGCTATTGTTTCGGAGGGGCATAGAATTTGTGAGCTGGGAACAGAACCTCCTTTTGAATTCATTGATACTCTTGCAAATTTTGACAGAAGCAACTTTCAAGAATATTAAAAAATGATGTTCTTGGCTAATGCATTGAAGATTATCACAAAGATATTTCGACATGCCTCAACTATGCCCCCCAAATTGTACAAGACTCTTGATTGTGAACCCTAACAAAAAACAATTATCTCAATTTGGATGAGGTTAACCCGTGAAATCAAGTAAAACAAGGAAAATCAACTCGAATTGTTTTTAAAAGAACCATGTTCTAGGTAAAACCTATTTCTTTAGGTTTCGAGTTATTGATGAGGCGTTTATTTTATGGTATCCCCAACGGGAATAACATGATAGCAAAGAGCTTGTGATTATATAACAGGTCTCGAGTTCAAGTAAGGATATTAATTTTTTATAAGAACCGGAACAACAGAAATTTTACTCGCTCATCTTGGCTTACAAAGTGCACTTTCTAGGATAGAATTTCCTCACATTCAAATTTTTATTTATTTATGGTATTTAAAGAGTATTTTTCAAAATAAAAGAGGACATTGATGAATATTTAGTAGATTTTGGATTTAGTTCTCTCATCCATGTTTTTATTCAAAATAAACCCAGAAAAGTAACTACTAGAATATATTTTAATTTCGGTGCATCATATAATTTTCCGTCATCAATTGAATTGTAATTTATATACCTTTTCCGTTTATGTTCATTGAATTTTCCGATTTGATCCCAAAACAGCAAAATCTTTGAATATATTTATTTTGAATGTTAACAGGTCCGCATACACTCAATAATCAGGAAAATATGACCCCCGCCCCAGTTTGAACGTCTTTCAAAGCATAAAAAATTCAGAGCACCCCCATATGCATCCAAAAAGATGGGCAATATGGTAAAGATGCCATCTCCACTTGGCCACCAACCACTTCCTGAGGTAATCATCAAATTTATTTGTATTTAAACCAGACAGAGAAACATATCGAGTAGTAAATGAATGACAAGGAACGACTCCACGCGTCAAGAAATTGTAAATAATTCAAAAAGAAAAACTATACAGGCACCGTACGATACAGTCATTTGAAGCCAAAAACTATATAGCAGAACCTGGAAGGCGTAGCCCCAAGAAAGTAAAGGTAGATCATATTCAGCATTTGAAGCCGCCACATATAGACAATACTATGATGAGAATCAAGACAATCAAGATCGCCAACACTATCATCTTTATTTTCATGTTCTGCCACCACATTTTCCTCTTTATCTGGGTTCCGGTCTGCCTGAAATCTTGTGCCTGGGACACCACAATAAAGGATTCGTTCATTAGTCAACAAAAGGAAGGCAATAGCAATGATCATATACAACTCATATACCATAATCATGCATAATAAACACAAATGCAAAAGCATTGAAATCCTTTAATTTTGGGTAAGTTGGCTAGCAATGAATGAAAGGACTGGTAGCCACCAAACGATTTTTTTGTAATATGGATTCTGTTGTGTTGAAATGTTTATGCCGGTCCATGCTTCAATGCAAATGATAAATAGATGTATAAAGAAACCGTACAGCCTCGTATATGACAATCTCATTACTATATGTCTTCGAATGATCTATACTAACAGAATCAAAAGGCATCGCCACACTAAAAGCCTATCCATTTACATCTACTCCCAGTATGGTTAAGGGAATAGTCAATTTCGCTTGGTGGGAAAAATAAGAATAAATAAATCTACCCGCTTACCTGATGGCGAAGGTTTTCTGTTTTGTCCACCAGAAGTTCAATTGTCCCTCCCCGATCAAGAACCTGCAGAAATAAACTTCAATCTCTTAAACATAGCTTCACGTCTCAGTTTTTAATTATTATGATCTATACTAATCTTCCCATTAAAAGCAAATTAAACTAAAAAAAAAATCACAAGACCATGCAATATGAAATGAACTTCATTAATTAACATGATAGCTGCATATCCCTTTTCTTATTTTTTATGATCCGCACTAATATAAAGCCAGAATCTTCCCTGTAAAACCATAATCCCTAAACAAAAAATTAGAAATTTCTGTAATCCCTTTCGGTAGTTATAAGAAATAAAATCAGCAATGCCTTGCCTTCTCAATGTTTTCCATCATAACTCCTTTCACCTCAGAAACCTGAGCTTTCACTTTGGCAAGCTTGCTGACTTCCTCTGGATGGTCCATACAGTACTGCATCTGCTCCTTCAATTTCGGCCTAAGTCAACAAGGGCAACTTTGTAACAACAAATAGATTTATAGCATAGTGATGCAGGAGACTTTCTTAAGTCAATAGGCATAACTTTTGATCTATCTATAGTTGAGGCTGAGATTTTGTTAGAAAAATTGCAGGCTATATTTAGAGAGTGATAAAAACTGTAATAAAAATTATTTTTTGTTTGAAAATATATCATTTTATATATTTTTATTTTTTAAAATTTATTTTTAACATCAGCGTATCAAAACGATATAAAAATATACAAAAAAAATAATTTAAATCTAAAACAAATTCAAAGATTTTCAAAAACATAGACCAACCACAAAAACAAATATCATCTTTCTCGGGTTAAATTTTTTTAGTAACCCAAGAGACCTTCAATAAGACCTAGAAATTATTACTCAAACTTTATTATATTCTTCTAGTTAATTTAAGATTATTTATACATATAAATTAGAGCTCTTTTATTATTTTTTACAATTTTATTTACGACTCTTTTCCTTTATTTTTTGGTTTTCTTATTTATTTAAGTATAAAAATATTTGTTAATAAAATTACAGTTAGTGTTTTTATATAATCTTTTATTTTAAATTTTTTGTGTTTTTGTAATTATTGTCTTTCTCGTGTTATTTCGTTAGTGTCAAGCAGACAGTGCATCCTTTCTTTCTTTTTTTGCAAGCATAATACTAAATCCAATAAACAAATGAGAAGAACAATTACCCATATTCCTTGTTCAGACTATTAGCAACCGCTATTGCAGCTTTCCCCCCGCCATATCTGTTGGTAAAATCCTCCTTGACTCTCTCGAGATAGGCAATCGGAATCTGTCGCCCCACAGACTCCACGGCAACTACACAGTAAGCTGCAAAAGTCCCGAGATGCCACCATTAGTTTGGAAACTTTTATTTGCCATTAATTAAATCCATCACTTATGTACATCCATTTCTAGAATTCTAAAGCTTAAAATGAAAAAATATATATTATTATATACTCATAAAACATCAATAATCACTATCTGCATCATCATTCAAAGCAACTTCAATTAAGAAAATTCTAGTTTAGTAAATTAAATATTCTATAAAAAACGATGTTTCCTTTCATAGCCATCATCTATAACTGTATGAAATAAATAACAAATTACAAAATCGCAAAGGCGAAACAAGATCACAGCAAAACGTGTAGATCAGTTCATAAAGAGCGGTAAAATCGATTAATCAACGGGAGGGGGGGAGGGAGGGATATACTGAAGCCGTTATCGACGAGGTAGTTGAAGGTGTGTCCATCGCAGTTGTATGTGAACTTGTTGTTGGTTGCAGGAAGTTTCTGGAGACACTGAGCGGCTATGCTCGCGAAGTTACCGGAGAAATCAGTGTAATCAGCCAAAATCACCTTGCCTCGAGCCACGAAGCTGTAGATCAACGATTGTTGCCCCATCTACTTCAAAAATATAACCCTGAGAGAGAGAATAGAGGCTTCGTTGCAGCAGAAGCGGAGATGAGTTTTCGAAGACGAGAAAGGAAATAGGGAGAATTTCGTTCTCGCTTGGAGGTGAAGTAAGCTTCAAGATAGGCAGGTAGCGTAGCTTTCGTTTTGTTATTTTTTATTGGTAAGACCACCCTAGTATTTTATATTATTTCCGGAAAATGCCACGAAGTTTGGTTTTTCTTTATTTGACTTGACATTTTTAAGCGAGGTGAACCATGGTCGTTACTCGTTAACGAAGAGTTTTTCTTCTCTTCTAGAAGAAGAGAAGAAAATTCATCTCTAATTTTCTTTTTAATTTCTAGTTTTTATTTTTATTGGAATATCAGGAAATAAAATATTTTTTTTGATATTAGGAAATTAGAAAATATGTTGAATGTTTTTTTTTTCATTTCCAGTTATAAGGACTAGATTATACAAACTAGAATTGTAAGGACTACACTGCAAATATTACATCCTCCGCCCTCAATAGAATAGCATTGTTTAAGTGTTTATAATTTCAATTCAAAACCTTTTTTTATTATTATTTGTTGTTGTTGTTAACTTGTTATACCATGATTCAATAAACTTCCACGGTAAAATTTAATTCTTATCCGTGTCTAAAAAAAATCTAAGGAATCTTATGCTAAGAATATTTTAAAAAATATTAAATTAAATTTAATCTAAAAAAATTAAATAAGGTCAAAAATGATTTTCTTAACTAAGCTCTACAAAGTGGATACAAAATATAATTGTTAAACTTAATCAGAAATTGACTTGAGAAAGAGTTTGGGTCACCACCTTAACTATTTTTATTAAAATGTTTTTTTTAATAATATTATTTATATAAAGTTTTGATTAGTTCAACCAAGTTTTATTTAATTGATAATTAATTTTAAGTAAAAATCTAATCCGAGTTAGGATTTAGATTCTAAATTTTCTATATCATTCCACCAAAGTATGTCCTATTAAGTATACTAATAAACTATAATAAACCCACTAGAAATTAATCCCATGCAACTTATTTAAGAAAATAAACAATATTTTCCTTAAATTTCATTATGCCAACAAAAATCATGGCAAATCTATCTTATAAGTTTTAAAAACAAAACTCCTTCTATTTTTTTCTCCCATTAGCTATAAAGGGAAAAATCATTGTTGCTTTCATATCTTTTTTGTTTATCAAAAATATTAGTTAACTTACAAATGATGTAGATATAGATATAAATGACATGTCTCTCTCTATTTTTTTTAATTTCAAACGTATATAAATTTTAAAATTATTTCATAAATATATTTATATTATATTTGCATCTTTTCAATCAAACAAGTTTTTATTTTCATTGTCATCGTCTTTTCTATTACAAGAAAATAACTAAATATTACTTTAAAAATAGCTAGTGACTTGTTAAGAAATTAGATGGAACATTTTTTTTTTTTTGTGAATGAAAAATAAAAGGAAAATTGGCTTTGTATGTATAAAGAAAAACACTCATAACATCATTTTTTTGTTTTCCAACACAAAACATAAAGTTGAAAAATCATAAACTAAGTGTTTTTAGTTTTGCAATTAAAATATTTTTATTTTTAAACAGTGAAGTCTTTTGTTTGTTTTTCCTTTCCTTCCTTCCTTTCTTTCTTTTTTTAAAAATGAAGTATCTTGTTAATATTGAATAATCATTATTAAAACTCTCTTTATATTTTATTTTTTTGAACATATCCTCATATATTTTTGGAAAACTTTCATTTTCATTAATTAACCCAATCCGAATTATAATAGGATTGGGATTTAAGTACAAACTTTCTTTAGTTCATATGCTAAAAAGATAATTTTGCTAGAGCAAGTTGTTATTTATATAGTTTATTTATTTATTTAGAAATAATAGAGTTATTAAACTTGTTTTAACGAGTCAACCTAATGATCCATCGATCTAGGGTATAATTTGACCAAAATTTCAAATTAAACCAGATAAAAGTTAAGTAAATACTCTAAAATTCAAAATACTAGGAAAAATACTTTTGTCTATCTTCTATTTTCCATAACTGAGGATTCTAGGGTTTGGTGACAGAGGTTGAATTTATTGCAAAACAATTTTTTTTATTATTTTAAGTACCCTTCAATGATTTAGTTGGTGATTTTTATTATGAGAAGTTGTAGTAAATAAGTATTAAATTTTAAGAGCGAGAAAGTTTGTTTCTTACTTTATTTATAATAAATGTTAAAAATAAATTATAAAAGAATTAAGAGTGTGAACCCTTTGTTTGAGTTGTTTAAAGTGTATTTATATAACCTTGATTTTTTTTCTAATTCACGGGGTCATATGTCTTTTTTTCTTTTTTAACATCAAAGTGGAAAAGGACTTACAATTAATAATATTGAATGTCTTCTTCCATGATATTAATATTGATGGGAGTATCAAGTGCCTATAAAAAAAACAAGCATACATCAATCTATGCATTATATTAATATTAATAAAGTCATCTCTTATAATCAATATTAATATTAATTGATGCATGAACGACTCTTATACAACTTTTCGCATAGATATGGTATAGAGAGATGATGATCTTAGATTTTCACCTTTGATGCAAAAAAAAATTGATGATCCTGATAATCTTTTAGACTCATAAGTGTTTAGGCTTAATGTATAGTTAAATCCCCGGGGGGTTATAGTATGCCAAACCCACAAGCGCTTGGGTCTGACTTGTATTTGAGCCTAAGGAGGCTAGGTTTGGCATATTTTTAGACTTAAAAGTATTTGGTTCTGATATGTAATGGAGCCCGAAGGAGTAATGTTTGAAATCTTGTCAAACCCATAAATATTTAGGCTTGACATGTAGCGAAACCCAAGAAGACTAGGTCTAATATCTTGTTAGACTTACAAATATTTGGGTTTGGCATATAATTGAGCCAAAAATAATTGAGTTTCAAATTTTATTAGGCCCATTGGCATTTAGGTTTGGTATGTTGCTTAGCTCAAAAGGGTTTGGACCTACATGTGTTTGGACTTAAGGTGTAGTCTCCCGCATAAAAGTTAGGTCTGAAATCCAACAATCCCCACAATCACTTGGTCCTAACACGTCGCCAAGGATAAAAAAAAACTGAGTTTGTCATGCTGTCAAACCTGAAAATACTTGATTCTGACACATAGCCAAGCTTGGGGGGGGAGTTAGATTTTATATCTTGCTAGACTAGAAAGTGTATGGTCTTAACTTTTTGATGAACTCATGAGGGTTAGGTCTGGTATTTTGTCAAATCGACATGTGTTTGAGCCTAACATGTAGCCAAGTCTAAAAAGAGTTAGCTTTAGATCTTACCAAATTTATAGGCATTAAGGTTTAATATGTAGCTGACCTTAGGCCGAGTCTAAAAGAGTTAGCTTTAGATCCTATCAAATTTATAGGCATTGGGTTCGACTTCTTACTAAACCATATTGCAATGGGTTTTGGCCTCTATCAAGCTTCTATAATAGATTTTTTTTCTTTTGGTCCCTTTAAATGCCAAAATAGCTTGAGTGAGGGATTATATCTGGTTAATAAATAGTTGAAAAATTAAAAGAGCTTGCAGGGTAGATACACAAGTTGCCTTTGAGAGGTCCGTAACATTCTTTATCCTAGGAGTCTCTTGATTGCCAACCATTTATGGCAGTTTTGAAATTCCATTTAATTTTCAATGAACTGAACTTACAAGAATTATGAGAGAGAAAGGCAATTAGAATCAAAATACATAATAGAATTCATTTAAAAGTTTTATAGAAAGGAAAACTTATTCTAGAAGAAATCAGTTAATGATCTTTTGAACATTTTTTTATGAAAAACGCTAGTTGAAGATGCTTCAATATCAATAATGTAAGGAAAATTATTTTTCATCATATTTAGATGACGAATGATCATATGTTTATGTCAATCTTCTATTCTTCAAAACCTTTAATGGCTTTACACCCGACTAAACCCAACCCACCCTAATTTTTGGATGCTTCATATCCGAATACTAAATGTAAAAGATTGGATCCTTGTTTATCCCATATGCATCTTAAACTTGATTTAGTTTAGTCTAACCCTAAAAATTATATATCTGATTCTTTTTATACCTTGTGCATTTTGAATTTAATCCTAGTTTAATCATGACTTAACTCCTAAATCAAACTAGTGTTTAAAGCATTTGAAAAACTTTTTTTTTCTCAAACATTCTAACAGTTTATTTCTATTTATTGTTTTAATGAAAATAAAGAATTCAAGTTTTCTGATTACTCTTTTTAAAAAATATATAAAATCAAACCTACTAGGTTTTGATTGTAGATATAAAACTCAATCTGACTTAAGGAGTTAACCCGGGACCAAGTGACCTAAGGCTTTGGCAAGGTTTCAAATGGCCAAAACCTAGGCTTGTAATTAGCCTGATCAAGTCGGTTTCAAGTGACCCAGTGAAATCTAACTTTTTTATATTTTTTAATAAATTCATAGAACATAAAATTAATTTGTGAATATTTAATCTCATATTTTTTTTATAGCCTATCTGAAATATTTATTAACTTTTTTCCGTGTGGAATAACTATATATATAGCTCTCATTCACCTATAATGTTTCTTAATATATATCCTCCATTAACTTATATTATTTTATTTTATTATAAAATATACACGCACACATAAAATGTTTCTTAACTTTTTTACATGGATAACTATATATAGTCTATGTTTATATAAAAACAATTATTTAATTATTCATGTGACAGTAAAATTTAAAAAAATAATTTTTTTAAAGTTAATATTAACCTGTCTTTCGGGAGGCCAAGTCAACCTATATAAGGTTTATTAATATCTATGGTTTTGACTATTAGGTTTGGATGGAAAACCGAAGGAACAACTAAAATACCAATGGCCCAAGCTAGGCCCAAATCCGACGAAATCGGATATTCCTGCAAATTTAATTATCCTGACATCTCCTTCTTACAACATCATTAACAAAGTAGAAACACAGAGAAACCGAGAGACGGTCGGAGTCGGACACTGCGTGAGAGCCACACCAGTTTAACGTCAGTCATGAGTGGGGTTTCTGCTCCTGTCTCAGCTTCTCCACCATCTCATTGCTTCTACAATCTTCAATCTAAAACCCAAACTAAGCAAGAGCTTAGCTTTGTTAATCCTCCTATTATCTCGTGTTCTTCTTCATCATCATCGCATATTGCGCATAAAACCCATCTGAGCCTGGGGTTTAAAACAGCTTTGAGAGGTTGTCCTAAAATCAATGTACGATGCAGTAGCAGCAGGGAACCTGGTGGCCCTAGTTCTGCTTCTGGTACATAGATTTCTTTTTCTCATTATTTTTGGTCTATGTATTGATAAATATTATATTAATTGGTGGTGACTTGATAGAAAACTTTTTATTTGCTCCTTATTGTTTGGATTTGTGAATATCAATATGGGTTTTATGTTATTTTGAATCTGATACGTTCTTAGCTTTTAGTATAAAAAAATTTGCGGATCAAACACTTCCCAGATTGTTTACTACTGCTGTGCCCATGTTAAAATATTGCATGTGGAATAGTTGTTTGTATTTGTTGTTAACCACGTGAAACAAATGGTGTCAGAATGCCTGTGTATAAATTCGACTACCCAAATCAATTTGGAAGGAGATCAGTCCTCCAAAATATTTTTGGCAGAGGGTCAGTTGTGGTTTAAGGATTTCGTAGAGAATTTCTTGAAACATAAAGGGACAAAGGGACTTTCGGTGTAACTAATGTGAACAATGACTTTAGAATGTCAAGTTTGGTGCTACTTAGGCTCTTAAGTGCAACAGCTTGTTTAGTGATGTGTGTGGATGTGAATGTATAGTGTGATTTTATCACGAGACTTTATCGTTGCTGAAGAGGATGTATAGTCTATTGCCAAGTTTCATTATGATTTCAAATATCTTTGCTGAAGATGTTGCCCTTGATCTTTTATTTGTTGGAATTGTGATTGACTCCTTAGCGTTACGCATCTGTTGTGGAAAAAACTGACTACCAGCATACTTTTCTTACAAGCAGTTACTGTAGGAATTAAGAAGCATTTTTATTTGATGCTAAAACTCATAGAAGCTCTTTGAATCTTTGATAATTAATGATGTAAAGAGAGACTGTTGGGTTTTATGAATTTATGCATTTTGGAGAATAGTGAAGTGTAAACCACTTAATGAATTTCAGGCCTACAAGATCATGAAATATTGGAAATAAGAAGTTTCAGGATGCCAACTGTAGCATCATGTGATGTTGCTTCGTTATTGGGTAAACAATTGAGATACTTAATTTTGCAGGTGATAGTGATAGCAGGAGTGTTTTGGATGCATTTTTCTTGGGAAAGGCTGTGGCAGAAGCACTTAATGAGCGTGTTGAATCTGCAGTTGGGGAATTTTTTAGTACAATTGGCAGGCTCCAAGCAGAGCAACAAAAGCAAATACAGGACTTCCAGGTAGTAAACTACATGTATTGTTATCAGTGTATATAAGGTTTATTAATACTTCCTTTCTATGTTCCTTCTTTTATTAATGGATGGTGCTTTGAGAAAATTCGCACTGCTGTGTTCTGGTGGAGGATGTTTAATTGTGTTCCACCTGTGTTCAAATTCAAGAACTGTGACAGCAGATATTCTTTTAAAACTTTCTGTTAGATTTTTAAGGATAGTGGCATTTCAGGCATGATCATTCTGGTTCTTCTGAAAGCCATTGTCGCTTGTTAATCATTTCTTGTGCTATATATAGAGTATCCAACACCATTATAGGATCAGATTTTCTTCAACTTAAGGTGTCCGTATCTTCCTTTTATTTTTATTCCATAACATAGCGGCAAGATCAATTTCTTTTTCTAGATTTATATATTTTCCCTTTTACTAAATTGTTTTCAAGGCAATGTAGATTATATGGACTGGGATTAACTTTCACGGGCTGTCTTTCTGTGTGTTGTATGCGTGGATGTGCATATCAACTTAGTAGAGGTTAGTGGATGTGCATACCTGTCTGTGTGTTAGTAGTTGAAATTATTTCTGTGTATACATATCAACTTGCCTACAGTTAGTATTTTCGACCTTAGTAGAGGTTTGAGTCTTTGAACTGGTCGTGATCATTGCTCCTCACCTTTTTAACTTTATTGATCTATCCTTCCAATTTGTTGGTGCATGTACCTGAAAACCGTTTGATCATGTGCAGGAAGATGTGTTGGGAAGAGCTAAAAAAGCCAAAGAGCAAGCAGCTCGCGAATCCATTGAAGGGCAAGGAATCATTCCCAAGCCTACTACAGTAGATACAATATCAGCCAATCAAGGTGTTAGCCAAACACCTCCACCATCTACAGGCAACGCAGTCGTGACAGATTCAAATCCTGCCACCAAGGGCCCTGTTTTAGGGGTGTCAAGTGATGACTGAGCGTCTATCTCTGTGTTCTATGTGTGTTGAGTTTTAATACATTTCCATGGGATAAATCGGTTCTCTCAGCATGGCATACATGGTGATAATTAGTTAATTAGTTGCTAAACATCCAGTACCACCGAACCTGCTCAAATGGACCGCAATGCTTCCAAGAATCATTACCACCATCACCATAAGATCTAGTGATCAGTTGTTGTCGTTTAGGAGTTAGAAAATCCTGCATGCTCTGATGATATTGTTGTCAAAGAGCAAGCTCCCGCATGAAGCTGTGTTGGATAATTCAGCTGTGTTTGGATAATTCGACAGTTTGAATGTAATACTTACAGCTTCATAAACTCAATATCATATTTGATAAAGTAGTTGCCTATGATCTTTTGATCTTTTTATGTTACAAGTGCAATCATGATTTTACTCCTTTCAAGCATATTTTAATTAAAAATTTAAAATAAAATGAAGAGCAACGTTGCTCATTTTTATTCAAGATTGGAGGTGCTCCCGTGAAAGGCAGAATTATATGCTGCCTTTTAGGTGTTCCATCTGGCATGGCATCTTGATTGCAGGAAGGTGGTTTCAGAGATGGTTCAGGAATAATGGCGCCTTTAGTGGATCATTTTTTTGGTGTCATCCAGAATTCATTTCTAGACTGGGAGGTTCGAGTTCGTCAGGCCTTCATAGGAACGAAAAGAACATGATTTTTAAGTTCTTAAACTACATCAAAATACACAATTCAGTGTCTCATCTTTAATTTTTAACAAATTGAAATTTCTTATTCAAAGCTGCACAATAAGATATGGTTGATTGAACTTTTTGCACTTAACTGTGCTGTTGTAAGAAGTAAAGCCCGAATAAAAAATAAAGATTAAAAGCTTGATTGTGGGGATTGATAATGTTAAAACACCAGCAGCACTGTTTGGTTAGCTAATTGAGAGCATTGACACGATGATCTTTTTTTTTTTTTTTGGTGGGGAGGGGTAATTTCTATGCTACATCAAGATGTTGTCGAGAGATAAAAACAGGGAATTTATCTGTGGAGAATGAATTTTGTACATGGGGGAAGAAGATAGAAGGCATTTCTTTTCTTCTAATTCCACCAAAAGGCATTCATGGTATCGAGGCATGGTACAAGCACATGAAATAAATTAACATCGTTCTGTTTTTTAACAAAATTTCCAATTTGCCCGAATCAGACAGTTTGTGTTTCTACGCCCACCCCCCATAAAAAATAAAAAGGCTACCTCATTACTTATCATCAAACTGAATACCAGACATAGGCACCTCAACAGGAAATGGACTATCACTCTTCCATCTTCCCACTCCTGTCTTCAACATTCATGGCCGAACCATTCTTATAATCCACTTTAAAGTCATAATCATCATCCATTGTATCCACTTTAGCAGCCTTTTTCCTCCTTTTCTTCTCTGCTCTTTTCAACTTTGTATTCAGTATACCTTCTGCTGCATAGAGCTTTTCATTTTGCCTCCCAGTTTCAGTTTTTGCCTTAGTCTTGTTAGCAATGTCATCTTCAGGCTCCATTGGCTCGTCATCATTGTTAACCAGTTCTTTGGAGCCTTCATCACCTTTAGTTGATGGTTGAGCTTCATCTCCATCTCCCTGATATGCGTGACAAAATGTAATCAGAAAACAATATTGAAAGATACTAAAAAACTTGAGGAAGCAGAATTAGATGTCTCGAGAAATGTCTTTTATATATATTGAATTAAAGGAAGAGCATGGCAATAATAATTTTACTAAAAGCAGTTTTCACATGAGAAACTGCAACTTTCCCCTCTATATGGATATTGAACTTGTAAGAGATAAGGTTTATAGAGTAAAGTCAAAAGCAGTGGTCATATAAATTCTTTCTTTGGGGAAGGCTTGTGAAACATCATGTGATGACTAAACCAGTCCAAAACAACGATGCAGTGGCACCATCAGAAACCATTTGCAATGAAAAAGTTTAAGAGCAAAACTGGCTCGCTTCATAGCCTAAGAATGTTAACGCTTCTCAAATGCTGAAACCAATGGTGAAAAGACACAAACCTCAATCAGCTTTTCATCAAAATTCTTTCTTTGAAACATCAAGAGATGAATAAAGCAGTCATTAAAACAACAGTGCAGTTGACACCATCAGAAACCATTTGCAACGAAAAAGTTTAAAGAGCAAAAGCTGGCTCGATTTATAGCTTAAGAATGTTAACGCTTCTCAAATGCTGAACCAATGGTGAAAAGACACAAACCTCAATCAGACTTTCATCAAAATTGAGAGGGCAACCAGGAGGAACTTCAACAGGATTGAAGTCATCAGCAGCCTTGAGGCTTCCAATGAATGAAGATTCACCATTGTATACTTCATCAATGTTAAATTCCTTACCAAACTCTGAAACAATCCTTGCCTCTGAAGGCTCCCCTTGATCCCTTACTGGGGGCATTGTGTAATATGGTATCTTACCTGTAAATGTGAAAATATAACCTCAGTGCGAATTTCTTTCTTTTCCATATGCAATGTGTATCTTTGAGGTACTTGTCATTGTTTATGTGGAGATTGTAAAATTTAATTAAAAACGAATACCTTCATTCCAGTCATGCAGAACAATTCTTGCAGAAGCATCAACATCCACAATACCACCCTTTTTAAGTCTACCCCTTACAGTAGCCACCTTTTGTAGAAAGTCATCAACTGAATCAAAGCTAGGGATCTTGTATAGTGTTACCAACAGTCTATCAGGGCACAGCTTGAGAATTTCATTCACTGCACAGTCCACAAAAAGGTAACATGCATCAGTATGCTAATTATATTCCTAGCATGGAGGTCTAGACAAATAATGCATCTCATTATTCTTAAATGTTAGTGCCACGGGCTTCAAATTTACAGATTTTCAATCCTGCAGCAGGTCCAAGACAAAGCCAAAACTGTAAAAATATTAACAGGAAAGAAAGGACCATTTACCTGGACCAACTGGATCATCCAACTTCTCGATCCTTTTGCAGTTTCGAAGAGCTATAGACGCACCACTCTCTACAGATTTAAGCATAACAACACCAGGACAGTCCAACAACTTAACATTCTTGTCTAGCTGAACTTCTTGCATTGATCTAGTTAATCCTGGAGTAGAGCCAACATTGACAACATGGGATCTCTTCAAGCTGTTAATTAGACTACTCTTACCAACATTGGGCAGGCCAATAACACCGACTGTTATAGATTTCTTGATCTGAAAAATCCAGGGAACAGCTGGGATTTATACTTGCTATAACAAGATTTTACAGGCTTCAACACCCAACTTAAAACTGTAACATTAAATAAAAAACTTCCCATCCCCCTTCCCAGAATAAATCACTGCTCAAATGAGTGGAAAACCAAATATTTTGAAGGCATATCAAGGCACTCCTTCACATACCTCATGGCTTCTTGAGTAATTTTTCAGCAATTTAATGAGAGTTTCAGCTCCAAGACAATCACTTGTTTGTAGAATATTGCTCGTCTTGGCTGATTTTGAGGAAGATTTCCACCCTAAGTTTGATCTTTGCTCTTGCGTATTGCACTTAAAAGCAACTGCCGGGAATTCTTCTCTAAGATACTTAAGCCATTTCTCAACAGCTTCACGAGGGACAAGATCTAGAATAGAAGAATCAATAAAAATAAGTATCCAGTGGAACTGCAAAAGTTTAGGGAAAATGAAGCACTCCACCTGCCACATCGCATTCTTGATATATTCAAAAGGCAAGCAAAACTTAAATAAAATGAGAGAAATTACCAATTTTGTTTAGAAGCAACACTAGGTGCTTATCATAACCCGATTTCATCACCATCTTTTCCATATCAACACATCGTGTACCAAGAGGATCCCGTGCATCAAGGACCTCCAGGATGACATCTGATGCTTCAACAACTTTAACCAGCTCCTTGTAGAATGCCCTATCAGAATTTTCTGCAAGAGAATAAATGTCAGAATAAAAGCACAACAGAAATTACACGTGTTAACTTGGATACTTCATTACCTCGGTTTCTCGTGATTCCTTTGAATTCTTCACCGCCATTTTGGCCTCCAGTATTTTTTTCTTTTGCCGAATCCACAGTGCCATCATTCTCTAGCAGCCCTAGCTTCCTTTTTTGAGCCTGAAAATACATATGAAGATTAGTTCCTAGTGATGGATGAAAGGTACGAGACAATATTGCATGTCCTATTTGAAAAGATAACAACCTGAAAAATGAGCAGTCCTATTTAAAATAGTCTCTTAGAATCGAATCTGAACCAAAGCATTCTACCTAGCTTAATCCTAAAGCAATTGGAAAAGAAAAAAAGGCCATGTATGCATGCTCAGAGCTGGTTTTGGAACAACAAACAGTACAAGCTTTGATGCGAACCCGTCAAAGAAGCTGACTGCAGCAGATTATTTATCTGAATCTTTACAAATACGAACCGCTATGTTGCCCGAACTAAAAAAGAACATCTATGTGAATAAACCAAACAACCAACAGAAAAAGGTACTAAACAAATATTTAAGGTAATGGAAACAATACCCTCTCTTTTCGGGCAGCTTTCTTTTGCTCCAGCTCCTCAATAGCACGAGCCCTGCGAGCTTCAAGAGACTTAAGCTCTTGTTCCTTGAAAGGCCACTCATTAGGAATACCAGGGTCCTTCTCGACCTTACTTTTTTTATTCAAACCAGACTTCTTAGCTTCTTTGGCCTTCTTTTTGTGATGCTCCTTCACTTTCCTAATGACCTTATGCTTCTGTTTCAGCGTGATCCTCTTACTCTTACTCTCTGCAAATAACATAACAGACGAAAAAACAATCAAGAAAAATAAATCTTTTGAGCGGATATTAAGATTAGAGAAAAGGGTTTTGCTTACTTTTGCTCTTCTTCACCATGTTTGATAGCTATAGCCTTGATACCCTGAAATTATAGAATAAGTTGGGGAACTACGAAAGAAAATATCCACAGACCTTGATGAAGGTAGAGAAGGAGAAGAGTTAGCGTTGAGAGATATGGAGAGATACCTGGAAGAGGAGCTGCTTGTTCTGTTTTGAGTTTAGGGTTCAGCCAGCAGAATGGAGAGGAGGTTGCTAGGGTTTTTGAGGGGGACTTGTATATGGGTCAAACTAAACGACGATCCATTCGGCGCCGCATGGAGGCCCAAAACTAAACTAAAACCCTGTTTAAGAGTTGCATTGAAACGTTTTAAAATTGCTTTTTAAAAAAAATAAAAATATTTTATTTTTATTTTAAATTAAATATTTTTGATGATTTTAAATTATTTTCACATGCTAATATAAAAAATTACTTTCAAAAATAACTTCAGCTGTAATTCCAAATAGACAATAAATTAATAAAAACCTAAAGATGTGAGAGAAAACAATGTGTGATTTACTATATATATTGCACAAATAAAATCATGCTTTTGCACTGGTGAGGAGAATTTAATGGTAAGGTTATTATAGTCTTTTTGCATGATCATTTTAAATTGATTTGGCAGCCCGACCTTTACGAGTTTTTTTATTCAATATAATTATTTAATTATTTTAAAAAGTAAAAATTTATTTCTAGAAATACTGATGATATTTCACTTTTAATGTCATAGTAAAATAATTGTGCTTGCACTCAAAATTTCCTTGTTTTTATCTCATGTGGCTTATATGTATTTTTTTTTATTGATCTTTTAAAATTTAATAGCAACCTTTTAATTTGTTTTTTAGATTTTAGTTGTTGTTATTATAATTTATATTTTTTATTTTTAATAATGTTATATAAGTAAAACTTGTTATTTGGCTTGCGTCTCTCTGTGGCTCGGCTAACGTTTTTGACAAAAAAACAAATATATAAGTTTTTCAAGTGTGTTTTTTTATCTAATTATAAATCAAAATGTATATGTATGCATTTTATTAGATACATCGATAATCATTTGTGTCAATGATTGCAAAAAAAAAAAAAAAAACACAAAGTATTGATTTATCTATTCAATTCGCTTTGTTGCAAGTTGAATAATTGCTTCTTTTTTTCTATTGCAAAATAATCAATATATAGGTGTTATTAGTGTATCTTTTGCATCGAGTAATAAATATAATTTTAAATAAAAAATATTGATGCTTACAAATCATGGTATAAAGTAAATATCATATGTGTTGATTAAAATACAGAGTAACAAATAAATCAAGATAATAGAGACATAAGATAAAAAAAAAATAGTATAAATAGACAGAGTGTAAAGTCATTAATATTTGAAGTACAAGAAATACAAAATAATTTTTTTCTTAAAAAAAGTCTAAAGAGAAAGGGCGAGAATAAAAATAATTTTAAAAAATAAAGATAGAAAAATGATGATAAATAGGTCAAGTATAAAAATGAGAAAAAATGCCAAGTAGAGAGAGAGAGAGAGAGAGAGGGGAGAGAAACTATTTTTATAAAAAGACTACAGAATACAATCTTGTAAGTTGTAACCACTTTTTGTGCATGTATAATTTGTTTTCAATTTGATATTCATTTAATCTTTTAATATGTTATATAAGGTCGTAATTATTTTGATTGTTATTTATTTTACTTGAGATTTTATCTTGCATCTTTATTTTCACTCTTTAACTTTTTTAATTCGTCTTTTAACATTTATCTAGACTTTTTGACTGAGCTTGAGTTTAGGATCTAACATGTTTTCTCTCTCTCTTGAAACTCGTATTTTTCAGTTTTATCATTCATTCTTTGATTTAATAAAAAATAGGCTTGATTATATTTTTAATTTGTGATTTCTTATTAAATGAATAAGTAGCTTAAGTTGTTTCAATTTTATTTTTTTTTTATTAGAATTGGATTCCCTATTTGATTCAACTTGGATTCTATAGTATTATCATGGTCTCATGTTCTGAAGAACAAGTTTCGTGTGTTAACCATAATTGGTACGATTCAATCAAGTATGTTGTTATCCTGGCATTTTGTTAAATAGATATGTTGTGTAATTTATCATCATCTTATATTTTTGTACGAAATTCCATTCAACATACATCATCATTTTTTTATTTTTTGGTGACTTCATTTACTCTAAATGTTAGGAAAAAATGACCTCACTTGGATTGGTGTTCAACAAGTCATAGCAAAGTTGTCATGCCTATTTGGTACATATGCATGTCCGTCCTGAACCTGACTTGAGATAATAAATAAATTCATCACTTTTAAAAATAAAGTTTTTACTGAGCATGTGCTAAATAGTTACAAGTTATACAATTTGTGTTTGGGAGTGGATAATCAATGGATATTCAAAACTTGATCATGATCGAGACTAGGTATCAAAAAATAATTCATGTTTAGGTTTAGATAATAATTGGATAGTTATTTTGAATTTGCATGGATAATGCAAAAATTAATCTCTAGGTGGCATTATATCCTTCACGAATCTCCTTGTTTTGACGAGTCTATGAATGAAAGATAATAATACATGAAATTAATAAAAAAATTATTGTCACATGTTGAGTAGATTTTTCAATGCTAGTAAGATATGTGAAAAATAATAATATAAGTTATGTGATTTGTTTTGCGCAAAAGAATATAAAAAAAATTAAAAAATACAAAGATAATAGTGAAAACTTTATTGGTAAAAAGCAAAGGGATATAATTTATTTTTGTATTTCAATTTCATTGATTTTTTTGTTAATCATTTTTAAAGTTTATATAAAGGTGTTGAAAATGACTATTTAAGAATGTGGTTCAGATTAATTTTGAAAGTGTTTTTCGTTCAGAAATGTATCAAAATATATATTTTTTTAAATATTTTTGACATCAGCACATTAAAATGATCTAAAAACACAAAAAATCAATTTAAAGTAATAAATAAATAAATATATATATACATATATATTTTTTTTTTCTTTCAAAACACTTTAAAAACACAGTGTCAATCACCCAAACTATTGAAAGTGATTCTTGAAAGCTTATCTTACATTATATTAATGTTTCACGTGGATACGAAAATAATGAGAGAGAGAGAAAAAGACTATCCTCTTTTTTTTCTAGAGAGCTGGTATTCTATAAAAGGATTTCATGAACATTACTTTTCCCCCCATAATTATAGACGAGGAATGTTTTAAATATTAGTGCATTAATGATGTATTTGAAAAATAAATATTTTTTTAGTTATTTTTTTATTTATAGTCTCATATCTATTAATATTTTTTTATTCCCCTCAACAGAAATATTTTTTTATTTGATATTTATAAATTTATTTTTTTTGTATAAAGAGCTATAACATTTTAGCAAACAATAAAGAAAAATTAAATATTTTTCATATCGAACCTATAATTACAATATTTGTTATTGGAAGTTCTAACAGCAATATCTAATATGTACAATAATACTAGATAGAGATATAATAAGATAACTTGCTAAAGAAAAATAATAATTAATTAAAATTCATTAAAAAAATTAATTGAATTAAATATAGATAATTTTATATGTTAATTCGTCATTTAGCAACATCTTATTAATTATTTTTAATTTATATTAAAAATAATATTATTTTAAATCTCTTAATTATTTTATTTAACACAATATCTATTTCATTAAAAAATTCAATAAACTAGAATCAAATTCTATAACTATCATTTCCCCCCTAGTAAAGTAGAGAAAAAAAGAAAAAAGAAACAGGCAGGAGCCAGTGGCTGGCTAGTAGTTAACAGCGAGGTTCATACAAATCCAATCCAATCCAATCCGAAACCAAAACCTTTCATTTTCATCCTCTTATTATTAATAATAAAAATAATTTCTTAATTAAAATATTTCCCTTTCCTCGGTGTGTAGAATAAATATTTATTGTTGTTATTATTTAAGATCGATCATCTCCTGTTGGATTTAATCTTAGCAGAAAAGCTGGAATACCACATGGATGCCATGCGTTGGTGATTGAGAGAGCAAGAAGGAGCAATGGCAGATTATGTAGTTTCTTCTTCACCTTCGTTTATCAATCTGCATTCGTGGAGGAGAAGCCGTGTCAAAGAGAAGGCGCCTTCATTTACCCCCAACTATTTGCACTCGCAGAGGTATTTATTCATTATTCTCTTCGTCTTTTCTTTTTCTCTAAATATTTTTGAAACTTGGATGAGATGATAGGCAAGGAGCATTGAATTTGACTCTTTAGGGTTTTGCCAAGGGTGATAGGGTGGAAATACTACTAGTATCTGTGACTTTATTTCCCTGTTTTCAGCGTATTTTCATGCATTTTGATTGAGAATGTGGGCTGCCATCGCACTCTGTATTTTTAATATTTTTGGATCCGAGGAGCTAATAGGCGACGGTGTTTGGAAGAAGGATCGGTTTTTTCGGGTTTTGCTAAGGGCTGCAATTTCGGTAGTGATTTTTTCTTGTGCAGCATTGATTTCAGCATATTCTCATGCATTTTGAATGATTTTGTTTGAGAATGTGGGATGCAATTGCATTACAATGTGCTCTGTTTTTTCTTATAATAAAAATAAAAATGAGATTACTTGATAGATGATATTTTATTACTTGTGTCTGCAGAAAGTATTCCCACGGAAACTGTAAAGTTGTCCAGGTCTCTACGCTGAAAACATGTGGGCTATTAAGTTTCAAAGCAAGTCCTGTAACTAGGAAGAATTCCATCAAGTGCTATTGCTTGGGATCGTTGGTGGACCCTAATGGTGCAATAGTATCTGGTTGGGTTTCTGTCAGTGATCAGTTACTTTTGATGGCTAGTATATTTCTCACGTATATGGCTGGAGTAATTCCCCAACACAACTCCAATCACACTCATCGAAATAATTTTTTGGAGGACAATGTAGTTGTTGAAAGCTCTACGTCTTCTGGTAGGTAAGGGTAAGCAGATTAAAGATTTTAATTTCGAAAGATGTTTTACCCTGCATCGATAACAAACTGTTTTGCTTTTCTAATTAGTGAAGAAAAGAGTGCAGTGTGGTTATTTATGTATGCTTTAGTTCTTTTAGTCAGTGAAGATATTTTCTCTATTTGCAGTTACAGGAAGAAAGATGACCGTGTTAATTTAAACCTTGCTTGGGATGCAGTGAAGGAAAAACTTTTGGATTCAATAGATGCTATAGAACGCAGGAGCAGCTTGGGAATCAAATTCCTTCAATTTGAGCAACAGCATGCAAAGCGACCATTAAGTTTGTTTGCTATATTCGATGGCCCGAAGTTACGATTACTGTGGGCTTCTTTTCAGTGGCTCAAGGAAGAGGCAGGCACTGCCACAACTGTCTCTTCATTCTATAACTGTCCATTAACTGATAAAGGAATTGCATTTGCTTAATTTGTTATCTTTGAGTAAATCATTGCTTTTCATTTAGCTAGATGAAGGATCAAGCTGGTTCAAAAGGCATTATCAAGGGAAGAAAAAAAGTTTGATATAATGGCAATTTTCCCTTGTAATTGCAAGATAGGTGATCAATCATATTTGCCACACAAAAAGAAGATTGTGTGGCCTTTTACATTAGGTATTCTAAAGTTACTTATGAACTTAGTATAACTTTTAGTTACTAGTTAAAAGTAAGGGTTTGTGAAAATCCCAATTTGTTTTACTGATTGAACATCCGGGAACTTAATTTTCTTTTAAAGTTCATCCCACTTACCAGGATCGTAAGAGAAAAAAGTTTGGAGATAACCCTTCCCATCAGCATCATTTCATGAAGTGGTTTCTCCCAAGATTCAAGCATTAGCCCTGTAGTTGCAAGCTACTCTGGCATTTCTGGAATGATCTATTTATAACGGTTTTGCATAACTCTTTGTTATATTTTTTTTGATTTTTCTGTACATGTTTGAGGTATGAAAGTTGTTCAAATAAGGATGTTATTCAGATACTACT
The DNA here is from genome assembly GCA_009078335.1 of Salix brachista. Classification (NCBI taxonomy): domain Eukaryota; kingdom Viridiplantae; phylum Streptophyta; class Magnoliopsida; order Malpighiales; family Salicaceae; genus Salix; species Salix brachista. The sequence goes on from CM018573.1 coordinate 17,689,659, forward strand.
ATAGAGAGGTTGGGAGTCTTCTGCAAACTACATCGTACCATGGTTAAAAACAAATTTTGTTAACATACTTTGTTAAATGAATCTGCAGCATCTTGCTGTATAGAAACTTACTAACTCTGATTTTAATTTGTTGTATAATATTTGCATTTTGATGATTTGGGTTTCATAAATTTGGTTTCAGGTAAAGAACATATTTGCTGAAAGTGAGGCTTTTAGCATGGATGATTGGTTGACAATCTTTCCTGAAATTATTCAAAAATCCTGTCACCCTGTATGCATGGCTTGGCTGGTAGAGGAGCTTCAGCTAGAAAACAAGAAGTCTGACAAGGTAGATTGGATAAACTTGAAGTATTGTTTTTAAGTTTTTTTCAACTATCTTGCTGATATAACTCCTCTTTTTCCAGGAGCTTGTTTCTTTGATGATTGAGAAATTGAAAGGAGATGATATTGTTTTACAGAATATAAGAAAGTCAGGCAAAGAGGATCTTTATGCTGAATTATTATACTTTCTTAGATTTGGTTCTCTCAGGTAAAACCAGCAAGGATTATCTTGCCTTGTTTCTTCCCCTCTTCTAACCTACTTAAGAATTTTCATCTCATTCTTCCACAAAACTTGATAATGAATCCTTTAGAATTTGAGTTGAGTGCAATTAATTGGGACAGTGATAACATTTTTCTGCCATCTTCGGTTTTATTACTGAGAATCATAGTATCTTGTTACTATTCCAAAAAAATTAAAAAAATAAAGAAGGGAACATAATCATCTTTTTTTCAGTCTGGATAAACAGCAAAATTATATATCCTATCCAAAAGGATTCTTTGATGACGTTGCCTTTACCATCTTTGACCTTACTTTCTTCTCCCTTGCTTTGCAAAGACGAGAGTTCTGTTTGGCTAAATACCCATTGGTGCATTTTCTAGAGCTTCTGTTAAAGTGGCCGATTGAGAAAGAATTGAAGGCCACCAGTTGTTTCTATATTTTCCGAGGGCCACGATAAAGCATTTTTTCTAAATCTCGATTATTGTTTTAACAAAATATCCTGTTTTCTTTAAAACCTTATTACATGTTATCCTAAAATTGTCATTAACTGCAAGAAACGAGTTCAAAACTCCTCTAAAATAAGCTCCCTCTTACAAATGCTACAGAGGTGATGTGTTCTATGAGTTTTCTCTCCACTGGTACTGTGCCAGCAAAATGTGTACTCATTAATTAAAAGGAAAAGGATGCTGTTTCAAAATCTCCTTCCATTGTGCTGTTTTATTGCTGGAAGAGGTTGCCTGAGCATAGAGGTAATTGGAAAACCGACATATGCATTTCTGATGTAATTGCCTGAAGTTCATGGATCGCATATATTAAATATAATATGGCAGTGTTACTGAGATAGGAGGTATCATTATCAGCTTCACACAAAAGCTTGTGAATCTTAATTAACTACAAACTGTATCATATTTACATTTCATATGGTGTTCTGGCAGATTCCTCTCGCACTTCCTGTCTGGGATTTCAAATTAGTTTTACCTCTATTTGTTGGATCACTGTAAATTAACTTCATTTATGCACATCAAGATATTTGCTTTACTTTTCTGTTATCTGTGCTTGGCAGGAAGAGTTGCTGTTATGATTGTAGATTGTTTATGTTGCATGGAGATTCCATATTGGAAGATTTGGTCATAACTTTAGCAGATGGGATTGCTAGTGTTTATTTGGAGCTTATTTCTGTTGATGGTAGTTTATCAAATGAAATGAACAGCCTGGATATGTTTATGTGTAACATGTCAACCCGGGCACTCCAGAGATTACGCAATGAGGTATATTTAGTTTTATTGGGTTAGCTTGAGAGTATGATTAATGTGCAATCTGTTCATTAACTGGAATAGTTGTCATTTTTTTAAAAAAAAAAAATTGACCCCCCCCCCCCCCCCCCCCCCCGCTAACTTCCTGTCCGTGATATAGGGCTAACTGCATGCTTATCATAAAAATTTTGGTATCTTGTTTTTCTGATTCAGCAATTTAACATCTTGTCTGTTCTGTCAATTGGCTTATATACCTTTTCCTCTTTCATTCTCTCTTCATGTCGTTTGAGTTCTCCAAGACGTAAAAGATGAATTTCTATCTGATTATTTAATACAAGCTGCCACTGAATAGGCAGAATTTTCGCTAAAGAATATTGTTAACAGGTAGCTCTGAATCAGTGGCTGTATCAAAATGTGGAGGCAGTTGTATCAATGTATGAGGACCGTTTTGACCTATGCACTCTTCAATTAAAATCCATTGAAGAACCCTGTGAGAATCAGATTGAAAAGCATACATGGTGGAAGAAACTTACTCTGAGAAAATCCAAAATGATGCAATCTTCATATTTTAGTGCCATAAGCCACTTCTCTATGCCTGTAAAGCGGACAAAGGAATTGAGGGCTTTGACAGGATGGTATGTCTTTATGCTTTCCAAACCCCCCTTCACTCACCCTGACATACACACATACACTTGCCTGCATATAGCATAAGCATGCCCTTCTATGGTAGATCTAGAAGAAGGTTGTTTCTGTTTTGTTTTCTATACCTCCTAAGTTCACTCCCTGGACGATATCACTGATTGACACTCGTAACATGTTAATCTCACTGTATCATTCTCCAATGTGATGTTGATGCACCCTCGGGATTTGGCTTTGACTTTGGGCAAATATTAAAGCAAGGAATAATAGGAGACAAATTTTTACCCTCAAGGTTTGGCATGAGAGAAATATTTGAGCTCCAAGCTCTAATTATGTGGGATTTAGGCCTAGCCCATACCTTGTGGGAGTTGGTTTAGCATCCTGGAAAACTTTAACTATCTCCCATAAAAAATCAGCTAAGCCTATACCCCACATAATTAGAGCTTGGAACTCAAATATTTGCCTTAAACCAAAACTAAATCCCTAGGCTGCATCAGATGTTTTCATGGGGTTAGAACAGGAAGGTTGCTGAAGTGGGGATGTTAACTGGGGTAACTCACTGTCATGCGACCCTCTCATTTTGTTGATAATATTGGGAATGTGGGAGCCATTAAGAAGTTGTGGTTCCAATGAAGTGGGATCCTGAGATGGGATTCAGAAAGTGTTATTGTTTTATGATATTGCATAAAATGCTTGCTTTAAAGAGTTGAGTTTGTGCCCTCATGATTGCAAATGCCAGACTTTTACTAGCACACTAAGCAAACGAAAGTGAAGATATCCCTATAGAATAAGAATCTTCAATGTGCTGTCCTATAATAGACAATTTTTATTTGCTAGGAAGGGTTCATGCAGGACTACATTTCATTCATCCTTGCACTATTGATTAAAGAAAGAATCCATGGATACAATCATTTGTGGGGCTCGTGTGTTCGGGAGTAAACACAAGGGTATGCAATTAAAAAGATAAGAATTTGGAATTATTCTAAAATCATAAAATCAGTTGTCGATTTTACACGATTTCAGTCTGGTTTTAACATTTTTTTATTTTTATGTGATTTTGCCAATAAGTATATATTGACTCGTGATTTTGCTTATAAGTATATATTAACAACCTTGATAGAATGGATGATGGAATGGATGAAACTGTTATTGTTAGATGGAAAATGATGCTTCAGGGAAATTTTTGAGGTAACCCTGCAAGGGTAAAGTTGAAGTGCTTATTGAGAAAGTTTATCGGCTATTGCTGAATTAGGATATAGCTAGTAAAAGATGTGAAGATATTAGGAAATAGTTTGTAAAAGGTGTGAAAATTTGAGTTCATGTGCTTGTGCAACTCATCAACTCAAAGCACCTTTAGCGGTTTGTTTGGATGTTTATTCATCATGCTCTAATTGAGCTGTAGCTTGGATTGGTTTGAGAATGGGGCACAATAAGTGTATTCTGAGAATTCACACAATCTGCATTTAAGATGTAATGACATATTGTGAAAAATAGCCACTGAGATTAATCACATTGATCCCGTTAATCTCCTTGACAACGAGAGTGGACCAACTCTACTGGCTTTTATCTCCTACAGTTTTGCTCAAATGTATCATGACCATAACCATTTTTCTGTGTTTGTTTCTTCTTTTGCAGTCTTGCTAGGTTTTCAGTTTCCTGATGGGGTGTTTTAATAATGGATTTGGTCTAGTTGGGAGAATCAATCGGTTCCTTTTAGGCCTCTCGTAATCAACCCGCTACTGTAACACCATTAGCGCTCATAATGTGACATATGGTATCTTACAGTAGCATGCACTTAACACCTATTTTCTGCGTTTTGCAAAAGGGATTAATATTATTGTGAAGAACAAGCAGTAGGAGATTTATGGAGTCATAGGAAGTCGATGTTATTAGCACCCATTGCAATTTCATTGATGCCTGGCTAGCTAAGACCTTGAACACAATACATCATGGGCAGTAGGAACGTCTTGCCTGCTTCCCAGTCTTAGCAGTAGGAAGTCGATGCTATCAGCACTTATTCCAATTCTGTATGATTAATCTACGTTTGTATGCTTTAATAATCTTTGTCGTGCTCTCTAAGTCTATTCCGGAACTGTTATTTTGCAGGAGATACTACTTCAGTCTATACCTTGAGTTATCTGACATTATGATGCCGCTGGTCAGAGCTGTTATTGACAAAGTCAGCAATGCTATTTCATTCTTCCTAGTTACGTTGATTGGGAGGTCATTAGGACTCATTTACACTGGAATTAGGCAGTCGCTGCGATGGAAGTGAGATTTTAATGGTACATTTTCTATTTTAATTACAATTTTGCATCTCATCTTTTATCATTAGGATTATTATTTTTTGGATGTAGCAGTAGCTGTTGGATTATCATTGGTGACGTGTCATTAGAACCTTGGAATTTTTCTTGGCAACTTGAGGCCTCAGTTAAATTGTTTCTTAATAAATCTCAGACTCTTCACCAGTTTCTGTTAAAGATCTGGCTTTCATCTGGTCAAAGGTATCATTTCAAGTTCATGATAATTGTTTAGAAAATGCAAGTTATGTAAGGATGGGATGTCTGCACCTGGCCCTTTGTGTAGGATGTGCATGTCACAACAGGTACTTGTACACTAGTTTCTTTTTTATGCCACGTTGCTTTCCTTGTTCTGTAGTTACTTAACCTCTGAGCTCTAGTGGAGTGAGTGCTGAACCCAGACTCCTTTCTTTTCCTTCTCTATTCATTTACTCAACCTCCTTGATCGAGTGGGGGAAGGGGTGGTCTGCACTCTGCACTGGGTTCGGTCCACGTGCTTTCCCATTAGCAAGCATGCATGAGGTCTTGGTTTACCCAGTCACAAATAACATGTTTGATTGTCAAGCTCCAGGGGCAAACCTCCCGCGCACAATAATATTGAAATTCTAGTCCTCTGTGGGGACATGGGCATGTGAGAGGGCTGCCGAAGCTTAGGCATTTAGGGCCTAGGTGGTTCAATTGAGGGGTAGATTGTATTTGGCTTGAACCATGGTAGCAAAAACATATTGCAATGGAAAATGCCCCTCTTATATAGTGGTTCAAATTAAGATTGCAGCAGCCTGAAAATTCTCTATCCTTCCCTTCATGTATACATGACACATGCTTCGGCTATCTTAAGATGATGATGGTGAAATGGTTGGCTATTTCTGTATCTGTAGTAATTTGGTTTAATGGCTAGGTGGATCCTTTGAGGCAGTCTTTTCACACCAAGACCAATTTCATCTTTCCGGTTCAATTAAAACCAGGTTGTTCACATAGGTTGTGGTGTCCCAGGATAAATAAAAGATAGAAACGTGTTTGGTTGAATGGTCAAACATAAAAATAAATATGTTTTTGAGATGATTTTAGAATGAATATATATATATTTGCCAAAACAGAAAGGGCATAGAAGATGTCTTTTTTCTGTCTCCTTTTTTTATTTTAAGACAATAATCTAATATTATCACACAGATCGAATCTTGAAATGGAGGGATTCATGAATATTTTGCTTACTAGAATCAGGCTAGGAGTTTGGACTCGAGTGGCTAAAGGAGGAGGACACCTTAACCATTAAGCCAACTCTCCCAGGTTGATTGTATTAGAATATTGTGCCTGGAGCTGTGCATGTCTGTTTTGCCTGTTTAATTTAGTTTTCAATGTCTATGGAGAAAATGGTGGGCACACAAAACATTGAGAAAGTGACAAGCACGTAGTAGTAAATAGTAATTCTTTTCAAAAGATTTCAAAAGCAAAAGTACATTTCAGAAGATTATACTTGTGCCCTACCATCTTTACATGATTATCTCTTTTGGTAAGAAACTTCTTATCATACATTAATCAAATACATGGTGTCCGCCCCTTTTTTAAAGCAAGGTCTACCACTTCGGAACTGCATCTTTGAATTGCATGCCCTAATTGCATGCTCTGTGTGTCTTTATTTTCTGAATTTTTTTGCCAACTTTTCTTCGTCGTCTTTGTTTTTTCTTTCTTTTGAGGTTCCTCCGAGGTTGAAACGTTATTCAGCCAAGCATGGGCGTGGTAGTATGTCTCATCAATGACCTGAAGTGGACAAGACGGGCAGAACAAACACAAAAACACAACAAAAATAGAGCAAAGTCATACTTGGAGGGCTGGTAACGTATCCCTATCCAAAAACCAAAGGAAAAAAAAATTTATTTTAAAGCACTTTGTGATAAAACTACAATCTAATTCCCATATTTAGATATTTGATAATACTTTGTGATGAGTATAGGATATGCACATATGGCATATTTTCACCGCACAAAATTTAGTATTTCCTGACATGCTAGCTATCATTGGACAATTATGAAATGAAAGTTGCTAGGTGTTGTTTTTCTTTTGTGTTTGCGTGTGTGTGGGGGGCACGAAGGTCACGTCCACTTTTCAAACTTTATTGTATTTTTGCTCAGCATTGAGAGGAACCCTACGGGACACAGGAGTCGAGCAGATGGTACTGTAGTGATTTGATATTGATAATGAATCATGACTTTATTGAGACAAGGAAATGAGGGAAAGACTTTTGATGGATTCAATTATTAGGCGTCCATGCAAGTTTATGCTATAATTTTAATCCATGCTCTCTCTCTCTCTCCCCCCCTCTCTCTGTGTGGGAAATCTTTCTTTATTCCGTATTTTTCAAATGGAATACTTGCTTTCTTCAATTAATTATTTGTTTGCCATTCTGTTCCAAAAGTATTTTTTTTAAATAAAAACTCTTTGTTTTAAATTAATTTTTTTAGTGTTTTTAAATCATTTTAATGTGTTGATATCAAAAATAATTTTAAAAAAATAAACAAATATTATTTTAATACATTTTTTTTATTTTGTATTGTTCAAATCAAGTAATGGGTTACTTGCTTTCTTCAGCTAATTGTCTATTTTGCATTGTTTCAAAAGGTATTTCAAAAATATTTTTTAAAAAATGATTTTTTTTATTTTATTTTAAATTAAATATTTTTAGTGTTTTTAGATATTTTGATGTATTGATGTCAAAAATAATTTTTAATAAATAAATATTATTTTAATATATTTTTGACAAAAATCACTTAGAAATCTCCTAAATAGATTGAATTATTGTAAGAACGCAATATATATCCTTCATGTCACATAAATCACACGCTCTTGATGTAACCTGCTACAGCTTGATCTCTTGCCATCACTACTATTGTAATTACTATGTTTAATGCTCTAATTTAATGTGTTTTTATCTGTGAAATTCATACAAAACTAGGGTATATATTGATTAATTAAATATTTTTAAATTTATAAGCAGAACAGAACTCAAGCCTAATCATACTTAGCCTAAAACTTGTTTTTCACCTTTTCATAGCATTACTTCTCAAAAGAGATTTAGAAATCACCTTCTTGTCTTGTCCAAAGTAATCACTATAATTTGGACACAATTCTAACCTATCCAAAAGCTAATCACTATGACTGATATGAAATGATTGGAAATTTTTTTATCAAGGAAAATGTATCTCTGTACATGAGTGTTTAGTGCAGCTAAAAATAATTTGTATTTAGATATGTATTAAAATAATATATATTTTTTAAAGATTATTTTTTACACAAACATCATTTGCAAAGATACATTGTTTATGGATTATAGTGACTTTGTTCATTGAGGGTAATGCTCTTTTGTTGAAGTTTTTGGATTTTTTGTTTGTAAAATTATTTTGATTATTTTGAGAAATAATTTTTAGACATTTTAAACAAAGTCAAGAAATTTCTTTTTTGATATTAGCACTTCAAAACAATAAGTTTTAAAATATTTTTTTTAAAAAATATATTTTTGATATTAGAACTTCAAAACAATATGAAAATATAAAAAAACAATTTTTGTTTTTAAAAGTGTTTTTAAAGCAAAAAAAATTAAAAAAATCGAAATCAACAACCATCGACTTCAGCAAATAAATTTAAATTTATTTTTTTAAATCACAACCGCAAGTCATGCAATGATAAATGCGTATATAAAAATAAAATAAAAACTGAAGACTGGATTAGTGTTTAAATTCCAATTCTCTATATCAATTAGTTCCGATCAACTTGCCATGCATGTCAATAAGGTTATTTCAGCTGTGCTCGGAGGGGGTTTTGGATGTAGAATAAAAAAAGTAAACAGTTTTTTTTTTCTTATGCTTCACCATTCTCAATGAACAAATTAATCATGCAAAAATTAAAAGAAACAATTTTTACAAATAAGGGTATTTACCTCCAAAGGTAGTTAGTTAACAGCAATCGCTTGGCTTGGTGGGCAGGGGAAAAAAAGAAAAAAAATATAGTATTGAGATAATAATTATTTATTGAGTATTAGTGCATGTCTGAGAGTGTGGTTAAAATTATTTTTGAAAATATTTTTTTTTTAAAATACATCAAAAATTTTATTTTTATTTTTTTGAAAATATTTTTAACACGTATAAAAATAATCTAAAAGTATCAAAGATTTTTAATTTAAAATAAAAAAATAAAAATAATTTTTTTTTCAAAAACACTTTAATCAATAGCAAACAAAACCTAAGAAATTTGTGGAAAATAAACTCTATTAAATCCATTTAAATTAAAATATGAGAGATGAAGTAAAATCATTAGTTTGGAAGAGGTACGGATGGACTGCTATCTGCGGATCTATTTTTAGTGTGATATCCGAAACAGTAGCAGAGGCAAAGATTTGATAAAAAAAAAAATCATGCAGATAGGTAGGGTTGCTGCCTTGACACTTCTCGACGCCAGCCATTACTAATCTGACAAGTGACCCTACAAACTGGTCTGCGCTGCTGGTTACAGCTAACTAAAACTAGACCTATTTTACTTTGCACCATCCAACACCCTTGGTGTTCGTTGCCAATTTTTTTAATATTTAAAATTTATTTATTTTATACATTTTAATATGTTGATAATAAAAATAAATTATTTTGATTATTCATAAATAAACAACAATTTAAAAAAACAATTGCTACTATTAAAATCAAACGGCTAGGAGTTTGGACTCGAGTGGCTAAAGAGGGAGGACACCTTAACCATTAAGCCAACTCTCCCAGGTTGATTGTATTAGAATATTGTGCCTAGAGCTGTGTATGTCTGTTTTGCCTGTTTAATTTAGTTTTCAATGTCTATGGAGAAAATGGTGGGCACACAAAACATTGAGAAAGTGACAAGCACGTAGTAGTAAATGTAATTCTTTTCAAAAGATTTCAAAAGCAAAAGTACATTTCAGAAGATTATACTTGTGCCCTACCATCTTTACATGATTATCTCTTTTGGTAAGAAACTTCTTATCATACATTAATCAAATACATGGTGTCCACCCCTTTTTTAAAGCAAGGTCTACCACTTCGGAACTGCATCTTTGAATTGCATGCCCTAGCATCTTCTCCTCCTCCTCTCTCTCTCTCTCTCTCTCTCTCTCTCTTTGTCTCCTTCTTTAGCTAGCCTTGGTGCTGGTTCATGGATATTGAACCCTTGTGGGATCTTGGGGGGGTGGTTTCTTTTTTACATTTCTTGCATGGCAACACCAAAATCACAGTCAACAATCAGCGAAACCCTCAAAAGATCACACCATTTCTTTCTCTTCCTTGCACTTCTTTTCGTTTTTGTTTTACTCACAAGCCCTAGCAAGCCAATCAGCTCAACAAATATGGTCGCATCGATTTCCATCAAAAGGTTTCTATTAGAATCCTCAGAACCAGCCTCCACTACCATGAGTTTGCATCCAAAACATACGCAAGCCACACACACTTCTTCTTCTTCTTCTTCATCATCATCATCACCACCACCACCATCAAAATCCAAGCGTAAGAAGTTTGGAGCTGAGGCACATGAAGTTCCTAGTGGTCCAAACCCTATATCGAACAGGTAATTAATTAAGTTGATCGGGACGAAGCATAGAAAACTTGCACTGCCATAAGAGCCTGCTGCTGAAGATGATAGCTAGTTAGAGAATTGCAACGGTGAAGCTATTATGAATTTGTCATCTTTATTGTTATTATTTTCGTGAGCCATTAATACTGCTTGTCCGTCCTCGGTGATAGGTTTGTTACCGTGTTGTTGTGTCATAATCATCCTTAGCCTTACCCTTTTTTCTCTATCTTTTTTTGGCGTTTGTTTTGAGGTGGGAAGGGTTCTTTTTTCCTTACTAGAAATGTATAGCAAGAGAGAAACTCTATATAATTATATATCTTGGTATATGTATGTGTCCCATCTATATATTTGATTCATATATCCCCTTTATTTTTAGCATTGTGCATGATCTGGTGATCAGTGCCTTAGGTCACATGTATGTTCTTGTGGATGCCCTTTTATTTTGTTCAAGGATTATTAATTTATTGCTAAAATCTTGAGAAACTAAGGTCATGGATGATCATCGAGGAGATCTCTTAACTTAAAATCTAGGAGTGTCATCGAAACTATATAAATTTCAACTCGATCCAGTCATTAATTTGTTCATATGCTTCTCATAGTTAATTATGGATTACTTCTTTCAACTACATATATTTGCTATCAAAAGGGTCTCAGATCTTCACATAATTTGCTCAGTTGATGATAAAAAAAAAAACCTCGTTCTTAAAAAGATGAAGTAGTTAAACAAGAGGAAGAAGTAATTAAGAACAGGAAGAAGATCTAGCTAGCTAGCATGAGCATATAGTTGCATGGATTTCCTTTTCAACCAACTGGGGTTTCAGGCCAGGCAAGGAAAGGCAGACAAGATTAGTAATGGCTGGCGTCGAGAAGTGTCAAGGCAACAACCCTACCTATCTGCATGATTTATTTTTTTTATCAAATCTTTGCCTCTTTTACTGTTTCGGATATCACACTAAAAATAGATCCGCAGATAGCAGTCCATCCGTACCTCCTCCAAACTAATGATTTTACTTCATTTCTCTCATATTTTGATTTAAATGGATTTAATAGAGTTTATTTTCCACAAATTTCTTAGGGTTTGGACCACTAGGAACTGGTCTGCGCTGCTGTTTACAGCTAACTAAAACTAGACCAATTTTACTTTGCACCATCCACCAACACCCATGGTGTTCGTTGCCAATTTTTTAATTTTTTTAATTTTTTAAAAAATTATTTATTTTATACATTTTAATATGTTGATAATAAAAATAAATTATTTTGATTATTCATAAATAAATAAAAATTATAAAACAATTGCTACTATTAAAATCAAACGGGTTCTAGCCCAACCTAACCTCTTATAAAATGTTTTATTGATTTTTAATTTAATTTGAACCGGGTTTTATTTTAAATTAATTTAAAAATTATCATGGTAATTTTTTTTTAATAATGTAATTCCATTAAAAAATTAAAACAATATAGTTTTTCATTAACCCTGTTTCAAATCAAATCAGATCTTAATATATATATTCTTTTGATAGGGCCAAAATGGGGAAATGTGGATGAAAAAACAAAGAGGATTTGAAGGTCAAAAATCGAAAACATTACCACCTTTTATCGATTCCATAAATTGATTTAGCTTCTAGTGGGGCCTCGTGATAAATGGTTTTCAAAATATTATATGCTATATGCTCTCTCTGAAAAAGATAATTTATTTTTATACACCAGCTTGACTGCTTTATATTACCAGCCATGAAAGTGGGAAAAAAGAATATAGAGAGATCAAAAGCAATGATTATATGCTTTACAAAGTGATTCCTTAACTACAAGTCTTCAAATTCCCAGCTTTTCTTCTCAAACGCGAACAGTATCGTTGAAATAAACCTGTGCGAGTTCATGCCCTCCACCAAAGAATTATTTCTTGACCCTTTCTCGTGATGAAAATCTTATTTAGTGTTCATACTTGATGAACTGTGGCTTAAAAGTTCTGTATAGTTTTGAGTTTCTTTTCTAAAACATCAAACTGATTTGTGACCGGGTCAATCGAGTCGCAAACTAACTCGTAAAAATCAACTCTCGTTCTAGCCGTGAGTCGCTAGATTGACCCGTCAAACTAGATCAAGTTTAGCAGCAAAGGAACCAAACACTTATTATTTTCTTTCTCAACATTGGAAAAACTAAGAAAACGGTTGCCCTAATCAAGAAATTGGAGCTATCGGATTATGTTCACGATACCATCTTGATAAAAAAAAGTAGAAACTAGGGGAGCATGTGATTTTCTTCTCCGCGCACCCCTAGTAATTAAGAGGTAATTAGGAGCATGATTAGGGTTCCTCACCAAATTAGCTTGACGAAACCTAGTTATACAGATTGAGAGCTTACGTCAATTTGTTGACAAATTTGGCCCATAATATTATGGTAGAGCTGTGTTGCTAATTTACAGCTCACCTAATACAAGAAAAGATAGCATTTATTTATTTATTTATTTATTTATAGAGGTCCTTGTCTTGCTTTAGGACAGTGAAATCATTCCTTATTTTCTGGGTTTGACGACAATATATAAGGAGTAAATTGAGGGTTTTTTTAGGGTCATCTCCATTGACGATGACAGCAAGAATGTCTTGGAACCTCCACGAGGAATATTATAAAATTTACTGGATGAATAATAGTTGAGAGATTGCATTTGATTAGTATTTTAATACAGAAAAGATATATTTAATTAAAGGGATAAAGGTAAAAAAAATAAAAACATAATAGTTGAGATTGCATTTAAGTAGTTTTTTAAAACAAAAAATATATATTTAATTAGAGGGGTAAAAATAAAAATATAAAAACACAGATAGTTTTGAAGTTCTTAAGGTTATCTTCATTGACTATATATAGTACTAATTAAATTGCTGTCGAACCAATACGAGGAGAGTATTAGGAGATTTATTGGACTAGTAATTGTTTATGTTTAATCAGGTTCTAGTGATAAAATAAATAAATATAGTTTTTTTATATAAAATAAATCATATTTGGTTTGATAGATGAAAACCAGCATAAAAATAGATATATTTATTTTAAATGAACTTATTTCCATTCAAAACTAAAAATACCCGGATGAAAGGGTTTCCCCCCTCTTAATATCTTTAGTTTTTATAATTCGAAAAAATATTTTAAAAGTTGTTGATTTTAAAATATAAAAAAATAATATCAATTGAACTACAATTCATCATCATCGATATGAATTTTGTTATATGGTTTCCAAGTAGCATGGTGTAATGGTAGAGAGTTTACGATATGCACAACAAATCTTGAGTTTGAGTCAGGACGTGCACTTTTTGTAATGACCTTGGACAATCGAGGTTTTAGTAACTCGTTTGGACTGACAAAATACATTTTTTGAAAAATAGGATTTACTCGCATCTAATTATTTTTGGTTATATGCATTTATATAAGAAAATCCATGAACATGATTTAATTATTTATTTATGTAATGTAATTTTTGCCTTTGAAGACCCAATAGGAGCACATTGACAATCGGTGATGAAACTGGATTTGTCGACCACCAACAAATATATAATTGATTTTCCTTTCGATTATATAAAATAACGAGCATTATTGGTTTGTCATCCCTTTACATTAATTTCTCGAGAAGCAAAAACCATGACTTTTGGCTTTGATTAGTCTGACGATATTGGCAGGTAGAAAGTTAACTTCAACAATGTCAAATCACTTTGATAGTTGGTGCCTCGTGCTAGCTAATTAAAAGCTTTTACAAATAAAAATTAACAAAGTAGATTTTAGATGAGATGGTTCTGTAATATAGTATCAGAAACTTGTTGACCCAGCGGTCACGAGTTCGAATCTCATCACTCTCATTTTATTTGATAAAAATCAAGCACAAGGTAGTGTGGGGCTTCACCTAACAGCTTAAGTTTTTAGGTGAGATGGTTCCTTAACAGTTTTTTTTTATATACAATAATACTATTTAGATTTTTTAAAAAAAATAACATGTTTTCATTTTATCATATTTTTAAAACATAATATTTATTAAATATTGTTATTTTCAAACGTTATAAGAGAGTTAATGGACTTCGGATTAAAAACATTTAAACACAACGTTTTTGAAGAGCAGCAATTGCCAACTAGTCGGGTGGTTCAGTACAATTGTATAAACAATCGACTGTTCATAAAAAAATTATAATTTTATATTTTCAAATATATTTAAAGATTAAAATAAATAAATTATTCAGCTTGTAAGCTAAAAAATAAACTCCATGTAGTTGTAGAATTATGAACGGTCTTGATAATTTAATGATTTTTCTTGTGAATTGATCAAATGATTTAGCTAAATGGTCAACAGTCAGTCTTTAATTTAAATAGATGTCAATACTGAAAAAACACAACATCAATTAAAATTTTATTTCACCATAAGTTTTTGCTTCGGTGTCGTTTCACTATTTATTTGCATTTTAAACGCTAATTGTCTAATTTATCCTACATTACACCTCCGATTAGCTTCGCGTGCCATATAAATAGAAAATGATATGTCAAATAGCCAAAAAAAATGTTCATTTTCTTGACACCTTAGATGAACCAGCAAGTCCATTAACGTAAAGTGTCTTTACGTTGATTTTAAAAATATTTTTTTATATAAATATATTAAAATAATATTTTCTTAAAAATATATTTATGATATCAGCATATAAAAATGATCTAAAAACATTATTTTTTAAAAATAAAAAATAAAATATGAATGAAGGCTTTCCACCAACATTTTCTCGTATGCATGCATTTGGTTAGTGTTTTAAAACATAAATGATATAATATACAGAGAGAGAGAGAAGGATAGAGACATAGATATAAAATAAATTCTTTTCCTTTTAAAACAGACTCTTATGTCTTCACCATCTTTATTTATTTATTTTTTCTTAAAATAATAACCCGACCATTACCTTAAATTTCGACGAGATTATGTGAAATACATATTAAGTATAAACATTGTACAAGAGATTAGATTGACTTCATGCTTAATATGGTCACGTTGGTTAATTTATCGTGAGAAAAGTAGTTAATAAGTAAAAGGAGAGAGTATATCATAATTATTTGGATACATAGTTGAGTCTATTTTTTTAAGTGATTTTTATTAAAAATATATATTAAAATAATATTTTTTATTTTTAGAATTTTTTTTTTGATATCTGTACGTACATGAAAATAATATAAAAATACTAAAAAAATAATTTATTCTAAAAATATATATATATTTTTTTTTTCAAAATTATTTCTGAATCACCGAGAAAAACATGACATTTAACAAGACAAATGTCAATGGGAGGCCTTCTGGTTACTTAATTATACTAATCATATTGCAAAGAAAATCTCCCCTCCTCAACAAAATCAATATCTTCTTTTCTGTTTGTTCTTTGACATTGATGATTTTTTTTTTATTTGCATCACTGTACCTATGGCTAGGCAGAAGCATGCAATTACTGAATTTAAATGCCAGTTTTTTTTTATAAAAAATAATAATTGAGTTTAAATGGATGTAAAAGAACTCGTACGTGCCCATAAAATCTTTCATATAAGCAAAGTATTATCACCATTATCGACCAAAACCTAATAAAAACAACCCAATAAAAATAAAAATAAAATATAGAAAGTGTCAATAAAGAAACATGTAGAACGTTGTGGGGATGTTTATACGTTTTGGCACATAGAATGGTAATGATTCACTCATCAATCAACACTCTATTTTTTTTATTAATATAAATATTAATATCAGCGTATATATATCTTGATTAATTCTATGAACTCTTAAATTAACAACCATATAAGTTTTTAATAGTTATCATATAAGAAATTATAAAACTCAAACCTAAAACAACAGAAAAAACCTTTAATGATCATCATATAAACAACTAGAAAACAATATTTTTAGTTTTAAACTCTTATTATTGAATACCTAGTAAATATTTCAATAAATCAACACTCCATTACAGAGAAAATAAACATTTTAGTGTCAAAGTCAATACCAATATTTCAATAAATCAACACTCCATTCCAAAGCTTTGTGGGCCATAGATGCACCATCCCTCTCATCTCCTGAAAGTTAACGAGGCAGAAGGGACCCATGCATCGGCCATTATGGGAGACAAATTTCTTCGCCTTTCACTATTGGGGAAGCTGCCAAATCTAGACCCACTCTCCTTGCCACCTCTCCCTCCCTTTTTTTGAATTCCATATATGAACACACATTCTGCTCCCAAGAAAGAAAAGAAAAAAACCCTTGCAATTTTCACGTAATTTGGATATTCTTTCACTCTAAAACATTGTTTTTTTATATATAATTTTGTTAAAAAATAAATAAATAATTTTCCTTCAGGGCTATCTCTCTCCAAGTCAAAGAAATATTTCTTGGGAACCGGCCAAGTGAGAAAAGCCACCACCCCTCAACAATCCTTGTAATCCAATCAACAATTACTTCAAAATAACGCGCGCGCATATATATTAATTGTTTTTTTTATATATTTATATCATTTTGATTTGTTAATATTAAAAATAATTTAAAAAAAGATCTAGCTAGCTAGCATGAGCATATAGTTGCATGGATTTCCTTTTAAACCAACTGGGGTTTCAGGCCAGGCAAGGAAAGGCAGACAAGAAAGGAATCTGTCTGGTTTATATAGTTGTGTGGCACTAGAGGTTAAGAGAGCATTTTGTTTTCCCTGAGAAATTATTTGATCTTGCCTTTGGATGTGAGCTACTGTCTTCCAAAACACATCGTTCAAAAAAGCTGAATCAACAGTCATGAGAGGGACAAATCTAGGTAGCCCCTTGCTTCGATAATGATAACAGTATCATTGGCTATATTGTTGAATGATTAAGGAGCCATGCCCAATGATATCCTTTATGATGGTGTTCTTGCTGAGAGAGAGAGAGAGAGAGCTTTAAACCATTCCTTTTGACTTTTGTCAGGCTGTTTTATCCAGAGTGAAGCTTTTCCATCGTCAACCTGAATTTATGGCGGTAAAGCTAGCAGGCAAGAGTTGCGGTGTTGTAGCATTTGGCATACCTTTGTGTTTTCAATATTTTACTTTGACCAAATGTTCGTTGAAAGCTCCATTGGCAGGCAGCAACTTCTATGCGTGCTCTTTTTTAGCCAAAGCCTTTCCTTTTTCCTTTTTTATTTATACATGTCTGGATTTCTTAGAACTCCATGAACATGGAGAAGAAAAATGCCATCTTTACCTGGACCAATGGGAATAACTTTTACCTGTTCAAATAATAATTAAGGTGGCAATTGTTTAAATAACAATTAAGGTAGTGTAAGGCGGGAATAACAGATGTGTTATTACAAGTGAAAGATCCAACTAATGACATACACAATATTTAAATTTTCAATATTGATGATGCTATATAGTTACTTACGAGTTAAAAAAACACACCCATGTGATTTGTTGTCAACCATGTCAATGATATTTATTAAAATAATTTTTTATTTTTTAAAAATAAAACAATCTTTTTATTAGATTTACACAGTGTAATTGAGTCAGTTGAATTATTAAAATTAAATTAATCAAATTTTAACATATTATTAGTTTTCGAGTCATCCCAAGTTTATCATTCGAGTTAACTTATTCTCTACAATGACAGGGCTGTGAAGGAAAAAAAATCACGAATGCATTAGGATGTGGGCCCGTGTAATATAGATCTTGAAAGATACCTGGGATAAGAAGCAGGCCTGAAGGTACTAAATTTGTGGTCACAGACTGAGCCCATGGACCTTATGGGTTTCAATCATTAAGCTCTGGACGGAAAATAGCAGCGACGAGCTGATTTGCACATGCATTGCGCTGAGTTTTTATCTATATAGA
Organism: Salix brachista; assembly: GCA_009078335.1. Classification (NCBI taxonomy): domain Eukaryota; kingdom Viridiplantae; phylum Streptophyta; class Magnoliopsida; order Malpighiales; family Salicaceae; genus Salix; species Salix brachista. Next base: position 17,707,810 of record CM018573.1, read on the forward strand.
AATTAATTATTTTTTTATGTGCTGTAATTAAATTTTTTAATATTTAATTAGTAAAAATTGTAGTAGATAAAATATATTAGAAATGAGTTTTTTTTCCGCATAAAAGGAATAGTGTGATCGAAATGGAAAGTGAATGGTATATTTTTTAATTGTAGATAGCCTAAGTAAATTTGTCTACCTATTTTTTTTATGAGTTGCTTTTTTTTTCTAGTAATATTAGATCTGAAATATTATAAATAAAAATATTATAATTTTTTTTAAGAAATAAACTTATTTTTTTTTGCGTGTTGTAATTAGTTATTTTAATATTCAATTAGTAAAATTATAATAGATAAAATATGTTAGAAATGAGTTCAATTCGCCTTTTACCTTCCACCTCCACCACATGCCGCGCTTGTTTGGGAGTGTGATTGATGTTTCTTTTTAAAATGCTTTTCGTTTAAAAATGCATCAAAATAATATTATTTTTTTTATTTTTTTTAAAATTATTTTTGACACAGCACATCAAAATCATCTAGAAACACCAATTTTTTTAAATTTAAAATAAAAATAAAAATAAAAATAAAAATAAAAAATTTTCAAATTTGTTCAAAAGCGATTTCCAAACGCATTCCCAAACACTCTTACCATCTCCCATCAGAACCACAGTTCAATTTATATTTTTCAAATAATAATGAACAACGAAAACCAAAATTCAAACTCTTTGTGGATTAGGTTCACATGAGATCTAGGTAGCTTTAGGGTTAACTTTGTTGTAATGTGGGAGATCTTTCAATTATTAGATGCTTATAACCAAAGTTTAAATAGTAATTAATATTTTTACTAGCGCAACAATTTAATTAATTGCACTACTTTTAACATAGCGACTATTCTTACGAGTGGTGATATTTATTTATTTATTTAAAAAAAACAAAAAAAACTCACAATTTAGGCTACTTGGAAGTCATGTCAGTGCCTTTGCTGGAGCACACCTTGCAAGATCCATTCAAATTTTACTGCATTTAGTGTAGTTGTCCAATCAAAATTCAAAAAGAAGAACCTAGTGAGTGTATTATTGGATAAAGTGGAAGCAAAACCACAAGGGAACAAAAATCTCATCATGATTATAGTGTAAACGCCGCATGATTGACCATCCTTATCTTGATTAGGCTGTGTGCTCCACGTGGTTTCACACTGTATTTAAAAAAAAAAAAAAAAATTTAAATAAAGTTTTTTAATAATTTTAAAATATTTTGATGTGCTGATATCAAAAATAATTTTTATAAAAATTTTCTAGGAGAAAAAAAACCCCTCTCATTACTTAGTTATTTGTTTGTTGTTGTTGTTATTATTCTAAAAATAAATAATTCATATTATTTTGTATTTTTATATGAAAAGTATAAAAAAACTTTACAGTAACCTTATTATTATTTTTTTACTCGTAAAAACATTTTGATTTGCAAATTAAAAGCGAAAAGCTGGTCTTGCAATAGATAAATTTTAAACTGCTGAAATGATATTATTGCAAGGAGTATTTCATCCTCTACAATTAGCTTATGAATTCTGTTTTTTAAAATTAAAAATATTATTACTATTACTATATAGCTAAAACAGCTCGGCCAGTCCACTGTGCACGCATACTCATGTGCACTGTGAACTGACCATTTTTCACTTTTGCTTCGCGAGTGTATGTGCACCTGTTTTTTTTCACAAAACTACTTTTTATATTTTTTGTGGTACTATATAGCTAAAACAGCTCGGCCAATCCACTGTGCACGCACACTCATGTGCACTGTGGACTGGCCATTTTTCACTTTTGCTTCGCGAGTGTATGTGCACCTGTTTTTTTTCACAGAACTACTTTTTATATTTTTTGTGGTAGAGATGACTGAAGAATACATGTGGCTGAGCGGCTCGCCCTGCGCGCTGGAAATTAGCACACAGGGGTTCGAACCCCCAGCCAACAAATCTGAATTTGGGTTTTTTTTTTTTTTTTTTTTCTGACTGAAATGCTTTTTCTTTCCTTTTTTTTCGGACTGAAATGCTTTTTCTTTTTAAGCCCTCTCGGAGACTTGCTTAAGAATAAGAAAGAGGTAAATACCATGGAATAAGGTTTGATCCTATTTATCGCTCTGAAATATTTTTTCTTTCCTTTTTTTCTGAAATACTTTTTCTTTTTATTATTATTCTTATTTTTTTAAACTACCGTGTTTTTGTTTTTTCCTTCTACAATGCTGATTTTAAAAATATATGTCTGCAAAAGTTGCTTTTCCTTTTTTTTTATTATTCTTATTCTTATTATTATTATTTTTTAAAACTAGGGTATCAGTGATAGTTTATACGTACCATGACTAAAATTATCCTCCGTGCAATTATAATTTTAGATTTTCAAACTTTTATTTTGCTATTGTTATACTAGGGGGTGTTGAGCTATTTTATTATATTAAATTTCGCATAAATAAAAATTATCTTTTTATTTGCATCCAGCAAATCCTATAAAAATTACTATATAGCTAAAACAGCTCGGCCAGTCCACTGTGCACGCACACTCATGTGCACTGTGGACTGGCCATTTTTCACTTTTGCTTCGCGAGTGTATGTGCACCTGTTTTTTTTCACAGAACTACTTTTTATATTTTTTGTGGTAGAGATGACTGAAGAATACATGTGGCTGAGCGGCTCGCCCTGCGCGCTGGAAATTAGCACACAGGGGTTCGAACCCCCAGCCAACAAATCTGAATTTGGGTTTTTTTTTTTTCTGACTGAAATGCTTTTTCTTTCCTTTTTTTTCGGACTGAAATGCTTTTTCTTTCCTTTTTTTTCTGAAATACTTTTTCTTTTTAAGCCCTCTCGGAGACTTGCTTAAGAATAAGAAAGAGGTAAATACCATGGAATAAGGTTTGATCCTATTTATCGCTCTGAAATATTTTTTCTTTCCTTTTTTTCTGAAATACTTTTTCTTTTTATTATTATTCTTATTTTTTTAAACTACCGTGTTTTTGTTTTTTCCTTCTACAATGCTGATTTTAAAAATATATGTCTGCAAAAGTTGCTTTTCCTTTTTTTTTTTATTATTCTTATTCTTATTCTTATTATTTTTTAAAACTAGGGTATCAGTGATAGTTTATACGTACCATGACTAAAATTATCCTCCGTGCAATTATAATTTTAGATTTTCAAACTTTTATTTTGCTATTGTTATACTAGGGGGTGTTGAGCTATTTTATTATATTAAATTTCACATAAATAAAAATTATCTTTTTATTTGCATCCAGCAAATCCTATAAAAATTGTTTACTCAGCCCGCAATATAGAACATATATTTTTTGGATTTTTTTAGCTAATAATTTTTTGTTTTGTTTTATCATCTATTATATTTTTTTTATGTGCTCTTGCTTTTATTTTTTTATTGGTTTTATTGTTATTATTTTCAAGTTAGATGAATTTTTTCCCCTAATAATTATGTTTTTTTTTTTTTAAAAAGTTAGTATGATTTTTTTTCTTTTATTTATTTTTGTTCTTTATTCATCATTAACACAATAATAATAATAATAATAATAATAATAATAATAATAATAATAATAATAATAATAATAATAATAATAATAATAATAATATATTCTTTTTCTTGCTTACTCTTTTGTTAATGTTTTTGAGTGTTTTTTCTTTCGGGATAATTTAATAATTTTAATTTTTTTTACAATAATAACAATAGTCATTTTGTTTCTAATATTATTGGCGATAAAAGACAACTCAAGAACAAAAAATAGACAAATTTACCTAGGTTATCTACAATTAAAAAACGATACAAGCCACTTTTGTCTCAATTACACTGTTTCTTTGAAATAGCAAACAAGTCATTATTATATGTTTTAATATTTATTGCATATTATCGCCTAAAAATATACAAAGAGAAAAAAAAATGACCCCAGATTTTTTGCAAGAAAAAAATTTATATCAGCATTCTTAAATACATTTAATATAATAACATGATGAATAAATCTTATAAAATAAAAAAAAATTGTTGTGAATTTTAATTTTGTGCTCTTTTGTTCAAGTTTATTTCTTAAAAAAAAATTGGAATTTTAATATTTAAGATCTAATATTACCCAGGAAAAAATACAACTCAAAAAAACAAAAGGTAAACAAATTTGCCTACATTATCTACAATTAAAAAATATACAAGGCACTTTCCGTTTCGACTACACTGTTCTTTTTAGACAGCAAATAAATAATTATAGCATGTAAAAAAATTATATTTCTTTTAAAAAAAAATGCAATATTTGTATTTATAATGTGTTATATCTAATATTACTAGGAAAAACAGGCAACTCATATTTTTTTTTTTACAAATTTATCTAGGTTATCTACAATTAAAAAACTATAAAAATCATCTCCCATTTTGATCACACTATATAATATGTGAGACCAAGTATATGTGTTTAATATTTATTTAATATTATCGCCTAAAAATATATAAAGAGAGAAAAAAAATAACCTATGATTTATTGCAAAAAAAATTAATATCGGTATTCTTAAATATATTTAATATAATAATATGATGAATAAATCTTATAAAAAAAATTTGGCTTTGAATTTAAATTTATATGTTAGACTCTTTTTTTTTTCCTTTTAAGAAACGGTGACCTTTGTTTCACATGTATTTTCTATTTTTTACTGTCCAAGTCAGTTGTTCTTTTTTAACCGGGTTTCTTTTTTTGTGTGTTTTTTTAACCAGAGTATCCGTGACAACAAATTCCTAATGAATCATTTCACCTTCTTATCAAATTTTCTAACAAATTTTATCAAATTTTTTTTAGCAATAGCAATATTCAATCACATTTTGGTTCAAAAAAACCATTTTTAACGAATTTTATCAATTACAATTATACTAATTAAATATTAAAATTATAAAATACAACATTTATAAAATTAATTAATTTTCTATATAGATAAAAAACCCAGCGAAGCGGGCAAATCAGCTCGTTCCCATCTATAACATAATATGCATTAGGGGTGAGAAAAAAACCGAATAACCGATTAAATCGAGAAAACTGAAAAAAAAAAAAACCAAAATAACTGAACCGATAAAAAAACCCGATTAAACCGATTGCAAAATTCTGAAAAAATGTCCGGTTCGGTTCGGTATCGGTTTTGTACGAACAGAACTGATTAACCCAAACCGATTCGGTTCGGTTTGAAATATTAGTTTGAATAGAAACTTAAAAACCCTAAGAATACATTACCGTCCGCCTGTCGCCTCCCTCTGGCTTTTACTAACACCTTAGCAGCCTCTCGCCTCTCTGTCTCTCCATCCTCTCGCCTCCCTCTGCATCTTAAATCTCCCTCCCTCTCGCCTCTCGGCCTGTCCCCTCCCTCTCGCCTCTCGGCCTGTCCCCTCCCTCTGCAACCAACCAACCAGAGCTTTGAAGAAGTTGACTGATTGATTGGTCGATTGAAGTTAGCCAACCAGCAGCAGAAGCAGCAGTCATGATGCATGCTTCTCATCTAATTAAGCGTTCAATAAAGGTATTTATTCTTATCAGCTCTCTTTATTATAATTCGCTGATTGTTTCATGTTTTATATTTTAAAATAATAATAGTAAATTGAATTTCTGGTTTATTTTTTGTGTAAAATTTATTGCATTCATCCTCTCTTTCTCTTATTTTTTATTTATTTTGGATTCAGGATTCAGTTTTTATTTTCTGTAATTATTTTGTTGGAAATTTGTATTTTCGTTCTGATTTTTCTTTTTTTAATTAATTTATGATCTATAATTTCTTACTTTTATTTTTTGTGTTTTCAGCAGTTTCAAAATGTTTCAAGGTTAATGCGGCATGAGCATGCTGTATTGGTGCGTTGGTTATCAAATGATTTTCACCTCTCCGGTGGTAAAAGAAACGGTATGTAAATAATCTCTAGCATTCATAGGAGATCATTAAATCTGTTGGTGATGATTGCGATCAAGTATTTTTATTTAGTTGCCGATTTTGTTTGACTGCTAAGAGTCAATGCTGTCCTTCAGATATGTATTTTTTTTTATATATGATTAGATATGTATAGATTTTAATTTAATTGGTAAGAAAATGTGAATGGCTGATGCGATTTAGGAATAAAAAGATGACAAGTGAGATGTGCATGTTAAGGGATTTGGATTTGTTTTTTGCTGTTGCAGTGTGACGTTTTTCAACAGAAGGTAAGTGCTGTGTTGTTGTTGGAATTTTTCACTCCTTTAACCGTTTCCTCTTTCTTCATTCCTTGATGTAATATATTGTTTTCACAGTTTGGTTTTAAAAACTCAAGTATACGTGATGCATTTTTATACACAAGTGCTCTCAGAAGTAAACTGAATGTTAATTTACTTACTTGATGCTCTTTTTTGCAGCTATTGAGGAGTTAAATGTGCAAGAAAAGTTGAACTTTGTCAATGGAATTTCCAGGCCCAACATTAAAAGCACCTGGGCGAAACAAGCAGAAGTTATTGAAGAACCTTATATGTGCTCTCCTCTCCAGAACCTACTTCTTTATTTCCCAGGTTTAGCATTTCTTAGCATGGTTTCTGTTATTTCTAATTAGGGTGTCCATTTATCTAATAACTCAAGTACCCTTATATATATATATATATATATATATATAAAAGGTGAAAATCTATTATACTTAAGACCCAAATAGCGAAGTGTGTCCCCTTTGACCCTATGAAATTAGTGATTAAATATTGAGGGCTAATTGGAGTAATGCTAATGAAATTAGTGCTGTAAGCTGGAAGACATGGAATCTATTACATTCAGTTGCAAGAAACATTTGACATGTCTTTGTCATTTGCTCCATTAAACTTGTTCAAATCAAGAGGGAGCTCATCCTGAATAATAAGACAACTGAGATTGATAATAATTTGGTGATTTGTTTGCAAATTAAAAAGATCAAAGTGATTTTGTTAAATAAAATAACATTCTCTAAAAAGTTGTCATTTTTCTATAGGATGTGTTTCCGCGGATGAAAGTGGCAACCGCCTGTTCTTTTCGGACAGCAATCATCATCGCGTTATTGTATCTGATGGCAATGGAAAGATTCTGGATTCGGTATGTATAACTGTTACATCAAATGAGTTAAAAATAGATGCAATGTGATATAACTTAAGGGATCTTGAAATAGGCTAACCTGATATTTGATCCATTTCCCTTGTTTTCCTTTCTTATGTTGTCTTACACTTGTAAAATATATTCAATATGGATCTGAATCTAAAGCTTATAGCATGAATTTTCATTTAGTTCAAGTAAAAATAAATATAGCAACAAATAAATCGTGAAATATTTTCGTTCAAAATATTCGGTTATGAAAACACTGGTTGGAAATTATTTTATTCATCAGACATCCCCAAAAATGGTCAAGCTTGGACTCCCAAATAGTGGTTTCCAACCTGGCAATATATAACCCCATCCATTTGTTTGTCTGTCATGCAAGTGATATGGTTTAATAGTTTCATTAGTAGATTTTTGGGCATCACAGAACTGTATAGATATCACCTCCAGAGTTTTAGTGATTTTCTTGCACATCTTTTTCTAATGCACCCTATTTATCCTTATTTTGTAGTTGCATTATGATATGTGAAAAGCTCAAATGAATGTAAAGATAAAGCTTGAATTTAGACTTACATTTTTCATACACCAGATTGGTTCTGGCCCAGGATTTGAGGATGGAGAATTTGAGTCTGCCAAGCTTGCACGTCCTGCAGCTTCCTTTTATGATGATGAGGAGGATTGCCTGTATATTGTAGATTCAGAAGTATGCATTCAGAAGCTTTTGAATCATTTATGCTATGGTGAAGTTTGATGTGCCCCTCAGGACAGGTGTTTAAATTAAATATTAAATATTAAATTTCAATATTGTTTGAAAAGATAATAACTTCTCATTAAGGGTCCCCTTTATTTTGAGTAAAATATTTTACAAATAGAAAATGTCTTACATGTAAAAAATATTTTTCAATGTTTGACTTGAAAAATGTTTTCCCTTAAAATATTTGTCATTGTTGTTGTTGTTGTTGGTGGTGAGGTGGTCATGCTGGTAGTGGAAAATGAGGCGGTGGTGGTGAGACTTAGGTGGTAGTTGAAATAGCTAGATGATATTGCAAGTGGATCGCTATTTGAAAATTATTTTACGGGATTTCACGAGCTAAAAATATTTTCCAGTAAATGAGTTAATTGACTAGCCGGAAATATTTTTTGGAAACCAACATGGGAAAATCTATAAAACGTTTTTTGCTTGACATATAATTGTGATATTTTTAGATTTTTCACTTATTTATTAATTGAATTGGTTCTTATCTGTTAAGAACCATGCCATCAGGAGAGCTGATCTGGAGAGTCGGGTTTTAGAGACAGTTTATCCAAAAAGCTTCAGTAAGAAAAATAATAGTATTTGGACCTGGATTATGGATAAGCTGGGTTTTAGAATTAATGTTGATGCAAGATCTGAAGAATTTGATTCACAGCCTCTGGTGTTCCCTTGGCACCTGTTGAAGTTCACAGATAATACTTTCTTAATCATCAGCCGGAGGTAAGGAAGATTGTTTGTCTTATTGTTACTTGTTAATAGTAAGCGACAAGTGCCTCTTTCACAAATTTTCATTCCTTTATTTTCCCTGGCTGCTTTATTTTTTATTTTATTTTTTTTCCTGCAAGCTTGTCTTTGGAATGTGTCTCTGATATGTACTGGTAGTTCCTTGGAATATGCTTCTGTTTGCCTATGCATAAATTTTTCTTTCAGCCAAACATGTGAAAATAAGTGGTGAAGTTTTCTGATTAATTGAGCAAAACAAGCAGACCAATTACAAGGGAACTGTGTGATGCTTACAAATCATTATGGGGAAACATACAAGGTGTAACTGTTAAGGAAAAACAGTCAGAAAGGTCCAAAAAGAAGTGAGAAACAAAACAAACCCCTATTATTATAGATGTTGCACTATTTGGTTTCCCTTTGGAGGGCTTTCAGAAGTTATCTCACTTTCCTTGTTATTCACTCTCCACAGTTCATGTATTACCCAGATCAGAGGGAAGAAGGAAAAAATATTTCTACAAGTATGAGTCTTATTGTCTTAAAAAGCATGTCTATTTATTGTACTCTGTCGATGCACCGCATCAAACTAAATAGCAGACTTCTATCCTAAACTTAATGCTTGATAGAAACTAATTTTAGAAGGTTGAAGGGTTCGACGATGCAGGGAACAATATTCACAACTTTATAAGTTGGCTCTTATCTATTTGGTTTTTGCTTAAATTGCAATATGAAACTTCAGTGTTTGGACCTATTTCACATTGGATGATCATTTTGATTCTGTTTAAGTAAACTGTACTGTCTATCATGAAATTTTGTATGTATCTGTGGATCATTTTGATTCTGTTTAAGTAAAATGTACTGTCTATCATGACGTTTTGTTTGTATTTTCAGCTTTGAAACTCTGTGGGTCATAGATTTAGTGTTAGGAGAGATGAAAGAATGCGTCAAAGGTTTGTTGTTTTTGTAGATTTTTATATTTTTCATAATATTCTGTAATGTTCATGTCTAATAATTGCTTATGAAATTCTGTAAAGGATTTCCCAACATTTTGGAGACTTGTGGACAGTTGATCACAGGGCAAGTATCCCTTTTGAAACAGCTACCAATTGATTACTTGAAACAGCAGACTGATGTCAACTGTTCACAGGAATTTCCATATGCTACTCTCATATCGAACTTAACAACCTTTGAGAATGACATTGTCTTGTGTGACACAGGTAGAGCAAATTCTGTATTTTCTTCATCTTGATGTTCATCTGCTGTGTTTTTGGTTTATTACTCATTTCTCCCTTAATCTCTTGAAGTTGCACATAGGGTTCTTAAAATAAGTAGAGAATCTGGTGCCTGTTCAAACTTCCAGTTATCAAATTTTGGGATTCTTGGATTACCTTTCTGGCTACCATTCCCTTTGGAGAGAGTTTTTTCTGTGTGAGTATGAGTTCTGAAGTCAAATCGAATTCTTCTTAAAAAATGGTGACTTCACTTAACTTAAGACAGTGAGTTTGCTGAAGAGAATTTCCTTTAAATTTTTTATGCTTTGATATTTGTTCCTTTTTGGCTATCGTGCCAGTTTCATGTAGACCTGTTTCACCCCCACTGATATTTCCCCCCTCTTTTGCCCATGTTTTTGGCTGATTAGTGCTGGAGGATCGGCCGATCATCTTGAGCATTTCAGCTTGTTACCAGGTATTTGCTGTTTAGTTTGATTAATTTCTGTGTTTACGATGTGAAATAATCATTTGCACCATTCATCACTATCATTAAACATATCCACCTCAATACCAAGAGATTTTAGATCCTTCAATACCATTTCTATCTGTCTATTTTAGGTCTTCCTCCTCCCCTCCTCCCTCTTCCTGTCAAACCATCACGTATCCAAACCATGGGTCCTCTGTTGGCCTGTGCTGTATGTGGTGGCCAAGCCATCACAATTTGCCTTTTATCATCCATCTACCTGCGTGGATCTTTTATCAGATATGTTCATTTATAATCGTATCTTGGGTTAATGAAGTTTTCTGTGTCTAAAATTTAGTTGGAGTATCTGCTGCCCTTAATTTCATTCTGCTTATGCTACATCTCTTTCAGGAATTGAATAAAAGTTCTCAAATGATGTGGCATGTTGGATTTCCATGTCAAACATCATCAACACTAAAAATACTTGAACTTAACACTAAAATCACTTGAAAATGTAAATGGATGATAGTTGACTGTTTGTAATGAAATGCATTACACATAATATAACCGCAGCTGCTATGTGAATGACGTGTGCACTTTGACACAACCTTGGTTTTACTTGAAAATCAAATTCTGCTTGCAAGGTTCAGGTTTCAATTCCCGGCCACTGACTTATCGTGATCTCGGTGGAACAAAGATATAGGGGCAATTTGATTTTTGTTTCAGCATAATTCTGCACTCCTGAAAAATGAAATGTGTCTTTGCATGCTTTGAAATCCAAAGAACCTGAGCTGCTTTTGTGTTCCATTCCACAAAAATTTCAATCACAAGATGACTAGTTTTTTTTCACCTAGTGCTTGAAAAAACCCTGCTGTGTGCAGGCAGCTATCTTTTTCTCACACAAAACATATAAAGATAGGAAAACCATTCTGGCAGGCTGCTTGCATGCGATACCGATTTACATCCCTATTTGGTGCCTTTCTATGTTCATGCCACAAACCACGAAATAATCAGCTATGGCTTGTTTTCTGGTTTATGTAACAGGAAGGGTTGACGTAAGGTTAAATATAGACATCCCTGTGGATACCGAGCTTGTTGAACCATTACAAGAAGGGTGTATATGGCGCCAGGCAAGAGGGGCTGCTGCAGTAATCTTAGGAGCAAAAGATGTAGTGGGATCCTCGGAGAAGGTTCCTAGTTGCAGAGCCTTTTTTTTCTAGCCTTACCTTCCATATCTTGCTTTCGCATCTGATCTTTTGGCGTAGCAGTCCTCTACTTCCAGTCCCTCAGTGCAGTTTTTGTTGTATTCAGGCTGGTGTTTCCCAACAGTGGTATGATGAATTGGATAATCTGGCATTTTCAACACCTGGATTAGAGATGGCTATTGAAGAGGATGATGCAACCTCTGATGTCCAATACCAAGATGAGAGACTCCATATTGATTGCGCCGTCAACACTAGTCCCGGAACAAGTGAGGTATATTTGGTTTGTCCATTGCTTGTTCGCGAGCTTTCGACATGTTCTACATACTGTTCTATTTTTATATTTATTATATTTTTTGTGCTGACTTATTGTTTCCAAGTAGTACTAATATCTTTATTTTATTTCCTATAACAGCTTATTATACATGCGGCACTGTATCTAAAACTAAGAAGGCATCTTGATCCGGAAGAGGATGGACATCGGAAATATGCCGCGAGGATAGCTGATATTCTGAACCCTGGAAGAGGTGAAGGGATGGGAAAAAATTCATGCACTCAGCTCTTGTTGAAATCAAACTGTAATTTGAGAGACCTCATCTTTGTGAGACCTTTGCATATGAGGATAAATTTGGATACCCTGGATCACCCAAAAGCTGATAATTCAAAAGATATCATCTTAACAGACTCTGCCATTGAAGTCAATGTATCTCTCTAGACATGATTGCTGCAGTGAAAATACTTTTATGTCCTTGACACAAGTTTTGGAAGATTCGACTGTCACTCAAAAGCTTGCGTTCATGCATACAGCAAGACCCCCTGAGAGCAAGAGGAAAAATTAAATTAACACTTGGCAGGGATCCTCCATTGCAAGGCATGCCTTGTGTCGTTAAATTCAAATGTATAAGGGAGATCAATAGATAGGAATTTTTAAAGTTCAATCTGATTGTTGTACTGAGAAGAACAAATCATAAATAGAGAGAGAAAAAGAAAGGTGGGATTTGGTAAGAATTGAAATCGTTTCTGGTCAAACCCTAATGTTTGAAATTGAATGGTAGTGTCGATTCGTCAAGGTTGATGCAGCTTGGTTTGACATTGTGAGATGAGAGCGTTGAAAACTACTGTTACTAGCTGAGTTGACCCGGGATCCTCTACCAAACTCACTAGTGGAGTTTACTAGGGTTCTTGCAGCTTGATCGTGCTAGTAAAATTGAGGATGTAAAATAATTGGACAAAATTGGTGATTGAGAATTGAGATTGGAAAGCAAGCAAAGCTATTGATGCCTCAACACGTACGTGAAGCACTGCAGGCTAATTATCGTGCCGTGTGTGGTTTTAAAAATGTTTGAAAAAAATAAATAAAAATTATTTTTATATATTATTTTAAATAAAAAATTATTATTTTTAGATTATTTTCATATTAAAAATGATTTTTAAAAATATGATAGGCTTTTTGATAAATTATTAAATAAAAAATATTTTAAAAAACAACCTTAAACTATCACTTCAAATCAATATCAAAAAGCTTTTATTTTATTAATCACTGTAATAATACCTGGATTGTCACATTACTTTAGCTAGGACTGGCTAATTTTTAGTTTAGACTGATCCAAGTTAAGAAAACAATTGGTTGACCTGGTTAAAAAAACAGGTTGACCCACTGATTTGATCAATCTAGACCCATCTGTCTACTTTATTTTAAAAATAAATAAAAATGAGCATCTACTCTCCTAGCCCAGATTAGATTTTATAACTGTGATATATTTATTAATTTCTGCTAACACCATGTAGTAATGGTGGTACGTATTATGTGTAAATGTTCCCTTCGGATCCCACCACAGATGTTCATCAAAGTATATCTTCACACCATAACTCGATCCACCTCAAATTACACGTTCAAGATCCAGATGAAGAACAGGGGGCGCTGAGCTGCAATGAGCTGAAGCCACCATAATATTTTTATTCGTCAACATTTAATTTCTATCTAGGAGGAAGCGTTGACTGCAAGTTTCAAGCCCCAATCGCAGTGGCTAGGGATACTGCATATGAAATAGTTCTGTCCCTTCTTCAGCTTGACTGTATCTTTTCCACTTGTGTAGATGGTGGAGTTCGGAGAAGTTGCGCAGCCGTCGTAGCTACTGGCATCTACAGTGGCCACATCATGCAGTGAAGGATCGTAGTTGAATACTGTTCATCCAGAAAACACAGCACCGATCGAAGTTAATATAGTTTTACAGAGGAGAAATAACTATTATTGGATCAGATTAAGGAGATAAAATATGTGATGGTTCTCGGAATTTTACTCAGCATGTCGCCGACCTTGAACTTCTTCCCGTCAGCCCAACTCTGGGTGTTGAAAGTCCAGCCTGAAGTATCACCGACGGTGAAATTAGCTGCCTGAGTGGTCTTGAAATGGAGTGATATAGTGATGACAAGAAGAGTACTGGCCAGAACTACGAGGCTCGCACTGCATCTTCCCTGGCGAGCCATTTTAGCAATTGATTGATTGATTGATTCTTGAAGGACAGTGCTAGTGAATGCTGAAGTGCATGCTTAGAGTTACTCTTATACAGAGTTTGGTCCGATAAAGGACAGGAACCGATGATTAATTTATGTTTTAAACAAAATAAATAAATAAATAAAATAAACACAACAACCTACATAATGGTATTAAGGTGGTTGGTGTCAAAACTCTAAATAAAAAAACAATTATGCATGTGTCAAACTAGATTTATTATATATATAACTATTGATTTAACTAAAAAATATTTATTCTTTAACTAAACAGATATAAAAATATCGAAAAAAATCATTTCAAGAATATATATATTAAATGGATTTTTTATTGGGTTGCCCTCCACTCTTTCTTAGCTAAGATTCCCATTTCCCATGGAGAGGTCAATGGGTTACCCTCCGCTTTTTAATAAAACAAAAAATTTATGTTAAAATTATCTTAAAAACACATTTATTTTTATGTTTTTTGTTTTTATATCTCCAACCTAACATTTTTTATTTTATTTTTATCACGGGACATTATCCAAACCCAAAAAGAAGACAATAGTTGTTGGGGGTGAAATTGCATGATTGCAAAGTAAGGACAGGAGTAGCATAGTATTTTGATTTTGCCATCACTAAGTACAATTTCAAGATTCCAATGGCAGCAACGTCCTTTTCTTCCCGTGTCTTCACTTGCTCACCAAAAAAGGAATTAGGTGAAAGAGAATCTTACAAAAAACAAATCCTTGAATTTAGCAAATATTAGAAGCAATAATAAGGCATGAAATTAGCATCATAGTTGCTTGCGCCCTGTGTGCACAATCACACACCAATATATGCTTTGGAGCGAGTTTCAACCTGTTTTTTTTTTATCAAAATTTAAATATATATTTTTATTTTAAATTAATTTTATTAGTGTTTTTGGTTTGTTTTGCTGTGTTTATATCAAAAATAAATTTTTAAAAAATATTTTTTTGGCCTAAAAACTTTTAAAAAATAATTGTTGTTATACTCTCAATTAACTTAAATATGTGTGATGGATTGGATAGGATTATATATATATAGGTGATCGGACCAGTTTGCGCATCTCAATTAATCTTACGGTCCTTGAAATTAACGATATGTAAATCTTCAGTAATATTAAAAACCACATGACTCGAACCTTAAACCACAGACGAAACAAACTTTTTAATCTCAGACTCTTACTACTAGATCATCTACTAAATACTTTTTTTTTTGCGTTGTCATGTTATGGCATGAGCTAGCAAGAGATTTTTAAGATTCATTTTTTTATAAGAGCTAGTAAATTCATTTATTTTGTCGTTTTAACCACATTTAAAAGAGCTCTTTCGATCGATTATCAACTAGTACATGGGGCAACATATTTTTAATCACAAGGATATAAGAATAATTTTGCAAATAATACAAGGACAAAAGTGTTTCCAATAAGGATGACCAATTTGTAAATAAAAATAAATAAACTAGTCGGACTGAATAATTTGTTTTTGAAAATTATAGGACTTAAAATAAAAGGTTGTCAAAACTTCCATTATTTTTCATGTATCTATATTTGTATTATTCATATTTAGATTCATAGGATTAGATTGAAAGTCTTCGTCTTCGATAGTAATAATAAGACTGATTTTTACGATATCAAAATTAAATTAGCATTTAATTACTATTTTAAGTTTGGAAAAAAAAGTCTGGAAGGAGAAAATATATTCTTTGTATATTTTATATTTTTATTTTAAAATATTAAAATTTCAAATCAAAACTATATTATAATCATTTAGCTCAACTATATCATAATAGTTAATATTGATCCCTCCTGTAATATTCCTTCTCTACGTAGTTGAATGCACGTCGAACGCACAAGTAGATTGAGCTGGCCATCCCAATTCATGAGCATGGGGGTCCCAATTTCTTTATTCAACCTGTAACACACCACAAGTCAATGATCTTAGTATTTATATAGTTAGCCTCTTCATCTATGAATTTATTTATTTATTTATTTAAATCCAATTCACTGCTCAATAAAACCCCGATGTGTGGTCCGACCATCCAAGGCATAGCTCATAGGTTGACAAAAACACTCTTAAAAAAAATCAAACGACATTATTTTAGAGGAAAAAAATTAAAAAAAGAAGTGCATAAATGATTCAAAAGAAAACTCTGCTGAATTAAGACCTTGGGTTGATGGAGCCGAGTTTCGGAACCATCCAATTCACAACCACCCCACCTCAACGGTTTCTAGGATCGTCACAGGCCAGTTCATTCCCCCACCCCACACGGGTAAATCCTACCATTCACTTGTCTATCCATTTTCCTCGGAGGCACCAAAAAAAAACCAAGTTATTTTCTGTTACCTGGCTTGTCTCTTTGGTAAATTTATCGTATCTTTAAATTTCAGGTTGTGGCTACCTAGGTTTGTTTAATCGCGTTTGGAGTTTTTAAACCACCCCACATCCTTGAAATGCCATGATGTTCGGTATCTTGTGTATCAGACAACAACGTTAATTAATCGTGTTGAAAATTTGGTGTTCGGTTTCTTGATCGAGCCTCATGGATTATGATTTCTTCTGAGGATTATCTCCATTAAAAGATTTTGATATCTTAATTTTGAGTTCGAGACGACGTGGGTGCCCACACAGCAAATTCTTGGAGCTCAGGCTGATAAATTTAGGAGATATTTGGCTTCGAAGCATGGGTTGCTTTTGTTGGTTTTCATCTAATGAGAAAAATGTAGATAGGAGGAGAAATGGTGCAAGAAGAACAGCTCAGCAACCTGCCTATCCTCCTCGGAACGATCACAATCATATTGCACCACAACCGAGTAAGTTCTTTTGGACAAATCTCTCTGCATGCATTATATATATATATATATATATATATATATATATATATATATATATATATTGAAACATCATGGGATTTCAGGATGAGTGTATCATGTCAAGTTCAATGAAATCAATTTATCTTTGGGAAAGAATTAGTCAGTTAGATAGACCTTTGAAAGCTCTGATTCTAATATCTTGAGCAGAGAATTGCAAGCCAAGACCCCCACCTGAATCTATTGACAACAAGGATGCTCGTGATCATAAAGAAGCTGCCAGCGGTAGCGGTCATGTAATGGCAGCACAAACTTTCACTTTCCGAGAGCTGGCCATGGCTACGAAGAATTTCCGACGGGAATGTCTGATTGGTGAAGGTGGATTTGGTAGAGTATATAAGGGGAAACTCGACAAAAGTGGCCAGGTACGCTGGGTTTTTTCTTCTTCTATCGATGTCAGCTCGGCACTCTCTAGCTAGTTTCAAACATAGTTGTAAAATTCATTTTGTTTCGGCTGTTATCAGTAAAAAAGAAAAAACAGTATCGTTTTAATCTCGGTTATCAACTAATCCATGTTAATATTACTTCATCTGTATCGTTTCAACTACATAAAAAAAATCATCTCCCGTGTCATTCATCTTCCACCTAGATAAGACATGATGTGACCTATGATGCTTTTTTTTCATATAAGATTTTACAATACTTAATTATATATATATATATATATATATATATATATATATATATATATATATATATATATATATTTTATATATATATATATATTTAAATTGAAAAAATAAAATACCAACCAAAACAAACAAAACTGAGATTTCAAACATAAATAGTGATTCAAGGGTCAATTTATTTTATTCAGGTTGTGGCTGTGAAGCAACTTGATAGGAATGGTTTGCAAGGGAACAGGGAGTTTCTTGTCGAGGTGCTAATGCTGAGTCTCTTGCACCATCAGAATCTAGTAAATCTTGTCGGATACTGCGCTGACGGGGATCAAAGACTTTTGGTGTACGAGTACATGCCAATGGGATCTCTCGAGGACCATCTACTAGGTACACTAGCTAGCTTTTGTTTGTGTTCTTTCTGCATCATGAGATGCCATAATTCTCTGGTCATGTCCGATTTTCAGATCTTGCACCTGAGCAGAAGCCATTAGAGTGGTTCTCGAGAATGAAAATAGCACTGGGAGCCGCAAAAGGTTTAGAATACTTGCACGATAAGGCCAATCCCCCGGTTATATATCGCGATTTGAAATCATCAAACATCTTGCTGGACAAATTCTTCAATGCCAAACTCTCAGATTTCGGGCTAGCAAAGCTTGGACCTGTTGGGGACAAGCTGCATGTATCGTCGAGGGTGATGGGAACGTACGGATATTGTGCACCAGAGTATCAAAGAACTGGCCAGCTTACAGTGAAGTCAGATGTGTACAGTTTTGGAGTCGTTTTTCTGGAGCTAATCACTGGAAGGAGAGCCATTGACACGACAAGACGAAACAATGAGCAGAATTTAGTTGCTTGGGTAGCTAATCTCACTCTCCTTTCCTCTTCCTAATCTTTCATCAGTCTAGTAGCTTAAACATATTTGCTTCTAAAACGATGTCGCAGGCACAGCCAGTGTTCAAGGAGCCGAGTAGATACCCGGAACTAGCCGATCCACTTCTACAGGGGGGTTTTCCTGTGAGAGGCTTGAATCAAGCAGTTGCGGTTGCAGCCATGTGTCTCCAGGAGGAGCCATTGGTTCGTCCATTGATCTGTGATGTGGTCTCTGCTCTTAGTTTGCTTGGAGATGGTCTAGAAGAAGGAGCAGAACCAGCTGCTTCTTTTCCTTCCCCGCCAACCACAGAAAACCCTGACAGTGCGAAAGAACGTCAGCTAGCGGTGGAAGAAGCCATAGAATGGGGGTCAAATTCCAGGCGCATGGCGTCGCAGGGTCCAAGTGCTACTGCCTTGTAGATTTTCTTCCGTTTGGATTCTGTTTTGTTTTGAGAAAACCTCACTGTTTTTTATGCAATACAACAATATGTATCTCCAGAGCAAGCATAATAATCTCAAGATGGGATCGTTCAATTTGATTTCATCGAATGATCTTATTAACATGTCTGTAGCATTTTTCTACTCTCTCAGGCCTTTCTTCTTGGGAATAGTATAGGTCTCCGGTGATCATTGTCCAGAAACACGGGAATAAAAGTTGAGAATCCATCGAGCAATAGCTTTGATTTGGATGTGGAAGATTTAAAGATGGAATTAACAACCGGGTCTGATTTGGGAAGATTAATAATAGAAACGTCTTTTACCTTGAAGTAATTCATCAAGCTGTTGATGACATAAATGAACGCTCCGGGGGGTATTTAGCAGTTGATACTTGATACACAACAACCCCTTAAAAGCAAGGTTCGGTTGTAACAGAAAAAACTTGTCTTAATTACTCTTCCTTGTTCCTCTTCGGTGCTAAAATCTTGGTTGGCATGGTTTTTTAAAAGTGTTTTTAAAATTTTTATTTTTTATTTTAAATTAAAAAATTAAATATTTTTAAATTATTTTCATATATTATATCAAAAATTATTTTTAAAAAATAAATATTATTTTTAAAAATAAAAATTATTATTTTAATCAATTTAAAATAAAAAATATTTTCAAAAATAACTTTAACACTCCCAGTAGACATTAATCGTCTCTGCCCAGTTACTCTTCTGGATTAAATAATTGTTTTGCATTGAGTTTAAAATTTATTTTTTAAAACTCTTAATTTTTTTATATTAATTTTTTTTTAAATTTTTTTATTATTATTTTAGATATTTTAATATATTTTTAAAATAATTTTTAACCAATAAAAAAACATAAAATAATAATTTTTAAAATAAAAAACACTTTAAAAAAAAATCATTCCCCATATAAAAAATGATTGAAATGGATGAGAGGGAGAGATTCTCAACCGACCAGAAAAGGTAGGAATCCTATTCCTATACTATAGGAAAGACAAGTTGGGCTTATCAACCACCACCGGAAAAGGTGGGAATATCACCCGTAAATTATAAAAAGAAAAGACATTTTGTCTTTTTATAAACTCAAAAAGATCCAAAAACAACATTGTTATTATATCGACCGTTTGGGAGTGCGATTACGGTAGCTTTTTAAAGTGATTTTCATGCTGAAATATATCAAAATAATATTTTTTTATTTTTTAAAAATCATTTCTGACATCAGCACATCAAAATGATTGTTGCAATCCCAAACGGGCTCATAAACTCCTAATATTAACCGGATCATCCGATGTCTCACCGAAAATACTAGGTTCCCCGGACCAACTCTCATAGCCAAATTGAACGCTATGTATATGAATACATCCCTCCCTCCCACACAACCAAACCACCATTCATCGAGCATCAGCGCGCCTTGGCAATCGCCAGACACCAGCACAAGATACATATATAAAAGTGATGTCCAGCCAAACCAATGAATGAAATAAGTAGCAAATGTTGACTAGATAGATAAACCAACGGTTAAATTCAGGCAATGTGCCACAATGTTTTGGAAAAACAGATCCCAGGCCTACAATCAGGCGCAGGCCTAGCTGCGGGTATCTGCTTACATAAATTGATGAGATATTAGCTTCAGGTTATTATCGTCTACATGACTTAGAAGTCACATTGAAGCTTTAACAGATGACAGCTACCACACCACCTAAAATTATTCCCTTTCACAATTTCTAGCTTTGTGGCATTGCAGCATTTAGATGACCATATCTTTGCATTACTCTTTTAGTAGCTAAAGCTGCGGCCTCACCTGCTCGAAATGTGCCGCTAGCCATGATTGCTGCAAATTCACGGCTGATCTCCTCCTGTACTTTGTTTCGAGCATCCCCGAGAGGGTCTCCTTTAATCCCGTTGACTGAAGTCTTCCCTTTGGCTTCTGCAGATTTGACATCATGAGGCGCCAAGGTGCCCGATGTCACAGGCTCCTTAGGTTTGACACCATCAGATTTGACTTCAACATTCGCCTCTTTAACAATTACTTTTGTGGATGGGCTAGGAAGACTGGCTGAGGATTTATTAACATGAACTGTTGCAGTCTGTGAAGACTGAGCTGAAGGAGGCCTGAACTGTGGAACTTGCGGGACAGCCCCTGCTCTCAGTGTTGACTCCATATTTTGTATCATGGGCACTACAACATTAAAATAAGCAATGAAAGAGTTATTGCCACGAGCAGTAAAGTTGTGTTGCAATCGCTATCCACTAGCATGTGCCTAGTCGGTAGACAATCTAATATGAATCTACTACATCCCGCAATGATATTTGAGACTTCTAAACACATCACTGAGTTCTCTAAAAGAAAACTATTAGACCCCCAAAGAGGGTTTTTCTCTTAGCAAATAAGAAAAGGGGTTAGAAAGCATCTATGGACCTGCTAGTTCACTCAAAATTCAAAACACAAAAAAAAATATAAGGGAATCAGGGTAATTGATTGATAACCATGAAAATACTTGTAACATTGCAGCTCTCTCACCCTATCTGTATTTCCATTTAAGAGACGAAGGAAAGTGAAAGGCTAGCACAATCAAGATCAAGTTAGATCAACTCACTTATAAGAGCACCCATTGGACTGTTCAAGACTTCATTGGGTAGATGAAGAATATATTCTGGAATAGTCACACCCACCAAAAACTGGGCAACCTCATTGCTGAAGTTGTTGCAGTTGTGAGTTAGTAAACTATAAGTCTCGGCAGAGTAACGGGAACTAATGTCCTGCAAATACTCTTCAAATACATACTGGGGTACATGTGTGATACCCAAATCTACCACTTTAATTGGTGTTCCGTAAGGAGTTGTTCCAGCAGGCAAATGTTGTATACCTCCCCCAAAGTAGTATTCATTACCATACACCACAACTCCCGTGTGCCTATAATGAAATAAAAAACGATTAAGTCAGATACAAAGCAACATAACACTAAAGCTTGAAGGTTCATACCAACTCATCCAAGACTTGAATAAAATGAAGTTCAGGGTCATTTTACATCCTTCATCATAGACTGCACAATGTACCAAATATTGTATACAAGTTATCAAAGAACAATCCCATGAATTCCAAAAAAAATCGCACTAGAATTCCAGAAAACAATAAGTTCATATTAACTTCATATCTCAAAACAGTGTTCAGATATAAATACAGCTAAATTGGGTATATCATCAATGATAAACGGCAGAAGATGCCAATGATAGAACAAAACCTTCTCCATCTTTATATATTGAAGATAAATGCCTGTTTAAAAATGATTAGAATAAGCATCCCCCAGCAAGAGTTGCACGCACATGATTCACTTCTAAACTGTTAAAAATATTAGTAGGGGGGGGGGGGGGATAAAAATACCCACCAAAACAGTAAGATTTGAATTATCCACCTAAACATTTGAGTCGTAAAATGAGGTTAGCTCAAATGCCAATTACACTGCTCGCATTCTAATTTATATTAACATAAGAACAAGACACGTGTTCACACTGCAAAGGAGGTTATTTCGAGCATCCAAGATTTTCTATACAAACAAGGTAGAAGGTCAACATATCATCTTCATTCGAGAAACTTGCCAAATACCATCAAAGGAGGTTATTTCGAGTATACAAGATTTTCAACACAAACAAGCAAGAAAGTCACCATATCATCCTCATTCGAGACTCTTACCAAATACCATCAATGGCCTTCCCCAAAAATGTTGTCGAGAGTTGCCTTGCCAGTCCTTGGCTGAGATCATACACATTCAAGGTAACCTTGTAACCCTCCTAACATCAGTAAATCAAAGCTCCGACTCAATAACCAATGTAAAAAGTCAACGCCACAACTCACATGCATACCTCTAATACAACATGCAAAGAAAAACAAAGAGCAAGACAGACAAAATTTTACCTCAGCCATCTCTCACAGTATTTCACCGACTAGAAGTAGCAAAAAGATCTGTCAGCCAATGAATGATGATCTGTTCCGGTCACAATCCAACGGCACAAGCATTCATTTAAAACCAGAATGATACAAAATTAGCAATTCCAATTAACAAAAAATCCAATTTGTAACTTGAAAAGTCAGATTTCTTCAGTATATCCGAGGTTGCACCCGATACTCTCACATGAAAGCGGGGCCATGAATTCTTTTCATGATGAGCCCCATATTCACATGGGCAAAAGAATTTCAGGTGTTAGGCATAGAAAAGCAATAAATTGTAGCTTTTTCTCACCCAGGATTCCAGGAGAGAGTTTTTAGTAGACCACAAAATCATTTTGTGACAGTTCAAAGTGTGGTTGAGGTTACTTTTGAAAGTGTTTTTCATTAGAAATACATCAAAATAATATTTTTTTTAAAAAAAATCATTTTTGACATCTACACATCAAAATAAAAAAAACACAAAAAAAATTAAAATAAATAAAAAATCATTTTTTTTCAAAACGCTTATGAAAAGAGTGCCAAACACCCGTGTTGAACTTTCAAATCTATGGTTGGACAAAACGCAGACGGCACCACGGTATAGAAACAAGCGGAGCCTGAAGCTCCCAGTACACCTAATAATTTCTCGAACACGAGCGCACGATAACATCCCACAATGCTACATTTTAGAGTTTACAAGACGAAAAATAAAATTAAAAACCTAAGTTCATTTCAAGAAATAAAATAAAAATTGAAAAAAAAAATCGTATCGTCATTTAGAACAAGAGCATAAACAACAGCGCTTCAAGATTACACAGATCTGCAGGGGGGAAATTAAAAATAAATACAAATAAAAATTCAAGCGCCAAAGACGACGGAGAGAAACGCATCGACGTAGAATCAAACCTAAAATCCGAGTATTAAATGAAGAAACAAGGTAAATCATGGGAAAATGAAATCGACAGAGGAGAGAAGGAAAGGATTACCTGGTGGGAGGCACGACCGTGGGGAAAATTCTGACCTCAACAACGCTTACAAGGAAAGGCAGAGGAAGGAATTTATACCATACAATTGACCTCCGAATCGAGAATTTTCCTCCCGTTTCCTTTTCTCCTTCCATGAGTTTCTAGAACTCCCTCGCCAATTCTTGCTCGACACGTGGAATTGGTAGGTGGTCCGTTAATTCCTCACCTGATTTTTTTAAGAGCGAAATAGGTAAAAATTTAATTCAAACGCTAGAAGTTGACATATGGAATGACGATGGGTGTGGCATTTTTGCTTTAGAGAATAGTCTTTTTATTAATTATAAAGTTTTTTCGATAAAAAGAATAGTGAAACGTATTTATTAAATAAAAAAGAATGTAAAGAAACCTCATTTTCTGGAAAGTATATTTTTATGGATCTAGTTGAGCAAGTAAAATCTTTGTTGTATCAAACTCTTGCAATGAATGCACTTCCTAACTCGAACTCAAAACCTATTATGCATATCGCAAAACTTATATCATCACACCACATCATTGAAAATATATTTATTAAATATAAACTTTATAGAATGGATATTAGGGCTTTGTTTAATTTAAATTAAAAATAACAAAGAAATCAGAACATGTTAGGTAGTCAAACAATATTTTTATTTTTATTCTTGATATTTTCTCTTGTTTTACAAAAAAAAAGGATAATTAAAAACTCTTATTTATAAAAACTTTTTTTTCTCAACTGTAAGTATGGTTTTTTTGTCCGGTTTCTTAAAAGAGTTTTACAACTAAACACGTCATTTTTTTTTATCTATTTAGATGACAAAATGAATCTCTTTATAATATATTTGAGTATCATTATATGTCACGTATTATTAACATGTGTTCATTTGCATTCGATTGTTTTGACTATCTTTGTATGAATTAATGTGCTCGAGTCGTTTTAATTAAATACTTATATATTTAGTGTGTTGTGGTTGAGATAAAAAAAAAAAGAGATTAAAGCATGTTCAATCTTGATTAATTTAATAATAATAAAATAACAATAAAAAAATTATCTCGACTAAAGCTTGGCTAACATGAGCCGTGTTCATCTTATGTATTTATTGTGAGTCCTAGATCATAAAATTATGATATTCAAGTAGAAAAAAATATAGATTTTGATATTTAATATCACAACACGGATCATTATCTCGACTATTTTAAAAGAATTTATTCACTAAAATCAAAATATAATTGGAATCGACACACACATAAGATTTATTAGATAAAATAAATTAAAAAATATGTTATTCAAAGATGCCAGATGAGTCATGTTAATTACACTCAATATAATCAAAAACTTTTTTACGATTAAAAAATTGTTAAATAAGCCAAAAAAAATCACAAAAAAATATTAATTAAACATGAGCCTGTAAAAAAGATAGTAATTAATAAAATCAAAAGAAAATAAAAAACAACAAGGTCATATATTGTCTAGCTTAGCAAGTCAAACCAAGACTCTAGCCCTTTAAGAAATGGCCAGCGCATGAGTCTAGAAGATCAAACCTAAAAACTCTAAGCCTTTTTTCCCTCATTAATGTTGATTTTTCTCTGTTTGACTTTGACCACTCTGATAGGGAAATCCTTTAATAAATCGTGTTTAATATTATTTATTTTTTAAGTAAATAGGGTGGGTGACATTTCATCTGCTCTAATTTATTTTGAAAAAATAAATAAAAGACGCCCCAGAACTATTTATCAATTGCTTGATGGTTGAAATCATTGTCTATAGCAAATTTCTTTCCTCTCGCTATAACTATTTCCCCAACAAAAAAAAATGAATTTCTTCCTCGTGCTTGATAACATATTAGCCACTTATTCACGTTTTATCGTGGTCAAAATTATATTTTTTTCAACATTAAAAAATATTGATTGTGTAAGATTTTTTATTATAATATAAATTTGAATAAAATAATAAATCCATGTAGAATTTATATGGAGTGCGAGTTTTCTATAAAATATATAAATTTTAAATCGATATAAATTTATTTTTCTAGTAGGTTTCAATGAAATCACCAGTATAAAATTATTATCATCATAATTAAAAAAGTAAGAAGATTCGAATACCTGAATTTTTAAATTCATTGTATTAGGATTAATTTATTTTATAATCCAATCTAAATTAAACACAATAAAAAAAATATAAATCATGAAAACACCTGCAATAATCAAATAACAAAAATAAGTAGTCCATTTTTTATCTACAAAAGATGAAAACACCATTGAAAATTTATTCCTACGTTACCATCATTATCATGACTATAATAGTTAAAATTATTATCAACATTATTATCCAGACAATTAAAATCATTAAATTGCCCTCGAAGAATAAAAAAAATAAAAACATTTTTACAAAAAAAAATAAAAAATAATCACTAAAATTATCATTATCATTATTATTGCACAAAAACTGAAACCATAAAATCATCTCATCCTAAAAACATATAAAAATAACATATACACAAAAAAGAACTAAAGGAGAAAGGAGAAATATTAATTTTAAAATGATCACTAACATAAATTAAAATTTCAGGACTAAATCAAATAAAAATAAAACTCCAATAAAAATAAAACGACAAAAATTAAAAACAAAAGCTATAGATGCATAAATACGAGTAAAAAATAAACATTATTCAAGAAGGGCCGAAAAAACCAAAAGAATATATACCAAATAAAAAACTCAAAGAATAAGGGCCGAAAAAAAATATAATTAATTCCAATCAAAGGACAAAATTGAAACAAATAAAAATCTTAGGACCGAAACAAATCAAGGATTTTTTTTAAAAAAAATTGCAGTGTAATTTTGTTTAAAAAAATTAAAAGAACAAGGAACGAAATACAAAAGTAACATATGTGATCAATTTCAATTGGATGATAAAATTAAAACAAATTAAAATTGGCTAATTGAAAAAAAAATAAAAGAATAAAAAACAAACCAAAATCAAAAGAATTAAGACTAAAATAAAAATCAACATATATAACCAATTACAATTGAAGGGCACAATTGAAAACAATCAAAATTTCTACTGAAGAAATCATGAATAAAAATGAAATAAAAAGAACATAGACTAAAATAAAACAATCACAAACATGAAGGACTAACATATATTTTCATGTGGTAGGAGAGACAAAACGGAGAAAAAACTAAAAATCATTCATCAACGATTCATGAGCCACTGTCACATGACACATCTCGTGTCAGGAGGCAAAAGACATGGCGGTGCACCGGGTGACATAACGCCAGCATAGTTCCCATGACAAAACGATGACACAAACGCTGCATTTAAAGACGCATACGTGTGAAACATTGCTCGCGTGTCTGTATGACATACCTGCAGTATTTCTAAAAGAAATAATAAAAAATATCAAATTACCTACACACACTTGAACCCAGTGATAACCACGAAAATAACGGGAATGAAAGTACCACAATGCCCTCAACTCATATTCTTCTCTTTTGTCTTTTTGGCAGTATTTGTGTAGTTTCATTGTGCATGAATATGCGAAAATCCAAAAATAACCCCAATTGTTCCTCGTCTCTTTGTCTGCTCCTAGAGGTAAAATAGTAATTTCACTGTGCAATTTAAAATAGAAAACACCAAAAAATCCCAAACAACTTGAGAATATCACACATGTCCTCTGAAAATGTTTAAAATGCCCCCGATTTTAAGGGTTGAATTGTCGGTCCGAGAGATAAAATGATAATTTTACTATTGAAATCCACAATAATCTATATCTAGAAATAAAGTAAAATATCGGTGACTTTTAGTTGTTTTTTAATATGCTTTAAAATCCTTGTTCAACAAGTCCTTACAAACCATATAATATTTTTTATATCATAATACAATACGTTGCAGGTCACGTGACTATTATATTGTTTTGGTTAGAAAAAAAAAACATATAAAAAATATATATAGTTTCAGGATAAAAATAAATCATTATCTCGTAGATCTGATTTTTTTTTATGAGATCCCCTCAACACCATACCCAACACATTCGTATATGATACTTGTCCGATACGGAGTCGGATACATTTTTGGAGTATACATGCTTTTTGAATAAAAACAATAATTTTCTGGTTTCATCAGAACACTGTTTTTACGCAAGCGCGATTACACAGCTTTTTCTCTAACGATATCCGTATGATTCAAATCAATGCAAGGACCCTGCGTCCCTGCCTGACATAACCTGTGCACCCACGTGATCGCCCGTGTACCGGCTGAGCACAATAACAATACCACAAAAGCCTAAAAAATAATAATCCAACGCTAAATACAAACGGTTGATAGAGTAATACACTATTTTTTTAAAACAAATATGTTTTTGTTTAAAAATATATTAAAATGTTTTTGATCTGTATATTTAAATTATTAAAAAACACCAAGAAATATATATATATATATATATATATATATATATATATATATTCAAAAATACTTTTAAATGCAAAAACGAACAAATTAGTTTAAGATTGTCTATTAAAATATTTTATACATGAAAATATATTAAAATAATTTTTTAAAATATTAATATATCAAATTAAACAAATCCACTAAATAATTTTAAAATAAAAGCATCGTTTCACTATAATTTCAAATAGTCAAGATTACAAGTCCACATCAGTTAACTGGCCAGCAAACAAAATCGTGCGTGTGCATGAGCTGTTTGACTTTGGTAGTGTTCGACATTAAATTTTATTGTGTTTTAGTTTTCTAAGAAAACATATTTTATTTTTTTAAAAGAGTTTTATATATTAATATCAAAAATAAATTTTAAAAAAAATAAAAAAATTATTTTAATATATATTTTAAATTAAAAAATACTTGACAAAACAGCAACTACCCAATTTAAACACCTTTTTTTTTCATTGTACACAATACTTCCTGCTCGATACATAACAAATCAACCGGCACCGTAATTGCCTTCCGAACCACAAAACCAATTAAATATAGAACTGTTCCACCCCAGGCTAGCTCCGAACCTATAAAAATAAAAATATCGCATGGGACCAAGTAAGCTGGCTGGAATCTTCTTGTATTTTAATAACAAGTTTCTTTCACTCTTTTTGCCTGGTTCAGTCCTCTACTTCTTCTATACTCAGTATTAGTCCCTGTATATTTAGCAATACCTATTATTACTTTTAAAAAATATATAATTTTCCAATATATTTTTATCAACCTTTTTTCTATCCAAATTAATACAATTATATTTTAAAATTATATTGATATATACAAGAATATAATTTTATTTTTTAATAAAAATATTAATTTCTATATTTTTAAAATCAATGCTGATTAATTTTGAAATTTCTATATAATATTTTAAGGGAAATCTTAAAATAAAATTATGATTTTTCAATTTATATTAAAAACTTGTTCAAATAAGGAGATGACAGAAATAATAAACAAAATATAGGTAAATATGAGATGCTTACTAAATTATACATGGATAAATTCAAGTTAATTGACTGATTAATTTTGAAACTTTTTATTTTTTTAAAAACATATTTTAAGAAGTTGTTATATAATTTATTAAGGGAAGCTTTGAAACTTTTATTTTTTTGAATAAATGTATAATAAAATAATTAAAAACACAAGTAAATGTTATATACTATATAAATTATATAAATAATGACAAATTCAAATTATTTGACTGATTAATTTTAAGATTTTTATTTTTTTAAAGCACTTTGGAAATTTATATATGGTACTCTAAGGGTAATTTTAGAATAAAAATTATAAATTTTTCAAGTGATATATTTTATTTTGACTAAATAAGGCATGATAAAAATAATATATATAAGGAAAAACCCGGGTTAATTGGATGAGTAATTTTAATATTTTTTGAAAAAATATTTAATATTTCAAGGGAAGTTTTGGAATAAAACATGATTTTGTCAATTTGGATGTTAAAAAAATGATTAAATAAGGATATAATATATATATTTAAAAATGTAGGGATATACTAGATACTCACGAAATATTATGAGGACAAATTCCAGCTAACTACCCTCTAACTTTATTAAGCAGAGTATTTCACTAGAGCAAGATGTTCCACTTCAGTTGCACTCAAAAGAGAAAATCCAGGCATTGATTTTTTCTCTCTAGTGATAGATTTTTCTTTTTCTTTTTGGTTAATTTTGCTTTGAATTTAGGGATTTTAGTGCAGAGATCTTGTGAGATGTTTGTTGTAGCTGTTCAAGTTTCGAGCTCAAGGAAGTGTGGATTAGGTCTGTTTGGTTACTAGCAAATTCGGTGAAAGTCGAGAATAAGAATCTCCAGGTTCTTCTCTATGTATCTCACTAGGTTTTGTGTTTGTCTAGTCTTGAGGTTAATCTAATTTTTATGTATTAATGCAAAGATTATGTGTTAAGCTTCGTTTTTTCCCTTAACAAGTTGTGATGAATTGAATTTTAAGCAACGATTCTCTTCTTGCAGAAAGGAGTAGTGATCGGTTGTTTTTTGAACAGACATGGCGCAGCAGAGTAATTGGGAAGCAGATAAGATGTATGTGATGATTTATAAGTATTTATTTTTTAGAATTTGGTAAAAACAATTTTGCTGATACATGTTATTTTGTTGGTATAGGCTTGATGTATATATTCATGATTATTTGTTGAAGAGAAAATTGCATAATTCTGCGAAAGCTTTTATGGCGGAAGGGAAGGTTGCCACTGATCCAGTAGGTAATGTTGTTTAGCTAATTAATTGCAGTAATATTAACAAATTGTTGATACTTTGTATACCCTCAAAGCACAATATGCTGTTTTGTTGTTGACTGAATCTTATTTTGTTCTTAAAATGCAAAAAATGCATTGCGCGGTGTAGGCTATGGTTGTTGTCTTGCTCTGTCGGTTGTTTGAACTTTTTGTAACTTGAGGTAGAAAGAGCAGGTATGCTTAAGCAGAGGTTGGACATGGTATTCAAGTGTCTATTTATATTTTTTTTTGTGCAGCAATTGATGCACCTGGAGGATTTCTGTTTGAATGGTGGTCTGTCTTCTGGGATATTTTTATAGCAAGGACCAATGAAAAACATTCTGATGCTGCTGCAGCTTATATAGAGGTTCCTTCATGTTGTTTAAAGTTAGAGTTACTTGAACAGGTTTTTTTGAAGGGTGGGGAAGAGAAAACAGCTAAACTGAATACAACTTTCCATCAAAAACAGGCACAGCAGAGTAAGACGAGGGAGCAACAACAGATGCAAATGCAGCAATTGCAACTCATGCAGCATCGCAATGCTCAGATGCAGCGAAGGGATCCTAATCATCCGGCTCTTACTAGTTCTATAAATGCTATGAACCCTGAAGGGATGATGGGGCAGCCATCAGCCAGTGTACTGGCTATGAAAATGTATGAAGAGCGTATGAAACACCCTCACTCTATGGACTCAGAGACATCACCAGCTCTAATTGATGCTAATAGGCTGTCCATGCTCAAATCATCAACTGGTCAACAAGGGTAAATGTCCTTCTATTTTTATATTTTAATTTCATCTCTAAGTTTGCAATCACTTGACAGGGTTCAAGTGGGTAATGAGTTTCTATTGTCTTCGCTGATTCAGCCAGCTAGCACAAGGTAATTCTGGGAACATGTCAGCTTTGCAGCAAATCCAGGCTCGAACTCCATTGATAACTGTAATTACTTGGACTAGACCCTTCGCCTACATTCTTGCTACTCATTGTCCTTTTTCCTTTCTAGAATTTCTATTCTACCATGCATTACCTGTTAACATATTGAATTTGCAGGACATCAAAAGCGAGATTAATCTGGGTCCAACCCAGAAAAGTTTGCCTATGGATCCCTCATCTATCTATGGACAAGCCATTTTGCAATCAAAGTCTGGTCTAGGTGGAGCGGGTAATTTCAAGAAGAGATTTTCATATAATACTTCTGTCCTTGTTATTGCAAGTACAATTCATGTCAGCATTCATGTTTTTTTTCTCTCTTGCCAATTATCTTTCATCTCATCATAATGTAAGCTTCTGGGGCATGGTGGAGTGAACTTAAGACCTTTATGGCTAGAAATTGAAGATGCTTCACAACATGCCTAATTCGAAATGCCTCATGTTCTCTAGAAACATTGGATGTAGATGCTTAAACGTTTAATTTCTTTGTTTTAACATATGAAATATCATACCTTCGTTTAGTTGTGCAAGCTTGGTAAACTATTATTGTGTGTTCCTTTGTGGGCCTAGATTGAATAATCCTTACCAGTTTGACAAATAGATGGGAGCAGACAACACCTACTGTGCTATCATAGCACCCAACCCAAAAAAAAAAAGATGTTCTGAAATACATGTTGAATAAGTTATGTGCTCTGATAAATGTCATTGCCTGGTAGAAAATTGCACCAAAACTTTAGATGAAATAACTTTTGAGCAAACTGAAAAGATTTCTATTGCATTACTTAAAAATGGATTACCTTTACTCAGGACTAAATCAAGGTGTTACTGGTCTTCCTCCGTTGAAGGGCTGGCCACTAACTGTAAGTTTTCTTTGGTTTTCCTGTTCTGGATATTCAATCCATCCTTTTATTTGTGTGCGTATTTCCGACTCCTGGAACTTATAGTACTCCAAATCCTACAGGGAATTGATCATTTACGGTCAAGTTTGGGTGGACAAATGCAGAAGCCTAATCTGCAGACTCAAAATCAGTTTCTTTTGGCTTCACATCAACAGCAGGTCTTGGCACAGGCTCAAGCACAAAGCAACCTTGGTAATTCAGCTAACTATGGAGACTTGGATTCAAGAAGGCCAAGTCAGTTGCCTAGGGGTAGCTTGAATGCAAAAGATAGCCAATCCACGAGAAATGATGGGTCTATATGTTCTCCAGTTCAATCAAGTTCACCAAAGGTTTGAATATCTTCTAAGATGAGGAGGGTGTCCAACAAATATAACCCTTCTCCTGATGTTAAATATATCAAAGAAAATTCAGCCATTTAATGTTTATCCTGCCTTATTTCAGAAGATGATGCTTTTTAAACTTAAGAAAAGTCAAGATGTGCTTGTTTGGGATTATGCTTAGACCGTGCTTTTGAAAAAAAATGATTTTTTTAGCTTCAAATAATTGTTTTTTTTAGTGTTTTTGGATTGCTTTGATGTGTTGGTGTCAAAAATGAATTTTAAAAAAATGAAAAAAAAAATAAACATTATTTTGATGCATTTCCAAGTGAAAAGCACTTTGAAAAACAATTTTTACCACACTCCCAAACAAGCACTCATTAATCTTTTTTCAGTTTTAAATACATTACTATTGTCCTTTGTCCTAACAACAGAGATTCAAGACTTGTTATTCTCCTGTCAGTTCTAAATACCTTTCTATTATGTATTTGCTGATGTTCTAATAGATGAAGATGACCCAGATGCAGCACCCTTCATCTCAACAGCAGGATCAATTGCAGCAGCAGCAGGTTGTAGTTGGTCAAAATTAGTTACAAAGCTCCTTTATCATCAAATTTATAACTATTAGTGCTATTTATAACTGTACAGTTCCTCCTTCCAATGACATGCTTTTGTAACCATAGAAGTTTGTATTGATCTAATTATAGTCTAATTGCTGGCTGCAGACTAACAGGAAAAGGAAGCAACACTCCTCTTCTGGACCCGCTAACAGCACCTGTACAGGCAATACAGTGGGTCCATCGCCCAACTCTCCTCCATCAACTCATACCCCTGGTGATGGAATGCCAACAAACAGTAGTTTTCAGCATGTTAAAAGTGTGCCAAAAAGCTTGATGATGTATGGTCCAGAGGGGACAGGAAGTCTTGCATCATCTTCTAATATACTGGTATATATTTTACATTTCTCAGCTAATAATTAAGGAAATATGCAGCACATACTTATTCAGCATTGGCATCTTCATTGTGAGCACAAAGTTTCTACAATTTTAACAATGAATGAGATGCCTCATAGTTGTGTAGTGTATCAACATTATTTACTGGTAGGTTTACAATGGCGGCAGTGTGCCCCCCTGCCAAAATTAAGGGCAAGCTTACTCATAAGAGAAGGGTTTTTTTGGGTAAGAAGGAAGGATTACAAGAGATGATTGCCCCCCAATTATTTTCCAAGAAAATTCACAGCGGCCCTTAATAGTCCTAGGACTTTCCCCTTTTTTCTTGACACGGATCTCTCGTCATATCTCCTAAAGAATAGCTTTGTTTAGAGTAACTATTTATGAAATAATCATTTAAATGGGGTATTTTGTGTTTTTCAATTCAGTTTTGAAATGATAACTTTGTTTAAATCCAGTAATACATATTAGAGTAACACTATTTTGTGTAAAAATGCCTATTGAAATAGTGTTTTATTTTTGCATCCCTTAACCAAGAACCTAGCTCCGCCCTGCCAACACTGCCCCATCAATCCCCTAACAAAGTAATAGAATACAAGTCGAAAATTGGAAGTCTATCCCAATTAGCGTGCCTTGCCCTCTCTATACTCCACTCCGAATTTGTTGTCCACGTACTCCTTGAAATGTGTGTGGGGTTATAACCCATTTATGAAACTAGCCCTGGTACTTTTGCTGGGGGCAATATTTAACCATTAATTAGGTGTAAGCAAAAATATATCTAAATATGACTACTGCCATAGCAAGTTAAATTTGTAAATCATGGAATTACTAACTGAAACATAAAAAAATAGCTTTAGTCATTGCTTGAGAGATTGCTGTTTTTTCTCTTCAGTAAATGTTTTCAAATTTAATTCCTCGATATTTTTTAATGTTTACTTAGTAAAATAGGAGGACAAATACTAATCACATGCTTTCATTGTAAAAGCATGTCCACTCTCAACATTCAAGAGTGTGTGTGGGACAGAGAGAACTTTTATCTAAATCCAATTTTATTTTGTTAATATTAATAGAAATAAGAAATTATCTGATAATATAAGTATTTTTTATATTTAGTTCAGAATATCTTTATAAAAGTATAAGATTTCACAAGGAATAATTAAATAGTAATCCGCATGGTAGAAAAGTTAATGATTTTTGTGAATTTCTTTGTTATTTTCATTAATGCGAAATACTTATCACTTTTTATGACATTATTTTTTTTACATGAAATCACTGTTTTGAATTTGACTCCCCTGAAAATTAATTTTGGTTCAAAATGGCACTGTCAGATTTAGTTTCCAGTCATCGTAGTTAAGAAACAGTACCCTTCAGTAATGTACACCATGAATCTCAGGAGTTGTATAAACTAAAATGTGACAAAGCATTTGAGGAAGTCATATCTTGGTGCAGGAAGACATGGATCGTTTTGGAGATATTGCTGCTCTAGATGATAGTATGGAACAATTCCTTGCACCTGATGGAGATGGAAGGGACTTGTATGGAACAGTAAAGCAAAGTCTCAGTGAGAACCAAAAGGAGTCTTCTAAAGGTTGGCTGCTTATGGACATCTTTACATCTTTCCTGAGTTGAGAATGACTAGTTTCTTATTTCAGTACTGGCCACTTTCTTCATTTCAGGTTTTACTTTCGGTGAGGTTGGCTGCATACGGACGAGAAATAGCAAGGTCACTTGCTGTCATTTTTCTTCAGATGGAAAGTTGCTGGCCAGTGCTGGACATGACATGAAGGTATGATGCTCTATTCATTTAGCATAAATATGGACATCTTTTCTTTATATAACCCAAAATAATGAATACAGAGATAATCTTGCTTTATGTTGTGTGTATCAGGTTGTCCTGTGGAACATGGATACCCTGAAAACAGAGAGCACTACTGAAGAGCATAAATTAGCCATCACGGATGTTCGATTTAGGCCAAATTCAACTCAGTTGGCTACAGCTTCAGTTGATAAATCTGTACGATTATGGGATGCAAACAATGTGAGTATCTTTTCCTCTTTTTGTGATTGGGATGTGCATCAAAGTCTGTAAGGTGTGGGGTGCAGCGGCAATAATCCTTGTATTTCTGTGGTTTCCATGTCTTGTTGATTAAGCAATCTAAAAATATATCTCATTGTTGAAAATGGTTTATTCATTTGAGTTTTCGTTGCAGCCGAGCTATTGTTTGCATGAGTATACCGGACATAGTTCACCTATCATGTCTCTAGACTTCCACCCCAAGAAAACTGATCTTTTCTGCTTTAGTGACAATGACAATGAAATTCGTTATTGGAACATCAATCCATTCAAGAGTGTTCGTGTCTCTAAGGTTTGCTATATTTTTTAATGTTCTTTGCTAAGTAGCTGCACTTGACTCTCTTTCAGTATAACCTTCCTACTGATGATTGAAAACAAATAAACCTTATACCTAGGGAGGCAATGCACAAGTGAGATTTCAACCTAGAGTTGGACATCTACTAGCTGCAGCATCAGATAAAGTGGTGACCATCTTTGATGTTGAAAGTGATAGGCAGATTCACTCATTCCAGGTATCGCTCATTATAAAATATGCTGTAGTTGATAATTTAAATGTGCATTATCTTTCAAAAATAATTTCATTATCCAAGTACATAATTATCCACTCGTATTTCCAGGGGCATTCTGAAATGGTAAACTACATATGCTGGGATTCAACTGGAGATATTTTGGCTTCGGTTAGTCAGAACTTGGTGAAGATCTGGTCGATGGCCTCAGGGGAGTGCATTCAAGAGCTCGGCTCCAACGGGAACCGGTTTCATTCTTGTGTTTTCCATCCAAGTTACTCCACTCTCTTGGTCATTGGAGGAATCTCAGTAAGTCACATTCTTTTATAGAGACAATAATGGATGAACCTTTCTGATGACTGGATGTTGATTTTAATGTAGATATCACCTGTCACTCCATGGTTAAGACATCATGGTAGTAGTGATTTTAGTACGAAATATATGGTGACAATTCTTGTTGATATTTCCGCTTCACACCAGCGAGGCTAATTTTGGACCTTTCTAAATGATTCAGGAATGAGCCTGTAGTCCTTCCTCCTAACATGATATCTGAAACCACTCCACTGCTGAATTTCTTTATAGCTAGGGTTTCCCTTGTATACGAGACCGAACTCTTTTTTTCCAGCATCAATATCTTTGCTACAATATCTTTCACATTCCAAGCATAGCAATGAATCCAAATCATCTTGTTCCTATTTTTGCCAGATTTCTTGATATATTGCAATTGTTTTTTCAAATGTGGCTGCAGTTGTTGGAGCTATGGAACATGGCTGAGAATAAGAGCATGACAATCCCAGGGCATGAGAACATAATCTCAGCTCTGGCGCAGTCGCCTGTCACGGGGATGGTCGCTTCGGCAAGCCATGACAGCTCTGTCAAGTTATGGAAATAAATCCAGAATGTGGCCGTGCCGTGATAAGTTGGTACTGCTCTCTCCTGCATCTAAATCCATAAGCTAGCAGTCAAATGGTGGTTAGATCACCTGTATAATTTTTGTTTTCTTTTCAACTGCTATACAGCATATAAATGTTAATCATAGGATGTTTTTTTTCATCAGTATAAGTAATAGAGCACGAAGCAAGTAATTAAGCTAGTAAACCTAAGAAAATAGTTTTAGGAGAAAAAAACTCGATAAATTTTTTATTCATAGCTTAATGGATACACAAAAAGGTAGCGTTTGATTATAAATGAAGATTTTCGAGTTTTGTCAACCTGAAATGAAAAAAAAAGAAAAAGAAAGAGAGCAAGTTGCTAGAAGCAAAATAATATACGTGAAGTGTTTATTTACTATTTTAAGTTCGCGGTTGCTAGAAGCAAGGATTATTATTTATTTCAAAAATTATGGTCCTGCGTTGTTAAAGAGGATTGTGTGTTTTTTTAATGTTTTTTTTTTAGATTTGTTAATATTTTCATATTTTTTTAATTTATTAAAAGAATGGGAATTAAATATGATTGATGAAAAACGTTAAAAATAATATAATTGAAAACAAAATTATAAATTATTCGAAAATAAAAAAAAACAACAATTTAAAAATATAGATCAAATTTAAAAAGAATTTAAATTTTATAAATTATTTGAAATAAAATAAATAACAATAAAAAATAAGAACTAAATCTAATAAATAAATAAAAACACATTTAAGAAAATCATAAGAAAAAAACAGTAGCAGGTGACCTCTTCTGTGTAAAAAGAAACCGTTTAGTATAAAAATAAATTGTTTTGGTGGTTGGGATCATCGCAACGACGACCTTCTCTTTTTAGGCCAAAATCAGGTGAGCGTCTCTCTTTTTAGTTTTTACACCCAAAAAAGACTGAAAAATGATGAAAAAAATCCTGAAATTAAGGAATCGGTCAACCAATAAATTATGAAGATGAGGGGCGAAAATGTATTTTTACAATAAATTTTAACGAACCACCTAAGTTATTTGAGCTTCTCACTTCAGTTTTCTACCTTTCAATTCAACCCTTCCCCCAAAAAATACATGAAACCGGATGACCTCTCTACCACTAGAATCCAATAATCTCTCTCTCTCTCTCTCAACCAAAGACTAAAAATAACAAAAACAATTTTTTGTACCAAAATTGAATTTAAAAAATATTGCACTGCTAAAATTGTATAATTTACTTGATTTCTAAAGTATAATGATCAAAGTGTATTTGTTTTGAAACTCATGGCGTATCATTTATGATTTATGTTTGATGTCTTTTTCATTTCAGTTCCTCTTCTTTCAATCCCGCTTTTTCTGAAGAAATTAAAATCAATTGGTTTGCAATTATGATAATATAGCTATAAAAAAGTATAAGAATCAAATTTAAAAAAATAAAAAAATTCGTATATTCAATTCACGGTAATAATATATAAGAGAATGAGCAAAAAAAATACCCAAACAATGGTCGGGTCTGTGCAGCTACATAACTACATAAATGTGAACCGAAGCAGCATTGAATAAGTGAAACCAGTTAAAGGCGTGACGAAGCAAATGCTGAATGAAGCAAAAACAATCGTACAGATGAAGCAATCTTGGGTGAATATGGGTAGCGATCAGTGTGTGAAAGAGGTTTAGATTGCAAAAAAAAAAAAATGCAAGACTAAAGCATTTACAGTATGAGAGAATGTATTATTCGATTGATCATTCTAAAAAAAGCTAGGCAACACCTGTAATATTGTTGAATTTAGTTGATCTTCTTTCGTTTCGGCCGAAATATTTTGTATCAGTTAAAAAAATGAGACAAAACTACGTTGTTTTTATCTCAGGTTAAATTCCGGTCCATTCTGGATTTTTCGGCCAAATCGTTTCAGCTGGAATCATTTCGCCTGTGCCGGCCAAATAATATTTTTTTAAAAATAATAAATAATTTTACAATATCAATTATATCTCTTAATCTTACTGTTAGATTGAGATAAAAATTTACGAGAGTCTCTTGACATATTTATATATATCATGTTAAAATTTCAAAGCAATCAGAGAATGTAATGACATTGTGAGATTGATGATGACATTCTCATAATATTATACATGTTATAATTTATTTAGAAAAATCATTTTACTGTGTCTTTTTTTAGATTAAATTGCACAATTCTAAATAATTTTATTTTTAGATTTGAACTAATTTTTTTAATTATACACACACACACAAGCAGTACAACCCAAAACGACATGTCAAAACACTCCGAAACTGAAACATTATGTTCCAATTAAAAAAAATGAAGAACCAACCAAAATGGAATTGATAACCTTGTTTTCAAAAGCAATCACAACCACAATCCCAAACAAGTATAGCAGTAAAAAAAAGAGGCATGCAAACATAGCTGTAGAACAGGTTAACAAGTTTTTGCACACATAAAAAAGCGAATCCCTGCGAATAAAAAAAACAAGGAACCAGTAGAGGCAGGGATTTAAATGAATGAAAAAGGTGGGATGCGATGGAGAAGTGAAGGGGAGTCTAATGTGTTGCGAGGTTGAAGAAAAGAGAAAAAAATAAAGTCAGAAAGCACATGAAAGTTTATGAATTAGTTGCTTTTCAATTTTTGCTTTTCAAGCAGACCACAATCACCATGATCTCATGCTCGTTGTGGTTGCTGTTGCTGGAGAAGTATTTGAGGGGGGGGGTTTGCTGTGTGTGGTTGCTCGAGCAGGAGGGGCGTATTTTACATAATATATGGTTTATTATTTATTATATTTTTTCTTAAAAGTTTTTTTTATAAAAAAATATATTTTTAATATTAAAATAATCTAAAAACTTAATTAAAATATAAATAAATATATTAGAAAGAGATCACAATATAATTTGTCTCGCATTTCTAATTTTATTTCAGATTATATTTTACCATATATTGTTCCGGGATCACAGAGGCCTTCACGTATGGATTTAGTTTGTGGTGAAATTACAAGTAGTTTGATGGGAGAATAAAAACAAGTGTCTAATTTACTTTGATTATTAATTACATTTTATTATTATGATTATTAAATATTTAAAAATAATATATATATACATACACACACACTTTAAATTAATTTCACATGTTGATAATAATATGAAAAGTTTAGTAACCAAACACTTAAATAATTATTTTGAACAGTAACTAAAAGTGTTTTTTATGAAACTGTTTTTTTAAAATTTCAACCACAAAAACAAAAGCAATACCAAACACACCTGAAGTGAACGAGATTCAGCTAAAGGATCATGTGCATTAGCTGATTTAAAGCTGCCAATAAAAAAAAACATGAATTATGTACATGCCATGCATCAAAGTAGGTGAACGAACTGGGATTGTTTAAAATGAAAGAAAACATTTTTAAAAAGAAAAATTGAAGGAGTTTATTTAGAATATAATTTATATTATTCTCTAACATATATTTTTAAATAAAAATTCTTAGTAATGAAACCCGCACATGCAAGCAATCTTCCATGATGAATCCGAATCCCAAGGAGGCTGCAATAACCAACCTGCGCCGAGAAACCATAAGCTCGTGACATTTGAGAAACTACTGGATCAAGCAGCCATTACAATCCACAGTCTCACGAGTCTTCTTCAACAAACAATATTATGTCCACACGTTTTAGGCTTTTACTTTAATTAATTGTTTTAAATTTATATTAATTTTGTGGTATTCTTTAGTAAAATATTTTTATGTAGTTTTCATCCAATTCTATAACTTTTTTAATATTGTTATGATTTTTTTGCAATCTTATATAATATTTTTCCCATTTATGTTTATTTTTATTACTGTTTAATTAAAAATTATTATACCAAACCAACTCTATAATTCATGCTATGAAATCAAGTTTCTTAATCTTCATTTATATCTTAAAATTTTTAGTTTAGTTTTTAATTAGAGTTAATATTTTTTTTATTAGTATGTGATTTTCAATTTATTTAATTAAACATATAAATTATTTTTTATTCACATTAAAGATTTTTTTTGTCAAAATCTTATTGGAAAACCATACATCCAATTCTTAAGGCCTGTTTTTGAAGTTATTTTTTTAAAAAAAATTTGTTTAAAAATACATTAAAATATTATTTTATTAATATTTTTTAAAAATTATTTTTAACATCAGCACATCAAAATAATCTTAAAACATAAATGTTTTTTTTTAAATGCAGAGTCAAATACACAATAGTGTTAGAAAAGCTTTTGAACCGACCAATCATGGATTAATTAGAAAATTTTATAGTGCTTGGAATAATTAGTAAATCATATTAATTACTTTACATGGATAATTTTTAAGAAAAAAACATATAAAAAATTAATTAAATTAAATTAATGATCCACAAAAATAATAAAAATATCATCATCTATTATTTTATATATATATATATATATATTTGTCTATTTAAAAAAAAAGTAAACTCTATAAAATAATTAATAAAATATCATATATATTTTTTTACTAACTAACTAGATTTTAAAATTACTTGCTAAAAGCTCACTTATAAATAAAAGATTCCTCCTGATTATTTAACTCGACTTTATACAATATTATATGCTAATGAATGGATAGCTGCAGGTGGATCGACGAGCCACACGCAAGTGCAAATGGGTAAGAAAAAAAATCAATGCACGTGTGTATTGTAATGTAAAAGCCACGTAGTCAAGCCATCAATCCATCCATCCATCCAGGCAGGACAGCACAGAGCCACCCTGAATATCATTGCCTTCGGCTGGTGCGTGTAGCAGATCCCAAACAGAAAGAAATGGGAAAAGGTAAAGTGATTAATGACGCCGTCAAGAATTTCGAAGTGACCGGAATAGATCATCACCTCCTCGTCGACGCTGATTTCGAGGATGAATTCTCCGATTCCTTTCGTTGTTGCGTTTGCCTGTGAGCTCTCTCTCTCGGTTCTGGTTTTGTATAATCTGTGCTCACTGATGCTGTTATGAGCTCTTCGTTGTACATATGGATAACAATAATTTACCTATTAGCCGTTTTTAATCCTCTTAAAACAAATTTTTATTGATGAATATTTGGCAAGTATTCAAGAATTTCTCCAGCTATTGTTAGTGTTAATTGTTTGTTTATAAAGTGATTAAGAACTAATTATAATTTACTATCGGTTTGGTTTCAGGGATCTTCTATACAAACCGATTGTGCTCAGTAAGGCATTAATATATTTATTTTTTGGAGCAAATATGTTATTGTTTTGATTATTAAAATTTGGTCTGATTCCCTGTTTTTTTTATTTGTTTCATTGCAGCTTGCGGCCACGTTTCCTGTTTCTGGTGCGTTCACAAAT
This sequence comes from Salix brachista, assembly GCA_009078335.1. Classification (NCBI taxonomy): domain Eukaryota; kingdom Viridiplantae; phylum Streptophyta; class Magnoliopsida; order Malpighiales; family Salicaceae; genus Salix; species Salix brachista. The sequence goes on from CM018573.1 coordinate 17,750,096, forward strand.
CTATGAGTGGTCTGCGGGAGTCTAATTGTCCAATTTGCAGGCACCCATATAATCACTTTCCAACCGTTTGTCAGATGCTTCACTTCTTGCTCTTCAAGTTGTACCCTACTGTGTATATGAGGAGGGAAGAGCAAACTCTAGGTCAGCTTCTCATTGTTTTTGGATTGCTTTTTTTCCCCCACCTGAAAGCTTTATAAATTGCTTGGTGTGATAATGGAATCTGGAAACGCAAGCTGAGAATGGCTCCAGCTCCTCACGCGCATTATTATTAGCCTGACGAGATCAAGGTCCGGTATTTGTTAGATTTTTGCCTTGTGATTGTACATTTTACAAATATGTCATGGAAGGATTCTGAAGCAATTCCATGGTAAAACTAAATCTAGGGAAGAACAAGGACATATGTTGAAGATGCCAGCTTTGTTAATTTGCTGGTAAAGTTAAAGTGCTATTGAACAGAAATTTATGAAATTACCTGAACTTTGTTTTTGTCTGAAGCATAGGATTCATCTGTGCAGTTTTTTTAAAACTTCTTGCTCTTAAAGGGCAGCGTTGATAATCAGAACCTGTGAAGTGGTGGTTTTTGACTAATATGAGAGATAGGATGGTTGATTTTTATTTTTTTTTGTTTATTTTTTTTGAGAATTTAGTTTGGAAGAAGTGATACACTTTTCCAGTGAAAAATGCTCCAGAAAGACACTTGGGTGAAACCATTATATTGATATGCTTGTAACCTTGCTTAAAGCATTTTAATTAAACTATAGGTAAATATCTTCAGTGATATGAGAACCATCTTCTCCTCCATGCAGAATGACGAAACACCAAAGCTTTTATTTTTTGTTCACGATTCAATAATCAATGAATTTTTGTGCTATTTTATAAAGATTCAAGATTTCCTTTTCTTTTCTTGCTTTTAACTGTTTACAATACAAGCGCGTTCGATCACCACCCACATTATGTATCACTTCACTGATAATGCATTTAATGTTCAGAAGTTTTGTTAGGCTTCTTATTATCATACTCTGGCCTGAAAAGCTCTCAGGTGCATAGTGGTAGTTAGGTTATTTTACTAATGGTATTAAAATGGCCATTTCAATCATGTAGTGTTCATAAATTGTATGGTTTTATACATTGCTTCCTTTTCATGTTTTTTTCAGAGGAAGAGATGGAAATGGCCCTCTTCTCTCCACAATTTGGCTATGAAGCATGCAACAGTGATCAACAACATCATCATCCAAGGGATCAACAACATGCACTAGACAGTGGTGCCTTCAGGAATGGGGAATTTTGTGCAAGTACACAACAAATAGAGCCTGTTAAGTTTGTTTCCATGATTCAAGCTCCCACCATGTCTATTCCAAACGAAGTTTGTGATGAAAATTGCAGCATGATCAGACCCGACAGTGTTGAAGAAAACAATTTGCCTGAAGATAAGTCAAACATAAATTGCAAGCAGGTTTCAGTCACTGATGTACAATGCAGCACGTGCAAGCATCTGCTTTTTCATCCAGTGGTTCTTAATTGTGGTCATGGTATACTTTTTCACTTAAATTTAGAAAGGACTACTGATAGTATGCTATAACATTGCCTATCCACCTGGAAATTTTTTCATGACTGATCCTTTTTTTCTCTTAACTTGTTTCAGTGTTCTGTGAAACTTGCATTAGTCCAGTGAATGAGATGCTTACATGCCAAGTTTGTCAGAGTTTGCATCCAAGGGGTTCTCCAAAAGTGTGTTTGTATTTTGATCATTTTCTACAGGAACACTTCCCTACTGAATATGCCATGAGAATGGAGGCTGTTCAGGCCAAACAAGTGCATGTCAAGTCTCAGCACCCAATCACTTGTACGTCTCACTGCTTGATCCCTTCCTACCCCAACCATGCTAACTGCTCAATTTACAGCTCTGATAATCTGCCCTTTTCTTCTGTCTCATTATTCGACTAGTTAGGTTGTTGAAATTCATGTAGGGAAGCTTCGTACATGTTTTATTCAATCCTAATCAAGTTAAGGAAAATCAAAGATGAAGTCATCTACTCGAGAGAAGTACATGAATGGGAAGGGAGCAGTGTTGTCAATGCTATTTATCATCATTTTGTTTTATCTATTTCTTTTTTTTTTCTATTTATTAAGAAAACATTTAGAAAAAAATAAAGCGGGTGAAAAGGATCAAGTTACAAATAGATTTAAAAACAAGGGACTGATCAAATGTTTTTTTAAACTAGGGGGACTATTTAATTAATTTTGCAAAACTATACTCATTTATCATTTACTCCTGCATAAATGACAAATGATATAATATTCTCCTTGTATTATTTATTATTATTATTATTATTTTGAGATATTGTCACTTCATATTTGTTGGACTTATTTAATTTTTAAGTTAATTTTCTTTCGAGACATTTAGTATTTACTAGTGACTTTTAACTTGTAATTTATTCTTGGATGTGTGAGATTCTGTTTTTATGGAAATTTAACTTGGGATTTTTGGGCTTTAATTTGTTCTCCTAGAATACAACTTTCAACATTGTTTTTTTCCATTAGAACCATGGAAGAAAACTCTAAGATGTTTGGTGTAGAAAAATTTCCAACCAATAACAAATCTGGAACGGTATTGACAACATTGGGAGAGTGTGGAAAGGTGGGACAGTGTATTTCTCCTATTGTTCAGGACTGTTTTTCGAGATTAATCTAAAATATGAAAGTTAAATGTGTATGTTTGTTGAGAGGTTTTGCCCGGACATTCCTTGCATTAGCATTTTCATTTTATAGTTTAAGATGCCACTAGTTACCATTAAACCATCTACTTCCAGGTTCTACTAAGGCTGGTGAAAAGAGTTTTCAATCTTCCTCAGCGACAACAAGAGAGAATTTATCATGGTGGGCTGATCCTCACTCAAAGGTTCATTTTGGAATTGGTTGCGATTCTTGTGGGGTAATTTCTAATCCTCTACTCCTTCCCTTTGGATTCTTCTCTTCACTATTATGACAAATCATTACCAAGACGTCTCAAAATTTGGTTATTTCATGATTTTTGGCTGAATTGTGTCTTTGCAATAAGTAGAATTATGGGTTATCCATGTTGACATTTGGTTTAGAGATTGTTGTGATGCTTGCCTTCCATTTTCTTTTGTTTGAAATGTGCAAAAAGTGGGGTTGCACATTCTGAACTAGTACATGATAGTGATACAACTTGTGTGTATGTTGGATGTCAGATAATATTGGCAGGATTGGCGATTGACATGTCTTTGCAGTACTTTCATTCTCACACCTCAATTCATATCACTTGATGTGAACTAAATGCTAAACCTCTTTGTTTTGCGAAGTTAATATTAGTATAGTGGCTGAAATTGTATGGAACTCTCCTGAACTATTGGTTGAAAGTGTCATTAACCCGCAAACAAAAAGATTTTGAGCCTTCTGTCCCTGAACCAATCGTATTCCACGATAAATCAATCAAGATTTCCATCCAATTATTTACAAAAAAAATAATAAGTACTTGCAGTCACATATGTAATAGTGGACCCATAAAAAAAATATTATTATGTTTCCACTCTCTCCTTGGATCACCCCCTAACTTGTAAAACCCCCTAATGCAGCCCATCTGCAACAAGCTTTCTATCCTTCTTTATTTTTCTCTCCTCAATCAACCAAGTCACCTACCTCTAATTACCACTATCAGCAACCTCTACTATGTTGCCAGCCAACCAACAACCTCTGCTGCACCATTAGACAACAACAACCTCCACCATGTATCATCAATAATATCCACCCGAACATGAGACAAAGATGCTGCCACCAGCAACCAATAGCTACCACAGCCTTCAAAAGCTTCTGTTACTTCACCCACCATCAAAGATTTAGCTGTGTTCTTTTGTAGTGTTCTGATAATAAAAGGGATTTGGAATGGGGGCTTGAGAATTCCAGACTAGGCTATCTCTGAGTAGAATTAGGAAATGTTCTTTTTGCTTCTTCTTTTTTTTGTTCTATTTATGTTAGGTTGCCAAACTAAGTGGGTTTAATATTTCTGTGATTAGGGTTCTTGTGTGCTTGCCCTATTCACCAGCATCCACTGTAAATCTCTTTATTTCACAACATCTCTAGCTCCAAACTTCTGGTATTACTAAAAATCTGTTTGTTTTGCATAAAATATTCCAAGTTCAGAAAATATTTTGTAGGAGAATATTTTCCTCCAATTTTTAAGTGCGAAACAAACATTGAAAAATATGTCACCGAAAAATATTTTCTAATCAATCCCTGAATAGGGAGGACACATACTTTTCTTGGTACTATTAACTCATGGTATTCACCACCCACTGTGACCCCCACCATCATTTTACTATCATTCCATCATGACCCAGTACCACCGCCATCCTATTGCTAGTATATTACCACCATAGCTGTCTACCACCATAACAACTACCACCACTAGCATTGATGTCACCACCTTATTGTTAAAGTAATTATAAGGCCATCACTTTACTATTAAAGTAACTATCATTTTTTTTTATTATTATTATTATTATTATCATCATCATCATCACTACAACCATCAAGGGCACCATCCATATTATTAGTATCACAAATATTATGATCATAACTATCACCACCTCCATTATCTTTATCACAAACATGATAATTTTTCTCATCTTATTATCATCATTAAAAAATTAAGAAAGGAAGTAATTTATTTTATAGTAAATATTTTTCCTGGTACATCTAAACAATGAAAAATAAGTTATTTTTCAAAAAAAGTGCTTTCCATTTTTCTACATTGCACAAGTACCCTAAGCTCTGAATATTCCTTTTTGGTTTCAATATATCAATTTTTGAAGAGTTTGCCAGAATATTCTTCCTATATATCGATTAGGGGTGAGAGAAAAAACCAAACAACTGAAAAAACCAGTTTTTATGATTTGATTGGGTTATTGAAATGTGTGAGGGACAGATTTTTTCTATACTTAATGTCTCAAGCAGCTGTGGTGCATTTATTTATCTGTTGAAATTCTGCCCCTTCGGAATTTGTGATTGAATTTTCTACATGTTTAGAAGTCTTGCTATGGTGTACTGAGATTTGTAATGAAGAGTGGGGCAAATAGGTTTTTCAGGTTTTTGTTAAAAAAAACGAACTGAAACAAACCGTGACCAGTCGGTTTCGGTTTGGTTCTAAAATTTGAAAAAAAAGGTCTGGTTTGATTTTTTTTAATGATCACCCCAAATATTGATCGTCTCTATGCAACTGTGTTTGTTTGTCCTGCTTTTTTGTGTCCCCCCCTTTTATTTTGGTCTTAATAGGTTTGAAAATATTGGATGAATTTGGATTGTTACTGTAGAATTATGTTCAGAGCGTGGAAGAATTAATGGTAGTTTAGTTTTTCCTGTTGTTATTATTATGATTATCCAAACTCTTTTTTATTTTTAGTAATGACCAGACATGACTGAAAATTCCGAATCCTCATGAACAGACCTCGTTTGAACTAAATCAAAACAAACAATTTGTTTATAGGCTAGGACACTCGGGCCAATAGTTGGGGGTTCCCCTCCCCTCTTCTCTTTGTAAGATTGTCTATTTCTTTCTAGTCCAAACCTGGAAGTGCCTCTGGGTGTACGTTGTTGTTGTTGTTGTGTCCTTCGATTATTTGTTTAAAATTTAGATACAATTTGAGATCTTTTGAAGATGTGATACTTCAAATATGAAGATTGGTTTTGCCTGTTGAAAATTGAAAACAAGTTTGATTTGAACTTTGAAACTCAATAGCACTAAATGAAATCTATGCTGTCCAGGTATTTCCAATAGTTGGAGATAGATACAAGTGCAAAGATTGTGTCGAGCAAGTAGGTTTTGATCTTTGTGGAGACTGCTACAATACTTGCTCCAAACGACCTGGACGGTTCAATCAGCAGCATACCTCGGAACACAAGTTTGAGCTTGTAAAGCCAAATGTTATTAACAGTATAATGATGAGGTTGGTGACTGGACAGTTGGATGGAGCTTCTGCTTTTTCCAACCACGATGATGTTTCAGTAGTTTTTGAAAATGAATCCTCTGCTCCCATTTTGTCCGGCGATGCTCAAGACAGTAACAGGAACAGTTCGGCTAGTGCTGCCACCCACCCTGATAGAGCAGAGGATGAAAACGAGACCCAAACAACCAGGTAAAATGTTTTACCTCGAGCATCTTTTGCTCGAATCACAAAGATCTGATGGGAGTCTTGTTCTCACTGCAATTGTGTGAATTCACTTCATATCAGAACCATCTCCCAATTTTCACTGCCATTGGCGGTTGTAAATTCATTTATCATAGTTGCGAGGGCTATGAATCAGCAGTGCTAGCATCTATTTATTTGCCTTCCTTGATAAACACTGTGTATTGCTACTCTTTTGTATAATATATGTATATATAAGCAGTGCTGTCTGTTGTTTTTGTGAATAGAAAATGAGAATCATGTGGCGAGGGGGGTCTAAGACCCTATATCCTTGGAGAAGTTGGTGGGCAATGCTACCGTGCAAGGTGATTATTCATTATGTGCATTTTTCTTTTCTTTTTTTTTCTTTTTGTCATGAGCATGGTTATAAAACCGACAACATGTATTAGCCCTATATTTAAAAAACAAAAAAGAAGGGAAAGTTAATAGGGTTTTTCATCACACTGATTTGGTCAACGTGTTAATTCAAGTTTTTTTGTTGGATCATTGTTTTTTCTTCAACTAGGATTGGTATAGGCTCAGGGTTTTAAAATATTATGGTCGGGAGATGTATTTTTTTCATAATAAAAACTCAAGTAAAAATACTTTTTCAAATCTAATTTAATCAATACACGTATGTGTGTCACTAGATTTTAATCATTAAGATTTTAAAATATTTTTTTGCATTTTAAATATAATAAATAACTTTTTCAGCTTAAACAATACTATAAATATTTAAAAAAATCATATTCTACTTTAAAAATTAATCAATCAAATATTATTTGTTTCTCGCCGAACATTCATTTGATAGTCATAATTACTATGTTTTGAAGCAAAGTAGAAATCGAGGCACAAAGTATCAATGAGAATCCAAGGAAGATATAAAAAGTAAAAATTAACAACAAAAAAAACTACTATACCGCTTCTCATAAAAATAAAAAATAAAAACTATTCAAAATAATATTATTTTATTTTCTCCCCTCCCATTTTTAATCTTTGTTTTTTGATTTATTTAAATTACATACTGACATTAATTTTATTAGAAGTTAGACATCATAATTTTTTTAATTCTAATTTTCATAAGGTTATATTAATATCATGAAATGAACTCTAAATTTTATGAATTAACTCAGTTGATTTTAGTTTTTCTTATGATTGATTTTTTTTTATTTTATCTTTAAATATTGGGTTGATTGAGAATTAAACTTCGTGATTTATTTTGGTTTATTTTCTATGAGGTTTTTTTTATTTTATAATTTAGGTCGCAGGTTCACTTAGATTGAATCGAATTGTTTTTTTATATATTTTTTAATTGATTTATTTTTTAATTTTATCTTTCAAGATTTGATCAATTGAGAATTTGACATCATAATTTTTTTTATTAGTGTATCCTCATCTCATAAACTTTAGGTAATTATCAAGGTCATTGGAATGTTCCCACCCGGTGCGAACGTGGATTAGTCTGGGCCAGCGCTTGGGACACCGCGTGATTTATACCAAAAAAAAGAAGGTCATTGGAATGTTTTGGTATTTTTCACTTGAGTTTTTGATTTTTTTAATAAAAAAAGATGGTGGCTTGAGCTAAACACGCACTAACCAGTAGATGATATGTATCATTTAGACAAAACATTCAACATCACCCAATAGCCCAATTTATTTTTTTGCTATCTTTTTTTATGCACCACCATGTTCTCTACCAATAGGTGTGGCGCGTGACGGTAAATTGTGGTCATATTGTTGGCAATGATCATATCTTTCTTTCCCTTCTTTTATTATTTCTACCATATAAAGTGCACAATTTGAAGAAAAAAATAGTTTAGTTTTCAACGTTTTAATTTATTTTTGACAAAAAAAACACTCTTCAAAAATTGTGAAAAAATAAGATATATTTTGTTGTTTGTTGATTATATTAAATTTTGCACTCAATCTTTTAACTAGTATATATTTTGTTTTGTTTTTTTCAATTTCATCCTTTAAATATGATTTTTATATCAATTTTGATCCTTGTTTTTTAATTGTTTTTTTTTCTTTTTTAAATGAAATTTTCTATCTCTCAGATTTGATCCCTATTACTTTTATTTTTATTTATTTTATTTTAAATAATTTATAAATCATATTTTTTTAATTCCAACATCTCTCAACTTTTCCATGTCAAACTTGTTCTTTATTATTGTAATTATCCATTATTTTATTTAAAATAATTTATAAAATTATATCTTTCTCAATTTCATCATTTATATTTGTATTTGTAAGATCTGACTTCATTCTTTTAATAAAATTGAAAAACAAACATTAATAAATTATTTTTTAGCTTAGTTTCCATAGTATTATCAAACACTAAAAAAATATTTGCGAATTTATTTTTTATGATATTACCAAGAAAAACATAAAAAAAAATAACTTATTTTATAGAAACTTATTTTTCATAAAATCAATTTCTTGAAAAAATAGTTTTCATCAAACAAACGGCTTGTTAGAAGAAAAGGACATAAATGTTATCATCAAAGATTTTGGACGGTTGAAATTCATCCACTTAATCTATCGGCCGCTTTTTAGCCACAGTTCAAAGGCATTAAAATAGGAGCACTGGCGTTGTAGTGTTTTTAAGGTTTCTTGGGTGTGGAGACCAAAGCACAGTCATAATTGGTAAAGTTTCTCACACGTTGGCCACATGTACGGCTTTTCGTGATCCTCGGGAAATTAATACCCGGATATTTAAAAAAAACAATTTATTTTTAGTTTTTGTTTTATTTCAATTTTATATATTCATATAATTTTGATGTGTTAATGTTGAAAATATTTAAAAAAAATAAAAAATATCAAAGTAATATTTTTTAACAAAAAAAACAATTTCAAAAATAATCTTAACCGCTTTTATGAATATAGTTATAATACTGTTTATTTTTTATTTTTTTTATAAAAAAACTATTACTTTATACCGTACTTTTTGTGGTAATTTGGAGGTGGGTTTTAGAGTAGGGGTATCCTTAGGGTTAGGGTTCTCTCGAGATTCCCTTGAGAGTTTGAAAAGGGAGGGAAATTGACAAGGATGGGAATCCAATGTCAATTGGCTACAGCTTCATAGGGTTCTGTGCACCACTTGCCTCTCGTCTTCACCGTCGAGTTTCGTAGGAATTTCCCTGGTTGGTTTGCTGCCTCCCCTGCTCTGTTCATTCGGTGTCGTTTCATGTTGTCTCAGCTTTCTTATTCCTCTTCTTCTTCTCAAAACTAGGTTGAAAAGCTAGGATAAACGGGCACGATTAAAATGAACTATTTCCATCTATAAGTTATTCATAATATTTTTTAAACATAATGTTAAATAGTAAGAAAAAACACACATAAATTACTGAATTGATTGAATAAAGATTAAAAGTAAGTTTTAATTTTAAGATTACAACTCGCAATTACAAATTATTTACACACATATTCATCGGTTACTTGTAAAAAGAACTTACTGGCATAAAATTGTGGATCATTTATTAAATTTTAAAATAAAAAGTATGGTTATAAAACTCGTCGACCCATGTCACGGGATAGAGTCTTAGGAGACATGACGTGATGATAGAAAATTTATGATACACGTAGCAGGTCTTGAATTCAAATCAAGATGTGCACCTCTTATAAAAAGTTGATACAGTCAAGATTTTATTCGTTTATCTTGATCGACAAAATATGTTTTTCAGGAATAAAATTTTCTCGTATCCAGAAAAAAAATCATGGGATAGAATGATCAATTTGAAATTTGGGTTGACCTACATTTAAAAAAATATATATATTATATTATCTAATAAAAAATCTTATTTTTACCTTAGACAATATAATTTTTTAAAAATATATAAACTACATCAATCTTTTATTTTTATTTTTCAATCTAGTAGTAAGCTGGTACAGGTTTTATAAATAAGTGAGGATGTGATATTTCACAGCACACACCATGCTAAAAAATTATGATGCTACTGTTTTTTATACATTTATATAAGAAAAGAAAAAAAAAGAGTAATATTTTTAATTATTTTCTCGCTCCAAATAGTTGAAGGTAAAAAAATAAATCATGGTTTTATCTTTCAAGTGTACTTTTAAATCCAATCCATGGCATTAATATCACAGTAGAGCGCATCGGACGGCGAGCATGTGTCTCGCTGCACCTCTGCCGAATGGAAATGGAAGTGCGAAAAGGATAGTTTTGGCGGGAAGAAAAGATTCCTTCTTCTGGATACATTTTTTGAAAGAAAAAAAAAAGATAAATATTTTATTATTTTCTCACTCCAAATAGTCAAAAGTTTCCCATCAGAGTATTCTGATTATCTACTGGATCACTGTTAAGAATTTAAAATTTAAAATTTTATTTTTCTTGTAATTTCATGTCCCATAATTATTAATTTTAGAATTTATGAAATTAGTCTAACCATATTAATAAAAAATTATGATACTAGAAGGATAGGAAAATAAATAAATTATTATATCCTTTATGATCCAGCGGGCTAATCTGTTGTTCTGTTAATTCAAAGCTTGATCTAAGCTCATATTTTACTTCGATTTTTTTAATAAAAAAATGTTATCTGAGGGATTAAAAAAAAATAGAATTGAATCATTTAAATATTTATTAAAATTTAGTTAACTCTTAGACTTGAATTTTTTTTTTTTTTATCATGATTTAGATAAATTAATATATCCAACCTTTAGAATTTTAGAAATGATTTGGTATTATAATATTTTTTATTTTTAACTGGTCTAAGAAAATAATATTTAATTAGCCAAATAACTAGTATTTTTTGTATTGCCTTACTTGCGGTTCAAGCTTTCATTTAAATATACTAAAATAACATGTTTTTATTCATCTTATAATAGTATAAATTTAATATATGTATTTTTTAAATCTAATTTTTATAAGATCATAGTTAAATTTATTTATTTTAAATACCATAGTTATATAAAAAATAGAATCGGATAGGAGGGTGAAAGGGAAAAGGAATGTTAAAATAATATTTTATTATTTTTAATATACATGACAAAATAAAAATAAAAATACATTAAAAATGTTATTTTTATATTTTTTTAAAATTATTTTTGATATGATATATAAAAATAATATAAAAAAATTAAAATTATTTTTAAATCGCGCCGCACTCGCAAACGGGATCATAGCTAAAAGCAGTGGGGCTCATCGAACGCCTCTGTGGAAACTAGCGACGCAGAGATGAGGAGACGAAAAAGAGTTTTGGCGGGAAGAAAAGATTCCCGTGGAAATGCAGCGGTACGACTGCTGTTTTTGGAATTAATTGAGGTTGATGATGATGCGATGGCATCGACAACCGTGCACCAAATTATTAATAATAATAATAAATAAAAAAAGCCTTAAAATTGGGGGGGGGGGGGAGCCTGGGAAGCTCCACCTGTGACGTTGTTTCTTCGTCAAAGACTTTTTCAGCATTCCGATGAACCTTACTGTACAAGCTAAAATATACTTATTTAATTTATTGTGATTTTGTCTTCCATTAATCCTAATTTTTGCGATCGTACTTATACATGTTTTAAATAAAAAAAATTATTTAGATTAGATCTTTATTAGATGTCTGTAGTTCTGCGCTAAGTCACGGATCAAATTAAATATTTTATTAATATAGAAAAAAAAATCAAAGTGTTGGTGATGTTTTCTATGATATAATGTGACTTATTCAATTTTACGGGTTTAAAAAACATTTATGATATGTAGAGATGTAATTTAACTAAAAATAAATATTCAAATTGATGTTTAATCCCTTTTGTTTTTTTATAGCTTTTATTATTTTTGTTTTGAGATAAAATAACTAATTTTTCAAATGAGTATTTGGTGAGTAATTTTAAGCTACATTTCCTAATTATAAAACACGAGAAAAAAGTTTAGATTAAAGAATAAGGTACACTGTCGGGGTTTTTAACTGCAGTAAATATAAATTATTGTGGATTGTGATAGTATAATTACTAATTTGCCTTCTCAATGCATAAAATTTTAACTCTTGGACTCAAGTGCATTTTAGACTTTTTCATGGGACCAGTTGGCATTCTCCCATTGTTTAGGGATATTTGAGTCTTTTTCTGGTATTTTTCCATAGAAAAACAACATTTAACCCCCGCCAGCAAACAATAAACAATTGACTGCCCATGGATATTTTTGATTTTCTACACTAATATGAACAGTAAAATAGTTATATTACCCTCAAATAAAATATAAAATAAATCGGTAAGGGTATTTTTGGTATTTATTATTTTTCTAGACATGACAAATACAAATATACCCATTAGAAAAGACAAAATTCAAGAGTTGGTTGTAGGGTGTTTAGGTAATTTTATGTTTTAATTTTTTTTCTCTATAGAATATTGTTGTTGTGTCTGTCCGACGCTCCGACAATTTTCTTCCTTATGCTCCCTTCAAGCGATGCCTGAGACGTCGTTTGATGGTCTAAGATGTTCATCTAGCGTCTTACCGAATGCACCACCATGTTCTCTTCACATGGCGGCCCGTGTGTCGTCTCACAGTGACTGAAAATGTGACGATGGTCAATTGATTTTTTTCCTATTCTCTCTCCCGCAACCTAAATTACACAAAAGTCCCTTTAGTTTATCGTGTTTTCATTTCAATCCTTACTCTTTTAATTGTTTGTTTACTCCTAATTTCTGTTATGGAAGTTTTGATTTGTTTCAGTTTTATCGTTCAATTGAAATTGATTATACTTTTGCTTTCATTTAAATCCTTGTTCTTTTAATTTTAAGTTTTGTTTTAAATCCCCTAATGTTTTCAATATAAAAGTTTGGATTTTTTTAATTTTATCTTTCGATTGAAATTTATCATGTAATTTTTTATTTCTACCCTTATTCTTTTAATTTTTTATTTGATTTTAATTACTTTAATTTTTGCGATTTTTCTCAATATTGTTGTCAATTTGATTCTTGTGGTTGAGGTTGAAAAAAAACAGTTTCATGAAAAACACTTTTAGCTGCGGTTCAAAACTAAAATTGAAGTGTTTGGTTAAAACTGTGGTTGAGTTTGAGGTTAAATGAAAAACAGTTTTGAGTGTTTGGTTACCATGCTTTTTATATTGCTGTCAACTTGTGAAATGACTTTAAAGGACACACACACATTTTTTTTAAATATTGTAGATTTAATTATCATAATAATAAAATGTAATTAATAATTCAAGTAAATTACACACTCGTTTTTTATTCTCAATTAATCGAAAAGCATCGGGGCTGTGGAGTAAAACGAAGTAACACACCTTTCCCTTTTATAAGGGTTGATCTCTATGTACACAATTTTTAATTTTTTTAAAACATGATTTTTATATTTTTTAAAAAAAATTGGACTGGGTCGGTCCCAAACTAAATGGCCCGGTACAACCAAGTTGGGCCAAAAAGGCCCAACTTTGCTGGACTTGGGTTGAGTCGAGAGCAGCCCAAGCCTAATAGCTAAAAACAGGCACAGACACAAAACGATGTGTTTTTTCTTTCGTTTTTGCATGAATTATTCGGCCATGTTACTGTTCATAACATGGTCGACTGTGACTAAAGGGTGAATGACCGGTACCGACGGGTAGAGGAGGCCGAGGTGGTTCTCCTTGTCGTGGCGACGTAAAAAATGGCGGCCTATGGAGGCTGGATGGGGCGTTGGAAGTTATCAGGTTGTGTTGTCGTTCGTCTCTGCTGCTTCGTTGATGCCTTCCCGGAGCTGGAGAAGAAGGTTGGAGTGGTGGCTGACTGTGGGCTACTGCTGGAGCTCATGGTGGAGATGATGATGCTTCTAGCCGGGAGCTGTTGTAGGAGTTGGCGAGAAGAGAGAGCTTGTTGTGCTGCTATGGCGAAGGAAGAGAGAGAGAGAGAGACTGCTATTGGGGGAGAGACAAGGATGAGCTGGCGCTGTCTACCTTGGTGGCTGGTGTTGTTGTAGCCGGAGTTGGAGAAGACGATGGGTGGCTGATCTTTGCTCTCCCCGTCCATCCGCGTGTCTATTATTTCATCTATTATTTTTCTTTATTATTTCATTTTGTAACGCAAAACACGTTCTGTGAAGCATCTCACAGATGCTTCTCAAAATGCAGCGTAACTGCTGTTTTTTTGGTGGGACTCACCACTTAAAATTTACTTGGTATTTGGTTAAATTAACGTTTGGCGCTGCGGTGAACCGCAACCACAGGTCACACCGCAACGCCAAACACCTACATAATTTGTCAAGTACAACGTAACCCTTTTTATTTTGGGTATTTTAGTCTTAACCCCCTTTTTTTTTCTCTAGTTTTTTGAGATACTATTATGATTCATCAAGTTTTTTTTAATATATATAGATGAAATCTTTTTAAAAAATATAAAATATTTATCCCTAGATATTTATTTTTCATACACGCAACATTGTATAATATGTTTTTATTCAATTATTTCTCACACGCGTATCTGTTAACATTGTCGTTTGATTTAATAAATAAATCCAATGAATATATTTGAAAAAATATTCTATATCGCGGGATCAAGTATCATCCATCTCTTATTTTTTTCAGTTTTGCTTTTATTTATTGTTATTGTTAATGATTTATTTTTTTATTTATCTACACAAATGATAGTCAATTTAGAGTTTGTGTGGTATGGTATTCTGATAACAGTTGCTTCTCAAATTGTTTTACGCTTCATAAAAATATTTTATATCTTCTAAAATTATTTTTAAAATCAAAACATAAATCAATTTAAAATAAAGAAAAAATAATCTTATTTATTTTCAAAACTGCTTTTGAAATAAAAAACAAACTCTTATTTAATCGAGTACCTAGTCGAGCTTTTCAATTTCAATTTATTGTTTTTACATAAAATTAGTGTATTCATTTATTTTTTGAAAAATACACGAGCCGGGTCAAATAGTGAGAATAAATAAATGAGATAATGCTGGAAAGGACAAGATTATAAAAAAACAAATATCACGGGACGAAGAAGGAAATAAAGCTATAAGCCGATACTTACCGCAACCCTACCCCTCCCCCCCTTTCACATTACAAAAAAGAAACTGATCTCCTCTCCTCTCCTCCTCTCTGCTTGCCTGCGCAGCGCAGTCTGTCCCGTGTCCTCTAAGCTCTGTTAAGAAAACAGAGTCATAGCTAATTCAAACTCAGAAGAATGGGCAAGTACATGAAGAAATCCAAAATTACGAGCGATGTTGTTGCTGTCATGGAAGTAACCTCTGGGGTTCGTACAAGAGCCAAAACCCATGCTCTACAGCTACTCCAGTCTCCGGTGTCTTCTAACCAAGATGCTACTTCAACCTGTTACCTCCAGCTAAGGAGCCGCCGCCTTGAAAAACCAGCGCCACTCTTCAATGCTGAAACCAAAAGGAACCCCACCAGGGAGAAGGACAGTTTCAACTGTAAAGGGGCCTCTAGGCTTAGAGTTAATTCTTCCAGAACTACTGGTGACTGTGATGGAAAGGGCACTGAAAAGTTGGGTTTCAAATGTGAAACAGAGGATTTTGAAAGTTTAAAAGAGGCTTCCTCTGGAGATAACTGTTTCGATTTCGAAAGGTACTCCTCTCAATGCTGTTCTCTTGCCTTGTATGTTGTTTCAGTGTAGCTCTTTTGAATGGTGCTCTCTTTGGTTGTCAAAGAAACAAAAATCTGCCTAATATGTTAGTTTGTTCTTGTAAAAAACTAGGACCTTTTGGTTCATCTTCTAGGTTAATGCTTCTTGTTTATAGCTATGTTTCTTTGCTTAAAAATGAAAAAAGAGAGAAATATATATATTTTCTCGTATCCCTTCCTGGTTCCCTCTAAAAGGACCTTTCGAACTAAGTTCTTAGGTTCATTTGTGATTTTTCTTTTTCATCTTCAAGGTGAGCCCCCCCTCCCTGTTTTCAAGTGTTTTTGTTTTGTATTTTGCTCTAAGGGGGAGTTGGGAAGTACTAAAAAAATTTCAAGTGCCAAAACACTTTATACCAGCAGTACTATTTCTCTAGCTTGAATAAGACAGGTCTTTTAAACGTTCTTTTTCCCTGTTCTTATTCAAAACTAGCAGTATTCTGTTTGGTAAACATGCATGCCCAACTCCTTGGAAGGACTCTCTATTTTGAAACTTTCATTTTGTTTTAATTTATCTTCCTCGGTCCCCTTTCTAAATTTATCTGAATATGCAATGTATCAGCCTACTTCACTTTCCTTTCACATTGGAACTTGATTGGTGCTGCAACATGCAATAATAAACTGTAGCGAACACTGAAACCTTGGCTGTTAGTGTATTCTCTGATACGGGTGTCTACTCATTGTTTTCTGAAGTGGAGAAATGGATATGTAAATTATTTCTTTAGTGGGGGTTTACTGTTTTAATTAGTTTCTGTGTGTTTTCACTTTCACGTGATGCATTAACATTATTGCTAGCGGGGGAGGTTGTTTTCACCAAAAGGTTAGTGGTTTTTGTGACCTGTGAGAGAGTTCTTTTTAATGTAAAACAAGTTTACTTTCTGCAAGATGGGTACCCATCACCGGGGTTATTATTTCTTGAAGTTTGTCTGTAGGAAATTGGTTTCCTGCTCTCCATTGACTTCCATGGTTTCCATTAAAAGATGAAGAGGGATATTTATGGTTTATCATTTCAAATTCCCTTAGATATCAGTATTTGTGAATGATGTTTTTATTAATAGCCTAGTGAGCTATATCAAGTTCACGAATCTCTACCTTTCTTGGCATTTGTCATTTCTTGGGGCCATCAAGAGTACAGATCCTGGCAAGGTGACGCAGTAGAGATCTGGATTTCCAATGCATGGTTCTTGAAGCAAACAGATTTACTTTCTTTGTTTTTGAAATTCATTTTGATCTCAATTTTATTCTGTTCTTTTAGCTGCCTAGCCAAGTAGCTTTCAGAAATTTTGGCATTTGAAACCATGGTGATAATAAATTTATTTTCTGCAATTTTGGTAACAGTAACTCCTTAACTCATTTGTGCAAGCATGCAAGGGGATGGTGATGTATCCGATTTGTGGGGCCTAGTTACGAGCCGATGCATTTATGCGGGGTACTCTTAGTTAGGGCTATCAGTAGGTGACAAAAAGTTTTCTAGTTTTGCTGCTATGCTTGTATAAATTTTACACGACCAATAATAGGGTTTCTGGTACTACACTACACACCTCAATTTGCTGTCTTAAAAATGTTTTGTTTATTGTATAGAAGAAAATTTGTGGAACTATTCTGGGACTTGGATAAGTAGCTTGAGTGTTGAAAATCACCCCTCTGAATGAAACACTTATAATGTCATGATTATCATTCAAGCAGGTGCACAAGGGAAAGCACGCCATGTAGCTTGATAAGGGACCCAGAAACCATAGCAACCCCGGGTTCAACCACAAGACAGAGAAACTCAACTTCAGGCAGCCAGAGACTATTGAACACGCAGAGAAATGTCCCGACAACATGCGAAATGGACGAGTTTTTTGCTGGTGTAGAGCAGCAACAGCGGAGACTTTTTATGGAGAAGTATGATGGCTTTAACTTTTCTATTCAAGAGTATGCTCACAGTTATTCATGTTTGAAGCGAACAAGAAAAGAAAAAAAGAAGAAAAGTTTCGGAAGTGCAGATTGTTTCATCTAGATTGTATCTTCAGTTAGCTGAGACAACTGTATCATTGAATTTTGCAGGTACAACTTTGATATCGTGAATGATTTGCCGCTATCTGGACGCTACGACTGGGTCCGAGTAATCCCTTAACTGGAATCCTCATCGTCTGCGCTTCTATTTCCTCCATCTTGTTTGTCATTTTCACGCAAAGGATCCTGAAAGAAGTGACTTGCATTGTCTTGCTTTATTATATATTCTCATCATCTATCTCCCTTGCAAAATCATGCTAAGTGAATGGAAGCCATGGAAGATGTTCAGCTCAAAGATCTGCAACATGACAGAGCTGACGAGCAACAAATTAACATCAGATTGGAATCCTGCAAAAGGCTTTGGACTCATTTGAGAGGAGGATAGGTAGTTTAGGGATTAGTCTTTTAGCCATTGTAACTCTTAGGAGGTAGTGTTTAGTAGTTGCTAGATCATCTTTCTCCTCTACATCCTCTTTAAATTTCACCTGTACCTATACTTGGAAATAAATGTACTCATTTTTTCCATGCTTGTCTTTTCTACTGTTCGATGTCTTGTTCCCTGCACTTCAAATCAAGTTCTGATGGGGATGCCCTCTATCTCTAAATCTAGTGGTAAGATTGTTTGTGCCCTACTTGCCTTGGCCACATGCGAGATGTGCTCATGGTGGTGGTGGTGGTCAAAGTCAATTTGGGTGGCTGGTTAAATTGTACAATTACTGGTTCTTTGGCCAAACGTAGGCAGTAATATTTCTTAGTAAAAACTTGTACCGAAACACATTTTAGAGGTTTTTTCTCTTTTTTGTACTTCTTTTCTACATGTTATTTTTCGCCATTTTTTTAAAAGACACGAGTATTATATATTTTTATATTTTATATACAACTATGTAATTAGTGTTATAAATTTAGTTTATAATATAATAATATTTCTTTTACAAGAACTTTTAATTTGGATAAAATAAAATAAAATATCCAACAACGAGATTGTTACAACTATAAAACATTATTACAGTGGATTGTATAAATCATGGTTTTGATTTTTTTGAAGTAGTTATAATTTCAATGTGTTCTTTATTTTTTTTGTGAAAAAAGTATTTTTATTTTCAATAAACACAAACCCATTTCCCAAATTTTCATTTAAAAAAAATGACCTTTATTATCTCTAAAGAGCATTTGGCTTCAAAACCATGCTTTCCACATTATGGGCCGCGTATGATTGATTACCTTCAATCATCTCCCTGTCATTATTCCTTTTGTTTTAAATTTTTTCTATTTTATTTCATCAGGTTAGAGGCGACGATGGCGACGATGGCGACATTGTGTATGGACATTTGGGTTTATAATCAACAATGATGGCGATGAGGTAGGGTTCATGCCCTCTTGGATTTTTCTGCAGAATCTTACTTCCAGCTTCAGGTTCCTCTTGACTGTGGGGTTTCCCCCCTTTTCCTGCTTCAAGTTTTTGCCCTCACCATCTCTGAAACTCGTGGTGGGAAACCTGCTCAGCTTGTCAAGCGGGCATTTATTGAATCCACAGGCCCCTGCTGGAGCTCAGAGCCCTGCTGACATGGGACCATGTACGGATCCTGCAAGGATTACCTCAGCTGTTGCTGCAGGTTCAACGTAGATTTGATGATGTCTTATCACTTTCTGCAAGTTTTTGCTGTTCACATTTATTTTTATGCAGCTTCCTCTTGAAGACAAGAAGTTGTGGCTTGCAAGACGCCCCTGCTTCTTTTGCTTCGACAAGAGGAAGTGCCAACCCTGACTTTTGTTTTGGAGATTGATTAATATTGAGTATATATATTTGTTGAAATGTTAGATTTCACTTTCTTGTTCGGCTGTACCAAAAAATAATGGTTATTTTTCACAGTTTTAGTATAAATTCTAAAAATAATAAAATTTAAAATTAATACATGATTAAAAGAAAGAAAGAAAGAGATGAACAGTATGTTAGCCACCTTTCAAGGTTCTGCGACGAAATGATCGCTAGAAAATAAGAAGCCGCCACTTCTCCACCTTTACACCCAATTTCGCCACTTTCTGTTCTCCAAGACACCTTAAAATTATCAAAACAACCTCAAAAACACACCTGGAACCTCACCTAAACAACCAAATCAAGTTCAAAAACTCAAATATATTTCGAGATCATAATCTTCCTTTTTGCACCCTTTCATAGCTTGAAACCACCATGAACAAATTTCCCTCGTCAAGATGAGAATATTGAAGTCAAGATCAGCAGTTCATCACTACCGAAATATGGCTTGCCACCACTTGCTCTCTCGTTCACTGGTTCCTGCCTCTACATTCAAAGTATGATCTGTGATGTAAATTAATCTGGGAACCAAAAATGCCGCAAAAATTAGAACTGAAGTGCAAAACTGGTCAAACCTCATGATGACACCATGCAGTAAGTGAACAGTAGATGAACAATAAAATGAGTCCAGGTGAACATTCTTTATTAGTTTTCTTGGAAATACAAATAAAAGGATTATAGGAGTAGTAAAACCCATACAGTAAAGGCTTGAACGACAACTGATTCCCATTTTATAAAAGCCAACTGTAAACTGTCAGATTTCCCGCCCCCCACTTGACGAGGTGTTGTTGTTTTCATAGCTATTGGACTTTCCAAGATGGGATGAAGATTTGTTCCAAGAGACATTATTTTGTCTCAGTCTCCATCTTTCCAATCAAACACACTTTTTTTTTTGTATCTGTCCCTTCTGTCCTCGGAACCAAACCAAAAAACAACCTTACAAATTATATGCTTTGTAGTGCTTCCCTCAGCATCTAATAATCTTTCACTAGATCCCCTCCACTCATTATCATTTGTTATGGTTTTGAAGAAAAAAGAGAGGATAAATTCTAATACTTCTCTCAACATTTGATAATCTTTCACTAAATCCCTTCCATTAACTATCAACTGCTTTCAATAAATGGGAAAGCCACTAGTGAATATCATTTTGACTGCCAAAACAAAGGTAACTCAAATATTATCCCCAGCAACAAGCAATTTGAACAATATTTCAGCAGAAAAAATGCACCGACTACTTTCTAATTAAATTAGACAAGTACCTGCTTCATTTGTTTTTCCACCTCAGAGAGTAAGTAAATGGTGATCTCATGAAGTTGGAGGCTTTGTTTCTGCCATTTCAACTTCAAATCCAATCGTATTTGATGATTCTTCATTCTCTATTGCCATCCCTTTAAGCTTAGCCAGTCTTATGGCATGCAGCTCGTATCTGATAACGTTATACAAGAAGTCAAATTTTGTGTGGGTGCGAGCACTGCTCCACATGTAGAAGAGTGTGTTAGTGTATGAGAAGGGATTCCTGGGGGTGGGGTGGAGGTGTTATGCAATTGAAAGAGCAATTAAAGACATTCATAATCATAAAAGTTTGTTAATCATGTTAATTCTTGATTTGCAACAATGGTAAATGCATTGTTAAGGAAAAAACAAAAACTAACACATACAATCAAGCTAAGGTAATTTGAATGTGTTGGTGAAATATACAGATCTAAATATCTTGTAGGAAAACAAAAGGAAAAAAGAGATCAACTACTAGCTTCAAGATCATAACATAAAAAAGAAAATATCTTTTTTTAACACACACACACGTAGCCACAGCTTACTTCAACTTTTTGTGTCAACTCACTCAACTAATTGGGTGTTTGGCTCTACGGTAATTTTTGTTGTTGAGCTTAACCGCAGAACTTGTCTTTGGTTAGCACTCAACCACAATTTATGTAACTGTGGGACCCACTAGTGACGTGTTTAGTATTATAGTTGAAGTTAAAAAAACAGTTTTATAAAAAATATTTTTAGTTGAGGTTCATAATTGAAATTAAAGTGTTTGGTTAAAGTTGTGGTTGAGTTTGAGATTTAATGAAAAACAATTTCTTGTGTTTGGATAATATGTTTTTCATATTGATGTCAACTTGTGAAATTATTTTAAAGGACATATATTATTTTTTAAATATTGCAAATTTAATAATCATAATTCAAGTAAATTAGACACTTGGTTTTTTTTTCTCTCATCAACTATTTGCAATTTCATCACGAACAAAATCCATAAGTAAAAGCCTTTACGATCCTTGGCTATTTGATCGAGGTAAGCTATATATATATAGCTTACGTCGATCTTTTTGTGTCAACTCACTCAATTAAATGGGTGTTTGGCTTTGCGGTAGTTTTTGTGGTTGAGCTTAACCGCATAGCTTGTCTTTGATTAGTACCCAACCACAATTTATGTAACTGTGGGACCCACTAAGGGCGTGTTTAGTATTATAGTTGAGGTAAAAAAGACACTATAAGTTGAAGTTCATAACTGAAATTGAAGTGTTTGGTTAAAATTATAGTTGATTTTGAGATTTAATGAAAAACAGTTTATTGTCTTACTTCGACCTTTTTGTGTCAACTCACTCAATTAAGTGACTGTTTGGCTTTACGGTAGTTTTTGTGGTTGAGCTTAACCGCAGAGCTTGTCTTTGGTTAGTACTCAATCACAATTTATGTAACTGTGGAACCCACTAATGACATGTTTAGTATTATAGTTAAAGTTAAAAAAAACATTTTTAGATGAGGTTCATAACTGAAATTGAAGTGTTTAGTTAAAATTATGGTTGAGTTAGAGGTTTAATGAAAAACAGTTTCTTGTGTTTGGTTAATATGTTTTTTTATATTGTTTTTTAAATATTGCAGATTTAATAATTATATAATATAATTAATAATTCAAGTAAATTAAACACTTGATGAGTATTTAAAAAAACAATATATATGTATATGTCGTTTAAAGTAATTTCACAAGTTGATATCATAAAAAAACATATTAACCAAATACAAGAAACTGTTTTTTTATTAAACCTTTAACTCAACCACAATTTTGACCAAACACTTCAATTTCAATTATGAACCTCAACTAAAAATGTTTTTTATAAAACTGTTTTTTAACCTAACCACAACACTAAATCTTAGTGGGTTCCACAATTACATAAATTGTGGTTGAGTACTAAGCAAAGACAAGCTTTGCAGTTAAGCTCAATGACTAAAGCTACCGCAGAGCCAAACACCCACTTAGTTGAGTGAGTTGACACAAAAAGATCAAAAAATATATATATATATATATATATTTGTTATGGCCTAAAACATAGTAGTTGATCCATTTTGTTCCTTTTATTTTCCTAACAAGATATTTAGATCTGCATATTTCATTATCACATTCAAATAATCTCATCTTGATTGTATATGCTATTTTTTGTTTTTTCCTTAACAATGCATTTACCATGGTTGCAATTAAGAATTAACATGATTAACAAACTTATTACTTTGTAGAGGTGCAAGATGATATCAG
Source organism: Salix brachista (assembly GCA_009078335.1). Taxonomy (NCBI): domain Eukaryota; kingdom Viridiplantae; phylum Streptophyta; class Magnoliopsida; order Malpighiales; family Salicaceae; genus Salix; species Salix brachista. Next base: position 17,773,211 of record CM018573.1, read on the forward strand.
CACCCGAATGCTTCTTTCCTCTCTCTAATGGTTCAACAAGTAATGTCCACTCAAAGGAAATAATTAAAGCATCACTTCAATTCACACAGCAATAAACCTCAGATTTTACATGAAAGTATGAAACTACTGAAAAGTTGTAAGACTTGGCCACATGACTTTTGACGAGCATAAAATATTTAATCCAAAATTGTCTCTCCTTCAAGTGACGAGGGCATGGCATAAATCTCAGGTGCGAAAGATCCTAGAAGATAAGATGAAAAAACCTATCTAAAGCATTTGAAAAGAATTTTTTACAGGAAAAAAAAACCACGTAACATCATTCTTTAAAATCTTGCATTCTAATTTAAAGATAATTTCCAAAGCAATCTTGATTGCCCTCCAAATGCAAATGTTGATTTCAGCTCTAACCTCTGACCCATTCACTTTACAGATCAAGCATGCCCCCTCATTCATTCTAAAATTTGGTCCTTCCACGCCAAAAGTAGTCTTTCTTGCAGTTATATCCTTCTTGTTCTATAGTTTAATACACAAAAGTCCATTTCTTTAGTTATATCCACCAAGATGAAAAGGGTTTAGAATCAATGGTTTCTTGATTATATGAAGTTTCTTTTCAAGTCCAAAAGAGGCAAAAGCAAACGTTGTTTCATTTTCACAAATCCCAACAGTCACAAGCAAGAAATTCAAACCTTGTCTTTGGAAAGAACATGACTAGCTGTCGCTCCTGCCATTCAGAGAGATCCCTTTGAGCATTGGACGATGTTGTCGTTGAAGAAGAAGAAGAAGAAGAGGCTGCCTCATCTTCTAGTAACATTAACAAAGACAACAAGAAAACACAAGCAAAAGAAAATCCAACCTGCCACTACAAGTAACATTAACAAGACATGCTTTTTACCTTGGAGTGGGAAATTCTTGAAAGTGTCAACAGTGAATGACTTTACATGATCGATCAATTGCTGCGTGATCCAAGCTGTTCCTCCTCTTCTCTTCCTCCTCCTTCTGGTTTTGGTATTTGTTGATCTGGGTTTCGGCTGTTTTTACTACTTGAAACACTGCGTCGAAGCCACGAGGACCAGTCCATCACTGGGACTATTTTCTTCTGTCCCCTGCCCCTGTCCCCTGTTTTCTTTTCTGGCTGCCAGGTTTTGCTCATTTAATGTACCGAGCAATTTATAAGCCCAGCACCGATGCTGCCTATCCAGCCCATTTAGGCCCAATAGAGCAGTCAATTGCATAGTTATAGAACTTGGTCCGAACCGAACCGAACCGACAAGTTGATTTAAACCAGGATTAACCCGGAATCTATTTCACTTCAAATTAGAAAAAAAAAATATCTTGACCTGATCGATCTAGATTTGTAACTTCACGTGCACACCAGGAGTAAATTATCTATAGAAATTTTATTTTTGTTTAAGTGAAATAAATGTATTTAAATTAGTTGTGGAAATTACGGTGATTTTGACCATGAAAATAGCCCAACTCATTGCTTCTTATAGATCTAGTTGGCCCAAACATACCTGGGCCGTGTAGGCTTGGTACATGGTTTCTAGAGCCCAGCATTTCTTCTTTTTTTCTTACACGTGAGAGAGCTTGGACTCACAACTGGTCTGAAATATGAATCGCTAGTCCACACTCTCCTCCCCCAGTGTTTCGCAATATGCAAGCCTTGCTATAAAGTGACGTGTCCGATGAACCACCGACAAACGGCTTGAGTCACTTTACACGTGGAATTGAATAGTTTATGTGACATACATTTGTGTTTAATCAGACATAACCTGTCTCCTGTACCAGTAATTTACTTTGTTTTGGTGACACTTGACAGTGATAGGAAATTTATGACACATTAACCAAAACAAATTAAGAATAATAGATGACAGTTTTAGAGTTATAATGTTATTTTTGTTCAAAAATGTATTAAAATAATATATTTTTTATTTTTAAAAAATTATTTTTGACATAATACTTGAAAATGATATAAAAATACTAAAACTATTAATTTAAAATATAAAAAATTATTTTTGAAATATAATGTTAAACAACCTCTAAATGTATGTGTGGTCGTGCATTTTTTTAATTGAAAATGGTTGTTTTTATATCAGCATATTAAAATTATAAAAAAAAAATATATGAACGTAGATGGAAATTTCTTGATGCTTACTCTCGTGTATTTATTATTTTTAAAATATATTTTTTAATTAAAAAATATATTAAAATATTTTTTTATTTTTTATATCAGCATGTTAAAATTATTACAAAACACCAAATTTCTTTATTAATTTTATATTCTTTCACGTCAAACGTCCCTTTAAAAAACACTAAAAAATAGGGATTAATTTTATACTTTTTGGCATCAAAAAAAATTACAAAAAAGCAATAGAGATTAATTACAGCACTTACAAACAATCAATAGCCCTTGGATAATGGTGAGCAACTCCTTGTGAACTACGAAAAGCTTTAATTAATCGAACAGATAAATAAGTAGAAGGCGTGTTGTGTGATGATAAATTAAGGACATGATTGATACTTAGTTTTAAAGTCTGATTTGATGGTGTTTTTTTAAAATATGTTTTTGTTTAAATACATTTCCTTTAAAATTATTTTTGATATAACAAATCAAAATAATCTAAAAATATAAAATAATATATTTAAAAAAAACAATTTTAAACATAATATTAAACAAATACCTAGAAGAAGAAGAAGGGCATAGGATGCCCTTTAGTGAAAGCGTCTTATCCGTGAAATCATGAGAACATGTCGCGTGCAATGGACTGATGAAGATGGGACATGAACTCATTTCTACTCCATTATCGTCCACAAGCATATACAAGTCACGCGGCGTATAAATTATTCCTCCCCCTCTTTCTTCATCATAAAATAGGTTTTATTATTATTATTATTACTATTACTATTATTATTATTATTAAAAAGTGTAATTCTGAAAGTTAATTATCTTTTGATGTTTAATAGTGTCACGAAACATAATTTTGGAAAATATTTTTTATTATTGGACTCTATTATGGAAAATAAGCTGATAAATAACTTATTAATATATATTTTTTAAAAAAGTTTATTAAAAGAATGAGAGCTGGGTATGATAAATAAAAAATGATAAAATTGAAAGAGATTCATAAGTAAAAAACAAGGGTGTATATATATATATATTTGTGGTGTTACTAAGAGCATGTAACGCATTAATTAGTCAAAAACTATAGTGGGTAATGACCTCATGGGATTTCTTGTCCAAAATCTTTGAATGCGATGACTTCATGGGATTTCTTGTCTTAAATATTTGAATGCAATGACTTGATGGGATTTCCTTTAATTTAGCTTTAAAAGGCACTGAGAACGCATGGAATCAAGGCCATGTTTGGCAAGCAATCCCCAGGCTGACTTTTTTAGGGTTTCTTTTCTTTTCTGCCGCCCTCAAATGCATGCATGCATGCTCATGTCTGCTTGACAAAGCGACCATGCACGCTTCATATGGCTTGGCTTGAGCACTTTGACTTGAAGCTCCATAAAAGCTCTTGTTGCTATCAGAACGTAGGAGTGGTGGTGGTGGTGGTGGTGGTGGTGGTGGGGATATCTTCTTATCAAATGATATCCTATGGATGCAATTATATGGGAGGGGGGCAGCCGGACCCACGTGTAATAACCCTAATTGACCCACTAAATGGGTGGTGGGTGGGTAATCATATGAAATCATCAAAAGTAACCGCACCTGCATGCCTTCGTTTTTCACATTTCGAGCCTAGTTATAAAACTCGGCTCGGTTTGACGGGTTAACTCATTAATTTGTAATCGGTTTTATAGGTGATCTATCTATTTATCTATAGGGATAAGACTAATGAAAAAGGTCTACTTTTTTATTGGATTTTTTTTTAATATTTCATTTTTTAGAAAAAGTCAAAGAAATCCCTTTACCTGACTTTGAGTTAGACTGACTCTTAATTTGATTCTTAAAACTATAATTACAAGTATGCTTTATTCCTTTTTGACCTTTTCATTTCATGACAAGAAAGATGAAATGTATAGGCAGTCCATTGATTTTAATTTATTCCTTTTGACCCTTTTTTTTTTATTACCATGAATATCCAAGACAGTTTGAGCATACTTCAACTAATCTCATGGATCCTAAAATTAATAACTATGTCATGTAAATTTTCAGTGATTATTATATTAGCAATCATAGGGCTCGAATCTCAAACTACAAAAAGAACAAATCTTTAAATTACAAACTTGTAACACTCGAACATTTAGTAGATGATTTTTACCTTTTCATTTCTTAAAAAGAGATGAAATGCAAAGGCCATCCATTGATTTTAATATGTATAATTGACATTTTAAACCACACTTTATATCATATACTAAAATCCCATGCTAGAAATATTCAAAATATATCCACGCATCCATTTCAATAACTTGAAATAGGCTTGAACAATAAATGAATCTATAATACACAATCTCATAAATATGATAATTTATAATTTCAATCATCATAACAGAGAGTCGTAATTTATAATTTTTTGCATGTAAATAAAAAAAATCTTCGCAAATAAAAAACATTATTCTAGTTTTTAAAAAATCAAAGTTTGAAATTCAATAATACGTGGAGTTCAGTATAAAAAACCCGAGATTATTTTATTAAATAGACTATTATTTTCTCTATGGTTGAAAGAAAAAGAGAATCCATGCTGATTTACAGAGTCAATATGCTCGTGCCTGCAACCTGATTTTCAGGCTTTCTGTAAGATCTGCAGGTGGCCGGCAATATCTTAGCCAGGGTGGTCTTGGTATTTTTAAAACCATGGGTACGTATGGGAGCGGTGACTCACTGGATGCCGAATATTTGGCTATAAATTTTGCTTTTGTTTGATAGTTTTGTTAAAGTTGTTTTTTCGATCTTTTTTTTTAAAATGCAAATAATTTTTTTATTATCATTATATTAAAATAATGATAGATTATTGTTTTGGATGCCGAATATTTTTTATTTTTTATTATCATTACTACTACTAGTAAAGTGGTGTTGTTTTGAACTTTAATCTAATTCAAATCATTCCTCCTAGTCCATGTCTTTAGGTTTTGTCTGGGGATGTATTTCAAATCTATTTTCAATTAATTTTTTTGATGTTTTTAGATCATTTTATGTGTTGATATCAAAAATAATTTTTTAAAAATAAAAAAAATATCATTTTAATACAATTCTGAACAAAAAAATACTTTAAAAACAATATCAATTATACTACCAAACATATATTAAATCGAGTCGATTTTTATAACCATGACCGTGCGAGCATTGGAAAAAATCCACTGATTTTTATTTTTTTATTCTATTTTCTTATTGTCTAAGCACAATTCCAAATCCACCCTTGAAAATTTGAATAAAAATCGTTAATTGCATTACTTTTGTTATGAAAAAGAAAGATTAGCCATCTCAACCACTGATTCTCTTGATAATATAAGCCCATGAAAAGGCTTGCGATAGCTGCATGATATTGCAATCAGATTTGACATAACGGCTAGCAAATTCTTACACCAGCCAGCCTCGTAGTAACACCTAAACTAAGAGATTTTATTTTTATTTTATAACCGGATATCCGGGCCAACTTGTGTATATCATAACTAATCTCGGGGTTCACTGAACATCCTGCAAGCCCAATAAACATATAAGACACCGCGAGGATGACAAATATACCTGACAAGACTTGAACCTGAGATGAGAAGAAGGGAGAAGCTCTTCTTAACCCCCAGACCAATACCTTGCTGGCAAACTAAGAGAATTTACATGTGCTCAAACTATCATTGATGAAGATTATAGCTACACGACCCGGGTCAACATTGACCCGAGATCTAGATAAGTCGATGCAAAAAATAAATAAAGAAATGAACTAACCCCGCTTGACCGGATCAAAACTCTAAATCGATTCATAATTTAATAGAAAGAAAGAAATAATTTTGTTGTCAGCTAATAAATAACAATATAACATAATTAAAACAAAATTAATATAAACAATACAAAAGTTCAAGCACCTTAAATACATGGTTCTAACAAAAAAGTTATACATGGTTTAAGTAATTTTAAAATACAATGTAATTATATCCATAAAATTTTCATTAACCAAAAATTAACAATCCTAAAACAAATAATTTGTCAGCGTATCATGTAAACTAAAATTAACCTTATTAATTTTATTTTCCTTGTTATTTCTAAGAAATTCGCTTTTTTCATTAAATTTTTTAATACTTGTCTGAAAATTCAGAAAATAATACAGGGTTGCTTTTTTTTTTTTGGATTCAAGGAAACCTCATCCCTGGAAAACACACTTTATGGACTCAGGGGAGCGAGTAAAATCCCGGCCGTTTCGGACTCTTACAAAAAATACACGTCCTAACTTAAACTCGAGATCTACTATACATATCTTAAACCCTCAATTATCATGTCACGCCACAAATACATACAAGATTGTTTTGCTAATATGGCAGAAGGCCTTCTACTTTCTCCTCCACATTAGATTGGGGGCTCTATGAACTGGAATGGTGGAACAATACTTTCTCTCTTTTGACCTTTCCATTGCTTGCTTCCTTTTTTAAATCAAAAGAGATGAAGGGCAGAGGCAGTCCATTTTAACTATATCCTGCAACGTGGCATCACTTTACCTCATAATATATCCATTTTTATAGTTAGCAATAACATTTATTGTTATTAAATATCGTGACGATAAAGGGTTTATGATTTTCATGGTAAATCTTGAGTTTGAATCAGTGTATATATTTCTTATAAAAATCTGAGATAATTGAGGTTTTACTCACTCATCTGGACCCGTAAAATATTTTTTTCAGGTTTACTCACATTAAAAAAAATAATATATTTTAAGTATTGATTAATCACCGATTATCAAGGGGGGAAAAAGTCCATCACCCTCCATCAAAGGAAAAGGGTACAAGCAAGAACAACAACAAGAACCTGGCTTAGCTTCAAAACGTGGTGGCTAGTTTTAGTTTTTTTTTTTTTTTTTTCACTTGAGATAAAATCCCAATTTCAAATACTTCATCCACAATATTTGGATTTTTAAAAATACCCCTTTACAGAAAATCACTAGAATAGTCCCCCATCTTTTTATTTTACATAATTCACACTATCGTTTAATTTTAGTTAATTTACATCGTCGTGGTAATGCTAATTACCACGATAAAAAAAAGGGTTTTCATTTTAATTGCTTTCTGTTGCAAAATCTCATTAAAAATTAAAAATTAAAAATTAAAAATTAAAAATTGCTTTCAATACCAAGATCGCAACAGCTCAACCGGTCAACAGCTAGCTTTAATTAATTGAAGGTGCTTGTGGTTTAGGCTTGGGGCTACAATAATTATTAATAATTTTATTTTTTTTGTCTTTGTTCCTTGAATGATTAGGGACCAGGATCTTGATGGGCAGAAACTGGATGATGAAAAGATACCACACAATTTATTAGAGAAAAATATCTGTGGTGTGGTTGCAGGGATCGATTGGATCTCTCCTTTTGTTTAGTGATTTTCCAAATGGTTTGTCGCCTGTGTTTTTTTAGTGATACAAGTATTTGGAAAGCACTTTAAAAATGATTTAAAAAAAATATTTTTTTTTGTTTTATTTTATATGATTTTAAATAATTTTGATGTTCTAGTATTAAAAATAATATTATTTTAATATATTTATAAATAAAAATTATTTTAAAAAGCAATTAACACTTCAAAAATACTCTCTGGTCTGGATGAGGATCTTTAGAACACATGAAGTTTTTTTTTTGGGTATACTATATTTTGTTATATATATATTCAATTTATAGAATTTTGTGTTTGGTCAGAATAATAAAATTAAAAACATAAAGTCAATGTATCTCTAAAATTTAAATGAATTGTTGTATTTTTAAAATAAACGATCTCCTCTTTTATTTTTATCTTGACAAAATAGAAAATAAAAAGTTTGGTCACAAATTCATTAATAAGAGAATAGGGGGCAAAAAAGGTCAAAAAGGGGACAAAAAGACTTTTAACATCAGCGAAGAGTGAAGACAGAAAGAAAGAGTTTAAAATTAAAAGGGAGAATCTAAACTGTACATAGATAACACCCCTTTTGTTCCCGCCTTTTCCTCACTGCTCATCACACAGGAAAGCAACAGAGCTCCTTTTCTTGGCTAGAAAGGTACAGAAAAATCAGCATTAACCCTAGCTAATTTAACCTCAAAAGAGCTTGGCAGTAATTGTTGTTAAAGCAAAGGAAAAGGAAGAGAGTAAAAACGAAAAGGAAAGAGAAGATGATGATGACGATGATGACCCACAGGTTGTGGGAGTGAAGGGAGGTCCCAGTGGGTCTGGACAATAGACTTGTTTTGACAAAAATGGCCGAAGAAGAGGTTTGGCAACAGCAAGATTTCCAACTGGGTCGCTGTCTCTGTCTCTTCCTCTTTCCTTTAACCCCATCGCCAATATTTTCATTCCTTTTCTTTCCTGACACTGCATTTTCTCTCTTTACTTTGGTTTCTCTTCCTTTCTGTCTCTTTCCATGGACAAGCATCAGCAGCAGCAACTGTCTTTGGCGAAGTGTTCCAGGCAGAAATACAGTGAATGGTTTGTTCTTGACAAAAGCTTATTATCCCACGTTCGGATTCACTTCAATTTATTTAGTTTTTGGTTTTTGTGTGCTCTGTCTATGGTGTCCTCCTGCTGTTCTGATCATTGTTTTTACCAGCACAGTGAATGCTGAGCTTGTATCTGCTTTGTTATTTCTTTCTGAATCGATCCCTGTTCGTATGACTCTTCACTACCACTTGTTTTAACAGCAAAGTTCGTCCTTTATGTTTTTTGTCATCGGCTTGCTGGGTGGTGTCTGCACTCTGCATATAAAATAAGGATTCAATTTGGAACCTCTCTTGTTATCTTTCAAAATAGTTGCTACTGTTCCTTTTGTAAGTAATTGGCTGTAATCTTTTCTTTGGCAGGATTTTTCGGGATGTTCCCAGCGATATCACCATAGAAGTGAGCGGGGGGACGTTTGCACTACACAAGGTAAGTTTTTTCTAGATTTATATACACTAGTGTCGTTCTCCATTCACCTGGAAGAGAAATCTAGTCGTGAGTGTATGCACGTCTTTTCTCTGTACATTTATGAGATTAGCATTCTGGTTTTGACAGATTCTTGATGATCCTGTTTGAAAAATGCAGTTCCCTCTAGTTTCTCGAAGTGGGCGAATCAGAAAGTTGGTTGCAGAACATAGAGATCCTGATATCTCAAGGATGGAGCTGCTTAATCTACCTGGAGGAGCAGAGGCGTTTGAGCTGGCTGCAAAATTCTGTTATGGCATTAACTTTGAAATCACATCTTCAAATGTTGCTCAGTTGTGTTGTGTCGCTGAATACCTTGAAATGACCGAAGACTTCTCCAAAGACAATCTTGGTTCTCGTGCAGAGGAGTATCTTGAGAGCATTGTTTGTAAGAATCTTGAAATGTGTGTTGAGGTTTTGCAGCAATGCGAGAACCTAATCCCTCTTGCCGATGAGCTTAGAATAGTTAGCCGATGCATAGATGCCATTGCCTCAAAGGCTTGCGCCGAACAAATTGCCTCAAGTTTCTCACGCCTGGAGTATAGCAGCTCAGGGAGGCTTCACATGAACAAGCAAGCAAAAAGAGAAGGGGACTGGTGGATAGAAGATCTTTCTGTTCTCCGCGTAGACTTGTATCAAAGGGTCATGACGGCCATGAAGTGCCGTGGTGTCCGCCCTGAGAGTATCGGTGCATCACTGGTGAACTATGCTCAGAAGGAGCTGACGAAGAAATCCAGTTTATGGAATCCATCTAGCCAGACAAAAGTTGATCTGATATCAACTGAGCATGAAAGACTTGTGGTTGAGACGATTGTTAACCTTCTGCCTGTTGAGAAACTTGCCGTTCCTATAACTTTTCTTTTTGGTCTCTTGCGAAGTGCTGTGATGCTTGATTGCACAATTTCTTGCAGGCTCGATCTAGAGAGGCGGATCGGTTCCCAGTTGGATGTTGCCACTCTTGATGATCTTCTGATCCCATCGTTCAGGCATGCAGGGGATACCTTATTTGATGTCGACACAGTCCATAGAATCTTGGTTAATTTCTCACAGCAAGATGACAGTGAAGATGATATGGAAGATGCTTCTGTTTTTGAATCTGACAGTCCCCACTCACCTTCTCAAACTGCTTTATTTAAAGTGGCAAAACTGGTGGACAATTATCTTGCTGAAATCGCTCCTGATGCAAATCTCAAGCTTTCCAAGCTCATGGTCATTGCAGAGACTTTACCAACACATGCACGAACAGTTCATGATGGACTATACCGGGCAATTGATATTTACCTAAAAGTATGTTCTACTGATATTTTTACCTTTGCATCTTTCGATATCCAGGGGAAAAACTTTGTTTTCTAAGGTTTCTTTGATTATTTTGCAATGAAAACCAGGCTCATCAGGGTTTACCAGATTCGGACAGGAAGAAGCTCTGCAAACTGATTGATTTCCAAAAGCTCTCGCAAGAAGCTGGAGCACATGCTGCACAGAATGAACGGCTACCCCTTCAAGCTATAGTTCAAGTGCTCTATTTTGAGCAAATCAGGCTCAGAAATGCACTGTGCTGCTCTTATGCTGATGATGACCACAAGCCGATGCACAATTCATGGCGAATTAGCAGCGGTGCACTCAGCGCGGCAATGTCTCCGCGAGACAACTACGCATCACTAAGGAGAGAAAACCGAGAGCTAAAACTCGAGCTAGCTCGGTTACGGATGAGATTAAATGATCTAGAGAAAGAACATGTTTGTATGAAGAGGGATATGCAAAAGTCTCATTCTCGTAAATTCATGAGTTCTTTCTCAAAGAAAATTGGTAAGCTTAGTATCTTCGGGCATAGTTCTTCAAGGGGATCAAGTTCTCCATCAAAAAATTCCCACAGAACAGATTCTAGAGTGATCGAGAGAACATGTGCCAGCACTGATTAGGTAATTCAAGCTATTCTTTCCTCTGTACTTGATAAGTAACCACAAGGCATGATCTCGTTGACCATTTTACTCTCTTTTTATATATAATTTCCCCCATTTTGGGCTACCTTGTATAGGGTTTCTGATGCTTTGAGATAGAAAGAATAGTTGTTCTTGTTTGCGAGTTATGGTTTTGGAGAGTACAACTTTGATGGTATTTGAAATGTCTTGTATGATGTTATTTGAAATCTCATATATGTATAAAAGTTTTATAAATTTATATGGGATATGAGACTTTGATATGAAACTCGGCCGGACCAGTCAGCGGATTCCAGATTGTCCGGCCGGCCGGGTTGGGTTTAACAACACTGTATTCCACTCAGTTGACATGGAAGAATGGCACAAATTTTGCATATAAACTTCATGCATGTGAATTGACTATCAATGGATATGAAGAACCAACAGATGGCTAGAAAAACATTTTAAGCATAGTTGTCACGAATTCAGGAAAGGAAAAGGAAAACTCTGGTTATGCTGAAACAAGGTTTGTAAAATGCACAAAGATTTCTGAGGAGCTGCTGGAACAATTGCTTGAAACTTCTGCTCTGGTTGTATGTACTGCTCGACGCTGCTCCTCATCTTTGACTGGCAAGTTGAAAGAAACCTTGAGTTGAAGCAACTTACGAGCACTGTCCTGTTTCCTCAAGCAAGGTCTCAGATTGATTACCTCTTCCATACAATTATAATCTAGCCCACTATCATTCTTTCTGGGAAATCCCGCCGTGGTGTTCGTTTTGATAAAACGATACTCTTCATAATCTGAAGGTCTAATCTCACTTGTTGAATCTTCCTGTGGTTTGTGCTGGAGATAAACTTGGGCCAGCACTCTACTTTGGCTGGTTTTGTGTCTCTCTTATCACAGTCCTGTTCTTGGAAACTTGTCACAATCCACGATGTGATAGGAAGGGATTGGTGCTGATTGGGTGACATCCCAGCTGATTTTCCTGGAGGGTTTCTGATTCTCTTATCACAGTCTTGCTCTTGGAAAGCTGTTCCCATACAGGATGTTATAGGAAGTGATTGCTTAAACCAACGGTTGTTGTTTCGATGCTTGGCTGCCAATGCAGCTGGATTTCTTGTCTGAGTTCCGTTTTTGAACCTGTCGACCAGCACAATTCTCTGAAAACTGGCTTTGGCGTGGAGAATTCTGGTGGCGCTGCTTGTGAGCTTTTAGCAAGTTGTAGATTGTGCTGTTGGGAACAATGAAGAAAACTTTCCCTAAACGCAATACAGAAGTTGGGTTTACCAGGGTTGTCAGTTTCGTTCTGTTTCGACCGAAACGTTTCGTATAAGTTAAAAAACAAGACAAAACAACGTCGTTTTTACCTCGGTTTAAATTCCAGTCCATTTTGGATTTTTCCGCCAAATACGGGCCGAAACGTTCCGGTTTTGTTCCGCCCGTTCCGTTTCGTCCAAAAAGTATTTTTTTTAAATAATGAATAATTTTACAATATCAATCATATCTCTTAATTCGACCGTTAGATTGAGATGAAATTTTACGAGGAGTCTCTTGACATATTTATATATATTATGTTAAAATTTCAGAATAATCATAGACTGTAATGACCTTACGAGATTGATGATATTCTCGTAATATTATACATGCTCATAATTTTGTTCAGAAAAAATATTCTATTGTGTCCTTTTTAGATTAAATTGTATAATTCTAAATAATTTTATTTTTGTATTTGAACTAATTTTTTTTGAATTAATATATTTATATATATAAACAGTACAACTTCAAAACGCTCCGAAACTGAAACATTCCATTCCAATTGATAAAAAGAAATAGCAACCGAAACGGAATCGACGAACTTACTTTAACTATGAATCCATGGATACTCAAACACATCAAGTCGTGTAATGGAATGCCTTGGATTGTTCTCCAGCACTTGAGCTGCAGCTATAGGCTGTATGTGAATCTCCACATACCTACCTGGACGAACCAATTTCAGCACACCATCCTCCTCCTCTACAATTCCCATTTGCTAGCTTTTCTTAATAGATATAGATACTGAAAAACATCCGAGGAAAAGGGCATAGATTCTTACGAAAGGATCCAATATTCTGGCACTATCCATCTCTTTGTCAAGGAATGGCTATGGAGATGATTGCAGCAGGAAAAGAGCATAAGGGCAATGCGATAATGCACAAGGGTTTTCAAGAAGAGTGACAGAGTTTATGATATACACAACAAGAGTTCAAGTCAGTACGTGCATCCTTATAAAAATCTTGGATAGCCGGGGTTTTACTCGTTTACCTAGATCCACGAAATATGTTTTCCAAGAAATGAGATTTAATCACGTCGGAAAAAAAATAATGTCCAAGTTCTTACTCTTGACACAGTGAAACCATGATAAAGCTCGTGAAATGAAATCATTCTTTACCTGGTAGACTCGGCCCGGGATCTGACTCGGAAACAAAACTCGGATCAACGAATCAATCTAGGAGTCATTAGATTAATATTTTTCTATGTAAAAATGTTTTTGAAATAAATGAAACATTTTTTAAAATTTTAAAAGAAGATTAAAGTATACAATAAGAATTAAAAGACTGGATGTCCAGATTTAAAAACTTTAGTTTGTATCGGATGAGGTTGCCCAGGCAACTACTGTCTCTAGGCGACATCGACATCCAAGAACAATGTGATTCCTTGACAAAATCACAAAAACATCTTTCCACCAGGATTGATTTCTTAGTGCCCGTTGCATTGCGATCCCACCGGCTTTTGACCGAAATTTGAATTTTTTTTCTTCATTTTAAATGAATATGTTTTTGTGTGTTTTAGATCATTTTGATGTGCTGATTTCAAAAATGATTTTTAAAAAATAAAAAAAACATCATTTTGATGTATTTCGGTACGATAAGCACTTTGAAAAGCTATCGCAACCACACTCCCAAACAGGCTCTTAGGTGATCAAAAATAGAATTTTTATTGATTTGGATATTCATTATGAAACTTTGTTCAACATCATGGGTAATGAACACGTTTTACGTTTAATTAAAAGTGGATCTACTTATGTTTTATGTTAAATTTTTATTGAAATTTAAATTGTTTATATTAAGATGTAGTTTCATGCTCGTGTGTTATTTTAAATATGTTTAGTATGCATATTAGGATTGCATTTAATTTTTTTGCATTTAATTTTTATGTAAATTTATATATTTGCTCAATAAACATGATAGTTTTTTATTATGATATAATTAAATGATTATAAACTAAATATATATACTCACTTATCTAATTATTTATGAATTCTATACAACAACTCATTTTTGCCTTTTGAGAAAGATTTGATGATGATTTTTTATATGGGTATTGTGAGTTTTTTTCTTTGGATTTGAGGGGAATTTAATACCTCCAATGTAACTTAGATTTCATAAATAAATACACACAACAATCAAGGCATAAAATAAATCAATTACACGAGCACAACCACAAAAACATTAAATTTAAATGAAAAATGACCTTTATTGTAAAGAACAATATCATGAACTCAATTTCAAAATAATATACTATAATTAAAGTCGTCCCTGAAGTTTAGGTGATCACGAAGAAAATGTTTCGTAAGAATAAATCCTTCTTGTCTTTTTCTTAATTTTAGCAAATAAAATTTTAATTTTTAATTAACAAGTTGGACAAAAAATAAAGTTTAAATAAATATATAATTATCATCTCATATGATTTAGACCAACAAAAACATATCACAATGAAGAGAGAAAGAATGAGGTTAAAAAAATTCATCTTTCTTCTTCTTTTGTTTTTGATTTTTCTTCAAGCGGACCAATCCAATCTTTAAGCCAAAAAATCAAAGTTCAGATTATTTTAGATTTTAAAACTATGAAAACATAATATTCAACACAGCATATTATATATTAGTTCAGGTTCTAAAACTACGAAAACATAATAGTATACTTGGTTTCAATGTGCTGTTAAATAGCTCTGTAGGCAGCAGGCTCATCCTCTCCAAGTGATATCTCAAAAATCACCAAAAAACTATTCTGATAACCAGTGGCATATGGAAGGTAAAAGGATGAAAACATGAAGAATAAGATTTTATAAGAAGATGCTGGCAAGGAGAAAACAAGCATTGATCTCTCAACATCAAAGATCTCGTCTATAAAAGTCCCAACTCCAACAGGGACAACTAAGACAAACTTATTTTGGTCACATTTCCAGTTTTTAATTGTGGCTATGCTGAAGATGATTTGGTATAGAAGCGGATTCCAACAGCCACACCCAAGATTATCAGGGGGACAAGGAACTGCAGGATCTTGATGATGAATTCTGTTGTCTTGTCTTGGTTGTAGTGAGGTTGTTTAGGAGGAGTATACTTGACGTTGGCAGGGATGGTTGCTGAGTCAATATCACCTACGTAAAACTCGTCCATCATTGCTCTAGCAGCGCTACTGTGACCAACATCCTCGAAATCATCGGTTGCGTCCTTCCCTGTAAACCATGCATCAAACTCGAAGAATTAATGAATATACATAAGCACATGATTGCAATTTTGTATGGTAAATGTCTTCATACCTGTGGCTGACAGCAAAACCTCATCACCACCGGGATGGTCTTCCAAGAATTTTGTCACATCATACACCTGTTCCAGCACATTGATAGTTTCAAATTCAACTAAAGTCACAATCGGAAGACATATTTAGATGCCATTCAAAATTGTGTAGCGTTTCCATAATGAAGAACCCCAAATTTCTGAGTTAATCTGCCTCCTGAAATGATATATTGATCATTTCTGATCCATGTTTTGCTCTCCGCTCCAATATTAGGACAATAACTGTGTCTCAAATACCAAGCACATGGTGGATATCTATATGGAGGCTGGTCATCTTCCTAAATTTTTGAAGGTAATTACTAGATTTCAATGTCATTAGTGGCTGAAGCCACTTTTTTCCAGCTCTTCCCAGACTAAAAAAGAGAGCAGAAAGGAAATCATTCAACAAAAGTAACAAGGGATCTAAAGAATCCTATGAATGCATTCTTTTTGCTTGATTCAACAGTACACGTAAAATGTCATAGCAGCTCAAGGCACGCATGAGAGAAGAAATTCCAACACAAAAACTTACAATCCCACCCCACCCCCCTCCTTTTCAGGGCAAAAATTATTGAGCTCTATAAATCTTGAGAATTGGTTGGGCTGCTGATGCTTATGACGTAATGATAATCATCCAAGTTAATCACCGCTTGTGATGCTATGCAATTTTAAATCCCTCCAATCATAAGTTAAAGCCTGCATATTTTTCAAGAGTTATAGGCAATACTTGCCGAGTCCAGCTCCGATAAGCTAGCGCAGTATGAGATCCAAAATAGTCCCAACAGAAGCCACAGACCTCACACCAATCACCATGCCAATCTAAAATATTGATCAATGAGTTTAGAAAAAAATAAGGATCCAAAACAGCCTCTCCATCCTACTGCATCCCATCAGTATCATCACTGAACATTCACCTTAAAAATCCTTGATTTCCACAGATCTGATTAAATTGTCCATCTGGGCATTTAAATATAATTTAACTCCTCCTACAACAACAACAACAACCTCAACCCCAAACTAGTTGGGGTCGGCTACATGGATCCTTTGGTCGATAATTTAACTCCTAATGTAATAAAACAATGTCATATGTAACTTCTATATTTAATGTCGGGATTGAGGTTGTCATAAGAGATCTATACATTCACAATCACAGTTTTTCCCTAAGAAATCAGAATTCCAAATCTAGACAAGAAAAAAAGAAGATGAACTGATTACTACCAGTTATTTAATTAAAACAATCGGCTGCCACCACCACCACAACAGCAAAAGTGTAATTAGCGACCCAATAAGACGTGGAAAGAACATGCAACCAGAAAGAACTCTATGTTCACCTTCATCAAGATCAAATATAATGCTATGAACCCATCATTGCAATAATGTGAAACAAATTGGAAAAGAAAAGAAAAGAAAAAGGGTACCCTGCCCTCGATGACGAGCCAGCAATCCTTACGGCTGTTGTGTGCGGAGACCTCTGCCAAGGTGAATGCCTTGCCGTCGCTGCCCATTGTGTGTTTTCTTAACCTTTCGTTTGGTTTTAGAAAATAGGAAGGATTCTGTGTTTTGTTACTCAGTCACAGAAGCATCGAGTGGTTTGGATTTTGGAACGGAGCTTACATAGACCAGGAAACAAATGGAGAGAGGCAAGGAGAGGGAGGGAAGGAGTTGGTTTGGTGGTTGGTGAGAGTCAATTGTAGAGGGTTTGGTAAGAGGTGGTAGGCCTTCGTCACCAACCAACTGGATTGTTATTATTATTTTGATCCAACTGGATTTATTTTTTATTATATATTTTCTTTCTGCCTTACTTTTATGGTAACATGTTTTTTTTTATAAAACAAATCATTTATTTTTTTAACTAGTGCCCCATCGATACAATAAGAATATTTCATGCATTAAATATTTGTAGACGTCTTAGATATATATAGGTGTTTGTAACTTTGTTTCAAAATTATTTTTTAAAAAAAAAAAAATTATTTTATTTTAAATTATTTTTTTTGGAATTATTTTCATGTGTCGATGTCAAAAATATATATTATTTTAATTTATTTTAAAACAAAACAATATTTTCAAAAATAAATTCAAGATTTCAAACAATCTTATATTACTAATAATGGTATGGGCATGGAATCAGCATTGGCATGGAATGAGATCACATCTTCTATGACCATTAAATTCGAAAAGATTTATGGTGTTTAGGAAATAAACATCTACTAAAAATTAATTTGAAATTCTATATATATATATATATAAATAAAATACAAGATACATAACTTGTAACTAAGAATTTTGTTCATTTGTGATCTGAATTTCGAGTCATGTAGTTATTAATATGATGATTATTGAAGGCTTACATGGTCGTTAACTTCAAATCCGTTGGATTAGTCGAGGTGCACATAAGTTATCCCGAACACCCACGTTAATAGATAAAAAATTCACACTTGGTTTAACTTTGAAGATTTTCATTATATTTTTCTAAAAATTAAACCATGTTTAACAACTTCACATTGATGTGTTCAAGTTGGAATCATAGCATTAATTTCGTCAAAATTCTATACCATACTAATTTCCAATGTCATTAAATCCTAAATTAACTACAAAATTAATTACTCCTACCTTCATCCCTCCTGGGTTAATCAAAGAGGAAAGATAGTGTGCTCTATATTTGAGCAAAAACATTTTAGAAAAATAGAAAATGTCGAAGGTTCTGTCGGGGAGTAATGTAATTGTTATTTTTAAAGTATTTTTTATTTAAAAATATATTAGAATATTACAAAAAAAAATTTATCTTTAAACAATTTGAAAACATCAAAGTACATTAATTTCAAACAAAATTAAAAAAATTATTTTATTTAAAAAAACACAATTTTAAAATAAATTAACAAACACGCACAGATTCATGACTCCATCATACCTACGAAGAAAATGCATCGTGTCTGCCTTGAATTTTGGTCTGCCCATCAACTCAACGGCCTCGAAGGTGTTGCTAATTTGTCAACTCTCAACTGTCCATTCCCATTATTCTAAAGCGCACCTCTAAGCACTTCCTTGTTATTTTGTTTTACTTTTTTAGCAAAATCTTCTGATCATCCTATTAACAAATAATAATAAATATTTTTGAAATTTCAACTACATTTATTATTTTTATTATATTAAGAAATATAAATTTCAAAGAATTATCTCATCTAAAAATTTAAAGTTGTCGATGAGATGATTATTTGATATAATATAAAAAATTTATTGATCAAGCGGTCACGAGTTCAAATCTCTTCATCATTATTTCATTTGATAAAAAATAAATACAAGATAATGCGAGTTTGTATAAATTCCAAATCCAAAATATTTTTACTCAAGAGAAATGTTTTAAAAAATAATATAAGTCATATAATATAATCCCACCTAGTGATTTAAACTTTTAATCATGATGATTTCTTGATAATAAAAATATAATAAATATAAAAGATATTTTTTACTGTTTTTTGTTTTATTAAATTTGATGTGATTGTTTTCTCTCTTTTCTCCTTGTTTGTTTTTCTTTTAAATAACTTTGATTATTCTCTCAATTCAAGTAGAATAAAAATAAATAGCGACTATAAGGAAAGATATATATATATATATATATATATATATATATATATATTCTAGCCTTTTCTTTTCAAAATTACTATTAATTTATTTTTATCTCTTACCCTATATATATATTGCTGTTGAAGCTTCACACAGTTGTTTTTCAAGATTGGCTGCGTCGTAGATTTCAACCTCCTCATCTCTACAAAAAAAGAAAATAGAAAAAGAGAGAGAAATCATGATGATTCAAATATTTCCAGTCTTCCAAACGCCATTTGAAATATTTATATTTGGCATGATATAGAAGCACGTCATTGCTGACCATATGGCCTGCCTGGACAGCAACTACATATTTTATGGCAAAAATTTAGGTTTTCTAGCTATATTTTCAAGATTAATTAAAATTCAATCGCTGTGTTCGATGGGACAATATTTGTTAAGGAAATAGGTTTCCGAGACAAGGAGACAACCAAGGTAGTCAAAATCGAGATTTTGACACGGATCGGAAAGGGCTCCGAAAAATCGGATCGTAAGATCGTAGAAAGATCGTACCCGAAATGTCCGTAAAAAAATCGTAAAATCACAGCTAAAATCGTGTGAGAAGAAAAATCGTAAAATCATTTGTAAAATATTTCTAAATACAAAATAGCATAATTATGGACATAAAACTTAATTAGTTTAGGTTCATACATGATGTAAAATAACTTCAAAACACATTACAAAATAATTATGTCCCTAAAAGTTCATAAGTTAAAAACTAACAAATTTAAAACAAATCTTCAGCTGGCGTACAATGTAAACTAAAACCAACTTCAGTTTCACTTTCACCCCCCTCACTATGTCCAGGAATTGCATCAATAGCATCCGCATCTCCCACAGGCTTATTCGTTGGATGCAGTTTATTCTGTGTACTGTTAAAATGCTTGTTATGACAGAATTATCTATGGTTTGTGAAGTGGTTTGTTCTAATGATGTTCTTGTTCACTTTCAAAAATTCTATTTTGATTGCAATTTGGCATAGTTATAAAAACACGAAAGATCCAAAATTTGAGTTGCAGGATAAACGAGTTAACTCATAAGTTTATAAATCAACCAAGGTTTATTCTAAAACATTTCATTTGGATTTTTAAATCTTTTAAGTTATTCAGTTGGATCGTACTTGGATTTGCCTCATGACCAGTCAAAATCATTTCCCGGATTAATAGATTGGATACCTTTGATTTTTATCACCAAAAAAATTTAGATGCAGAAAGCATGGCAAGATTAATCACTAATCTCATTTATTTCAGCTGGTTTGCCCTTGTTTGGAAGTGTGGTTGAGGTTGCTTTTGAAAATAATTTTTGTTTAGAAATACATTAAAATGATATCTTTTCTATTTTTTTTTAAATTATTTTTTATCAGCACATCAAAATCAAAATGATATCAAAGCACCAGAAAATTTAATTTAAAATAAAAAATATTTTTCTAAACGCATTCTCAAACACCCGCTTAGACTCATCATGCATTCATGTGTAGCATAACGTAGGGCATGAAGGATCCTAATCAAAATAGGGGTCCAAATGTGATTAATGCCTGCATGGGCTCCACATTGTTTCTCTATCAAGCAGGGAAGGATCCACTTCATCTGTATTTTTCTTCAAAGCTAAAGCTCTTGATATGGTCCCTGGTTTGAGTCCTAATTTGTCCCCAGATTTGAATGCCTAGACAGTGAATGTTTTTTTAGCAGATGCGTATGTAATATGAACACTCTTATTATATGGTGAGTATATTCAATTCGACAACCTTGCTAGGTGTTTGAATCCCTCCCCCTTAATTAACCCAGTTGATTAAGTGAAGAACCATTTTTTTATTATTATTATTATCTTGATGATGGATAAAATTTTCTAAGTAAATTAAATTCGACACATTGACAGACAAAAAGAAAATCCGTTCAAATGTTTGACTGTCCTAATCTGACCTACTGGATACGCCATACCAACGGTGTGATTGGAGAAGTGAAGTTGCGAGGTAAGAACGCTACATTTTCCTTCTTAATTTGTGGTCAAGGCAGCTGCAATCCACGTGATCCAAAAAAGAAAAGAGGATCCAGCCATACCTTTATGATAAAGCCTTTGTGAAATATGACTAACGCGTAAAATCGTTCCGCTTTTTACGAGTTTACGATTTTGAACGATTTTTCTACGAGTTTGACCGGGTTCGGTTTTTCTACCGGTTCAACCAGGTTTTCGGAGCCAACTCGTAAAATCGTACGATTTTGCGAGTTGGCTCGCGATTTTGACTACCTTGGAGACAACATAGTTGTATTTTTCTTTTAAGTTTCTATATGTCCCACAGTTAAAAAAAAAATATAGAAAGAGAATTCATCGATTCAGTTGTTATGAAGTAGCATTTTTTGAATTTAAAATAATTAAATTTGTCGTTTTTATTTTTTAACATTATATTAAAATAATATATATTATTTTAAATTTAATACTAATGTATAAAAAATAATTTTAAATAAATAAATTAAGTTTTTACTAGTAGCATTTTAGCAACAATGCCAGAACAAGCTTTAAAAAGTGTTTAATTTTTTAAATTAAACCCCCAATCATTGAAAAAACCGAACTTTATAATTTTTAAATAAAATAATATCATTTTAAAAAAAAAAATTAGATTTTACTTTGAAACTGGTTTAACTTTAAATCCAATTTAAGATAGATTATGTGTTATAAATGTTCCATATTAGCTAGGACATATTTAATAAATTTTGCTATCAACTCAAACCACATATGTGCATGTAAGACAACAATGTATGTTTACACATATACCCTCTAAGAACCTAGTTTTTTTTTTTTTTTTTTTTTTTTTTTTAAAAAGGATTTGTAGGAGCACGTGAGTTGCCTCCTCTTCCAGCGAGCAAAGCTCTGGGCTTGTCGAACCCAATTATTCTCAAATTTGAGATGGACCGGACCAATTAAACGAACACATGCTTTCCCTCTATGGGCCCATCTCTACCAGCACCAACTGCTCACAGTACCCAACTCACTTGACACACACTTCTTAACCCTAGCTTCAAAAACCCTAGTCACCTCATTTATATACTGCTTCACCACCGGAATTATCTCCGTCCCAGAGAGAGGAAGAGGCGGCAAAAATGGTGTCAGGATCAGGAATCTGCGCGAAGGTGGTGGTGGTGGACGCGAGGCACCACATGCTTGGGCGTCTGGCATCTATCATTGCCAAGGAGCTCTTGAACGGCCAGAAAGTTGTGGTTGTTAGGTGCGAGGAGATATGTATGTCTGGTGGGCTTGTGAGACAGAAGATGAAGTACTTGAGGTTTCTCCGTAAGCGCATGAACACCAAGCCTTCTCATGGTCCCATCCACTTCCGCGCACCTGCCAAGATCTTCTGGCGTACCGTTCGTGGGTTCGTTTCTTCTCACGTGTTTCTCTTTCTATTTGAATCTTTTTTCCTATATATATATCCTCGGATCTGCTGGTTTTGTTGGAAATGCCTTGTCCAGCTGATGTTTTAATTAGTATTTTGGTGTTTAAGATTGTGGGCTTATGTTGTTTCAGCTTTTTGAGTGTTTCAATGTTCAAGGTTTTTTTTTCCCTTGTGTCTTGACAGAATGATACCACACAAGACTAAGAAAGGGGAGGCAGCACTTGCAAGATTGAAGGCTTATGAGGGAATCCCACCTCCATATGACAAGAAGAAGAGGATGGTTATCCCTGATGCACTTAAGTGAGTGTTTTTCTTTCTTAGCATAGTATGGCTCCTTGGCTATATTGAGACTTAGTGTTTTATATAGCATTATTTGATATGATTGCTCTATGTTTTGTTTTTGAAAATTAGGGTTTTGAGGCTTCAGAAGGGTCACAAGTACTGCTTGTTGGGAAATCTGTCATCTGAGGTTGGATGGAACCACTATGACACCATCAGGGTAAGTTTCCTTGGATTGTCTAACCATGATCTTATTGTTGAATGGATTACGATTGTACTTTTTCCCCCTATTCAAAGCACTAGATTTGCTTCATGGCTTATTGTATTTATTTATGCCATTTTATTTAATTCAAAGCACACATGCTACTTTTGCATCTCTTTACTCTCTTCTGGGTAAGAAAAGGCATGCATATCAGATCATTGATATGTGTTATGGCGTGTAATGAGTGCCTAAATTCGATAAGTTAACAGTTATTGGACTGTTCCGGCTTCATTGTTAGGAAATAGCAATGTGATGTTTGCTAGCTGTTACCTTGCCATGTTGCAAGCTATGCATTTTCTATAGTCATTTGAATGTCTTCATGTTTTTCTCGTTGAAGTTTCTTGTGAAACTATTGAATAGCGTATGAAATTTGATGAGTAATACTCTTTATCTGATCACTCAACAGGAGCTAGAGGAGAAGAGGAAGGAGAGGTCCCAGGTTAGATATGAAAGGAAGAAACAGCTCAACAAACTCAGGGCAAAGGCTGAGGTAACTGCAGAAGAGAAACTTGGTCCCCAAGTAGATATCCTTGCACCCGTTACGTACTGAATCCCAAGGCTCTAGCTAGTTGCTCACAATTTTGCTGGGGATTCTGTTTTTATGGATTCCAGAGTGTTATTTTTTGTTTAAAATTTTTGAATCTGTTAAAACTCGAGTGGTCATTTAGTCTCTACTCATTAAGATGCTGAGTGATTTAGATAGATAATTTCAAATTCCTTTGTTTGCCAATGGATCTCGATCTCCCAGGCGTTCTAATTTACAAGCACATTTATTGTCGTCAAATCATAGCTTAAGATGTTAGAATGAATGCATCATGGTGAACAAAACAATTAGACCTTTTGCTGTGGCACACGGACTGAGTAATTGTGCAGCGCGAACGGGTTTGGGTTCCAAGCTGGTTCCTTTCTTCAATGGTGTGAGTGACAGGGCAGCTTGCCCTTTTCCTATAACCTGGCAGATGATTTTCAGCTGCTGTTCTTGTAGATGGTTTGGAGACGTTGTGCATGTGAAGGTTGGCCTACTTTTTTCCCCAAGGGTACTGGAAATGCTTGCTGTTTTTAGTTTTATTGGTTTAAGACAAACAAATAGCATTTGATTCATTCCAGTGAAGTTGTATGTTCTTAATGGAAAATAATTTTGAAGTGTGTTTTGAAGGCTTTGGTGCTTTTGTTGTGCTGCAACACCGCCTCAACTACCTCAAATATTTTTTTAAAATAATTTCAGTCATTTCACAGGTTAACACTTATTTAAAACCTAGCCCTTGTCGGTGAAAAACCTGGTTTTCACCCAGTTTTTTCTAGATAAAATTTGAGTTGATTTGGATTAGCTAGCTCATCTGACTTGCCTGGCAGTTTATGACTTGTTTGTTTGGTCTGTGATGAAAATTCTATAGTAATTTCAAAGGAAATTTACACATGCTATCACTAATTTACACAGGCGAGGTGAGAATTTTCGTAGGGGTGGCTTTGGAGGGTGAAATGCATCATCTTCAACTGCCACTTTCGTTAATGACTCCTAACATTTTCCTAACTTTTATATATCTATATCTATGTCTATATATATAGATATAGAATTGCACTAAAATAAAATTTATCGAATCTGGAATATATTCGAGATATTGGTTTGATTAGTTTAAAATATTTCATGTAAAAAAAAAAAAAAAAGCAACCGCAACCACCCTCCCAATCAGATCCTTTATCCGGCATAAGTTTCCATTCCCTTTTGTTTTAACAATCAACTTAACCATCAAACCAGAGCTAGCCTGGTCTGGCAAGTCAACTCGGCGACACGTGGACTCGGAAAAACATTTTATTTTTAAAATTAGAATTTAGATCAACACATCAACCCAACTCATCTAGCCCGTGATATAACCCTGGACCGGGTCAACTCTCACCCTGAGTTGTTTTTAGCAATATAATTTTATTAAAACATGTCTAGTCTCTTTGTATTGTTTTCACTTATTTATTTATTTATTTTTATTGCGAGGCAATTTAATTTAAACAGAGTTAGAGAACTCGTAGTAGTCTACAGTCTACTTAAATCTGGGTGAAAAAAGAAAAGAAAAGAAAAGAAGAGATACTGGTGTCCAGGCAGTCAAGCTCATGCTAGATAGCATCATTCTGATCCCAGAAAACTTTTTTTTTTGGAGAGAACTTTCATAATTCCTGCATGAAAGATGCAAGGGATTGGCTGTTCTTCAACTTTCTCGAGCTAGCAAAATTATTGAAAATGGAAGGTGTCGTTCCTTGCAGAGAAAGATACATGCATGATTTCTAGAGTGAGAGTAGAGGTTAAGGAAGAGATCATTGCAAATTATTGTGGTATCTTGCATGATGCGGGCACAAGAAGTATCCTATGCATCATCATTCATCCACTAATAAAAAAAATATTATTGGATAAACTTATACATTAATTAATGACTAAATGTCTTTTGTTAATGAGATACAACCTATTCTTATACCTCATCAAACGTATAAAAAACATATTTTTTAAAATGCAACGGATAATTACATCCTAAAATTAAATGGGACATAAGTTTTTTTTTAAAAATAATTTTAAAGATATATCCTTAAAATAAACTTGATTTGTTTAGAGAAGTTTAATGTATTTGCTTAGATTATAGACCTAAAATATGAATTCACAAAGTAAAAAAAAAATAATATATCAAATCAACCTCTTAGATAGACACTTATTTTCATAACAAGATAAATACAAATATAATATATATATATATATATATATATTAAAAAACAATATTTCTTCACTTCTTAAAACAATATTTCTCCCGAACCTTTCAAGAGCTCTCACTTTTAGTGTGCTGTATGCGTGAAGGCAAAATACACTAAAAGTTTTAGAGGCTTCAGTTTAAGGACTAAGAATAAATGTTTAACACAATGAAAAGCATAATGTAATGTAATAGATAAATAATTTTTTATTTTAACTCTTATAGTATTTGAAAAATTATTCTAGTCCATATATTTTTTTTAATTACAAATTACTTTTTATGGGAAACTTTGTTGGTCCTTGTATTTGTTTTTAAATTAATTTGATTATCATCATGAAAAACTTTATGCAATTAGATGCAACCATACACAGATCCATCCATTAAATTCTGATTGATTATCTTCCTTAACAAGCAATAATCATGAGTCCTTAATCCATCAATTTACCGCCCCACTAATGAAACACTATTCCCCGCTTCAATTAACCCCTTCATACTATGTATGTATGTATGTATGTATGTATGTATGTATGTATGTATGTATAAGCTCCCTTTTCTTTTTCTTGCTTGCCTTTTGATTATGATAAAAAAAAAAAGGGTAGCTAAGAAAATACTTGAAATCTATATATTGTCCTGGTTCTACTGAGTGGTCCAGGTCTGGCTCTGGTTCTATGGCCTTCAAGTTCTTCTTGCTTGGCTTCATTCTGTTGTGTAGCCTGTGGGCTGTTGGTTTCTGTAACCAAGATGGTAGGTGGCCAGTCTTGTTGCCATATAATTACGAATGTTTTATATAATATGGTGACGCTACGTGAATTTGCTTATGTAATATCTATATATACGTGCAGACATTTCGAACTGAACTGAACTGAACTGATATGTAATGATAATGTTGCTTAAACTAACACAGGTTTCGATTTCTTGAGCTTATCTTGTGGTGGTACTACGGATTACGTTGATGCATCCAACATCTCTTGGGTCTCAGATGGCGCATACATTAGCTCAGGCGAATCAACAAGCATTGATTACATCGAGGGCACATCCTCCTCCAATTCCCCCCTGAGGTTTTTCCCAGATGACCAAAGTCCGAAGTGTTATAAACTACCAGTGAAGAAGAACATGTCATCCAGCATGGTTCTGGTTAGAGCTCGATTTGTGTACAAGAATTATGACAGACTTGGAAAACCTCCTGTCTTTTCTGTTTCTCTTGGCACTGCCTTCACCAGTACTGTAGACCTCACCAGTAATGATCCACGGACAGAAGAATATCTATGGCCAGTTAATTATAAGGATTCACTTTCATTTTGTTTACATTCTGTCCCGCATGGTGGATCTCCTGTTATTTCATCACTTGAAGTTCGACCATTTCCTCGAGGAGCTTACCATGCTGGCATGGAGGATTTCCCAAATAAGTCTCTCAGGAAGGCTTACCGCATCAATAGTGGTTGTAACGAGTCCTTGCGGTAACCTCGATCTCAATAACACCCTCTTTTCCCTGTTTTTTTGATAAATATGCTCAGAGCTTTTTATTATAAGGTCTTTTTTTCTTGTTTGTTGACCCTAAAACAGGTATCCTTTGGATCCTTATGATCGCATCTGGGATGCTGATCAAAGCTACACACCCTTTCATGTCTCATCTGGATTCGATGTTTTACTTGGCTTCAATTTGTCAGCTGTCAAGGAGAGCCCTCCTCCTGCTGTTCTTCAGACTGCAAGAATTCTTGCACGAACAGATGTCTTGACTTATAACCTTCCTCTTGATGCGCTCGGGGACTACTACATTATACTCTACTTTGCCGGCATCGTTCCTACTTCACCATCTTTTGATGTCTTGGTTAATGGAGATGTAGTGAGGTCAGATTATCATGTCAAAATGTCAGAAGCCAGTGCTCTACACTTGACTCAGAAAGGAATCGAGAACTTGAATATCACACTGAAAAGCATAAGCTTCTACCCGCAAATCAATGCTATTGAGGTGTATGAGATTGTTGATATCCCATTAGAAGCTTCCTCAACCACAGGTATTATTCCTAGTAAATGCGTCCTTAATGATCCCAGTTACCTGGATAGAGTTGACTCGTCTTCTTCCTCTCTTGGTTGTTGAATTCTGCTGCAGTGTCAGCACTTCAGGTAATTCAGGAGTCGACTGGCTTGGATCTCGGGTGGGAGGATGATCCATGCTCGCCGACAATGTGGGAACATATTGGATGTGAAGGAAGCATAGTTACATCACTGTGGGTTCATATTTAAAGCAATTTATATTCTGTTTCAATTTCCCCTTGAGATCTGTTAACATATGCCATCCCCATTTCCCATCTCTCTGTGATTTTCTTAGGGAGCTTTCAGACATAAATCTGAGGTCGATTAGTCCTACTTTTGGTGACTTGTTGGATCTTAAAACACTGTAAACCCCGACTCTTCCTGTTCTTTTCATTTGATTTCACTTCTTTTTACTCCATTTCACATTCCATGTCAATTTGCTTCAGGGATTTGCACAACACATCACTTGCTGGAGAGATACAGAACTTAGGAAGCCTCCAGCATCTTGAGAAGCTGTATGCATGCTTATCGTATTAAGAAAAACCCATGTTTTGTTTCTTTATAAAGCCTGACACTTGTATCTTTACTGAAATTTCCAGGAACCTGAGCTTCAATCAGCTAACATCTTTTGGGTCTGAATTGGAGAGCTTGGTTAGCCTTCAAGTTCTGTGAGTTCCAATTTTTTCTCCGAGTAGCATTGAATTAAAAACTTAAAATTTCATGTCAGCACATGTTCGAGAATGTGGTTGAGGTTATTTTTCAAAGTGATTTTTGTTTAGAAATTTATCAGAATTATTTTTTTTCAAAATCGGTTTTGTCACCAATGATCAAAACAATGTAACTTCTGAACATGAAGGGACCTTCAAAACAACAGCTTAGATGGAATAGTTCCTGATGACCTGGGAGACTTGGAGGACCTTCACCTATTGTAAGTAAGACAATTCTGATCAAATTCATCTCCAGTGAACTAAGCATCAGTTTCTAGATTTGAAACAGTCACGTGATTCTCAGATAGAAAAATTCCTTTCTTGCACTGTTCAGGAACCTTGAAAACAATAAACTACAAGGTACCCTCCCACAATCTTTGAACAGAGAAAATTTGGAAGTCAGGTATGGCATTGATGTTCTTGTTTTTTCCTGCTTGCTGTGGTATTTAGCATGCTTATGAACCAACCTTTTTTGCAGTACATCCGGGAATCCTTGCCTTTCCTTCTCCACCTTGTCATGCAATGATGTCTCCTCCAATCCATCTATCGAGACTCCACAAGTTACTATCTTTACCAGGAAGAAGCCTGACAAAAATACTCACATGGCAATCATACTAGGTGCCATTGGAGGAACCTTACTTGCTCTTCTTGTGATTTATCTTTCGGTAGTATTGTACATGAGGAGAGAAAGAACCGAAATCACATATTCAGAAAGTAAGTAAAACTTCACCTATCTATCATTTGGAAGTTCATTAAACATCATTCTTATATTGAGAATTTCAATCCAACGCTCAGGGGCAGTGGATATGCGAAATTGGAAAGCTGCAAGAATATTTTCCTACAAAGAAATAAAAGTAGCTACACATAACTTTAAGGAGGTTATCGGCCGTGGCAGCTTCGGCTCTGTTTATCTAGGAAAGCTATCAGATGGAAAACTGGTAGCAGTGAAAGTGCGATTCGATAAAACTCAACTTGGAGCTGATTCTTTTGTTAACGAGGTTTACTGCTCGAATCCCTCTGCTCTAGCATCTCATTCTCATTGATGGATTGTTTTGAAGCAAGGAAATGAAATATACTGCTGTGATTTTGTGTTTCTCAGTTATAGACATTAAATCATACAAGTTTTGAGAGGGAGTCGCTCATGTTTCATAGCCAGAAACACTTCAGAAATTTCCCATCTCTCTTTCCTTTGTCTGTTGGAAGATGCATGATGAAATTTATATTAACAGGGATTCTGCAGTCACCTTGTATCTCGTTTCTTGGCTTGTTAGGTGTATCTTTTGTCACAAGTTCGTCATCAGAATCTTGTATGCTTGGAAGGATTTTGCCAGGAATCAAAGCAGCAGATACTAGTGTACGAGTATCTGCCTGGCGGCTCGTTGGCTGATCACCTTTACGGTATGCCAAAAGGAGATGGAATTTTCTATTTGATTGCTGTTAGATGTTATTGAATTATTAATTATTATCAGTAGTGCCTATACTTCACCCATTTCCTTTTATTCTAGGACCAAACAAACAAAAAGTTTCTTTAAGCTGGGTTCGCAGATTGAAAATTGCTGTTGATGCTGCAAAAGGTATGTTTACTCAAATATCCATGTTTCTCCTTCAAGCAAGAGTCACAGGGGAAAACATCTTTAAAAAACCATTTCATCTAAAAACTTAAGTTGTTAAATGAGTTCCAGAATATAATTTATATTATTCTCTAACATCCCTCTCAAGTGAAAGCCCTTTGGACTTGAAACTTGTACAGTCCTACATTATCTCGTGCTTGATTTTTATCAAATAAAATGGAAGTAATGAGATTCAAACTCGTGACCGCTGGGTCAACAAGGTTCTGATACTATGTTAAAGAATAATCTCACCAAAAGCTTAAGCTATTAGGTGAAGTCGCAGAATATAATTTATATTATTCTCTAACGGTAATCACTACAAAAAGATCAAATTTCATCAGAGTTTCATTGCTAATAATGTTGAAGGATTGGACTATTTGCACAATGCAAGTGATCCACGAATCATACACCGTGATGTGAAGTGTAGTAATATTCTGTTGGACAAGGAGATGAACGCCAAGGTCTGTGACTTTGGCCTTTCTAAGCAAGTTATGCAGGCAGATGCCACTCATGTGACCACTGTTGTAAAGGGCACTGCAGGCTATCTCGATCCCGAGTAAGTTCTTGGTTTTTGTAAGCTGCTGATTCTTGATAGATAAAAACTCAGAAATTATAACTGTTCATGTCAACGTGCAGATATTATTCCACCCAACAACTTACAGA
Source organism: Salix brachista (assembly GCA_009078335.1). NCBI lineage: Eukaryota > Viridiplantae > Streptophyta > Magnoliopsida > Malpighiales > Salicaceae > Salix > Salix brachista. The sequence goes on from CM018573.1 coordinate 17,804,060, forward strand.
GAAAAGCGACGTCTACAGCTTTGGTGTTGTTCTTCTGGAACTCATTTGCGGGAGAGAACCATTGCGTCGCTCTGGAACTCCAGATTCCTTCAATTTGGTGTTATGGGTAACCAAAACTCCAATTTTTATATAGTAAACATGTCGAGTAATGATCTCATCTAAAAATTTAAGTTATTAGGTGAGATTTTAGGATATGATTTATATTATTCTCTAACACACCCCCTCATCAAATGAAAGCTTTTTGAGCTTGAAACTTGCATGGATTCACACAATCTTATGCTTGATTTTTATCAAATAAAATAAGGGTGGTGATATTCGAACTCGTGACTGTTAGGTCAGTTAAATTATGATAAGAATAATATAAATCATATTCAGCGAGCAGTTTCTCATTGCAATATGATCTGCAGGCGAAGCCCTACTTGCAGGCAGGAGCATTTGAAATAGTGGATGAAAACTTGAAGGGAAGTTTCGATGTGGAAAGCATGAGAAAGACAGCTATAGTGGCTGTGAGGTCTGTAGAGAGAGATGCCTCGCAGAGGCCAACCATTGCAGAGGTTCTGGCAGAGCTGAAAGAAGCCTACAGCACCCAGCTCTCCTTCCTTGCATGTTTTGATATGTAAATCGGTTTCTAGTCGAGGCAATACAATATATTTATCAATGCCTGTGATATGATGAAGGTAAATAGGTGTTTTTTGCAGAATTTAGGTCCATATATTCTGAAAAAGAGTTGCTGTGGATGGTTTTTGACCAAGTTGTTCCACAGAAGGTTTTTCTGGGAGAATTCTTGTATTACTGTTGGTGTTAAATTAAATGTATGAATTGTCACGACCCGATTCCCGGATCCGTGACCGGCACATAGGCATGGTCCCCCTCCAGGGTTCCACACCTATGCGAACCCAAACTCACACACAAACTTATCATTCAAATTCAGAGTTCAACGCAGCGGAAATAGCAAAGTAAACTTTATAACATAATTTGATTGTCTTAATACAAGAGTTGATTATATACAATTACAATTGTGGAGCACTAACTAGACATATGAACAAAAATATCAAATACAACCAAAATAGCAGGTTCCAAGAGTTGGACAAAAATGACCTGCTAGCAAGCTACGACCCTGAAAATGATAAATAATGAGGGAGTGAGTTCAACAACTCAGTGAGTAGATAATATCCAATATACACATACGAGATAATATAGCAAAGAGAAGTATATTAACAAATCGGCTCAAGGTTCTTACAACAAATTTCTCAAATAGGTCATAACAAGAATATAGGTAAAGCTCGTCAGAAAATCAGAATGCAATGAGCATGAGGCTCCGTACTGTGGGATGATCAGTCCACACAGGTTGGTGACTCCCCCGACCAACTAGGGTTTCAGATACGATGTGCACAAAGGCTAACACTACCCTGTTAGCATGGGTATTCTGACTGGCATACCATAGGTATATCTAATATCAAACAAACATGTTCATATCTCAAGGCTCAACTCATGGTATCAATCAAATGAGGAGCTAACAATTCACAAACAGATATAGGCTCATATCAAGGACGGATATTCAACAAATGATTATGCTTTATCGTATCAAGAATATAATCAAGGTATATATTATCCAAAAAGCATAATCCAATTCATACTAGCAAATTCAAATATTTATACTATTTCTCATGCATATTAAATATTATCCACTCACCGGACTTAAGAGCAAACAAGGTTCAGAAGCAGAGTGTTGACGAAATCCTACTGATGTCCCGCGGGTAGATGATCGGGATTATCTGAATATATAAAAGAAGATATACTCAAGAAATGACTCAAAAGAAATAAAATACCTATAATAACATATCTAAGAGTTCAAATCATAATCCTATGTGTTTTTGAATCAACTATCCATTTCTTCGTAAAACCTAAATCAAAGGTTTCTTCCAAAATCTAATTCCAAATACCTAACTCATAAAATTGATAATAATCCATCAAATGAACTTCAATTATCCATCAAACCAATCTTAAATGCTATTATTTCACCTAGGGACCATTCTGAATTTTTCTCATATTTTTAGGGCCAAATCGTAATTTTACCAAATTGAAGGACTAAATTGAACTCCTCTTAAATTCACAACTATACTGAAATTTTGTCCATAATTCATCCTCAATTCTGTCCAGAATCTCGAATTTCATTCCAGGGACCAAACTGTAATTTTTCCAAAGTTCGGGGACTAAACTGAAATTTTCACCAAAAGGACCAAAATGAATTTCTGTCATCTTCAACCTCAACCCAGAATTTCCAGCAAAGGATTTTCGAATTTATCAACATTATTTCACCATTTTTCTCAATATTTTCTCAAACCAAACATCTCAAAACTTCAAAATCATCTACAATCAAACTAATTAAACTATTACCCAACACATTCAAACCCTAACATCTCTCCTAATTCATCAATCAAACCCAAATAAAATTCTCAAACCCTAACAACCCATACAAGCAAAATCATAGCTAATAATCACATTTATACATAATAAAACACACACATTACCTTAACAACTTATTTCTCCTTCTTCCTTTCTCTTCCTCTTCTCTTTCCCTCTTTTCTCTTCTTCTTCTTCTTTCTTCCTCTCTTCCCGATTCTCTCTCTCAATTTCAGACCTAATCTTCTTTCTTTTTTCTTTTTCTCTTCTCTTATTTTCTATTTATATTTATAAGCTTATGCAATTACTACAACACCCCTAACCTAATTCTAAGCCACTAAGGGCATACATGTATTTTCCTTTTTAAAAATTTCAGAATACTACATGAATAGATTATGAACTTTTATGGTTTAAATAGTAATTGAAACTTTATGCTTTATTTGTTTTTAATTACAGTTGCATCATAGGGTGGTGGGCATGATTAGTGGAGAATAGGGTTATGATCACCCTAGTTGTTATGATAAAACAATACAACATTATCAAATAGTAGATTTTTGTTAAATGGGTCTGTGAATAGATTGGTAGTTAAAACATGTAAAATTATATAAATTTTATTCTGGGTATTGTAAAAATTAAAAGTATTGTTAGTAAAAACTAATATTATAGACGTTGTGCTAATAAAGATTTTAATATAAGGTGCTTAGTGGATGTTTGTAAGAGTACTAGAAGGTTATATATATTCTTGAATTGATTATAAGTTGGTAGTTGTTATATTTTAAACTCTTTAAATTTTTATGTGTATGGTTGTTTAAATACATGAATGAGTATAACGTGAATTTAAAAAAATATGATTAATCTTGAATAAGATATGATCCAAAATAATTGAATCATGATTGAGATTTTTGAAAATTATGTTGCGAGTGGAAGTAAGAACTCGGCTTGTCAAATTACAAGGAAAACTTGCCAGCAGGGTCTTGGCCTGGTGGTCATGAAGGGTTTCTCCCTTCCTCTCACCCCAGGTTCAAGCCTTGTCAGGCACGTCTGTCACCCCCGCGGTGCCTTACATGCTCATTGGGTTTGCAGGATGTTCAGTGGGCCCGGGGATTTAGTTGTGATGCGCGCAAGCTGGCCCGGACACCCCGGTTATCAAAAAAAAAAATTACAAGGAAAACTTTGTTGAATTATTGACCATGTTTAACAAGATTAGAAATATATCATTAACAATTATGACTTATGAAATCAATTTACATATATAAAAAAAATTCTTGGTTCTTTCCATGCTTTTAAGAAGATCATAAAATGATTTTAATCCCTAAAGTTAGGGATGTTACAAGATTATTTATGAGCAAACCTACTCAACCAAAAAATCATCATTCACCATTAAAATACTCAACCACAATGTTATTCAAGCAAAACCTTTTTGATTGGAGAATCAATTATCATTTTGAGTGTGGCCCACCTTATCATGGATCCATAAAAATTTTATATGGATTATTTTATTGTGGGTTTTACTACTAAGATTTCTCATAATTAACATCACATAATAGATAATACCTATGAGTTATAGAACTCTAACACACATCCCTTAAGACCTCCCAAGTATGGGAATTTGGTAACACATAACAAAAATCATAAAGAATAGACTATGATATTAATTAATTTAGCAGAAAAAAAAAGAATAATAAAATTTATTACAAGTTGAGATTCTCAAATACTAGTGGATTATGGAAAAACACCCTCTATATTCATTTTTTATTTATCAAAGTTTCACTTATTAAAAATTATTACAACTCTTTATATATAAAAAAAATAAAAAAATATTAATACTAATAGGAAAATAAAAATAGAATATTTCTTATGGAAAAACACCCTCTATATTCATTTTTTATTTATCAAAGTTTCACTTATTAAAAATTATTACAACTCTTTATATATAAAAAAAATAAAAAAAATACTAATACTAATAGGAAAATAAAAATAGAATGTTTCTTCAAATAAAAAACAAGTTTAATATATATAAATATAGACCTAAAAAGTCCTATTTCAAAATCTGAAACTACTAGGAATTTTCTTAAAGTGAAAGATGAACAATATATTCTATTTTTAGATTAACCCAGTATTTAATCTCTATTTGTTTTTGTTTTTTTTAAATACTTGCTTAAACACAAAAATATTTTCAAATATCAAATTAAAAGATATTTCAATGTCACATTAAAGAAATAGTTAATAAAACCCACATTAATTGATATTTCGATGGGTTTCAAACAAAAGCTTGCGACTTTTTTACACAACTTTTCAACCCTGGAGTTTTGCCTTGGACATTACCAGGTGTACCTCACACGTTGGAAATCTATCTTAAAAACTGCTGCTACTTTACTGTACTCCTTTTATGCTTTGTTTTTTTCCAGGAAAATTACCATGCCATGATTCTTGTCTTGTCAGATCTTTAGTGGTCGGATCAATTCCAAAGTCTTAAACTGGTCTTCATATCTCACATGTACGTAACTTCCACCTTCTTTCCTTATCAGCTTCCTTAAGTATTAATCTTTCTTCTCTTTTTGCTCTCTTTTAGTTGGATTTCTTGATTGATTGTAGTTACGTCAACATGGTGGATTATGGTTACATATATTTGCTGCTATATTAGTTCAAAAAAAGAGTTGAAGTTCTAGGTGGGTTTCGATTTTTAGTTCTTGAATTGCTTGTAATTAATTTTCAGTTGCTTCATTCAAAGGAGGATGGCTTCCAGGGCAGTTCATTCGTGGACTTTGGCTGATCTCATCTTGGCCTTTCTTGACCTTGCCATTGCTTATGTCCTGCTTTGTGGATCCGCTTGTGCATTTATTTTTTCAAAATTCTTGAGTGTTTCTGGATTTTTTCTGCCATGTCCATGTACAGGCCTTTTGGGGTATCAAAATAACAATCTGTGCTTGCATAAACTGTTAATTGATTGGCCAACTAGCAAAATCTATTATGTCCAGGCGCTGGTGAAGAGTAGGTTCCCTTTTGACTTGATTTGGTTTGCGGATCAATCAAGTGATTTGCATGTAGAGGGTGTTAGAGATAAGAAACGGGAAAATGGGGTGGTTGAATTGGAGGGAGAAGGGTGCTCTACTTCCCTTTCTGGTCCAAGATTGTCGAGTTGTGTTGATGGAGAAAGTGGATACGATGCAAAGGGGAAGAAAGTTACGAACCAAAAGCACAAATCTGGGATCCGGAGGCGCAGGAGAGCTGCTCTTGGATATGGAAAATTACTTTCTGCTTTGTCTACTAATAGCACACGCTCAATTGGTCTAGGTGCTCCTCACTCTAGTCATGATAGTAGTGGTGAAATGGGAAGTCAAATCAGTGGAAACTTGGGTCCTGCAAGTGGAACGGAAGATGGTATTCTTGGTGAGTGAAATGTGCATCTTAAATGAGTTGTTTTTCCTTCCTAAATATTATTCTTTAATTGCTGGTGATTCTACTGTACTTTTTAAATTCGTAATTACCTGATTTCGGAATTAAAAGTTAGAACAATAACTTTTGTTGAAGTCTCAATATGTCATAAAAATAGCGATGAAGTGTGAGGTTTCTTTTTAAATTATGTGTGGATTTTCCTAGTTATCACCGAAATGCAAACTTACCTTTCTGGTAATGCCTAATGCCATTTTAGGTGATGGACATGGTCCAATTGTTATTGATCATGGTAGTTTTGAGTTGAATGGGTCATATAAAAAGGGTAAGGGCATCAAAAACGACGCATCATTTGTTACAAACATGGCATGTAACGCTGAAGATGTATCAGACAGTGTTGGAAATGATGCAATCAAAATGGTGGGACAATCACTTGAAGAAGAGAAAACTGCGCTAGCTGCTCTGTACCAAGAGTTGGAGAAAGAGAGGGCTGCCGCTGCTAGTGCAGCTGATGAGGCGATGGCCATGATCATGAGGTTGCAAGAGGATAAGGCATCAATAGCAATGGAAGCGAGGCAGTATCAGAGGATGATAGAAGAAAAGTTTGCCTATGATGATGAAGAGATGGATATTCTGAAAGAGATCGTTGTTCGGAGGGAGCTGGAGAATCATTTTCTAGAGAAGAAACTCGAAGCTTATCAGTTAATGAACATTTCAGGAAATGAGCTGCTGAAAGAAGACTCTAGCTGTCAGATGAACAATACTGGGAAAAGGCCTCCACTTTCATTTGATTCTGATGAGAATCTATTACTGCTACCGCAACAAATGGTGAAGAGTGAAACCATTTTTCAGAAGGAAGTTCAAACAAACGCAACTTGCTCATCAAATGATGAACGGAGTCATACTCTTGCTTTGGGGAAGGAAATGATGCCAGAGTGTAAGGAGTCAGCTTCTGATTCATCTACTTCAGAAGGGGTGCTGCAGAAAACTGTTTGCGTAGCAGGGGAAGAAAAAACACAAAGATATGTTGGCAAGATATCCCAAACTTGTGGAGGCATGGAAGAGGAGATGGGAAAAGACAGGAATCATTTGAACCAGGTAGGAAGCTGTATGCATAGTCCCATGCTTGACACTGAATTGACTGTTTATGATGTTCATGTCGTTGATGATGGAACTACAGTTTGGAAGGAGGGTGGTGGAAAAGAAAGTGGACCATTAAGTAGTGCTCCTTCAGATTTTGAGGTTTGCACCACTAGTGAACTGAGTGATTGTCCAAGAACAAGCGTGTCAGATATTGAGCCTAATGGTTGTGGAAGCCATTTGGATACCACTAGTAGTTTACCAAGGGTGGGTGATTCACAGTGCAAAATTTTGGATATTGACTCACATCTGAGTTCTTCATCTGCAGTCAATAGTGAAAGGTTTAAAATTGATTCTGAAGTTGAATGTCTTAGAGAAAGGCTACGAACAGTGCAGGAGGAAAAGGATAAATTGACTATCTCTGCAGAGCACAAGGACAGGGTCAGTGCACAATTGAAACTTGTGGAGGAGATAATAAGCCAGCTTCGAGAAACTCATCAGCTGAGAGAGCCAGTGCGGCAGGCTTCTTTATCCCCTTTATCTTCTAAGGTGCGCTGAATGATTTTATCGCGCCGCCATTAAGGTGTCCTCTGCATATGGTCATTTATACCTGTTTCTTGTGTCATGAATCTTCCTTCTCTTATTTCCTTTTTTTATTGCTGCTGTCATTTATGACTATTACACCAACGTAGTTATTGATGTTAGACTCTGCTGAGGAAACAAACTCTGATATCGCTTGGAGTTTGGATAAAATCATACAACTAGATCATCATCCTCACTGGAAGTGTTATGAGGTGAAATACTGATAGGGAGAACTGCAAATTAGGAGGATTGAGTTCACAGATTTTTAGATCTTGAGATTTAGTATGGCTGGTACCGTGTGGCATTTCTTTGTTAATAGATGGCAAATAACAACTTGAAATGACCGGCGGCTACAGGCCATTGTGTCAGCTTTGACAAGTAGTGTTCTTGTTTACTTTCCTTGCATCTTGCTTGGAATTTATACATTGACTTCAGAGGTATATGAGTGGACCTTTTCTTCTGTTGGCATTTCAAAGTCTAATCATCGTGCTTCTCTTAAAACCAGACTAAACAAAGTCTAATCAAAGTCTAATCATTTCAAAAAACCTCAAATTATCACTTGATCGTGTGCTAAGATGCCCCCTGAGAGCTGGATGAAGGAAATTAGCCTCAAACTCTAAAACGGTCGGAGGTCATGATCAGTGGAAACAAATGGAAGTATGCATCTGGTGCAGTTGATCATTCTGATATCATGTCGAAGAATCTTCTCAACCCAAAAACTTAAGCTGTTAAATGATGTCTCTAACACGTTTTATATTAGTCTCTAACACCTATTGCATAGTCATTGAATAGCAATACAAAGTTACTGTCTGCTTGAGCTACGATGTTTTTTCGGCAATTTTTTAACATCGATTTGATCTCGGTTTCTGGAGGCTAACACCTGAGGTGTTGACCCTGTCGATTTTAATTACACATTAACTCAAACATGTTTTTCTTTCAGACAGCTGAGATCTTTCTACCGAGTCAGAGCACATAACTATTTTTGTTCCTTTTCTTCTTGCCAGCTTCATGTTTGAAACTTCGCCTTGCATTTTCAGGTGAGCCTGAAAAAAAGAAGTTGCAGTAGAGTGTCACCGGAAGCTTTTGAAAGTGCTTAAATCATGCATCGTATATACCAGAACTGGGAATCTGGACACGTGATTTAGGGTTTTCTCCTGTACATTCGTGTAGTATTCTGAAAACTGTAAATTTCTTTAGCTTTCTAAATTACCAGTACATAAGAGTTTGCTGTTGTAAAGTGCAATGAACCTTGGTTTTCGAAGTTTGAAGTGAATCAAAATTTACCCAAGTTGTATTTTTTCTCAACGGATTACTCCAGTCTCTCGCTTTGAATTAAAAAGTGGTTGTAATAGTTAGTCTTCCTTCTCCCAGTTAAAGATTCGTGCAAGAATGTCAAGGAGACTATCCTGAGGAGTGTGCTTGGATAATAGCTACCCTGCCAGCTCTCTAATAAAAACATTCTCCAAATAACAAGATATTGCATAATATTTTCTCATGCTTTAAGTTACTCTTCTGAGATTAAAAAAAAAAGACAGATATTAGAGTTGTATTTTCTATTTTTTTTCTTTTATTTACTATTTTAAAAGTATAAAAATTTATAAACCAGACTTAAATTTATATTCTTAAAAAAATTATGAATCGAACTGAACTGACTGACCGGTTTAAACCAACTGGTCTGGTTTGATTCATTTTTTTCTTCAAAAACCAGCCAGATCTATGTTTAGGTTTTTTTAGTCTTTTTACAACGGGCTGAGCTTTTCTAAATTTGTTTTGATTTTATTTTAAAATAGGCATGTTTCTTTGTTATAGGCATCTGACATTTTTATGGCCTAATCACAGTGTTTAAGTTCATACCAAACTAGTTCGGTTCGGTTCAGTTCGGTTTAATCAATTTCAGTCTTCTCAAACCGAAACTATATAAGACAGTCTTAGGACAATAATTGAATGAGACCGGACACAAATTCGTCTGGCAATAAGACAGGAGTCGGAGAAGAGAATCTGAGAAGACAGGAGTCTGAGAAGTGAATCTTTGGGAAAGATAATTGCAACTTGAGATTAGATTTAACTATTTTTATTTTTATCACTGTATTTTAAAAATATTTTTGTAAAAAAAAAATTATTTTATTATTTTATATTAAATTAAAAAAATTTAGTTTTTTTAGATATTTTTATATGTTGGTGTCAAAAATAATTTTTAAAAAATAAAAAAATATTATTTTAATATATTTCTAAACAAAAAATATTTTCAAAAACAATATTCAGTGTTGACACGAAGAACAACAACCTTCTCAGTAACAAAATTCATAAATTTGGCTAAATATTTGTGTCAATAATTTATATTTTATTTTGATCAATAACTCTTGTGGTTTTTGAACTCGTTTAATGATTTTTGTGTTCTCTTAATTAAATCTTAGTGTTATTTCATTTAGTATGGTACTATAAACCCAATAAAGTAAGTGTTCAATATCATGATATCGGTGCAATTATTTTTCAAAATATTTTTAATTTAAAGATATGTTCAAATATTTTATTTAAAAAAATTATTTATAATATTAATACATTAAATTAATTTTAAAACATAAAAAGTTAGTTTAAAGTTAAAAAAGTAATTAATTTTTAAAAATACAACGGCACCAATAAAACAAATACAATGAGACAAGTACTTTTGAGCTGTACAAATACTGTGTCTTTCTTTTTTTATATTTTGATAATTTTTAAGGACTTTTAGTTTTTTTAAGGAGTGGTAATTTCATAATTTCCAATTTAATAAATAATTGACATACAGTACATCTGGTTTTTTTCTAGGCAATAACTTGTTGGTAATAAAGAATTGATATTGAGTCATCGTAAATTAATGAAAACGATTCCAGTTGTCTATAAAATCCTGTTGACAAGAGATAAGGAGAGTGTGCTATTGTGATAATAATTATTTTAAAAACATATTTAAAAATATAATAAAATAAATTTTTATTTTTCCTTAAAATTTATTTTGATATCAGGACATCAAAATAATTTAATAATACTAAATAAATTGATTCAAAACAAAAATAATAAAAAAATAACCATAAATCACTAGTTAAATCTATAAAATCATTAAACGAGTCCAAAAAAGAATCACCACACCTTTCTTTAAAGAGAAAAAAAACATAAGAAAATAAATAAATAAATATATATACTATAAATGACTAGAAAAATCGAAGAAAACTAAATTAAAATGATTGACTGGACCGAGCATGAGAAAATATGTATTTAATATTATGATTGCTTATCGTGAAAACAAAGTTTAGAAAAGTCACTTGTGGCTGAAAAATATTATTTAACAAATACTAGAAAAAAATATTATGTTAACAGATTATTTATATTTTAAAATCTCCAATATATATTTTAATTATCACTTCTCTATTTTTTTTAAAAAGAAATTGTTCGGTAGTGTTATTAAAATAATAAAAATAACTTTGTTTTTTCATTTAATTTGCAACAGTTTAAAATAAATATGTATTTTTAAAAATTATGACTAAAAATAATTTAACTCGGATAAATTTAAACTGCAACCACAAAAATTATTATAGTACCAAATAGCCACAAAATATATAAATATTTTTTAAGTGCCGTAAGAAACACAAACAGAACCCTGATTGGTTGATTTCATCGGGGTTGGATGCCTTGGAAATTAAGTATCCCAACACCGTCAGCGATGTTGCTGTCACGAAGCATATGCTCGTGCTTGATGCTGCTGGTGGTTAAGGGTATGATCATGAGTTTATTGACCACAACCACCTTAAAGCCTGTTACTTACCTCAACAGTTACACAATGTAACGAACACATCACTCTTCAATGGATAAAAATGATTTTTATTTTTTTAATAATTGTATTATCAGTATATAAAAAATAATTCGGTATATTATCTTTATCTATTTTTGATAGCACTATTTCTTCCTAAATTAATTCGTTACTTGTTTTGAATTTTCTTTATTTTTCCATCGATGACGATTCATCTATATAAAACTAAAAAAAGAAAGATATATTTTTTAATTGATTAAAACTATGAAGTAAATTATTATCCAGATAAATTGGCTCTTTCATATCTGTTTGAAAGTATGATTATAGTTATTTTTAAAAATATTTTTTATTTAAAAATATATTAAAATAATTAATATTTTTTATTTAAAAATATTTTTTAAAACACCATCATCGCGTGAATCTGTTTTTTTTTTTTCCTTACAAATCACGTGTGTTTCATGACACGTCTCATGTTTCAAAACTATCATCTATAATAAAAATTAACGGCATGGCCTATGTTTTTTAATCAAAAAATAGTTTGAGATACACGAATAAAAAATAAATAAATTCAAAAGCTAAATTCAGTTTAATCCAAAATTCAAAGGCGTTTTTGGGCTATTTAGGCTGAAAATTAACTAAACATTAGATATTAAGTTTACCCTTTTTTTTAAAAGTAAATAAATAAATTTAAAATTTAAATTCAGTTCTGTCCAAATCTCAAAGGTGTTTTTGGGTTATCTAATCCGGAAGTTAACTAAATTATTTGATACTGTACTGATAATTATTTTTAATTAAATAAATAAATTCCAAAGCTAAATTCAGATTCAAATTTTAAAAGTGTTTTTGATTTATTTAATCTGAAAATTAACTAAACCATTTGATACACGTGCTGACAGTTGTTTTATAAAATATTTTAAAAAAACAATTTAAAAAAAAAATTATAGTAATAGAAAACACAAAAAAAAAAATTATGATCTGAAATACGACTTTACAAGTACTGTAATGATAATAGTAATTGCAGTGATAATGAGGATATAATAACCATAATTAGTTAACTAATAGTCGTAATTACCACGGTCATTTCTCGTTATCAGTGCTTGGAAAACGCACCGTTTCGTAATCCCAGGGTCATTTTCATCCGTCTGTCTCCTTGCGGCCACTTGACCGCTTCGAACAGTGACGGGTGAAGCACCGTAATTATAATGAACTTCTAGATCCTTTTAATTTGGATGTTGTCACTTTCAGTTTCTGTGTTCCTCTGAGATTCGAGTTTGAAAATTCTCTTGCCGTTTCCAAGAAAACGAAAGGACAAGAACAAAATAAAATTAATTATTTCATTTTCTGCCAAAAAAACTTGGGTGTTGCCATGTCCATTCACTCGATAGTTTTAATATATTTATGTAGAAAAATATAAAAATAAAACTATCTTGATATATTTTTAATAAATAAATATTTTGCATTGCATCATCAAATATACACCTTGGGTATTGCATGCCCATTCACTGGATAGTTTTAATATATTTATATATATAATGTTATTTTGATATATTTTTGATAAATAAATATTTTGCATCTCATCATCAAATATTATCCAATGCAATCTCTATGTAATTAATATATAAAACTATAGTTGGAAAGGTTGGGTTTGAATCTTCTTCCTGGATTTTTTTTTTATACGAGAAAATTTTGTCTCCTGAAAAACATACTTTGTAGATCAGGTGAGCGAGTAAAATTCTAACTGTTTAAAATTTTTATAAAAAATGTATCTTCTGACTCGAACTTGAGATTTTTTACAAGTTTTCTGTTATCATAACACGTCTCTCGAAGTTACAATGTACGTGAAAAAAAAAAATCCTTATCGATGGATTATAGTTAGGCTCTAGTCTTGTTTATAATCCAACGCAAGCAAGAAAAAAAAAGGAAGGAAATTGTTTTTTTTTTTTAATTATTTCCATGTGGAAGTATTAGAATTTATATTTTTTCCAATGAAAGACTTTAGTTATAAGTTATAACTAAGACCTAAGAAGTCAATCAGATTCAACATCTGCGTTGCGAATTAAATGAATAGGTTGTAAGCCGACGAGGAAAAAAAATAAAAACAATAACTAGGTTTTGATTTCACACCTATCAAGCCAATTAAGTTATTTGTCTAGATTATGAGTTTGACTAATTAACCTCAACTGAGCATGTATCAAACTTTATAAAAATATTTATTACATGTATAGTTTTAAATTTATTTAATTAGATGTATGTATGGATTTTTTAAATTAATATTAAAAAAAATTATGCACAAAAACATGCCAAAAAATCTGCATATACACCTTTTTCTTTTTTTAAAATATTCAATATCCAGTCTTTCCTAAAACCAGACCACCCTCCGTTAACAGACGGCAACTAAACTGAAGCGCCATAGGAAGAAACAAACAAACAAACGCCAGATCAGGGTTCCTGAGTTGACGGAGGCGGCAAGCTGGAAGTTCGTGTGTCTCATTCTCTGCTACTTCCCCTCAAATTGATAAATACAATCCTGCTAGTTCTCATTAGCCGAAAGCAACCGCTGCTTGCTGCTTCCTCCTAAATATCACCACTATTATTTCGTAATATCCTATTCCAGAGATAAAGAAGAATAAATATAATAAAGTATGCTGTATTTTTTGTTCATATCTTTGATCATAGAAAGTGGAAATTGCATTTTTAAAATACTTATAAAGTAAATTAATCTCAATTAATGTATAATGATTTAAAAATAATTCTTACTATTAATTTTATTGTTTATATATATATAGTTATAAGATTTCATTCCAGATTTGATCCAACTTAAAATTTAGGTTGCTTGATCCATTTAACCTGCATATAGTTAGATCAATTTAATTTTTTATCATTTTTTATTATATATATATAGTTATAGTTATAAAATTTAATTCGAGATTTTATTCAATTTAAAATTTAAATTTAATCTCAAATTGACAATCAACTTTTTTTTTTATTAAAATGATATTGACAAGTTTTTTTATTAAAATAATATTATTTTTATTTTGTATGAAAAAATTGATATTTTAAAAAAACCTATCTTAATATATATATATATATATAGAGAGAGAGAGAGAGAGAGAGAGAGAGAGAGAGAGAGAGGCAATTTCATTGATTCTTGATTAATTGACGGAGGAAAAAAAAAAGAAAAGGGAAAAGAAGAGCCCGCCTTCCTTGTTTGCTTTTGTGTTAACTAACAAACTAAAAAGGCAGGCAAAATAAAATTCATTTCCTGAAATCTCAAAGCACCACCACACCTCTCCCTTCCATATACAACACGCGCGTCTGTATATAGCATAGCACCTCGCACACCATCGTATATGTAAATCTTCTTCTCTGAATGCCGTTTCATCGTCTTCTTAATGCCGTTTCAGTGAAGGTATCCTCGATTATTCTTCGATCATTGATCAGCCACCAGCTCGAGCGTCAATGTCACTTCAATTATCCTGTTTTGATCGATTTTATTTTATTCTATTCCGATTATCTTTGTTTATCTGTTTCCGGATTATCCTAATTTCTATCGATTTCGGAATCTTCCAGATCCAGCAGATCCGATAACAGAATAGTAAAGGAAATGGCAGGTGAAAAAATCCACGCGTTGCCTTTTTTTATTACGGAGAATCTTTTTTGCTGTTATGAAAATTGAGGTAAAAGCAAAGGAGAAATTCGGTTAATCTTGACAATGCGAGTGTGATATGGTGTGATTTCAGGGGAGCTGGTTTTGAGGAGTGGAGAAAGTAGCAAGGGGAAAGGAATGGATCTGGAGACGTCAGAGGATGAGAAGCAGCAGCAGCAGCGAAGGAAGAAGGTTAGATCTCTTAGGAAAAAGGCAATGAGTGCATCCACTAAGCTCACGCATACGCTAAGGAAGCGTGGGAAGCGTGTTGCTGATTGCAGGTATGCTGCGATTACTATCAATGATGTTAGGGATGCAAAGGAGGAAGAGGCTGTCAATGGATTTCGCCACGTGTTGATCTCCAAAGACCTTCTTCCCCCTCGACATGATGATTACCACACTTTACTGAGGTAATTTCTTTTAATTTTAATTTTTTAAACCCGAGCTAATGAGATGAATTTTACTTATTTATAGCATTGGATCAGGATGAATTTTGGTAATATGATTAATGCTATTCCGAGATTATTTAATTTAACTGGGCTTGGCAAAATGTGTGCATTTGCAGGTTTTTGAAAGCAAGGAAATTTGACCTTGATAAAACGGTGTTGATGTGGTCAGAAATGCTCAACTGGAGAAGAGAGTACGGGGTAGATTCGATAATACGGGTAAAATTTTATACACTTTTGTCGAATAGGATTTGTTTTAGAGATGATGAGATAATGGTCTTCAATGTGGAGAGTGTATCAGGACAGGGACTAAGAAAAGGGGGTTTGCCTTCTTGATTGGATTAGAAAATTATGTTAGTCTTTGACATTTACACTGTATCAGGACTGAGATTAGGAAAATGGGGCTTGCCTTCTTGGCTGGATTATAAAATTATGGTAGCTGCTGTGATTTTTATTTGTTGTCAATTTATAATTTAATTTTTAAAGGTTCTAACAGATGTACAACATGTTTGAGCGATTTTTAGGATTTTGTATATGATGAATATGAAGACGTTCAAAGTTATTATCCTCATGGTTACCATGGTGTAGACAAAGAGGGTCGACCTGTTTATATTGAAAGAACTGGCAAAATTGAACCAAGCAAGTTAATGAGTGTTACCACAGTGGAGAGATTTTTGAAATATCATGTCCAGGGGTTTGAGAAGGCTTTCACTGAGAAATTCCCTGCATGTTCTGTAGCAGCTAAGAGGCACATAGACTCTACAATAACAATTTTGGACGTCCATGGGCTGGTAAATACATAGCTTGTTAAAGTATTTATTCTAATTTTTTTCCACTACCTAAGAAACACTTTATACAGCATGCTGTCCTTTCTTGATTTGTTATTTGATTTATCCAGAATTGGATGAGCTTTGGCAAGGTTGCTCATGATATAGTTATGCGCATGCAAAAAATTGATGGTGACAACTATCCTGAGGTGATTTTTTTTGTTAAATTGAAACCAAATTTGAAAACATTATCTGAGTTAATGGTGCATTCGTTTGCTGATTTTTTTTGTTAACTCATTCCCAACAGACACTACATCAGATGTTCATTGTTAACGCTGGTAGTGGATTCAAACTGCTATGGAACACAGCAAAAGGCTTTCTTGACCCGAAGACTACTGTGAAGATAAATGTACAAGACTTTTGATATATATATATTTTTTCTATTACTCTAGCAAGCTGTATAGACTAATTAAAACCAACCTTATCTGGTCCACAGGTTCTAGGCAACAAGTTCCACAATAAGTTGTTGGAAGTTATAGACTCAAGGTTTGGTATATGTCATCCTGCTTTTGCAGTCGGAGTACAGATGATTCATAAGCTTTGTAACTCTGAACTTTGGCATTTTCTTGTAATACAGTCAACTTCCTGAATTTCTTGGTGGAACCTGCTCGTGCCCAAATGAAGGCGGTTGCCTAAGATCTGACAAGGGCCCTTGGAAGGATCCTGAAATAATGAAAGTATGATCCTTTTCAGTATCAAACAAAAAATAGCAAGGATCTTTTGTGACTATTCATGTTTGGGAATCATAAACTTAAAAACCGTTGCGATGTTATATACCATCTATTTACATTCTAGAAACTCGTGTGATTGGAATATTTGTCTTGCAGTTGGTACATGCTGGAGAAGCCATCTATTTGAGAAAAATGACCAGTTCTTTTGATGAAGATGATTTTGAAATCAAGCTATTTGCTTCCAAGGTCAGTTTCAGGATAATAAATGACTTTCAGTTTTCTTTAGCTGTCTCTTACTTGTGTATTAAGTATTCTATTCATCATGCAGGTTTCAAGAAGTGAAATCTGCTCTGCTGATTCATGCTCAGATATGAGGCCAAATGCCTCTGGCTTCATTCAACCATTGCCACTTTCAGATGAAGTATGGTTCCAGGAGTTCTTTTTTTTTCTGATTTCTTTCTGGTTTCTCTTTTAAGTTCATCCACTCTGGATTGATTCCTAACATATTTTTTTGGTTGATGCATCTATTGGTTACTCCCCAAGCCTTATAGTTTACCAATAAATTTAAATGTACTTTCCAGGAAATGATTCTCTCTTATTTTAATTTCACACTGCTTTCAAGCAAAAGAGGGAAAAGAATAAAGAAATGCTGAAGGAACAGAAAAATAATATAGGGCATGCTAAAGGATAACTAAATTTTGACTGTTTAAAAAATGGGTCTCCACATATTTGTTTGATCTGCAACCATGCTTAACGTAACTATCCCTTTTAATGCATGGTTTTGAAATTTCTTCAATTTCTGAAGTTAAAATTTCTTTCATTTGTTAAAATCAACAAATTTTGGAAGTTGTGTGACAAGTTGCAAAAATACCTAGTATCCATAACTATATATAAATGCACCATCATTATTCACAAAACTTTTGAATGACTATATCTTGCCCTTATTTTCTTAATACTTAAATAACCCTACTACTAATGTGTATACATGGGATAATGTCATTTATTAATAATTTCAGATATAAAAAATAATATAATTAGGCAATAGAAGCACACTTTTCTGCTTGCCATAGAGACCTGAATGGGTACCCTTATATTTTAAATAAATAAAAATTAACTTGTTAATTTTCTATGTAAATGTGTGTTTTGTTTTAGGTTGAATAGATCTTTTTCTCACCTGACAATTATTTTTTCGACCATCACTCTTGTCCACACAGACTGGAACATGTTTCTCTGCATTTTTATTGTGATGCCATTAGATTACAATATGAATTGTCTTCATTTTGTTGTGAAATTGAGTATATGTCATCATAGGTTTTGTTAAAAATGGTTTGAAGTTTTCACATATATCTAGGCAAAAATTAAGATTTTACATCAGCTAAAAGAAGCAGCACAACATTTGTTTTGCTAAATATAACTATTTCATACAAAAATTGAATGCAAGGACAATCACTCATATAATAAGTTTTTTATTGTAAAACTTTGTATTATTTCTTTACAGATTTCAAAAAATACACATGCAAAGCTTGCACAACTTGAATTCAAAACAAGTTTTTAAGCAGATGCAATCAAAATGATTGGTATTGTTTAATGCCAAATTCATAAAATATCTTCCAGTGTTGTGGAATATCAAAGGTAGAAAACAAATATCTCACTGTTGTTTTCATAAGATTTTTCTATAAAATGAGGAATTAAGTATGTGCTAATTGCACTGGAATTAGACAGGTTTGGTTATTAGATTTGAATGATGATTTATCCCAGTTCTGTTTGAATGTTTGATTGAATAATATAGTATGATGTACAGTAGAATACTGCGATATACTATGCCTTTAGGATGAAAGAATTTTTCGGGCTCATTACTGAGCAATTATATTGATGTGTAGTTATAATTCCTACCTGCTCCTGTGTTGTACTAGGGAAGGATGGGTGATTCTGCTTCTGTCCACAGCTTGGTTGAAAACAATGCAGCCAGAGTCGAAGATACTAGTTCAATGAGTAGGTGACTTGGCAATTTTCCTTTTAGCTCAACTTTGCATCATTATTAAGGTGGCTTTTTCACATCAAATGATCTAGTTCATGATGAAATTATTTTGTGGTTCTTTGAAATTTCTATATCTATTTACATGTGATGATGGGCTGCTAGTCCAGCTTGGTTCACGTGACTGTTAGTTAGTATATTGTTTAAAGGTAAAAGTAAAGGTTATTGTTTGACATTGCCGTGTATTTGGCAACCTGTAGCCTTTCAATGGGCAGGCATGTAGCGTTGTTATTTCCTCAATCAATGCTAGGTAGTGGTGAACTATAAAGCACATCTGCTCAAGTTTTCATGGTGGTTATATCATGCAAAAATCATTTTATTTGGGAAGAAGATAAATACAGTAGCAATCTGAATTTTCTTGTTTCAAGTGGTACCTGAGACCTGCTCATCAGATAATGGGTATCAAATGCTTTCTAGTAGTGGCATCGGACCCAGATCTTGTGTATCCCTGCTTATTTGCTAAATGACCCTGCGTCTTAATTAAATCAGCATTGATGGGCTTGTAGCTCAGTGATTCCCTTGCTCTTGAGGGTGACATTCTCGGGCTCACTTTTATCACTTAAACTCTAATAAAATTATCTCACTTTTCAATAAAAAAAAAAATCAGCACCAACGATGATGCCAATTTTTTGTTGTATGTCATGTAGCAAAAAAGGCTTCAAGCATTGCATTAATTGTTTATTTGTGCATTCAAAGACTAGCCGGACAGCAGTTCTCAGCACTCAAGTTAAAGGTCTGAATTGTAATTTCAATTTGAAATAGATTGGTCTGTAAGAGACGATGAGATGAGATTCTTTGCTGTTTGATTTGTTGAAATTGTTTTCTTTTATTGCATGGTTACCATTTTTTGTTACATTGTGTTTTGTTGTTGTCTTTTCCTCTAAATAGAAAAGCTGCTCATGAGCCATGATGCTTAGATGATTCATGATTTGGTAATTTCTTTCAGATGATTCAGCTAATGATGTTACTCTAAGAATGCCGCCGAAGAAATTGATTCCTCGAACAGCAAACCTTTTGGTGCAGTTCGTGCTCAACTTGTTACTATGGATGTATCTTAAACTCCCAGGGACAGGGAGAGCTCTTGCATTACAACGAGAAAGTCAACTGCAAAACCAGCGTGACTCACTATTGGAAGATTCAAGTTCTCAAGTGCAAGGTGTTTCACAGGAAATAAAAGAGGAATCACTTCATCCGTGCTGGCAGAGACTGCAAAATTTAGAAACAATGGTAAATGAGCTAGGTAGCAAGCCAACCAGAATTCCTCCTGAGAAAGAGGACATGCTTCTTGAGTCATTGAGCCGCATCAAATGTATAGAGCATGATCTACAGAAGACAAAGAAAGTAAGTTATCCTTGTGTAAGGAAACAGTTCAGTTCTGAATTTTGTAGCCCTTCCAGGAATTTTCATGTTTGTCTTCATTGTTCTTTGTAGACTAAAAATCTGTAGCTTTTATTTTGCAGGCACTACTCGCGACTGCATCAAGACAAGTGGAACTTGCTGAATCACTTGAAAGTCTAAAGGGGAACAACTTCGCTGTAAGTTTTTCAATTTCACAAGTCAGGACTCGACACTGTTTCTACCACTCACCTTAGCTTTAATTATCACGTGACTGCTGTATTCTCTTAGGGTAATTATTTTAGAGCTCTGTGTATTCAAGAAGTTGTACTGATAGCGAGTTGAAATGCCAAATAAAAGAAACAGCATTTATAAAAATAAATGAATCAACATAAAAGTATATCCCTTTCATGTCAAAAAGGTTTCCTACTTTGTACAGACACAAGTCTTTATTTTTATTGCTCATATTATTAGCAGCCGACAATTCTGTCCAATGCAAGGCTTACAAAAGAATGATTTGACAACTGCAGGGAGCGGCAAGCTCTTGTTGGCCAAGAAATTGCAGGTACTTCCCTCCAGAAAGATAGCGGCATTTTGTTGTAAAGAGAAATATTCTGATAATTATGACGCAATGCTTGATGATTCTCAAGAACACAGTGACTGCTAGGTTTGAATTACCTGAGCAGATTCAAATGGAGTCTCTGCAATACATCACCTCATCTCTGTCTGTCAATGGGTTCTACCCTCGACGGAAACAGAACGCTGCTCTTCACCCAGCCATGGAGATATCTCATCAGATTCTTTCAGACAGGTTTGCCGATGCCTGAGCACCTGTACAATGTTCCTCATGTTTCTTCTGTACATAGCATGAACATTATTTCTCCGTTCCCTCAAGTTAGCACAGTAGATTACACATTACTCGAACCACATTTTATATTGAATACTCATTTTGGAAATAGAGGCAAGATGGATGTATTACCAGATATTTTACCCCGAGGCAATTTCGAAATACTATTATACCCTTTTGACATGAACTTGCGGTGCCATTAAAAAAAGGAGAAGTTGTGCTGTGGTTCATTTTGAAAGGAAATGAACTGTTGCTCCTGATAGTGTTGTTGACTTCCTGATAGTGTTGTTGACTTCCAGGATCGATACGGACAATCCGTCCATCTGTGACGGGCAGTTTTTTTGTTTTGTTTGTTTGGTGAGAATTCGGGAATACCTTTTTTAATAAGATGACAGTCACGAATATTTATTCTCTTTTTCTCCGGTGTACTGTTCTGCGCGCGCAACGCATCTCTGAGAGAAATTTTATGGGATGCTTTGGAAATAATTAGTAATAGTTTATCAGTTATTTTTTTACTGGAAATATTTTTATTATTTTTTATGGGTTATGAATTTTTTTCTGTTTGTTTTTTTAGTAGACCTCATCATAATTTTTTGTATTTTTTTTATTTAATAATTGTTAATATATTTTCTACGATCCGGTTAAAACTTTGTAAATGTTAATAAAATAGTGATGATGCAGTTGTATAGTCTCTCTACAAGATTAATTTCTAATATATATCTTTTTGACATATTTTTTATAATACTCTTACATGATTACATAAAACGCTTAAACCCAACCATAAATCAATTGAGATTTGATTTTCTCAGTTATGTCAATTTAGAATTTGCATAGGAAAATAACAAAAACAAGGATTGATTATTTATTTAATATCAAATTAAAAATAAATAGACTTGCAGAAATACATTTACGAGTTGATCTAAAATATAAGGACTCCTAGAGGTAATTCTCCAAAGAACAAAACAAAAGGTTTCAGAAATGCTTTATATATATATATATATATATATATATATATATATATATATATAGTTAATTCGGCTTTCTGTTTTTTTTTTTTTAAATTTAATAATTAAAATGGGGTTAGGAAATTTGAGTTCTCAATTGGGCTAAATTGGTCTAATCAGAAGGCCCAAGAATATTGTATCTGGGTCGGGTATTCCACAGAGAAACAGTTTCGGGTTTGGATCCACAAACTAACAACCAACTCCATAACACTCTATGCTTAGCTGGCATAAATTCCCACCTAATAAACCAACACCCCACAAACCACCGCCGCCGCCTCCGTCCGCCACCAGCCACTTGCACACCCTCCAACGAAAAACACCACACCCAGCAAATCCTAACCCTAAAACTCCTCCACAATGTCCACGCCTTCCCCATCACCTTCACCACCACCACCACACTCACCACCGACAAACCCCGCGCCACTCTCTTCCAAGAAAACACAGCCTCTCCCCTGGACCCACCAAGAAACCACCCATCTAATCCAATCCTACCAAGAAAAGTGGTACTCCTTAAAACGCGGTCAGCTCAAGGCTAGCCAGTGGGAAGAAGTAGCCGTAACTGTGGCAGCCCGCTGCGGCTATGACTACAATCACCCTTCGAAATCCGCTGTCCAATGCCGCCACAAGATGGAGAAGCTCCGCAGAAGGTACCGCGATGAGAAACGGGTCGTGGCTCTTGGTGGCACTTGTTATTGGCAGTATTTTGATCTCATGGACTCCTTGGAACGTGGGCCTTTGCCCATTTCCGCGCAGCCGCTAGCTCGAGTACCCTGCCAAGAAAATTATCATACTAGGAACATAAGCAATGGCGTTCTTGGCGAATATGATGATGATGATAAAGGTGGAGATGAGGATGATGATGATGATGATGAAGAAGATTATGGGTATAGAAGCAAGTTGAGGAGCAGAAGCATTAACTATATACTCCGAAAGCCTAGTATTGTTAATAGGTATGCGGGTGGTGGTCCTTCGGGGGTTTCGCGGGAGGCAGAGAAGAAGAGGAAGAGAGAGGAGGTTGAGGAGGAGGAGGGGGAGGAGGAGGAAGAAGAAGGGGTGGAAATGGGGTTGGCGGGGCAAATAAAGGCTTTTTCGGAGAGGATGGTGAAGTTGGAGAGGAAGAAGTTGGAGGTGATGAAAGAAACAGAGAGGTCGAGAATGGAGATGGAGAATAAGAAGCTTGAGATGATTTTAGATTCTCATAGGAAGATTGTTCATATGATTGGTGAAGTTTTTGGCATGTGATTTCGGATTAGCTTTGAAGGTTCGATATTGCTCTGAATTTTACTATTTTCTGCTATTAGCTTTTGTTTCTGCTAAATTTCCCTAGCAACTTATTGAGTTCCTATAGTAATTTAGATCATGTTTGCAACATTCTGTATAATTCAAAATTAGATCCTCCGGTTGCGAATTTTAGACAATGTGATTTGATTGGAATGCAAGGGATTAGTAGAAGTTTAGTTATATTCATCCAAATTTCTCATTCTTTTGCTGATGGAATTGTTTTGTGCATGCTATTGCATGAGAGAGGTAGTTCCTAGCAAAATCACGCTGGAATTAGATGTCATGGAATCATGACTAAAGATCTTCATCTTGCAATTGCTGCGACAATGTTTCAGGCGCTTTTCAAAATCATTGCAGGTTTCATCATGTAATTCTGAGCAAAATTACTTCGGAATTAAATGTCATGGATCATGTCTAAAGATCCTCATCCTGCTATTGCTGTGAACATGGGCAGCAATGTTTCAGCGTTTTTCGAAGACATTGCAGGTTTTTATTATGTAGGAGTTGTCTGTCATCCTTTTTTCAAATGACATTTTGAAATTTTCTGGAGAGGGTGCTTCATTTTGTGAACCTTGTATGCACTGCATGTTTGTGTTGAAATGCTTTTCTCTGTTTGTCATTTTATCTCTTTTGGCTGTAAACTTTTAGGAATAATTTCGTCGGGTTCTATTCATACATGCAAAATCACCACCTGTGTTTTGAGGAATCATCAGTGGTAGATTTCATGATATCATAACTCTGGTGCATCTCATTTGAAGTTTTTGCTAGGGCCAGCAGAAAGAGTTCCACACACTGTGTTGGCTCTATTTTCGTTCTAGTTTTCCTTGTATTTAAGACACATCGAATCACTGCTGGAAACTTCAACATTTGCTCTGCTTAAGATCTGGTGCTGCCCATTAGGCCACCCATTGATTCACTGGTTTACGACCCGGAAACTTATCTAACTTCAGTGGTATCCCCTTATTTTAGGTTTCTTTTCCACCAGGCCGTTCTGTCTGGATTTATTGCTGAGTTATGCCATATAATTCTTCTTTCTCCTTGTCCATCTAGTGCAGGTCAGTTGATTTTGAGGTTCTGGCCACGACAAGAATGGAAGTGACGACACTGGTCCTAATATATATATATATATTGGGAGCAAAGGATCCTTTACATTCTACATCAAATATATAGGCATAGTTATTCAGATCATAGTTTTATTTAGGTTCGGTCAAGTCAATTCATCGTAATCGATGTATAAAATAATTTGAAATAAATTTCAGTTTAAATTAAATTTTAGATTAACAATCACTAAAATATTAAACTTGATTACCAGGTTTTATAATTATGACACTCTGATACTTGGATCTTGTACTGTGATCTTAAAGGAATTCTTTTCTAAAACATCTAAAAAAAATGTCTTGTCTAAAAGAAACTCGTTTAGTTTAAAAAAGCGAGAAAATACTTTACTGTTAAGAAGACTTTTCTTCTCTCTCTCTTAACTTTCATGTATTGTTTTTTGTGGCCTTACAAATGACTAAATTAATTAAAGGATAATATCCTGAGGTTGCAATATTTTGACAGGCGTCCAAGGCAGAGAGAGATTACCATTCTAATAGCAGCAGAGACTTTGTATTCACAAAATTTCTGAAGGCTTTGCCCATAACAATGAGAACTACTAACTTAATCTGACTGAAAGTGTGATGATACATGCACTAACTAACCTCCTGGGGCACAAACAAAAAGAAACTGGCGCCTCTGCACATGAGTGGGGAAACCAGACGGGGGGAGGGAGTACAAGAAAAGGAGAGATGAGACCCTGTACACATACCTCTATATCTGTCTCCATCTTCCCAAACCGGTGGTGGTAATTTACAAGATTTCCCCCAGATAACCCAATAAATCGAAAGGAAAAAATGGCCCGTAAAGATTTCTTTACCAACAGAATCTGCGAAAGAAAAACCACATCTTCCCAATTTCCATTGCCCCTATGAAGTAACCAAGCTTCATCTGCATGAAACCCATGACAGCATTAGATTGTGCTCATCTTAACTAAAGTAACTGAATTGCCAGCATGATAGGCTACACTAGTAGAATCAGATACTTTTGCTTGATAGTGACAATAAAAAAAGATTCATGTTCATGTGCGAGCAACGGTAACTTGTCAGATTTTATCAGCATTTGCAGCTTGATTATAGAGTGGGAAATAAATATAGAGAAGCTAAATCTACCTGTACACAGCTGTCATCAGGGCATGCAAACCCAACCCCAGAAGTACTGACTGCTTCTGGAACTGCTCAATCCACCAAATTGCTTCATTCCAGACCAGAATTGCTTGGAGTGATGTATAAATTGCCTCGTGCTGATTGAAGATGCTGTTTCTGCTGCTGAGTCGGTTGCTGTTGAGGTGATTGTTGTTGTTCTTGCTGTAGTTGTGGTTCTTGTGACTGCAGGGGTGGCGATGCTGTTGATTGATGTGGTTGTTGGTGCTGCCACCGTGTCCCACCATTATGGCAATGCAGGGGCAAGCCTCCTGATAATTGCTTGAGGACTGAAGCTTGGCCAACAGGCACCACTGGCTCACTCCCAGCTGCACTCGTAAGGGGTGAGCTACCAATAGGATCTACCTGAGAAACTGAATTTTCTATCCCAGAATCATGCAAGGGTGGTTCTGATGATTTCCACTGAGTCTCAGAAACAGAAGAAACAACTGGTGCCACATTAGATGTATCATTACAGGCCAGAGGCATCCCTGTGGATGTACCTGATCCTGTCTGGGAGATGTTTGAAGTTTGCTTATCAGCATGGCCCTTCTCAGTTTGAGGCTTTGTTGGCAGATCAGAATTCAACTGACAACTCTGTTGAAGCATTCTCTGAACAGTTGGTTGAGGTTGACTAACCTGCTTCTGATGTGGCTGTGGATGTTGTTGAAGATGCTGATGACTGGGAACCATAACTGGAGTGTTCTGGTGAGTAGTTGCTAGTGTTTGACCAGAGGTTAATGGTTGGACCTGGCCTTGAGTACTACTTTCCAAATGAGAAGGCATTTGCTGGGGTGGCTTTGATGTAGGGGTTGTAGGGCTCGAATATAGCTTTTGTTGTGGCTGAGAATGGTTTGGAGATTGTGAAGGAACCAATGGTTTAGACGACTGGATTGGACTTAACCCAGTCCCAGAATACAAGCCTTGACCCTGCATCAAGTGCATGATTTGCTCTCCTTTCTCTACAGCATTGTTTCCTGGAGGCACAGTAAGGCCATTCAAAGGAGAGTGGTCAACTGGAAGGTTCTGGTGCCCCACCATGTTCCCTCTTCCCATTCCCTTCAAAAGTTTAGCCTGCTGAGGAGACACTGAGTATTGTCGTTGTTGAGGGTGATGTCTGCCAGATTGTTGAAACTGCTGTGGTTGCCGTTGTCGCTGCTTTCCCATCTGGTTGGTCAACCCACTGGAACCACTTTGGGGGCTCCGACTGACTGCATGATGTGTCAAGTTATGTTTCTGCTGCTGCTGCTGCATTGAAATGGGAGTCATTGGGGAAGGGGGGGTTATAGCAGGTAGTGACACTGGTTGCGATGATGGTGGTGAGATTTGAGAACTATTTTGCATAGATGATGATATGGGAAGTTGGGATTGATGTTGGGCATGGGGCATCAAAGCACTAGATGCAGCAAACTGTTGATGCTGGAGAAGCTGCTGCATTTTCCTTTCCTTAGCAAGGCGCACAGCATATGTTTGCTGCTGTGAACCTGTAGTATGATTGGGGCCACGGAGATTAAGATGATGAGGATTGGTAAGCATATTGGACTGCTGGGGATGGACAGGATATGTCTGCACAGGTGAAGTAGTTGTCTGATTAGCAAAGGCAGTAGGCACCCCATTGAAAGCAGAAATTCCTTGGCTGTTCCCTTGTGTTGCCTGCATCTGCAGCTCCGGTACCATCATTTGTCTTTGATGCTCAGAATTTTGGCCAAGCTATTGCAAAAATAAAATACATTGCCATATAATATTAGAAGTACTGTTGCACTATAATGAAGTGATGCCAATGAAACATGTAAAGAAATTGTTCCATTACATCCATATGAAAATTTCTTCAGGAAAAGCAACAAAAAGTTGTAAATACCAGCAACCAGAAAGCTATTACACCAGATCAGAGTTGTAATGACCCCTGGTCTAAATGTCAATGCAACTACAGGAACACTTGGCAACCTTTGAAAGACATGTATAATGCAAAAATTGATGAAACAGCAAATTCAAGAGCAATACAATTGTGTGCGTGGTGCACACACACACACACACACACAGGGAGAGAGAGAGAGAGAGAGTACATATGTAGAGGAGGATTTTAGTATTTACCCTCAACATATGCAAAGCCTCGCGAGGTCTCATCAAGTTCCCTTGACCAGAACCAGTGTGCATATTCACAGGGCTTGGCATCCCAACCATATTGCTAGAAAGCATACTTCCAGAATTCAGCATCGATGAAGAGGGTGCTCCTTGAAATCCTGACCGTGGCAATGGCATGCTTCTGTTCATCCCTGGCATCATGCCCATACCATTTCCACTCGATAACGAGCGGACACCGCGATCAGCTCCAGAGACAGCCCCAGAAACCGACAAGTTAGACTGCTGCAAGTTTCTACTAGGTAACATTTGATTGTAATGTTGCATTCTTTGCTGCTCGTCAACAGGTAAAGATGTCCTTGGAACATTGTATCTACCATCTCTGAGAATAAATACAACCCCCCAAAATACAGTTTGAAGAATCAGAAATTGATTGGAAATACGATGACAATCTAAAGATACAAAATAGCACACTACCTATGAGGTGCATTGAGGGGACCAGATGGTGATGATGAGTTATTGCCAAGAACCATGCCAGAAGATCCTTGCAGAGAAGAGCTTGCACCAGAAGTGGGAAGCGTTGAGGCAACAGCACCTTGGTTTGGCATTGCCATATTGCTAGCATGAGAACCTTGATACACAACGGGAAGAGCATCTGGATTTGAAGTGTTTGAATCACAGAGATCAAGGGGCCTTCATACAGACAGCAAAGTAATATTCAATTGCTTGCACAAGACAAAAGGCATGAAATAAATTTAGGAAAGGTTAAACCATAGATGTAGCAAAGCAATGAAGTTGAATGAAGAAGTGATAAACTAGGTGCTACAGCCAAACTGTAGATAAGCATCGAAGATGCAAACTTACGATAGGACACCTCCATTTAAGTTGTTTGAGCAAGCTTGGGACAGAGCAATATAATGAGAATTGTGAGCTGCTGCTATTTGCTTAGGATCCTGGTTTTCATTCTTCACAAGGTACATAGCCATTAATCAGTCAGGAAAGTATTTTGCAAAAAAAAGACCATAAACAAAGCATGATTGTAATGCTTTTAGATCCAAAAAAAAGTCCACTCAGATATGTTTTTCCCACTGTATTAGAGTTCTACTTTATCCAGCTTCCATGAGGTGCATGCCCTCAAAATTCAGTAACAATCTCATAAGAATGGAATATCAAGGTAAAAAACCATTGTAGAGAATTAAGAAGATGAATACAGTCTATCTGTCAACCAGCTACCAAATAAACACTGATAAATAGATTTGGATTTATTTATATGGAGGGTATAAAACCAGAATCCGGTTTGGCTTCACAAAAGCAAAATAATATGATCTGCAGATACAGGTACACTTTGAATGAAAAACAAACCTGACTCCTTTTGGAATGATGTTTCTTCCCAATAATGATGATTTTCTCAAAATGAGACTTCAGGATATCCTCTTGCATGGGCCCTTGCAAATGTTGAAACAATTGTCTGGCACTACCCTGCTTAAAATGCAGCAATGCAAAGCAGTCAGACTATCAGAGCAGAAAAGCTTAAGCTCAATGGTACATGGGCTAAATTTACAAGAGCAAGCATCAGGTTTCAATCAGAAAACAACACAACATTAGCAACCTTACCTTTGGAATGCCAGGCAGAGTTGATGGGTAGGATTGAGAAGATCCTGAATCCTCAGCACTGTCAGCCCCATCACCAGCACCCTTATCCATTAAGATTTTGTGACGATCTTTGCATTCTTTAGGCTTGCGAAATATACACTGGACAAGTTGGGTAAGTTCCAATAAATGAAATTTCCATGAAAACAAGTCAGAGAGAGAGAGGCTTCACCATCTGACAAGTAAAAACTACTACTGTAGAGAAAAGGGAACTGAAATTGATTTTTACCAGCTATGAAACATTGTAGACAGTAGACACTGTTTTGTACAATGACCTGATATCCATCCCAAACAAGGAGGTTGTCGATAGATGAAATTATCTTATTTACCTTGAATTGAACAGTGCTGTTGATAGCATCACTTATAAGCTCCCAATTAGGACCCATGTCATGCACAAGAACAACAAGAGCCTGAGGAAGCAGAAAAAAAAGTCAAGCATTTGATCAGAATTTTGAAAACCAAAGAAAGAGCAGATTCAAGAGAAGAAAAAAGGCTGAAGGAAAACCAACCTGGTCTTCAAAAAGCGACCAGGGACTTCCAGAACCTGGCTGCCCAACAGACATCTGCAGTGGATATCACATTCTCAAATTCACATAAAGAGATATATCTAAGAAAAGCGACAAGTTGAGAGTATACGCCACATGATCAGCTATGACTTCACCAGAGAATACCTTCATTGATTTATTTTTTCTGCCCCGCTCCCGGCCACCAATCAATTTGATGAATCTATTTGTGTTTGACATATTACTCATCTGGGAAGCAGCTGGGGATGGGATGGACCCGGTCATTTGAACCATGTTGTCAAAAGTATTATCTAGCAATTGCTTTGTTATCTTTGGCTTCTTAGCAGCGTGTTGCCCATATAAACCTTTAAAGAAGATATTTTGAAGTGTCAATAATGAAGAGGAACATGAAAAACTATGTATAACTGTCAAATCTCTGTTAAAGAAAAAAGTGATGGAACATAAATTTACCACTAGTTCCATTAGAGTCAAAATGATGACTCTCCGATCTCTTTTTGAAACTATCCCTCTGCAAGTAGAAAAGTGCCGATATAAAAAATAATATATTTAGAAAATAGCTTTTAGAATGCACATTTGGTTGATGGAAGGTTAGACAATAAACAAAAGGAAACATTGTCACTCAAGTGTTTACACTACATAAATAAATGCACTAACACTATACCAGAAAAGCCATGCACACTAACATTGTCCATCTCATATATAATGGAAAGTACCAGTCAACATAGTGCCCTCTACTCAAGTGATATTGAACAACATTGTTATCTGTGGACTGGATGCATACTTTCACTAGGAAACGCTAATACTCATAATTTGTCTCAACTTCAATTTACCAGGGAATTTTGCTGTCCACAAATAACATATGATTTCCCATTTTAAAAAAGATTCTTGCCAAGACATTTTTACATCTGAAAAGCAACCACCATTAAGTGAATAATCCTGTTTTTCCGAATCACCTCAAGGTTCTCTGTTGTATTTTGAGTCAATTATAACTACTGCCAGTTTTGCTTTAGACAAGTTTATTAAAATAGTGATTACACAGCTCCTGAGCACTTGAAGCTGAAATTTAATTATCGAGCTGCTCAGTCAAACAACAATATATTTTTTTTTGTTTATAGACCAAAATGCATGCTGTAATTTTAGATTACTGACATTACAACATGACTTTTACAATTAATTGAAGCTCAGCATGTTTTCTGCATAAGAAAAAAAGAGTACATTATAGCTTACATCTAAACCAAAAGAAGTTAAATCACCTGTTCATTATGACCGGTAGAATCCAGCTGCCAGCCCTGCTCATAAGCAGAACCCTGCAACCAAATGGAGTCAGTCAACTTAACGAGCACCGCATAGAACAGCATTTCAGAAAGTATCCAGACATTATTAAAATAAAATAAGCCCTCAGCATTAGTTAAATTATAACAATTCCTATGTACCAGGTGCTTTGCCTTCTTCTTCTTCTTCAGTTTTGCTGATGTCTCTGCGTAGTCATATGGTAACTGCCTTTCAAAATGCGAAGCAGACTCAACCTCCACACTTTTCTGAATTTGTGATCCACCATGCAAAATACTTTGATCATCCTGAAAAGAATTAGTATCTCCACTCGATGCATCTGTCTTCACTGGAGCCTGGAGTGGAACCCCAGAAGTTCCAGCAGTAAAAGGACTTATAAGCCTCTGTCTCGAAGCAGTGCGCGTGCGTTTTGTTGGAATTGAGCCAGCATTAATATTACTTGCAGGTCTTTTCCCCATCAATACATTTTGCTGTGGCATGTTGGTGCAGTGTCCATAAGGTGAATCAGTTCCCAGATCATATGATCTTGCAGAGGGTGACTTTGTTAAGTTTTTCCGTTTCTTTTGGTCATGTTTTGCTGACTTGCTACCTTCAAAGATTCCATGCATATAGTACGCGCTTGTTTCTCCTTCCTCCTCATCATATGTGGTATCATGATATCCAAAATCTGAAGTTTGGAAATGAACTTGTGAAGAGAGAACAAATTCAATGAACAAGGAACCAGTAGATAAGCTAGTTTCCGCATTACCTGCTGGAGTTTCATACATGGATGTATCAACTTCCTCCTGCATGCTACCGTGAGTTTTCTGAACAAAGAAATCAATAAACAGGCAAGATTACCAAGATGAGAGAAACTTAAAAACAACCTATAGAGGGAAGAAATCTAAAGGTTATTATAATTTATGAACACCAGGTATCAAGTCAACTTGGCCCACTAGAAGTCATTCTCTGGTATCCCTTCATCAAAATTTTGTCGAGATGCATGTCTTTCAAGCATAGAGAAAACCAAGATCAAGTGCCAAAGGTTTCAAAATAATTACATTACCTCACTCTGCGCAATATGAGATTCAATAGACAATCTGTACATTTCCAGGGCACCTGGGGGAACTGCGTAAAACAGGCTTTCCTGCATATAGAAGTTCAGAGCACAATGAGTGATTTATGTGCGATAAAGGTTCGAGTAAAACCCCTAGGCATGCATCTTAAAAGATCAAAAGGAGATGGATTTGGTGAATTTAAGCAAGACAAAAAATATAAAGAAGGTAGGAGCATACTTCTGTAAGGCGATCATCCCATGAAGTGTCCACAATGCCCAAATCAGCTATTCTGTCAGGAGTTGCAGGTGCTTCGGCTTGAAAGGAAGGAGATGGAGAACTGTTATATTTCAAAAACCTTACAGCATATCCATGAATGGAATGCGCAAGGTTTTTGGCAGGATTTTGTTTTTCTAACTCTTTGCATGCCACCTGCTCCTGAACAAGATGTTCAGAATGGGTTAATACATGATACAGATAGATAAATATCAAACCATTCAGAAAATTAAAACAGTCATGAACTCCACTAAGAGCATATTCATTTTATGTTATCAATATCCAGAGAGAGAAAATACACTTGATGCAGAGCTGTCTTTTTTGTGTGTGGAATAAATGATACTCCACTTGTCAAATATATTGCATTTGAATTTAACAAAATGTTCTAGAAAGTAGGAATTCTACAGAATAAAAGCTAACACTGAAGGAAAAGAACTTCCAGGATTAAATACACAAGAAAATAAAGGCGGTTTCAAACATAGCAAGCACCTTATCAATATCTCCAAAGTTGTTGACAGAAAATTCATTCCCAACAAACATCCCCAACTCATACTGGCCATTCTTTGAGCCAACACTTTGACAATTGTTACTTACATACATCTTTGCTGAATGCCAGTACTGCATGACAGCCTTAGCAAGACTATAAGCAATGTTTTTTAGCTTCAAATGATGATTCTGTTCTTCAACTCTCAATCGAGAAGTAAAAGCAATCCGGCGACATATTTGAGCAGCAGCAGTCATCTTCCAAAGACGCTCCTACAGGAAATAAAATAAATAACAAGGCTTGGATTGAGATAAAATTAAATATAGCCACTAAATTTGAGATCTTTAATGTACAAAATAAATTCTTCAGCGGAGAGCAAAACAATTGCACAATAAATTGCTTATTTAAAAAGTCAAGACCTGTGCAACATCATTTGCCAACCATGCCATTTCTTCAAGGACAAAATCCCAGTGAGATCTTCGGCGATTATCTGAATGCACAGATGCAACAGATAATTCCACAATCCTCTTGCGCTTAGCCTGCATGTCAAACTATGTTCAGATCCTTTTAAAGACTCGTGAAGGAAGAAAATGCAGCATTTAAAGATACGGTATGAAGAAATAACCTCTATAACCCGTGCCTCTTCCAAAATAGAATCTTCATGAGACTTGTCTACCACTTTCAAGTGTGTGTTCAAACAAGATTGAGGGTCAGGGGCAGCAGAAGAGTTTTTCTCAGACAAGATAGGCTGTGGAAGCTCTTGAACAGAAGTATCCAAAGAGCCCTGGGGACCACTGGGGCAAATATTTTCCCTGTTGCAATTAGAACTATCAGCCAACATGTTGCCCGCCTTTATATCAGCCTCCGATGCAACATGGTCATTTTGTTCCACTCCTTCAAGATTAATACACTTCACCTGAGAGTGGAAAGTTGTTCTCATTTCTTCCTCATTTTTGAAAGTAGAATCATTGCCAGAGTAGTTTTCATGCACGGAACTATCATTGATGACAGAGATAGACTTAGTCTCTTTCTTTTCATTTCCAATATTAGCCGATGGTAAACTTCGTGTTCCTTCAAATTCCGATGATTCTTTCAAAACAATCTCATCAGTATCATCATTTCTACGATTATCACATGGATCACAGCCATTGTTTGCATCCAAGCTTAAGCTATTTTGGGTGCAAGAGGACTCTGACTTGAATACTTTCGTTTCCATTGCTGCATTACCATTTTGACCTTCATTTCCATCTTTTTCAAAGCCATTGAGCAGAGCAGGACCAGATTCATTCTCAGTCTTGGCTGATTCAGCACAAGGGGGACATTCAGGACCACCTGAAATAACCTGCTCTTTTCCTCCAATATGATCGCATTCCCTGAAAGCAATATCATTGGGTGCTTTATCAGCATCAGCTTCTGAAGGTTGGTCATGTTGTTTATCCCTCAAGACAATGGATTCTGTAACATCCAACCTATCTTCAGGCAGGTTGACTACTTTTTTCGGAGCCTGCACACAATCAAGCTCCGTGTTTGACTGGGTATTGGAAGTGTCAATCTGAAAAAACAGGTCACCGTTTGAAGTGGTGGACTTTGGATTAGAGATGGAAGTAATAATCTGGGCTTTATGATCGTCTGTTTCAGTTACCAACCCTTTCACATCCCTTGCACCCCCATGAGTCGGTAAAGAGGATCCATGGCCAACTGAACTCTGAATAATATCAGTTGAACTTGATCGAGCACTGTCACGATTTGGTCTGGACCTATTCCTTCGAGCATATGGACGAAAAATAGCAGAATCTTCTGATTCCTTGGCATTGTGAATTCCATCCATCTGTGAAGACTGCTCTGATTGAGTGACATTATTCCTCCTACTAGGATGTTTACGTTTCCTTTCAACTTCAAGTAACCCATTTTCACCATCAAAATTGTCAGCACTATTGGGCTCGCAAACTGGAGGAGCCCCTGGTCTGCCACTACTTTCTACAGAATCCCCATGAGGTGATGCAATCAGTGGAAAACTGCCTTTTGCTTCACTGTAATACAATGTGAAGAAGGGAAAAGGGAAGCAAGAGGAGCATTAGCCAACTAGCAAACTATAAGTTAGTCAAACACCACAGCAAAATAATATACCTGGTAACAAACTGTTCAACGTGATGATCTGTGAGTGAAGTAGACTGGACACTGACCGAAGCTGCATTTACAAATTTAAAATCCAAAGGATTGCCTCCCTGCAGGTAAGGAAGAATTTAAAGGGAAGTAAAAACATAAAGGGTTCAAAAAAGCATTTAAAGGCTCAAATTGCCATACTTTCTCAAGAAACTCTAGCTCCCTTCTCCGTTCCTCACGAACATCATACTCTTGTCTGTTAACATCAAATTGTAGGCCATTATCAAGAAAATAGTGACATTTTTCTCATGAAGAAAGGAAAGCAGAAATTACAGGAACTGAGGGTAAAACTCGAAAAAAATGTAAGTGTTACCTAAGTTCCACCTGAGCCTTCTCAATTGCTGCTCGCCGGGGAGAGGTTTTAGTAGCAATACCACCTCCACCATCAACAACCCCACCCATGGAATCAACCTCAGCATTTACTAGGAGAGCATATCCTGAACCACATCCATGCATTCCTACTTTGGTAGCTAGAAGCCTACTCCTCCTCCCATCAATGTAACAGACTGTCAAATTAGACAATTCGACATAGCAAAGATATTAGAATGAAGTAAAGAGCTTCCAAGAATGAAAAAGAGCTTTCCCTTCAGCAAATGCTTGATAGATAGATCATTTGTAACAGTCCTTAAAATTCCAAACAATCGAAGAATTGGGAGGTTTGCCTGAATGTATTAAAAATCAACTGATCTAGAACACTTGATATGGCCTAGCAATCAAGGTGCGATGACAGGTAGCGAAAGAAAAAATTTAATGCATCAGACATAGACATCTATATCAACATCTCATCACAGCAAATTAAGATGTCTTCATATTATATGTTCCACCTTTGCTCTGCAAGCACGATGAGTTAAGAGACATTGTGACATTAACATGCTTGTGTCCATGAACTAGCCCAGCATACAAGTAATGGATACGAGTAAATAAGCTGGAATTGATGCAGCAGCTTCAAAAAAGTTTCTCCAAAGTAGCAAAAGAAATGAGTGAACATGCATATATAGCAATTTTATAACAGCTTGAAAAATATTTCTTCAAATAAAAAAAAGGAACATAAGATCATGCATTTAGAGCAACTTTGCAGCAATCCCTCATGCCATGGAAGCATGAATGCTGAAAACAATTTCCCCTCCACTTAATGGATATAAACACTCTTATTCTCATATAAAATTCTTCTGACACAAATCCAGGAGCTTAAAGACATTCTGATTCAACCAATAAACTGCAAGACATCGTTTATAAACAACCCAGCTATACGGAAGAGCTACTATATTATCCTCCTTTACAAGCATAACAAAGCCTCACCATACTTGCACAAGCAAACATGCATCATGCACCATAAGCCAAGCAATCTGGTTCAAAAAGGTTAGGTTTCTAAATCCACAACAAAACATAAGTGTGGAAAACAACCTAATTAATGTTCACATAACAACCAAACAAACAGACTTTCCACAACATTCACGATGACGCAGATAACCAGCAGAAGCAGAAGTGGGGAAATACAGTAGCGCCAACGTATTTTCAAAATAGCACACAAGCAGCTTCTCAGAAACCTTAAAACCACAAGCTTACCAATAAAGACTCGACCACACCAAGTTACTGCATTAATTCCCCATGCTTACGACAAACATGACTCACCTTGATAAATCCTTAAACATTTGATCAAAATGCAGACCAGAAAAGAATTGCCCCAAACAAACAAACCCTAATTTCGCTTCAATCACGCATAATTTCCAAAAACTCAACATTACACCCCAGTTCTAGGGTTTCCAAAGTAGAAGCTGAATAACCCAAAAGGTAAACCAGTAATCACCTGAATTACGAAATTAAGAAGCAGGGGCACGACTTTGAGACAATTAGTGACGACCTAATTACACACTTTCTCTCTCCTAGGGTTTTTTTTTGGAAATCACGAAAAGGAAATGAAATTTGCCCTAGAAGATAACAACTCGTTCGAAATGTTAGCCATGAGAGCGGGCGATACTGCTTCAAGAATCTCTCTGCCTATAAATCTGTTCTCTCTGGTTTTTTTCTCGGTTTAATTTTTTTTTTCTTCGTATTTTTGTGTGCTTGTTTTTTTCTTTTCGAAATCGAAGGGGGTACTATGCGAGACCTCTCCCTCTCTACCTCTGCGCGTAGTAGTGGGCTTCGGTTTGACGTCACATGAAGAAGAAGACGACAACGATGGGCTTTTCCGCTTTCATTGTTGGGCTTTTATATAATTGTTTCAACTTTTTAATTCTTTATGGAATTGATATGTTTTAAAAAAAACTTTTTTAAATATCAATTTAAAAGTTGATTTTCAAAAAATTATAAAAACAATACATTTTTTGAAAAATATTAAGTAATAAAATTACATTATCAAAAAACAATACATCTTATTGAGTCATATTTATCCATTAAATAATACTATTTATGTCATTATTTTATTAATTTAGCATTATAATTATTATTTAGTCCACCATATTTATCCATCACATAATGATATTATTGATTTATGTCATTATTTTATTAATTTAACATTATAATTACTATTGAATTCAATCTATTTTAATGCATTGGTCAGAGATTGCTAAACATTGATCCAAATAAATTAGGATGATTTAATGGTTTCATTCATGATTTGGTGTGCTTAAACAAATTTACGAGGTGAGATTTGCATGGGGCGACTCTAAATAAATTTAAAAATTAAAAATTATATTATTTTAGATAAAATAATCAATTTGAATTAATCCATGACTTGTTAGTAAATTCAATGAGATATACCCTAAATTGAGTTGACAATTACATTTCGTATCCAATTGAATACTTGATTCATGTTTCGTCGCATGTCAGATAATTTTTTAAGATAAAACACTTGTGTACACAGGTTTTCTCAACATGTTTCTGTAGTTAAAAATTTTTTTAATGAAAATGAAAAGGTTTATATACACATGTAATCAAATAAAATATAGAAACTAAATGTGTTAATAAATGGGAAAGAAGCTCAAATAAAATGATCAATTTGAATTAATCCATAAATTGTAAGTAAAATCAATGATATATACCCTAAATTGAGTTGAAAATTACATTTAGTACCCAATTGAATACTTGATTCATGTTTCGTCGCACGTCAGATAATTTTTTAAGATAAAACACTTGTGTACACAGGTTTTCTCAACATGTTTTTGTAGTTACAAAAATTTTCAATGAAAATGAAAAGGTTTATATATACATGTAATCAAATAAATATAGAACTAAGTGTGTTAATAAATGGAAAAAAGAGCTCATAAACGATAACTAAAAGCAAAAATTGAAAAATTAAGAGACAGTCATAGATCAAAATATTTAATATCACAAACATGGCAGTCAAAATCGAGATTTTGACACGGATCGGAAAGGGCTCCGAAAAATCGGATCGTAAGATTGGATCGTAAAATCGTAGAAAGATCGTAAAATGTCTGTACAAAAATTATTATTTTTAATTATATTTAAATTTAAAAAATGAATTTAAATATAATTAAATTTTATTATTTTTTATTATTATTATTATTCTACGATTTTTCTACGATTTTGAACGATTTTTGACCGAGTTTGACCGGTTTCGATTTTTCTTTCCGGTCCAACCAGGTTTTCGGAGCCAACTCGCAAAATCGTACGATTTTGCGAGTTGGCTCGCGATTTTGACTACCTTGATCACAAACCAGTATGTTTACTCAATTATATTTGGTAAAAAACTTTAATAAAATAACTTTTTATTCAAGTATATGATAATAAAAATAGAAACACAAATCAATTGATTGGATAAAATAAAAGGGAAAAATACATCATGCAATGTTGCAAATATTATAAATATTATCCAAATTTTTATTTTATTTTTTAAAAATAAAGTTTACCTATACCAAAGATAAAAAAAAACAAGTACAGATGAATCTAAAAAACTGTTCAAAATTTAAATGTATAATAAAGAAAAATAATAATCATTTAAAAGAAGTATTTAAATAAAATGAACAGGAGAAAATGTAATAATCTAAATATAGAAAACATATAAAAAACTTACCTGAGCAAAAACAAATAGCCCTCCACCCCGCATTCTAATTGCATCACGCTCCATGACAGCCAGGCCAGCTCCACCTGCTGGTGCAAGGTCGGTCGTGTAAGGAGAGAATATGGGCTCATATGAACGTGGTGCTAGTCCATCATCGCTATGACACACCTTCCCATCCGGGCCAACCCTTGATGATGTTTTCCTGCACCATTATCAAGAATCACGATTATATAAATATATATTTCAAACCAAGAAACACAACAAGAACGAATGGAATAAATTGGAGATAAGAATCCTGCTCATCATGGATATGGTCATCCTGATGGTGGTGGCCGTCGTGGGTATGGTGATCTTGGGAAGAGTTCACCGTGGTGACTTGTGAGTGTACATTGTTATCAAAAAAATGTATTTTTTACACGACAAAAAAAAAACAATATAAATCTAAATTATAAAAATAGATCGTAAAATTATAAATATAATATATATATATATGTAAAAATACATATAATAGTAGACATTCTTGTAGTGAGTTAATGTTTATTTGAAGTAATCGAATTTAACCACGCGTAAACTTAGGCAAACAATTAAGATTACATCTCTCATTTTGTTAGCCAAAACTCAATGGTCCATTCACTTGATAGAAAAAGATTAAAATACTAAGAAAACATTTCAGGCTGATGATAATCAAGATAGACAAGTTCTATAAAAAGCTAGGGTTCGAGTTGATTTTCATCGGTTCCAATAAACCTGCCAACAAGTGTAGAGATCCTCCTAGATTCTTGTGAGAATGTCTTCCCAACTTGTCTTCTCTCGAGTTACAAAAAATATTTAGGAACTCAAACAAGCACAATCTTAAGTTCTCTCACAGAAAACTCTTGTACGTCCTCTCCTCTGTTGTCTCTCTCAGAGCAATTTGATAGGTAAGCATCAACTTCTGAGATTGCATCTAACTCAAGCAGTCTACATTAACTTCAGAATTTTTCCCTTCTCTTGCTTTCTTTAAAATTAGTGTACATTACAGACAAAATGCTCAATAATGACACTTCTGTATTTTTTTTAGCAGAATCCGCAGATGCACGCACAAAAATAGTATCACAAATGAACAGATTATGTACATGAATATAGCATACAAAGGAAGCAATTCCCATCAAAAATCAGGTTTCTTCTTCGGAAACCGAGTCACCTCAACTGATCCAATACGTTTTCGGAGCTCCTTAACGTAGCTAGTCATCCCCTTTATGGAATAAGCTTTAATCATTGTTCTATATGTAACTTTATCAGGCTTGCAACCTTTCTCCTCCATCAACTCAAGCACTTCTTTCATCTCTGCAAAGCATTCCAGCCTACCATATGCATCAACTAAGCAATTAAAAAACACAGTATCCAAAGTTATATCTGAATTCTCAATGAAACGAAGAACACTCCTGATTTTTTCAGGTTTCCCAGCTTCCCGATAAGCTCGCACCAGAGAGCAAAGTGTAACACAGCTTGGCTTGATCCTCTCTGATCGCATTAGCCTAAACAAATACTCCATCTGTTTTAAATCCCCTGCTCGTCCAAATGCATCTATCACCACATTGTAGGTAACAATGGTCCACGAGTAGTGGTATCTTTGCATGTATTCCATCACTGCACTCATTTTCTGGTAGTTTCCAGCTTTTCCATAGGAATCCAAGAGAATGTTGAATGTCTTAATATTGGGTTCAATCCCAGCGCTCTGAAACTTCTCATAACAATTCTCCATCATTTCTATCTGTCCGCTGCCACCAAAGGCTCTGATTGTTGAGTTCATGGTCCAAACATCAGGCTCACAATCCTTCTGACTCAGCATCTCCATTAGTGTTGCTTCCATCTCTGCAAACCTTTTAGAAAGTAGAAATAATGAGTTGCATCTCCACAATGGAGTACAAGTATCATGCTCCATCTGGTTGTCAAAAACACCAAAACCATTTGCTTCCCATATGGATTAGGTGACAAATGCATGAAAGATAACAAAACCTGTGAAATATGGCAGCAAAGGAAGCGTTGAAGACAGAATTGTGAGAGAGGGTGCAATAGAGAGCTGGAGACAATGGGAAACAACCCTTCAATTATCACTGCCTTTCTCCTTCCATCTGAAGGAACTGAAATGTCCTGAAAAACTGAGGCGATATTTTTTACCTGCACTTTTTGCTTTGATGCTTTCAGTAGACTAGCTCATGGGAAGTTAAAATCAATACTCTTTTCTCATTGCATTCTTGGCAACCAGATGGAGCGTGAAAAAATTAAAGATACCAAACAGGGTCGCTGAGTTACATTTTTGCTTTGCCATAGGCATCGATGAGAGTGTTGTATGTGACTGTGTTGGGTCTGATTCCCAAAGATTCCATGTCAGAAAGCACCTCCTGCACTTTGTCAAAGGCAAACACTTGGAGGCATGATTTTATAAGGATTGAATAAGTGTGGACATCAGGTTGGCAATCAGGAGTTTTTTTCATTTCCTCCAGAATAGACAATGCTTTGTCAAAGAGACCACTTCTGCCATAGGCAGACAAGAGAGCCGTGTAGGATTCATGATTCACAGCACAGCCTTCATCAATCATATCTTGAAATAGTTGGAGGGCCTTGTCGGGTTGTTTACACTTTCCGAGCATGACGATGAGTTTGACATACACACCAGCATAAGGCCTGTACCATAGCTGCTCTCGAAGTAGTTCAAAAACCTGACCATAATCATCAAATCCTCTACTTTACTGTGATTACAGTTCAAATACTAAGAGCAAATATGTTCAACTGGATAAATCACTAAGAAAATAGTTCCATGCCCCGCACACATATTTTATACAAGGAAAGAAATGGAGGATCAAAAATACAGTTTGGATGGCAATGTAATAAATTCCATGAAAAAATACAAGCTAAATAAAATTCTCTAAGACACAAACAAGCATGGCCTAGAAGTTCTGTGCCCATTAAAATTTCCTTGAGTGAAGCAGCTTCCAGTCTCAGTGACTCCAGTTTATTAGGGGGGGCTACCTCTAGCCTAAGACTCAATGGACCTCCCAAGACCAAAAAAAATCTCAATAAATAAAAAAGGCAGAAGACCACAAAATAAATAAATAAACTGAAACGAAAGACCCACCAACCTCAAGAGCAGAAGCCCAGCGCAATGCAGTGATTCTTTCATGAAGAGCTTCAAGGACAGTTTGCGGAAGCAACTTCTTTGAATTAGTAGGACCTCTTTTCTTCTCAATTACAGCTTTAGTAGCCTCTCTTCGCAGAATCACAGATATCGCCTTCTGTGACGCAATTTTCCTGTTAACCTCTTCTTTTCTCTCTTTCTCTTCTTTCTTCTTCAGCTTTTCCCACTCTATTTCCCTTCTCATCATCTCTCCTCTCTCACTCCTGCCTATAGCAACATTATTGTTTGCAGAAGAGGAAGGGAAATTGAATTTGGTTTCGTGTCTGGATGCACAACTGGGTGTCACTTTCAACTTTGTTTGCAGCTTCCGATTAAATGGTTGTGGGAACAAGTTTGTGGAAGGGGAGAGAGAAGCCATTGTTTTTTCTTTTCTAGGACCATATCACAACAACAACAACAACAACAGAGAACGTGAGATTGTAAAAGCAGAATGAAAGGCATCTATATCAGAAAGGTAATGTAATCACACAAAAGCTTCAAACATCAACAACTCATCATGACAAATTAAGGTGTCTTGATATTATATATTCCACCTTTGTTCCACAAGCTCGATGAGCTTCGGAGGCAGTATCCAAAGCATCAAACATGCTTGTATCCATGAACTGGCCTGTTAATTAAGTACTGCATGCAAAAAAAAATGCAGGAATAGAGATTTATGCAGCAGCTTCAGAATCATTACTCCAAAATAGAAAAAGAATTCAACGAGCATGCATTTAGAGAAATTTTATAGCAGCTTAAAAATTATTTCTTCAAAATAGAAAAAAGGAACGAAAGAACTTGCATTTAGAGCAACTTTACAGCAATGCCTCATGCCATGGAAGCATGTGTAATGAAAAAATATGCTAGCTAGACCCCTTGTTGGTGTCCAAAACAGATATTAGCGCCAACGACGGCGCGGATAACAGCAGAAGCAGAAGTGGGGAAATACATTAGCGCCAACGTAGTTTCAAATTCGCACACAAGCAGGTTCTCAGAAACCTTAAACCACTGGCTTACCAATAAAAGACTCGACCACACCAAGTTACTGCATTAATTCCCCATGCTTACGTATACAAACATGACTCACCTTAATAAATACTTAAACATTTGATCAAAATGCAGACCAGAAAAAAAA
Organism: Salix brachista; assembly: GCA_009078335.1. Taxonomy (NCBI): domain Eukaryota; kingdom Viridiplantae; phylum Streptophyta; class Magnoliopsida; order Malpighiales; family Salicaceae; genus Salix; species Salix brachista. Next base: position 17,847,441 of record CM018573.1, read on the forward strand.
TTGTCCCAAACAAACAAACCCTAATTTCGCTTCAATCACGCATAATTTTCAAAAATACAACATTGCACCCCAGTTCTACGGTTTCCAAAGTATAAGCAGAATAACCCAAAAGGTAAACCAGTAATCACCTGAATTACGAAATTAAGAAGCTAGGGCACGGCTTTGAGAAAATGAGTGACGACCTAATTGCACGCTTTCTCTCTCCTAGGGTTTTTTTTGGAAATCACTAAAAGGAAATGAAATTTGCCCTCGAAGATAACAGCTCGTTGGAAATGTTAGCCATGAGAGCGTGCAATTCTGCTTCAAGAATCGCTCTGTCTATAAATATGTTTATCTTTTTTTTTCCTCGGTTTAATTTTTTTTTTCTTCGTATTTACGTGCGTCCTTGTTTTTTTCTTTTCGAAATCGAAGGGGGTACTATGCGAGACCTCTCCCTCTCTATCTCTATTCTCTACCTCTGCGCGTAGTAGTGGGCTTCGATTTTACGTCACATGAAGAAGACGACGACAACGATGGGCTTTTCCACTTTCATTGTTGGGCTTTTATATAATTGTTTCAACTTTTTAATTCTATCAGATTTTTAATTCTATAAGGACTTGATTTAAAATTGGATTAAAAAACAAATTACAGTGATTTAATATTTTTATTTATTGTATGGTTGACTTGGACCAACCTAAGTGATATTTTTGCGGGTCAGCTCTAATATTTTTAAAACAAATAATTAATTCAAATTAATATAATAACGTGTGACATTGTTTTAGATAAGATAATTATTTCAAATTAATATGATAACGAGGTAGTAAATCTAATGATCTATGTCCCTAAATTGGGTCTGACAATTATATTTAATACCAAACGCCAAGTCCATGCAAAGTACTCAACTATCCTCTTTTCTTTTGATTTTTAATTTTAGTCCTTATGTTTTTTATTTTGCTTATTTTTATCATTGAACCTTTTATAAAAAAAAATTATATTTTTTCAAATTAGTGATTTTAATTCATGTATTATTTTTTTCAATATCATCATAATTCTTTTAAATTTTGATTTTATTCCCTTGTTCTTTTGTTAAAGTTTAATAGGTTTTCAACTTCATCATCAATAATGTTTCATGTTATTTTATTTTTTTTCAATTTACCCCTCTTATTTTTTTATTTCTTTTCATGTTGATAAAGGTTTTGCCATTTCAATTTAGCCCTCCAATTTAATTTTCTTTTTATAACATTCTAATTTAAGGACAAATTGAAAAAAATATACAACATGCAATACCTATATTTCGAGCAATGATGAGTGGTGATATAAAAGGTCAAGTTGCATGACACAAATCTCTGATGGTTGTATCAATGCTACAGTACAAGATTGTTTCTGATCTTTGCATAGAACAGTCAATTATTGCAGTTGGATGCACTTATTTCAAGATCTCAAGTCGCCTTGACAAAACATGCAATAACCATATTAAAAACTTTTTTTGGATGCCAGAAACCTCCCGGAAAGCATATTTTATTAGTCTAGGCAAACGAGTAAATCTCCGGCTGACTCAAGCTCTTACAAGGAGTGCACGTCCTGACTCGAACTCGGAATCTGTTGTACAGATCACAAACCCTTTGTCATTACATCACGCCTCTTATTATTATCACCTTTACTTCTAATAAAGACTCACGAAAGCACCAAATTAAGAAGTAACTGCAACCAAATTGTGACAGAGACATGCCAAGTCAAGCTTCGGATGCACAAAGTTACTGGCGCTTTTTCCCAGTAGCTACTTCCCAACCTAGTAAAATGTGGTTCACAATTTCCTCCATGCCAAGTCCATGCTTCACCTGCAGGTACATTTTGAACAGCAAAGGAAATAAGCGCACCTTTTATACAGAGCAGCTCACGGCCTGTGTATGTTTCCAAACAAACCAGTAAAATAGATCCTTTCATTGTGCAGAATTCTGCATAGCATTTCTTGTAAGCCCCCACATGTTATACAGCAATTGTGATCCACCTAAATTGTTTTGTGTGTGTGTGTGGACTTAAAGACCCCACAAGGCAACATTATAGACCCTTTTTTGACTGCGTGGATATCATTCTTTACGAGTAGAAGCGGTGAGGCATTGTCGTGTGCTAGTGATGATGCATTGTAGGAAGCAATAGAAAAAGGCATGGGAGGAGGAATGGACAATCTGGACATGGGATGACATGGTCAAGGGTGAAGACTTGCGCCTTGTGGAGGGTGCCAACCCTAATTCATTCTGGGATGCTCCCTGAATACTCTAGAGACATGCCCTAGTCAGATGGCTACACACACAATCCCTCAGCATAGGAGAGACTTGGTGATAGTACCCTCCACCATTGCTCAGGTCAATCCTGCCACAACGATCTCAGCTGTCAACACTTTTTACACCATCTCCAACTCTCTATATTGCATTATTTCCTGTAGTAGAGCATCACAAGCATACGGCAATGCCTCCCTGCTTCTACTTAGACAGAACCCATATCACAAGCAGTGTGGTCTGGCACTTCAAACACGAGCATGGTTGGTGACATTTGGTGTGTTCTTGGGATTCTATCCATTTGTATTGTTTCATTTCTTTTATTTTCTTTTCTTAGATTTGATCTCGTTATTCATTTCTTTTCTTTTCTTAGAATTGATCTCTATTTTATCTTGTATCTTCCACAGCTTTAGACAGCAAATTACAAGATTGTAGTGATACTACAAACAAATGCAATCAAACATAAGAAACAGAGTGCTAAACTGACCTGAGCAAAAACAAATGGCCCTCCATCCCGCATTCTAAGTGAATCACGCTCCATGACAGCCAGGTCAGCTCCAACTGCTTGTGCAAGGTCAGTCTTGTTGATAACCTAGGATTGTAAACAGTTAACTCAAGACTTCTTGGTAATTTTACATTTCTAAACTCGGCCAACAAGATTGATTCTGAGAGATTGGGAACAGAAAAGGCATCAATGAGAATGAGAAAACGTACAAGGAGATCAGCTTGGGTGATGCCTGGGCCACCTTTCCGAGGTATTTTATCACCGGCAGATACATCTATTATATAGATGATATAGTCAGCCAGTTCCCTACTGAAGTTGGCAGCCAAATTATCTGCACCATACAAGTTCAAGAAGATAATTTTCTTTGCTAATTGATACATAAGTGTATACAACTAAATTTGTAGGGCAGCAGTATTCTTCTTAGGAATAGAACTGCCCAAGTTCTTCATCATTATCTAACTTCTGATATCCTGACATGAATAAATCATTTGCCTAGAGTAATTTACAATAAAAATAAGTTTAATGTTCAGCAACCATCAATTTAATGTCAGTTACAGCCACTTAAATATGTACGGTGGCATTCAGCATTGAGTTACCTCCACCAGATTCACAAAGAAGTAGGTCTGCTTTGAACAAGTTAGAAAGCTCCTCAAGAGGGCCAAGGTTAATGCTGATATCTTCACGAATTGCTGCGTGTGGACAGCCTCCAGTTTCAACAGCACGGATCCTCTCCTCAGGAAGTGCTCCATGCTTAATCAAGAACTCGGCATCCTCTTTTGTGAATATGTCATTTGTTACCTAAAATAACAATATTGCTCTTCAGCACTTGATCAATCTCTCAATCTACATGACCATGTATTTAAACGATTAACAATAGAAGAGCACAAATTATGCCTCATCTGAAAATTTTAGGCGAAAAGCTCTTAGTTGAGCCCACGTTATTTTCTTCTGAGATTTTAGGCAAAAAGCTCTTAGTCTAGCAACTTCAAGGCACAGGTATGAGAAGCATTTGCGAAGATTAACAGCTATTTACGAATCAATTTTCTAAATATCACCATAAACAAAAGAACAATGAACTCCTTTCAGGGCTGGTCTGCAGCTGCTAATTCGCTGCTTGGGATAAAATTGGGTTAATTAAGCTGGAACGTTTAACAAGTTTGACATTGATAGTAATCAATAACTTCAAAATCAAATTCAACAAAAAATAAATCTCAAGAAGAACAACTAGCAAACAAAATCTCAAAATCCCATCTTAGATAATTACTCACAGCAGCAAGACTGTACTTGTCCCGCAAAAATTTACACAGAGACAGCATCAAGGCTGTTTTCCTGACCAGTACAAACATAACATTTAATCAGCGATTAACACCCAGAATCAAGTAAGTGCCAAAAGAATTAGAAGGGAAAATAGAGAGATACCCGGTACCAACAGGGCCACCAATTCCAACAGTGAAAGCTCTTTCATTGAAATCCCTTGTAAGGATTGGTTGTGCTCTCCTGCTGAAGAAGCCAGGAGAGTATATGGGCTCATGTGAATGTGGTGCTAGTCCATCATGGCTATGGTACACCTTCCCATCTGGGCCTACCCATGAAGATGTTTTCCTGCTCCGTTATCAAGAATCACAGTTATATAAATATATATTTCAAACCACGAAAACAAAAGGAACGAAAGAAAATGAACTGGAGATAAGAATCTTACTCATCATGGTGATGGTGGTGATCATCATGGTCATCATGGTGGTGGTCGTGGGTATGGTGATCTTGTGAAGCCATTGACTGAAGTCTGCTAAGGAGTTCGCTGTGGTTACTTGTGAGTGTACAATATGCAAACCAAGAACGCAGGGGATGAACCTAGGTGCTGACGGCCGAGGCACACGGAGGGCTTCTGTGGAAGAGGCAAGTGTGTTTTTGTGGTGGTTAGTGTTATTCTTAATAATTCGGGAAAGGCCAGGCTTTGACTAATTTGATGCCCTCGCTATTAAAAAAAACATTGATGAGTCACGAAACATTAGTATTTTTTTATTTTTCATATTGTACTTATCATTAATTAAATTTTTTATTTTTTATTTTAAAAATCATCTTAGTTTTATCTCAAGTCGATCTGGGTTTTAAACTGGATTAGATCAGCTCAATGCCTTGTACTAAATTTTTTTAACTCGAACTCTCGGTGAGTTGATTTGGGACTGTTTTATCTCAATTCCCGAATCGACTCACCGAGTAAGTTAGGCTCCGTAACCAGGGATAACCCAGCAACTCGGGCTCTTCTTCATCTCACTCACCCCAGATCAGGTCTAAGAACTGTGTTATGAAGCAGCAAATGAGGCTGAAGTGGACAGTGCCACAAACATGAAATTAGAAGAACGGAAGGAAGCCACGTGGACTTGAAAGGGCGGCCCACATAGATTAGAGATTTGTGTCTCGTCGGATGATGACAGTGGGCTTTCTTTATAGGCCTTTAGCTCCTCTTGAAGCTTCTTTTCTTGCTGCTGTCCGTTTTAAATTCATTTACTCGGACACAGGCCCAGAGCCCGAAATATTTTACAATTAGGAAAAATTATTTACATTGCCAAAAGTTAAATTTTATTCATATTTATCTTAAATTGTTCAGAACAATTTTTTTTATTTTTTTTTGTAGCATAGCTATTGAACTCTAGATGTGATATGGTTAAAGAGGCCAGGTTAGATTCATTGATACTGGTTGACTAAAAAAAAAACAATAAAAATTGATCTGAATTATATATATATAAAAAAACACAAGGCGTGTATTATAATTATCTTATATTAAAATGTTAAGAAACAATTCATGTGAATATAAACTATAAGAAAACATGAAAAATGTAATACACTTATTTCATATTGAAATTTTAAAAAGTAGTTCATGTAAATGTCGTCATATGCAGTTTATCTCACTTTGAAAAAATAAAAAAACAATACATGCTGATATAGACTATAAAAAAAATATGAGATATAAAGCGTATTATAATTATCTTACATTAAAATGTTACCAAAAAATTAAAATACAATTCATATAAATATAGAATAGAAAAAAATATATTATGTTTTTGCCCTCTCTTTTATGAACTGACTGGTAGAAACATTAGGCCCACGCCTTAACCACTCGACTAAATAACTTTGTTATGCTATTGTAGTATAGAAATAATATTTACATTATTAAGTAATCTCACTATTCAAGTCCATAGTGCTTATGAGTCTAAATGAATAGTACTTGAGTGGACAATAAATCCGCGAGTATATTTAGCTGTATAGATAATAATGTACATGCAAGTTCAAGTCCAAGGTTTTAATCAGCAATGTGGTTGAAATTATGCTGGCCCTGTATGTCACTATGTGTTTTGAGAAAAAAATTAAAAAATATATTTTTATTATTTATTTTAAATTAAAAAAATAATATTTTTAGATCATTTTTATATTTTGATGTCAAAAATATTTTTAAAAAATTAAAAAAATATTATTTTAATGTATTTTTAGATGATAAATACTTTAAAAAATAATATCAAACACACTCAACAACAATTAAGTTGTGTAAGAAAAAAATATTTTTTTTATAATTTCTTACGTGGAACGAAGCCTGCTCTGCATAATATTAAAGAGGTGTTTAGGAAGCAATCAACAAATGATTTTTGAAATTTGTTTTTGCTCTAAAATAAAATTTTATTTAAGTGTTTTTAGATTATTTTGATATGCTAATATCAAAATTAATTTTTTTTTAAAAATATTTTAATACATTTCTAAGTAAAAATTACTTTAAAAAATAATAATAATCACACTCTCAAGTACTTATTAAGTAGCTCAAACTGTTCTGAAAAACGATGCAGGGCATGCAATTTTTTTTTAAAATAAAATATATTTTTAAATAAAAATCAATTCAAAAAACAAGCGCTTTAAAAAACCTAAACACACATTTAATTAATATTTTCATCCCCAAAACCTTGTATCCTGTGATTCCTAACACCTGCTCTTAGCCACACCTGCTCTTAGCCACACCTGCATAACATTATCATCCACGCACCTAATCCAAGCCTGCTTCGTAATAGAAAATTGCTAAAAATCGTAAACTAGAAGCAAGGTCAGACAGGGTGGTCCGTTTGGCCACCCTGATAATTATCCTAACATATATATATATATATATATATATATAAAATAAAAGAGAGAGTGGTCCAACACTGGCCTTACATCAATGCTGGGCTTTATAGATAAAGCCAATATTTTTATCATGCTTTGTCAATTTATGCCAGCAACTCGTACCAATAATGAGGTTGCCGTGTTTTTCCACTTGAACCGACAAAAAGTTTCGAGACAGCCAAGCCGGCGAACCAGTGCTTTTGTTTCGACGTACTTTTAAATTCGAACCTCCTAGTTCTCACCAAGCACAACTGCTTCGGCCGCCACCAGAACTCAACTGCCCAGCCGGTAATTGACAGGGGTCATATTTTAAAGGGGAAAGAACAAATATAGCAACCAACTGTTTTGAGCTTTCTTAAAACCACCTTGTCTCATCGAATTGATGTAATGACTCGTCAATTTTGGTCGGGTTAAAATAAAATTTAGTTATTTTTTTTTAAAAAAATATATAATTTTAGTTTTTTATTTATTTAACTCGATCTATTCTCAGAGCCGGATTTAATCACTATAATCCTAATAAATAACGTACTTTCCAATTAAATCTTTCCTATAATCTCATGCTAACGAATTTATCCCATTGTAATTTGAATTTGGTCATTGGTTATGGTAAATTTGGCCTGGTCAACCTTTATAAAATTAAGTACATATATAATAAATCAAAACAAAACCACATATGTTTTTCTCGTTATTTCCTTTTTCTAAATTGGTTCACATTAATTGATGCTCTTGATTAATTTAAAATTACGGTGGCTATTGTTTTTAGATACTCTTAAAAATATATTTATCTTGAAAAAATTATTAAATTAATTGTGTTTTATAATGTTTTTTTTTATAATTTTGACGTGAGAACTAGAGAATATATATTTTTTAAGTAGAAAATATTTTACACCACAATATAAAACAAACAGTGAGAATCAATAGATTAGAATTAATAAATCCGATTAAAAAGGAGTGTGAACATCACAAATAAATCAACAAGTCTTTTCCGAGATGAATAAAAAGTCCAAAAATGCATTGGATCCTGGATATTATATGATCTTATCCGGTTTAATTAGTGAGGTAAAATCCCAGTTAATGATTGGAGGCTCATGATTATGGGTGGAGACTACTTTAAACCTTGCAATCAATGTATATCGCAGACCTTGATAGTCATAAGACTTTCAAGTGGAGCTAACGGATGATTTTGCTTTTCACGTGATATATCCATGATTTAAATATTTTTGAAAAAAAAATATTTTTTATTTATTTTAAATTAAATATTTTTAGATTATTTTCATGTGTTGATGTTAAAGATAATTTTTTTTTAAAATAATTTTTTTGATGTATTTTAAACAAAAAACACTTTAAAAATTAACTTCGATAATATTCCCAAACAAATATTTTGCAGGAGAAACCAAGTTATTCAACCCGAGCCAGCTTATAATGCTGTTCAAGGTCTGGTTTATGGGTTGCATGACTTAATTCAAACAATTTATTTTGTTTTCTTTTTTAAGTGAGTGAGATGATATTATTTTTTAAACAATTTTTTTATTTAATTGATGATTGATATACTAGATTAATTAAGTTAAATTCAGTAAACTGTATTAAGAACTTGTTTGATGCTGTGATAACAATTATTATTGTAGTAATGATTGTTTTTTTTTTTATTTTAAAATATATTGAAATAATATATATATATATATATATATATTAAAATTTATTTTTAACATGCTATTTAAAACACACACAAAAATAAAACTAAATAAAATAAAATAAAAAATCTCAAAAAAAATTAAATCACAAAAACAAAATGACGACGACGTGTTTTGTTTATAAAGCAGCAACTAAATTACAAGTCTATAAATTATAAGGAAAAAGAGAGAAAAAAAATCCTAAATTAAAAGCAATAGGGTTTTTTTTTAAGTTTTGATTTTTTTAATATTGAATATATCAGATTAATATATTTTAATATTTCTTAATTATTTTGATTTAATGATAAGAGAAACAAAAAAATTATTATTTTAATATATTTTTAAAAGATATAAATTTTTTAAAAATTTATATCACACCATTAAATATTACAAAACAAATAAACCGCGTGCCATTTTCACTGTAGCAATAGTAATAGTAATAATAATAATAGTAATAGTAATAGTAATACTAATAGTAATAATAATAATAATAGTAATAGTAGTAATAATAATAATAATGACTTAATTATTTTTTGTTCTTACTCTTCTGTGCTTTTTTTCTTTCTCCCGATAATTTGATAATATTTTTTTTTTCCGGTTATAGCAATAATGATTGTTTTTGTTTTTTTTATCTTTTGTTAAAATTTCTTGCATGTTTTTAGTCTTTCATTGTTTTTTTCCTTTCATTATTAACATAATAATAATAATAATATCAATAATAATAATAATTAAATTGTTTTGCGTGCTTGCGCTTTCTTTAATGTTCTTTTTCCCTCCGGATAATTTCATAATGTTTTTTTTTACAGTAATAGAAATAATAGTTTTTTTTTTTTTTTTTTTTTTTTATCTTTTGTTAAAGTTTATAAGATGTTTTTAGGCTTTCATTTATTTTTGTTTCTTTCATTATTAACATAATAATAATAATAATAATAATAATAATAATAATAATAATAGTGATTATTATTATTATTATAATAATAGTGATTATGTATTCTATTATTATAATAATAGTGATTATTTATTCTTTCATAATAATAATAATAATAATAATAATAATAATAATAATAATAATAATAATAATTCTTTAATTGTTTTTTCTTGCTTGCTGTTTTGTTTATGCTTTTTATTTTTTTCCCTCGGTATAATTTAATAATTTTTGTTGTTTTTATTCTAGCGGAAATAATAATTTTAAATGTTAAGACTTCGATGTTGCTATTTCCCTATTTTTACTCTGTCTGTTAATTGATTTTTTGAATTTTATTATCTGCACAATAATGATTTCAGTCATTTATTTTTTTTCTTATTCAAATATGTTGCTCTTTTTTTTAATGTTAATGCGCGCCCTTTTGTGATTGTTTATGACGCAATACCTATATTCTAAAAAATATAATCTATGCTTACGTGACAAACTTAACTCAAAATTTTAAACATTTTATCTTTTAATCTATAATTTTTATTTACTTATATCATATAAATTTATCGTTGTACATTTAATTATGTTAAATTATATACAAAAAAATACCCGCGGCAACGCGCGGGCAATTATCTAGTACATAAAATACAGCGTCTTGTAAATATAAATTTAAAAAATAAAAGATATTATTTAAATATTTTATTTTTCAAAATCATCTTCAAATATTATTTTAAACCGACACCAAGCCAACTAATGAACGCGACAAGCTAAACGGGACGAGAATTTGGCAAGAAACGACAGAAGAGAGGTAAAATTGAAAGGGTAAAACAGTAAAGTGACCACACATTCCAAGCCAGCCACAAAATCTCCCCTCAAACAAAGGTATCCCCACCACAGGATCCCATGTCTCCTCCCCTCCACGAGACCCTCTCCACTTCTCCTCTACCTCTCCTCCCCCCTCCACCACCACCCTCTCTCTTTTTCTCTCTTTCAAACATTTTTCATACAAATTACAATTAAAATTAAAAAGAGAGAAAAAGCGATAGAAAAAAGATTTAAAATTTAAATTAAATCGAGAAAGTGAAATCTCATGACAATATACAGAGAAAGAAAAAAAGAAAAGAGAGGAAGGCCAAATCTTAGACTTTTCTGCTGGTATGTTTGATCTTATCCGTTTCTTTTTCTTTAATTTTAATTTTTATGAGAAATATACTTTTTGTCTTGAATGCCGGAATCGTTGAATTTTTTTTTTTTTTTTGCAGAAAACTACATTGTTCTGTCCGTATACCAGAGATCTACTGCCATAGCCCAACGTATGCAAGGTATTCAATGCTGTTTCACTTTTTTTTTTTTTTTTTTGATTGATGATGATATATAAATCCTAATATTGTTGAAAAATTGTATAACATTTAAGCTGAAACTATTAATATTTACTGCTAAAAGAAATATATAAGAAACATTCAAGAGTACAAGGAGGAAAAAAATTCACATCCCTATGCTAAGAGTATCTCTTTTATTTATTTATCCATGTATTATCATTGATATTTTATACTATTTAATCCGGTAAATTAGTCTAATAATTTCTCCATCAAATTATTGATAAAGTTAGATTGTAAATTAATTGAATGAAAGTTAAGTTAATATAATTTATTTATATTACAAATAAACTTGATCAACTCAATAAAATTCAATTGAAAAGAAAAAAAGGTACTAATAAATATTAAAAAATTACACTTACACACCAAAATAATCTAAAAATATATAAAATATATTTTTTAAAAATCAAATATCCATAAAACAATGATCCCACCGTCTGCGCCAAAAAAACTTAAATAAAATACACCATGAACCGGCTTAAGCCACGACATGAGCCGGGCTATGATCTTGCTGTTGGCGTGATGGACCGCGCTAAAAAACATAAATACATGCCTTTTGACGCGCGGTGTACCGCGTTAACAGGGACCTCACATATCACAGGCTTCTCACGGCATTTCTTTATTCTACGTTTCCCGATAAACCGTGCACAGAAACCAGAACAAAAGATGTTTCTAATCCTTGAATTCTTCTCCCAAGTAACCGCACTATGATCGCACTATGATCTGCAATATTTTTTTTTTAATTCAGCCAAACACTGCTCTGCACAAACATGGGATTGGGGTATTTTTCTTGATTTGATTGTCTCAGGAGCTGTTCCTGTTTGTCATTTCTAGTATCTTTAAACCTTGCAACTGATTTTAATGGAGGGTAGATACAGCAATGGCGGCGATGACGGCAGTCGCAACAGAATAACGCTGCTGGATGCAATTGAAAAAAGCAGAGATAGAAGGACCCTTGAGACAATATTGAGCATGGAAAAACAGCCGGGTCAGGCAAATCGGACACTACTGGATATAATCCGGGATGAAGAGAGCGGCTCGTTATTTGGACACAAAGACAAAAAGAGCTGGAAAGCTTTCAGAGACAAGCTCCGTTTGAAGCGTGCCGGTTCTGCTTGGACATCTTCGGTTCATACCCCTACTTCCGATATCCCTATCCCGGTGGAAAACAGGTTTCGCAATTCTAATATTAATAACGCTTCCTCCAGGTCCTTGATGACACGCCGTAATTCCGTGCGGTTCACCACCGTGTCGTCCGCTATACCGCCCGAGTTGGAGGAATCGGATGATAACTCGGGGATGGGTCCGAGCTCGAGGCCGCAAATGACTCGCCGGAGTTCAACTCGGTTTGGTTCAGCCATTCCTCAGGTTCAGTCCGAGTCAACTCTCTCTGGTGACTCGGATGGGAACATTCACGCGGTGGACGATGGCCCGCCTTCCCGGAGATTTCGGCCGCAAATCTCGCGGCACAATTCGACTCGGTTCCCGGTTGTCGATCCAACCCAGTCAGATGAGAATGATTTAGATCCTTCAGCACTTGAGGGCACGACACGCCTGGGCACTGCATTGGCAGAGGAGAGACTGTTGTCGGCGAGGGAGGCAGTGGCAGCACAGGAGGCTGCAGAAGCAGCTGCACAGGCGGAAGCTGCAGCTGCGGCGGCATCCGAACAAGAGGCCGAGGAAGGGGCAATGCCCATGCCCGGGAATATGGAGACGCAAGAGCCGGTGAGGATGTCATTGATGGATTTGTTAGAGGAGACAGATAGGCAGATGGGGTTTGAGGGGTCTAGATATACAATGGGGGATCTTGAGGCATGTGACGAGGACGATGACGACGATGATGAGGAGGGCCGCGGTGATGGTGGTGCTGTTATAGAGTATACTTGCTGCGTGTGCATGGTTAGGCATAAAGGTGCAGCCTTTATTCCTTGTGGGCATACATTTTGCAGGCTGTGTTCAAGAGAGCTTTGGGTTCAAAGGGGTAATTGCCCTCTATGCAATGGTTTCATCTTGGAAATTCTTGATATATTTTGAGGACTCGAGACAAATTCATGTAAACTTCTTTGCACCTGTCTTGTTGAGTTTGAAATGGGAAGTGAGAAACACTATAGATTAGAGGTCTCTCATGGTTCGACAGAAGATTGGAAAACGAGTTGCTGGTAGCTTTGGCATTTTGCCCAGTTGAGTGTTTTTGTATTTTGCAGAAAATAAAAGAAAGATAGAGAAATACAGTCACATGTTTATCCTGAATTTTGATGTAAATGGTACTTGTTAGTGTAATCTCTGTTTAACCATAAACATGGATAACAGGATCGAGCTTTGTTAATCATCACATTCAAGTAATTAAAGAGTCATGATTGTTCCTCTCCCAGTGTGCTCAATACTGTGATGTTCAACTCTTTCGTGTTTTGTCAGGTATGGAGTTATTGGATTGAGCCTTCTAGTTTCCTTGTGCATTATCCATATTGGAACCACCTTCATTTCATACCTGCTCAATTTTTAATATCATTTCACTTTCAGGTGTTTAATGAAATGAACAGTCTCTTGCAAGCACCGTGCCTTTGAGCTGGCAAATGTTGATGTTCTGCGTTTTAATTGGAGCTGTTAGCATGCCCATCGCCGTTGCCCTAAAGCTCATACCTGTTGAAAGAGAGAATCCTAAGCACCATGATGGCTATGATGCTCCTCCCGCTGGTCCAGACCAGGCTTAAAAAGGAACCTTCCTCTTTCTCTTTTTCTTCTCAAAAAATCTTTGACTATTTAACTTGTAGGACAGTTAAATTGTTTTTTCCAAGTGAATAGACCTAGAGTATGTATCTTCTCAAAAAATACATACACTAGGTCTTTGAAATTGTTTTCCTCGTTTTGGGGTGATGATGTGCTGAAACCCACTTACTGCAAATACGTACAATCGATCTTTTCAACCATGTTAATGGCCTATTCACTTGAAGAACAAACTCCATGGTGCTGTGCTCCTGTGTTCAATGCCAGCTTTTCTGATTTCATATGTTTTTCCTTCAATTTCATTGACCTTGGAAATTATTGAGCATATAATCCCTTGGGTAATGTCACTTGCAAAAACGAAAGGTTGAGGTTCCATGCATCACAAGTCCGACCTTTCTGGAGGATAGGATTTCCTCGAATCCAGTACATTTTCTAGAGGATAGGATAGGATTTTCTAGAATCCAAAAAAAAAACCGTCTCTGCCTGTTTCCGGATGGGCTAAACATTTCTCAAAACGCAACCACCACAAACAAGTGCCGCATCTCATAAAGCATCAAATTGATGCCAGTCCAAATGTTTAGATTACTTTGTAAACATCTGGTGCCGGGTGCTACTTTAGTTTTTGTAAAATGAGATGAGATGGTGCCTCTGTAGAAAGAGCTCAGTCATTAGCCCCATCAATGAGAGCTTCCACCAAGAAAGAGTCTTTATTCAAGCGGGGCAGATGCCGCGTATGTGACTTCAAGCCTTTAATTCAATAGTTAATTTCATCGGAAGGAAGATAAAATGTAATGGCAGTAGCCTGCAGGCAAGGTCCCATGTATTTACTGAATCGTGTTCTGGCCACTATAAATGTGCTTGAAAACTCATTTATTTCAATCTGAATGGAGCCTACTTGCCCGGCCATTTTCTTTTCATCATCTTTGTCATCAAGCCAAGCACACACTCGGGACAAAACAGCAAAATACGGAGCAGTCACTTGTTTTATGTATTCGTTCATGGAATCTTACAACTAGATTTCTGGAATGTATTCATGATCCCTCACAGTTTCTTGCAGATACATAATAGCTATCAACTTCAAATCATCAAATAACCCACAATCACTTGTTTTATGTATTCGTTCATGGAATCTATCAGCTAGATTCATGTGAATGACATGGGGAGGCGAGCGAAATGGGAGCAGCCGAAACCGCAAGAACGGGGTCGTGGGAGGACAATACAAGCGTCGTTGTCGTGCTGCTAGACGATGTAATACGATGAAAATTTAGGCATTATATACACAGGTACCCAATATAAATTATCACAGCAACTCTTTCCTCTATGATGTGAGCTTACAAGTTACAGGACAGCAATAGGTAAACAATTTTACACTGAGTAATGCCTTTCTAGTATAAATATTTAGTGTTTGTGTGCAGGCAACCATTAAAACAACAAGAAGCTTTTATCCCATGTATCATATTTCTCCAAAAAAAAAATTTAGGAACTCATTTGTTCTTAGTTCATCCCACTATCTTGCAGAGGGTTTGCAGAGGGTAAAGAAATTGCAATGCTTTCACCAATATATGAAAGCAGTCAATCACTAACCAAATCTATTCAAATGGAAGCAAACGAACGTTTAGTTTGTGTGTACCGGATAGGGCATTTATCAGGCTGCCTCACTATGTAAATTTGATCCCCAATTCCACTGCGTGAGTCCTGGTTCCGGTGCCACGTCCATAAAGCCCAAGTCTGGTTCTTCACCTGCAATTAACATTCAAGCCTGAGACCTTGGAAAAAGATTGCAGTACCGCAAATGTGGCAGTGGGATTGGGCAGTAGGATTCCTGAGATTCACTTTGGTCGATATGTATCCTGCATAAGTTCTATCAAATGGTCTTGAAAGTCCTTGGTACAAGGAGAACATGACAGAACATGTTTTCTCTGCAAATGTTTTTCATCCTTCTCGATGGTATCAGAGCTAAAAACTATGGGATTTGAATCCACCCCATGAAACCTCCGGGAGGAACATCATTTTTTATGCATTCAGTTTATCAATAAACTTGCCTTCAGCCACAACTACTAACATTCTTTTGTTACATGGAAGAATTTTTAAGGGCATGCCCTTCGATGGGGTCAAATTGGAAACTGGCAATATGAATCGATACTTGAAAGAGACATGGTCATGCAGGGAGAGAGAGGGGTACCTCTAGAATTCCGTGGCCGAAGCTACTTTCCCGGAAAGCACTATAATCAGGCTGTTTGTCCCAGCAAAACTGACCGGCTGCTGGGCCAGTCGTAAAGTTGAAGGCACAAAAGCCACCGATGTGTTGATCAGGAGTGGTTGTCGGGTCTGGACAGTTACCAGGTTCATCAGCGTGCACAACCGCCATCTTTTCTCTGTTGCCTCCATCTCCGACCACAATATGCACAGGACCACATGGATCTAATGTATAATTATAAACTCGATTTGACCTCTCGTAGGCATGAACCTGGTCATGATCAGAGAACAGATAGAAGTGCAGAAAAGTAAATGACCTTAATAACATCAAATACAACACTACTTTGGAAATCGTATGCAGGGAATCAAGAACAACATTAAGCAAATTGTTCAAGATATATAGAAGACACAGAAAAAAGAATCGGGAGTAAATATGTAAAGATTCCAATTTATTCAGCTGAAACTTTTTACGATTTTTTTCTCATAGCATTTCAAATGAGTCAAATCGATCCAGTTTATATGTTGAATCTTTCAATTTCTTTTGTAGTTTCGGGATAATTCATTTGGAAAACAGAAAATAAGCAGTTCTCATCACTTACATGTCCATTGAAGACTATATCAACAGCATATGAGTAAAGCAATTCTTCCATGGCCACCATCATACACTCCGCCTCTCTGTAATGGGCATTGTAAGAACTATACCAAGGTGGATGCCATACTGCTACCAGCCATGGAGTAATAGATCGATCAACATTAGCCAAGTCTCTCTCCAGCCACTTATACTGATCAGCTGTAAGAAGAAACCAAACCATACAGATAAACAATGCGGCTTCTTCAATTACTTCTACAAATCGAAACTTAACATTTTCCAATTGTGTTTCTCAATAAATTGAGTTGCAGCAGCAGAACACCAGATAACTAAATCGTCATGGTATCAAGGATAAAAGAAAATCCACCGTACGTACATGATTTATGATAAGCAATGTACGCTCCAAGCATGACAAAATGTATGCCTCCCGCATTGAAGGAGTAGTAGAATGTAGATGATGATCCACTTTCTTTAGCTGGGAACGCAAAACGAGAGCTGTAAGCCACAAATGTTTGGTTCTCAACTTGTTTTTCTATTTCATGGTTTCCTTCCACCACCATTAATGGAACCTTGGAAACTAAAGGCTGCATGAACCTGTAAAAAACTCACAAATTAAACATTAACAATACAATCCCACTAGCAAATTGCAATAAAAGTGAAATCAAGCTACACACATACCTTCCCCAGTAATCCCAACGAGGCTGGTAAGTTTCATGGATAGGGGAGTCAGGAAATGCGCAAGAATAGCAGTCAGAGCCAGTTCCATTTGTAAGATACAAATTTGCATAAGTTACATCTCCAACCAATAAAGCAAGTTGAGGATCATTACTAATAACATGATTGATTGTGGTACTTGTGTTATATGTAAGACCAAGATCGCCCATAACAGCTATTCTTTTCGGATAGCTATTTGGACTCGAAACTGGCATCGTCTTAAAACTATAAACACCACTCAATGCACCTATCGAAGGATCTCCACATCGATAATAGTATAATTTGTCAGGTTTTAACCCTGCGAACACCAACAAAACAAGAAGTTAAGAGATTAAACAAGAATTTACACCATTTTCCACCGATGGAATAGCAGATAATATCTACCCGTGAGGCGAGCATGATGGATGATGCCAGAAGTGTAGTTCTGAAGACCTTCAAAAGGATAAAGCTGACTGTAAACAAGGGAATAGCCCTTTGCTTCATGATTTAATGGATTCCTTGATGTTCCATATCGAACAACGCTCGCAACACTTTTCGGGTCTAATGGTGTGATGTTCTTATCATGGTTACTAATCTGAAATTCTCCTGTAAAAAACATGGAAAACGCTTAAAAAAGACTCATGATCGCAGCGTCAAACGGTTCCTATATGATACTATTAATTACAAATTAAAGAAATTAAGACAGGCAGGAATATTTCATGATTCATAATTACCCGTGATCCATGAAATCCAAACAGAGTCATAAGTGGTAGAGAGAGACACAGAAATCTGCTCGGGCTGGAAACCTTTGACTCGGCGGCGAACCCGGGGATCGGTGTCAGGCAAATCTACGGCGTTGCCACGCAAACTGACGTCAAAAGGGGCGGTATGGGGCGCAAATGGGCCATCCAAAGTTGACGGAATGTCATTACTCCCAACCTTGTTGCCATGAACAGCAAAAGATACGAAAGAATAAGAACATATTAGCACCGCCACCACTTGTAAAATGAAATTGAAGAATCCCATGATTACTAGACACCAGAAATTCGATCCATCGCAACCAGGTTTAAAAGCTTAAGACGGAGATGGAGAGAAAGAGAATAATGAAGTTGCCGGGAGGGAAGATTCAGACAATCTGATGTTGACGAGGGTGATCGTGTTGTTTTCAGACAGTTAGAAAGCCGTTATGGAGAGGAAAGACAGATTGCCTGTCCTGGGCGTGTGGCTTGTCTGGGTTGTGAGCGTGAACGTTTCTGACAGGGCAGGAGCTTTACACGCAGCTTCTGTCTCGAAGCTCAGATGATGCCATGCCAGGTGCGACGAAATTCTATATTCCAGGTTGCTAGCCTCGCTTTACTAGCACGAGAGCATCTTTTTTGTAATATTCTTGTCATTCCATCCTATCCCCTTTTCCATGTTTAACTTCTAAACCAATCATGCATGTTATTCATATCAGGGTTGGGCATTAAAAACAATAATTCAAGTCTATTTTTAATTTAAAAAAATCATTTTCCTGTATAAATTATAGAATAAAATAAACTATATCTTAGATCTTATTTAATAATTTAAATTTCAAGGTGGGATAAATTTTTGACATGATTTCAAAACTCTATTAACCAAGCAATTATAAATTTGAATGTTTTGTCTATTTGATAAAAAATAAAAATTTAAAACATAAAAAACTTTCTCTTGAGCAGGGGTGTTAGAAAATAATATAAATTATATATTGAAATCTCCTGGTAACTTCAATTTTTAGATGAGATATATTATTTAACAATAAATATATTTTTATTTTTATTTAGTACACCACACTTTATAATTATCAAAATTAATTAATTATCTCTAATAAGTTGCTGGTTGATTAATTTCATGTGAACCATACAAGCACGCAACAAGTTTAGGGTTTTATTAGTTGTGGGGACAAAAAAAATGGAATTCTAAACCGAAGCTATACATTAAAGTATGATTTCTTTTTATATTTGCAAATGTATTTAAAAATATATTTGATTTGAAAAAAAACAAATTATTTTAGTATTTTTTTATGATTTTGATGTGCTAATATAAAAAAATTATTTGTAAGTGAAAAATACCATGCACCACAATATCAAATACACTCTAAATATATTTGCTATATTCATATATTTATTTTATTTAAGAAAAAAAATGTTATTAACGGATAAAAGGAGACTAATATTTGATAAACTATAAAAAAATCAAATTAAATTAATGATTATTCAGCTTAAAGACAATTTCATAAAAGTATTAAAATCACATTGCAATTAATTTAATAGTTCCCAAATGAATTAAGAAAGAAGAGTGTCCCCTTGGATTCCTAATTTCAGAAGCTCTAAAAGTAAAGCGTGCGCCCATTATTCCTCATGATCACATCAACTGCAGCCAGTCTTCTTGACTGCCACAAGAGGAGGAGCAGCGGCGGCAGCAGGGCCACTCAATGTGCCACCATCCCTTTTTGTCTTAAACAGACACAAAACACTGTATTTTTTAAAACTTTTGATTTTTTTTTTTATTATTTTAAATTATTTTTTTGTTAATATAAAAAATAACTTTAAAAAATATCTTTAATACTAACAAACACTTACTCTCTAACTCTTGTAAGAAGCTCCACGAAGAATAATAATCGGTGTCATGTTTTACCATGTGGGCAGCCATTAAAATTAAAATAAACTCTAGCAAGTTGCTGGCTGATTAATTTAAAAAAGAATTGAGGAGGGTTTTTTTATTTTTTATATGAACACGAATGTCTTCTTACAAATCATTGGGGGCGTAGATGTTTTTGCATTTTTTTTTCCGAGTTATTTTACTTTTAAATGAATATTAAAAATATTTAAATACCATAATATCAAATATTTTTATAACTGTCCTGGAGGGGGTATTTTTATTGGTTCTTTTTTTCAAGACCATGACATTGTGTTTTAAAAGTATAAAATTAAAAAAAAATTACTCTAAATTAAAAAAATAGTATTTTTAGATTATTTTTATCTGTTAATGTCAAAATTAATTTTTTTAAAAATAAATAAATAATATTATTTCAATATATTTATGAATAAAAAATACCTTAAAAAATAATCTCAACTATAAATTCAGATATTAAGTAAAATTAAATTTATTTCTCTTTCTAATTTAAATATTAAAAAGAAAAAGAAAAGTAGCTTCCATCCTTCATCACCACCACCATCACATCATTATCGAATTATATATATATATATATATATATATATATCAAATAATCAAATAAAAAATCATTAATTTAAAAAGAATGGAGGATATTTTTATCTTTTTTCTCGTTAGTTTTTTAAATGAATATTAAAAAGGAGGGGGCATTTTTATTGATTTTTTAAGTAGAATTAAATATAATTCTGTCTTTCAGTAATTTAAATATTAAAAAGCAAAAATATTGCTTAACATCACCATCACCATCACCATCAACTCATTATAATATTTCATCATCGCATATCTATTTATCAATATAAAAATAAATAAATTAAGAAAACAATTTTTCTGAGCTTTTCTCCAAGACTCGTTTTCTTCCTCGCAATAAACAAAATTTCTTCTCTCCAATTCCTAGCACGGGTACACTACATCAAAACCAGAACCCTAATTGTTGATATTATTCCGGCCAGGTTTATCGATCCAAAATCTAAATCTAAATCAACCACAATCCGCGACAAATCTAGGAATGTTGTATTTGGAATTCCTACCATCTTCACAGAACATGGATAGGAATGTTGTTTTTGGAATTCCTCACAGAACATGGATGAAGAAGACCAAGGAAAAACAAAACATGCATTTTGAGTATGAACGACACAAGTTGGCATCACAGATAGCAAAACAAAATGGATTGTCCAGAAGGACCACAACATTAGTGAATCAAAGATGATTGGTGCCTGCCAAAACTTTTAATGGAACTATCCGATTTTCAAAGACAACCTTATAATCATCTAGATAATACTCATCCTGAAAGAATGTTCTTCCTCCGGCAACCTTGCAGCGGTCGATGACTGTAATCTGCTTATGTGAAAAGTGCATCCAGATTAACTAGAAATCAAACAGGCTGGGTGCTTTCACTCCATATTTAACACAATTTCATCTCTAGATAAATAAATCCAGAACCGCACCTTAGCACAACGGAATTCAGAGAATGCACTTACAGGGCAGTTTCGAAGCCGATAGAACATTCAGATCTAAAGCCAAATGTTTTTCACTCGTCTTAATACCAAGAAACTATGTATAGAACAACAGCCATGGACACCTAAAATGCTATTTGGAAACACAAGCACTTTGAGGTGATTTTTGAATTCGAAGAGCATCTTGAACAAAAGAAAAGAAACACTATCAACTTCTGTACTTTGAAGGCCGGGAATAGTATAGCAAAATATTCCACCTTTGAACACAAGTGCTTGTGTTTGGAAAGTTTGGAAATACACTTGTCTAATCAGCCCTTGGTTCTCATTATTGTAATACTCCCTTTCCCTCCTTCTGTGCGAATTTTGGTTTTGCCAACAACAGGTTTCCCAGAGAAAGCAGACATGGGGTAAACAACAGGATCTTCATCCTTTTGCTTTGATTTTGATGGCGGTGGAGTACGAATCCGCTGGTTTATTTCATTTAAAGTAACATCTCCGTGCACCCCGCAGGGTTTGATGAAAGCAAACGGATAGGCAACAGAAGTAGCTAGCTTAGTAGGTGTCTGGATGAAGGACTTCGTACCTGAGGATATATAAAGGCACAGTTACTTCTATTTTTTTATATAGAAAAATCCCCAACAAAATCAGGAAAGTAATCCAGGTATCTCCAAGATATAAATAACATTCTGAATACCACCATGAATGTTATAGTTGTATGGTAACTTCTATGCTTTGTCTTGCTCTCTCTTTTCCTCCTTTGTAGGCAGGACACAGGAGCCAGAACAACGAAAGGTAAATTTGTCATACTATAATGACCTCGGAGAAGAGCTTCCAAGTCATCAAAGGAACAATGGTAGAACATATTAAGCTCAGAAGATACAAGCAAGAAATGGAATGTTTGATAAAGAAAGACACCTTTAAAAACAACATTTCGAGGTGTTCGAGTAACACGCTTTTGAACCATGCTAGCTTCGAACTCAGGAGGATCATTGCAGAAATCTACAGAAGCAAACGAATATTAGACACTTTACAGAATACATGTGGAGAAAAGAATGCTTAATAAAGACGGACCCGGACACTTTCTGAACTAGAAAATTGATTTCATACCTGAAATATCAATTTGAATATCAGATGCTCCAGGGAAACTCCTGAGTTGACATGACAAAACAATCAGATTGTAGTTGAATAGTAATGAGGTGTAGAAGACTTGGAAGTTAGAAGTAACATACATATCATTGGGACTGAAATGCATTTCCGAGTCATTAAAACAGTCTGCAATCCAATGCTCAGATGACTGATCCAGACCATTGTAACAGGAGGCAGACATATCTACAAAAATACACCACACCATGATTAGAAAACCTAGTGTGCAGATTCAAGTTCATATCTCTGTTTTAGCACAGAATTTGCAAGAGATGAACCTTGATAACCAGAATCCCACTGTGATGCTCGAGGGAAAACTTCTTCAAGTGACTCTTCTGTCTCCTAAAGATAGAACCAAAAACAAAAAAATGTGGGAATCTCCAACAGGGAAATCCATTCTCTAAAGTACATAGAGTGCACCTTTTTACTCCATCATAAATATATGGAATATGAAGTCAGAGAGAGAAAAGATGTTCAACTAGCTCAATCCTAGATTTCCGACAAATCTAAAAACTGCACTGTAGGTTTCACTCCATCATAAATAATATGGAATAGGAAGTCAGAGAGAGAAAAGATATTCAATTATCTCAATCCTAGATTTCCAACAGATCTAAAAACTGCACTGTAGGCAATGTTCTCAAAGCTCCACACCCATTTCATTAGAACTAAGATTAACAACATAAAATTCAAATTTCACATTCTTCAATCACCAGTCAGGTCACAATGTTCCCAGGGAGAATCCTAGAGCTTGAATATCAACTTGGAGGTCTTGAATTCAAATTCAATGGGTTGAAGGTAGAGGGCTGATGAGACAGAGAAGCACTACATCTCAAGCCATTGACCTCCCAATATACAACTAGCAAATTAAAATAAGAACACGGTTTAGTCATGATATATAGATAAGCAACACTTACATTTGATTTTAAAAATACAGAAGTTAAATCTTCATCACAGAAGGGGGAGTCTTCTACATGAGTGTCAAACTGTAGCCGACGTCTTTTAAATTGCGAACAAGTCTCCCTCTGTTCTTCT
The DNA here is from genome assembly GCA_009078335.1 of Salix brachista. Taxonomy (NCBI): domain Eukaryota; kingdom Viridiplantae; phylum Streptophyta; class Magnoliopsida; order Malpighiales; family Salicaceae; genus Salix; species Salix brachista. Next base: position 17,870,825 of record CM018573.1, read on the forward strand.
GGTTCCTTGTTCATGTTATCTGACATCCACTCTTTCAAATTAAAAAAGAATAAAAACTACCAATTAAAATAAACAAATGTAAAAAATAACACTGGAAAAAAATATACAAGGGGGGCTAACACCATACTATCATGATTAACATGGTAAGCCAAATCCCCACAAGCCTTAACCGGAGTTGTTTCATCAAGCATGTAGGAAAGATCTTCGCCATTCAGAGCCACTTCATTCCATAAACGTTGAGACACGTCTATAAAAAATAACAAGAGCAACTAAACATCAGCAACTTCATATATCTTCTCTTAAGAACATAATAGGAGGCACAGCAGCAGCAGCAGCAGCTTACCACCACTGGGATCTTTTTGGAAACAGTAATCCTCACCTTGCCAACCCCAATGTTCCCCATTGCCACTTCACAAAGCAAAGAAGATCACAGATTCAGGATTATGCATATACATTTCTAAGATCTTGACAAGAAGCATAGGAAAATGGAGTCAACGATAGGTAAGATATATCACAGGTTAAGAAGAACAGCAAAAGCAGTAAAAGTAAAGCATAATCACAATCACACCGAGCAAAATCAAACCCAAAATGGAAAAAAAAACACATCAGCAAGATAAAACAAAACAGCAAACAGTAGCAGAAGATAGCATATATAGTAAGGAAACAGAAATGGTAAAAATAAAATTGCAGCAACTGGATCAAATTTGCAGTGCAGAATAAAGGAACATAACCATCGCCTGGATCTCTTATAGCCCAGACGATAACATTATATCATAATCTTTTTTAGGTATATCTGCTATTCAACATAGATTTAGCATCAAAAAGCAAAAAAAAAAAAAAAGACCACCAAAACATTCAGAGCCCATTACCATCATCATCTCTCAAAATGTTACAAGATAAATCTACCACACCCAAAAGTTCATAGAGAAATAAAATAATGTAGCAAATCAAATCAAATCAAATCTTTTCCAATACAACTAAAAACACGAAAAGAAAAAAAAAAACAAATAAAAGTGAAAGTCTGTGAAAACCCATCTCACAAAACCAGCATTTAATCACTCAAAAACAAAAACTAACAATAAAACTAAAACAAAAAATAAATGCATTTTGATCTAAACCCAGAAAACAAAAACAAAAAAATAGTAATTTACTTGACATTGTTATAATCCATCGCCTTCTCTTCTCTTTTCTCACTTACAACTACCATAAAAGTAGCCGTTACAGAAATAGATCGACAGAAAACTAAATAAATAAATATTATCAACTACTCGAGTAGCAGTCACAGTATGTTCTTGTTCTCTGCTTGAGATGTGTGCTCTCTTTTTCTCCCTTTCTCTCTCCCTGTCTCATCTTCCGACTCTTTCTTCTTTGTATTTATTGCATCGAACGAAGTCACGAAGTCACGAAGTAGGAGTCCGTTGCATCTACACTCTCTCGCACTCGCTCAATGGAAGGAGAGTCTCACGGTTTTTATTTTTATTTATTATTTATAAATAAAATAAAACAGCAAGAAAGAAGTGGACCACGACAGGACAGTACCGGACCCTCTCACTAAAGAAAGTCCGTTCCTCCCGGGATTATATCTGATTATTTCCTTTTATTACTTATCAACAGTAGTCCACGTTTCTTCCCCAAAATAAAAATTTATGCCATCCTCTTTCGACCCCCACTTGTCTATTTGTTATATAATATAGTAATTAAACCCGATTTAGACTGATAGATTAACATGGTAATTCCAGATTTAATTTTATTTTTGGTCCCATAAGATAATCTTTTATTTTAATAAAATAAAATAAAATGTGGAAAAAAATAGTGTATGAAACCCAAATGGGCATGATAAAAATGACTGTTATATTATATTCATGGGGGTTTTCCTATGCTTTCACCACGTCAATAGTCTAGCGCGTGTGTAAAAAAACAATGTTCAGTTTTATTGCAGTCATGCACTCCACATGAGTTTTTTTTTTCTTCTTTTAAAAAATAGTTGGAGACATCCCTGAAATCACAATTGTAAACACATGAACCGACGAGTTGATTTAAAATTTGGTTGGCTAAATTAATGAAAAAATAAATAAAAAAGCTTGTCAGGTAATTTTGTTAAAAGTTTTAGTAAATTCTTGGTTTGACTCGATGAACTTGAGTTTGATTGGTCAGCGTGACGTGATAACAAATAATTTATAATCTAAATAGTAGATCTTAAGTTCGAGTCAGGGTGTGTATTTCTTGTAAGAGTCTAGACAGTCAGAGTTTTCTCACATAAAAAACTTGAGTTTGACTGGATTAAAATTCAACAATCAGTTTATTAAATTTAATATTTTTTTTTTATCAAAACTATATATTTTTTAGAATAAGCTTTCTGGCCGGGACACGAGGAGCAATAAGGCGCGTTGGTTTGGCAATGTGAAAAGGAGAGTAGGGTATGGTGGTCTTAATTGGGAACGTGACATTACCTTTCCAAGCGGTGTAGTGGGGATGAAAAAAAGTTGACAATGCAATAGAAACTGGCCAAATTATTAAACAACAAAAAAATATCTTTGCCTTTTCACCTAAAATAATGTGGATTCATCGACAAATCGTGGAAAATTCTCTAAATTTCTGGTGGAACCATTCGAGAAATCATTTTCATTTTCATTTTCATTCTAAATTTCTTCTGCTATTAATGTTTTTGTTGGTGTCATTATCATTTTCAATGATAAAATTGTTAATAATTGTGGATAAAACTAGGTGTTCTTTGGTAAATTGAATGGATTTTCTTAGGGTATGATTTGGAAGAAATTTGTAGATTTTCTTTAGGTGTTTTGAATAATAGTTTGATGTGGATAAATAAATGGTTTTAAATTGTAATTAATGATATTCTATAAGTTATAGTTTAAGCATTAATTAAAATGCTATATTATTAGCCCATGTCAACAAATCCAAAAAAATCAATTATGCTGGAAAGCTAAATAAAAACAATCATTTTCTTAAGTACTCAAATTAATGTAATTATTGTGAGCTACCTTTTAAAATATTTTATGATTTTATCTGGGCACATTATTATATTTATTTAATGGTTATTCCATATTAATAAAAAGAGAAGATTAGAAGAAACTTTTTGAGTGGTGAAAATAATGGATTGAAAAGAGATCTTGAGTTTGATTATTTAAAGTGTTTATTTTTCATATCACTTTTATTTTATATTATTGAATTTTGTAAACATAAATATTATTATTTAAAAGTATAGTAATCATAGTGATCTCCTTGTTATTACATTATAAATGAGAAATAAAAGGTAAAAATATAATTAATTTCCTGATTTTCTAAATGAATAAAATTTGATTTTCCTTCTCGTAAAGGGACAAATTTTCAATATCCAATAAGTTGGGTTAATCATATTTTAGGTTTGAAACTTACATGGAAAAAAAAAGTTAATTGAAATTCTTTTAAAATCAACATCAATGTTAATCCTTGGGGAAAATAAATAGTTACATTAATTTAGCTTTTTAGAAAGGTGATTATTTCCATTTCATATCCCTGTTTTTACTAGTGCCTGTTTGAGAGTGTTGTTAAAATTAGTTTTTAAAGTGTTTTTCATTCAGAAATTCATTTAAAATAATATTTTTTTTACATCAGTACATGAAAATGACATAAAAACACTATTTTTTAATTTAAATTACAAAATAATAGATAAAAAAACCCCATGTGCAGGCTATTATTTGATAGGCTAGGAGCTTGACCTAATATATTAGGCCCAACAACGCCTGTGTTTATATATATAACTCGTTTTATAAGATTTTGAAGTTTATATTTTAATTAATACTCATTTTATGTGATTTTTTTGCTTATTCAACATTTTTTAAATGATGATGATTCTTTAACTATATTGGATGTATTTAATTTTTGAGGATGTTAGTATGATTCATTTATATTATATATATATCAAATTTGTTCTTAAGAACTAAAAATGGTTTATTTTTGTATAGTATTTTTAATATGTATAACCTTGCATAATATTTTATTTTTATTTTTCTCAATAGATTTTATGCGTGTGTCGGTATCTGTTACAAATTGATTTTAATAGACAAATCATTAAACACAACCGGGTAAATAACATGTTGTTGCAATATTAAATATCTTTATTTATATTTATCTCATAGCTTTGTAATTTTATTTTTATTTATTATCAAAAAAAATTTATGTAAGTATATTTACATCATGACTCAGAACACATGATATACATGTAATCCAAACATATTTCATGTCTAAATCAGGAGTTTCATATGTTAGTCTAATTTTGGTTGGAGCAATATTTTTTTTATTTGTTATTATCATCTTATTTTTTATTATAATATTAAATTAATAAAAACTAAACTTGATTATTGAGTTTTTTTTTTATAAAACATAATTATTCTCTAAACATTTGTATTTATTGGGTTAAAAAACATTTTGGTCCTGCCAGCGGTTTGGCGCTGGGCACCAATCTCGCTATTGCTAATTCAACAATGAAAGCTGAGCTCATTACTTAAGCTTCAGCGTGTGAAGAAGCGAATTGATTAAGAGATTTTTTTATATTTAAAATCACATAATAGGAAAGAAAAAAACAATTCTATTAGTTTTTTCAGATACATTATACTTCCGGTGATCTCGTGCGGCATGAGTGCATTTATCTTATGTTTGTTCTATTTGATACTGTGTTTTAAAAATATTTTTTAAAAAAATTATAATTTTTTTATTTGTGATTAATTTTTTTGATATTTTTAGATCATTTTCATATGTTAATGTCAAAACTATTTTTTTTTAAAATAATAATAAAACATTATTTAAATGCATTTCTGAACAAAAAATAGTTTCAAAAATAACCCCAACTACATTACAAAACAATCATGAATTATGGATTGTTATGTGTGGACAATCTTACTTTATTCTCCTTAAGCAATTATAGTGTTTGAAAGTGTCTTAAGAGTATTTTTTTTTAATATATTTTAAAAATATATTTTTAAAACCATTTTTTTATCACAATTCCAAACTTCTAAGACCATTATTGATTTTGGAGTAGAAGTTACATCTTTGAGACAATGACTGAGATTGTTTTTTAAAGTGTTTTTTCACTCAGAATTGCATCAAAATGATATTTTTTTATTCTTTAAAAATTATTTTTGATATCAACACATGAAAATGATCTAAAAACATAAAAAAATTAATTTAAAATAAAACATAAAAATATATTTTTTAAATTTTTTTCAAAAGGACTTTTGAAATGTAATACCAAACAATTCGTAAGTTTTAAAACAAATCACATCTTTACTATGCATAACAGTCCCTTTTTGTTACTAAATTATGCTATGTATTTTAAAAAATTAAAATGAAAATGAGAGAAGAAACTCATAACATTTTAATTTTAACATATCTAAATATGTTAAATAAAAATAAAAAGATAACAGATTTTAAATAAATTAAAGGGGAGCTAAATTCATATTTTTTCTAACATCCACATCGGAACATTGTTATAAATATAACTACTGCTCATTTTAAAAACATATCTCAAGTAAAAAGAAAACAAATTTTATATTCACTTAAACACCATTCTTAAAGTTTTCAAGTCAAAAACGATGTTTTAGGTGGTGCAGCCACTTGTGTGAAATTAGAATTGCCTTAGAAGACAACAATGTATTTTCTTCAAAATGATTAGTTATTGAAAAATCATATGTTTTTTTTTTGTAGTGTTATAGAATAATAATAAAATATAAAAATTAATTTTAAACTAGAAAATTAAAAATATAATTAGAAGTTTATTACTCTTATTATTTTAAATTTGAGTCCTGTAAATATTAATATGATAATTAATTAAAATATAAACACATATAAACTGGTCAATCACGCAAAAAGAATTCTAATACGTGTAGGACAACTGAAGCTCTAGCCGTGATGTCAAGCCCATCATTGAAAAGATAAACCGAGTTCGATGGCAAAAGATACGTGACTTCTTAGCCACCTTTTTTTTTCAAAATTAAATGCGTGTATAGATATTGATAAACCGTACGAAACATGGAGAATGATTATATGTTTGTAGGGTTTCGTTTCATGCGTCGGAACAAATTAAATAAACAAATATAATATAGATAAAACATGTTTAGTGTTTAAATATAAATTCGAAGTAAATTATATATATAAAATATATAAAAAATTATTTAAAAGACTCGTCTTATCTTAACCTTCAAGCACCATATATCTTCCTTGGCGTTGCTTAGCAACAAGCTATGACCATTGTTGTAGTATACAGGTAGGAAACTACTTCCTTGTAAAAATATTAATTTTTTTTTCTAATAAAAAATATATTATTTATCTTTTTCTGTTGTTATCGAAACAAAAACGATTACTTGGAAGTAAATTTAAGCAACAATACCAGAATTCTGTGATAGTATCGGCCAGTCTTTTCCACACGATTAATTGATAGTAAATGTGCTTAAAACGGTTGTCGTTTTGCTTTACGTTGCTTCCAAATAAAAAGTACCACAGTCATGGGCTGTGTGCATGAACAAGTCACTAGCGTGTGGAGAAGTCGATAACTCACACACAGCTTTTCGCTTTTTTTCGCAGTTCTTGTAGAATCATGTCGGTTTGAAATTGGTTTTAAAATTGTTTTTGAAAAAAATAAAATTTTATTATATTTTATTTTAAATTAAATATTTTTGATATTTTTAGATCATTTTCATATATGATATCAAAAATAATTTTTAAAAAATAAAAAAAATATCATTTTAATATGTTTTTGAATAAAAAACACTTTAAAAAAATCCGTAACCACACTCCTAAATAGCCGCAAAGCTGAGGGAGGCCATATTTCTCATACGCGTGTGTATAAATATGGACTCAGCACAAGCTTGAGCAAATACAACAATGAATCATTGCAGTGTTCTAGCTACATTAATGGATTTTTGTCTCCGTCGTTTCCTTGCATTTCTCCTCATCGGAGGGGTGCTTGCGAGGAGAAATGGCGACGCTAGCTTTGATCGGAATTATGATATCACCTGGGGAAACGATCACGTTTTGTCCATTGATGAAGGAAGACAGATTCAGCTCTCACTGGATAATTCTTCTGGTCTGATCATCTCTCCTCCTCCTTGAAAGCTACTGGCTATAAAATATTTATCATCATATATAATTCTAAACCCTATCTTTTCTTGACTTCTGTTTCCACATGTTTGCTTGAAAGTATCCTCTTGTTCTCTGGCTTTGATGAATTGTTTCCATGCTCATGCAAGGATATACAGCCATGAATCTGAAGCCTCCATAAAGGAGCAAGCAAAGTTGCTCCGTTACATATTCCTCATTTATGAAAACGAGATGGAATTATATAATTATTTTATAGAAATTAATACGAAAATTACTAACTTGTATAATTTCATTTTTATTAAGCAATCTGCATGTGCCTCCCCATAGTAGGAAATCATACACAAATCCATATTATTTTGTGCTTGATTTTATTCAAATAGAATAAGGGTGGTAAAATTCGAACTCGTTACTGCCAAGTCAACAAGGTTTCGATACCATGTCAAGAATTTATCTTACCTAAAAACTTAAACTGTTAATTGAGATCCTAAGATATGATTTATTTTATTCTCTAACTATACTCGAATCCAAATTCGGATGTCAATTTACTTATGAGATATTTATAAAATTTCATTATTTCTAATAATCCCAAGTTTATTCATAATATATTATCTATTAGAAACACATATACACATGTATATGTATGATTTTTTTTATCCTGTATTGAGTTTGATCAATTGCTGGGGGGATCGATGCATAGGTGCTGGATTTGGTTCCAAGCTAAGCTTTGGTTCAGGATTCATTCATATGAGGATAAAGCTACCAGGAAAGGATTCTGCAGGAGTTGTCACTGCATTCTATGTCAGTATATATAGTCATTTTTTTTTTTTTATCAATTTTCTTATCATGCACCCTCCATTACAGCAATGATGATCATGTTAAGGATGTTAGAATTACTAATATGTAATTAATGGTCGTTTTGGTTTCAATGTCAGCTAACTTCCCACAGTAATAATCACGATGAGCTCGATTTCGAGTTCTTGGGCAACAGAGAAGGGGAGCCGATCACATTACAGACAAATGTGTTTGCAGATGGTCAAGGGAATAGAGAGCAAAGGATGTATCTTTGGTTTGACCCAGCTGCTGACTTTCACTCGTACAAAATCTTGTGGAACCAATATCAGATTGTGTAAGACTGAGATCTCCATATATTTCATATATATATATATCCGATTCCAAATATATTTATTGTAATATATTCTATTGATATATGTAAATATATCAGATTTTACGTGGATGATACTCCCATAAGAGTGTTCAAGAACCACACGAATAGTGGAGTCAGCTACCCTTCACAGCCGATGCAAATAGAGGCAAGCTTGTGGGATGGAGATAGCTGGGCAACAGACGGTGGCCAAACAAAGACTAATTGGAGCCATGCACCATTTCAAACTCATTTCCAAGGATTTGACGTTAATGGCTGCTCAGTTCAAGACTCAGACATCCAACCATGTTACTCGACGAACTACTGGTGGAACACTCAAAAATATTGGACACTGGACTCTACCCAGCAAAGGGCATACGAGAATGTCAGAAAGAAGTATTTGACTTATGACTATTGTTCTGATAGGCCCAGGTACCCTACACCTCCCCCAGAGTGCCCTCAATAATAGCACGACATTTGGTGACATTTTTTTCTTTTCATAGTTATGTATAAGCTTCAGAAAAATTAAGGAAATTTAATTTCTGAATATGTAAGGAGACTTCAATTGAAGTCCTCATATATACGGTATAATTTCAACGATTAATTTCTTCGCAGATACCTTGTAACCAGACAAAATTTAAGTCTCGATACAATGATCGATTCTAAGGTTATGATTGTTTTTGTCAAATTGAGTGTTTGATATGTAAGGATTTCTTCGTGGATTTTGCCTTGTCATGTAATATTTCATATACTAAAATTGGAAAAAAATAACATGAAGGAAAAATACTAGCGAATCATATCTTCAACCAAGCTGTTCTTTGAGTTCAATTTTTGGGAGGAAAGTCGGTGGAAAACGCTGTAGCTAAGTCTAGTAATGTACATCTTCAGCTTGAGAGAGGTCTAGTAGCTGAAGAAAAAAGAAAATTATGGAGCTGACCATGTTGATTTCAGGAGGGTTTGAAGGTGAAGCCAGCTTTAACTTGCTGGTAAATCCCAAAACGGCACTCTAATGAAGAAAATATTAGGGTTTATTATCATTCTCTCAAGCTTTTGTGGAAAAAGATACATGATTTGCCTTCCAAAGTCATGATATCTCCTGGTATGATGGAGATGGTTCCGAAGCTTCCTTGCTGTGTAATCAGCAGCTTTGACATTAGAGTTTGATAAGGTAGGCTCAGCACTTCGATGCTTTCAAGTTTGAGTTGGGAAAATAGAGTGAATTAGTGAATGAATTCAGGTGTAGTAATATATATATATATATATATATATTTGATAATGCAATTATTTCTGCTCATTTACCACATTATCATTTTAGTGAAAATTACCAAAACGAAAAGGAAGGAAAAAAAGAACATGAAAGTATCCTCTTGTTCTCTTGCGAGGACCATCCAGAATCAGATCACTCTCATCCATTTCAAATTGCCACTCATGCAACTGCATTCAATGGCTGACTGTATTTGAAATTTGAAAGAGTAAAAAGCTGGAATAAGCAAGGGCAAAAACGTGTCGAGATGATCATTTCATATGTTCATAAAAGCCTCATAAATCCAGGGTGCAGGATGAAACTGACAGGATATCACCTCTGAAGTCTGGACATGTACCTGAGTTGGCTCCATTTATTCTCAACCTCTTGAGCAAGTTGACATGATGTTCTATTGACTGCTTCCTCTTGAGGCCAGGGCCACTCCATTTTGGCATCTGATAACTTTTATCACATCCTGAAGACACAAATGTTTTTAATAATGTTAGTGCCACAGCTACTCCTTTCAGTTTCTTGTTCTCTAAATCAAATTTAAATTTTCCATAATCAGGGATTTGGCAAAACAGAGGTAATCTTCAAATAGGCACTTGTAAATCTTTCAGTAAAAATTATCACCGTGCACAGAGGTCAGAGTTTTTGCATACCCGAGTTGCTTTCCTTCATCCTTTTATTCATGAGAAAGTTGATATCTTGATGCTGTTGTCCGCCAATACTAACACCATTTCCCTCAACTTCAGCTCTGTAGTTACTCCTACTTGAAGCGCTTTGGGGATCATGTGCTCCTGAGAAAAAACAACTCCGACAAAGTTAGCATTTAGTATCAGAGCTTTGTTGACCACCCCTATTCTATTTAATAAAACATCAAGCACAAGACAGTGTGAGCCTATGCAAGTTTCAAGTTCAAAGAGCTTTTACTTGAAGGATGTGTTCGAGAACAATCTAAATCATATCTTGGAGCTTCACCTAACAATTTGAGCTTTTAGATGGAATGGTTTCTTAGCAGATATTATGTCATAGTCAAAATACACGAGTTTAATCATGAGATGCACATTTGAGATACCACTTTTGATTATCAAAAACATCCAATTTTAACAAAAAATTAGAACGCATACAGGTGCTGCATAGCCACCGATTCCTTGGCCTTATTTTTGTTCATCCAGACAATCCCAAAAGCTCAGAACCAATGAACAATACCAAGTCAATATGTAAACTAGAGACTTTTCTGAATGCACAGGCCAATATCAATTCGATGAGGGAGAAGCCCTGTTAAGATTGCTCAAAGAAGGAATTTATTCTCCATTGACGCATAAGCTGGTACGAGGATCTTACCCTCTAAAATATATAGTTGAACAAGAAAATAATTTCTCCTGATCGAAAAAAGTACCAATCAAGTATCAATTTTTCTTTCTCCCGAGAATTTCTCAGCAGCAACTAATTAGAATCCGAAACAATCTTACTCATAATAGACTCAATGTTTTCTTTACAATCAGATTAGACATGGAATTCACTACTCAAAGTTCTTTAAAATATATTGTAAGCAAATAAAGAATCATTTCAAGGAGCTTACGCTTAGTCCCAACTTTGGAGAGGTTTCCATCTACAATAAGAGCTTCCCTGTCATCTTTACCAGTAGACAAACCCCTTGCAGTGAAAAAACTTAGAAGCGATCGCCATGTAACAGAGGAGGAGACAAGATCAACCCCTCTACTTATAAAGTACCCATTCAGCTTCAACGTCGACGGGTCTAATCCAAAAGTCCTGGCTATGGACCCCAGGTCCAGTCTCTGGTCGTCCCATGCAAAGAAGGACACTGTGCTGGACACAGAAGGGCACCGTAACCTCACCGTTCTTGGTTTGTTGCTGCTTCCTGATGATGACATTAGTTTCTCGCTGATTAGTCTATTTCTCAAGAGAAAAAGCTTCTTGTTTGAGCATCAATGGCTTCTCTCGTCTACTCCTTAATTCTGTCTGTGAGAGCAGCTTCTTTTTTTCTAACGAGTTCTTTCTGGAAGTGTCTGAAAGTTGTTTACAGAGAGACTCTGGGTGGGTGTCGGCCTACCCACAGTTAAATAAGATCCGGTCTGACCTATAACCCTGTTTTAAGTATTTATTTACGAATTGCAGGCCAACATGTATCGATTGAATTTGTTTTAATGAAATTAAAAAATAATTAAAACTAGTTTTTTTAAGAAAAAAATTGTTAACTAAAGTTACTTTTTAGCACGTGTGATGTGGCAAGGTAATTTTTATAGTTAATTTTTATTTAATTTTATTGCATATATTTGTAAAAAAACAATTTAAATCATAAAGTAAAGAATATATATTATTAGCTGAATTTTGATTTTTTTATGCTTTTACAGAATCATGTATTTTTTATGAGTAACATTTTTTAATAAAAAATAAAATATAATTAAAATAAATATTCAGAAGAATCCCAAACATTTACATCGAAGATGAATTTTTTTTATCTATTCAATCTTTCATTTATTTCATTTTTTTGACAAAAAAATATTTTTTTATAGGGAATTATTGTTATTAAATAGAGATTTTTCATCAGCTGAGAATCTAGGTGAAGACCCGATTATTTATACATGATAGAAAAAGAGAATAATTAATCTAGAAAAAGCATGTATATAAAACATTTAAAATAATATAAAGTTTGCATATTATATTATATTATATTTTTAATTAATATTCATTAGCATTTTTTATATACAGTTTGCATATTATATTCATATATAAAAACTTATAAAATAATGAGCAATAACCTTACTGTGAAGATATGTTAAGACATTTACGGTATTTTCTGACCGTGTAACTGTATAACTGACTCTGTAGCTGAAATTCTTGAAAACAATGTTATGTTTTTTTCTAGCTGTTCAAATCCTTGCTTTTTCTCTAGATGTTGAATGCTGGATGTAGCTTGATAAAGTCGTGAAAAATCTCACAAGAGATTGGACTTTTCTCATTTATGATTCTGGGTATAGAGATAACTAATGACTGTTTGGGATGGCGGTTGTGATTGCTTTTGAAAATATTTTTCATTTAGAAATACATCAAAATGATATTTTTTATTTTTAAAAATTATTTTTGATATCAGCACATCAAAATGATTTAAAAACACCAAAAAAATTCATTTAATTTTTTTTTTCAAATTTTGGAGAAATGACGGTACAACCGCCGTCCCAAACAGGCTCTAAGTGTTTGATATTGCGTTTTGAAATCGATTTTTATTTTTTTTATTTTTTTAAATTAATATTTTTGGGTTTTTTAGATCATTTTGATATGCTGATATCAAATATATTTTTTTTAAAATAAAAAATATATAATTTTAATGTATTTATGAACGAAAAACACTTTAAAAAACAACTTCAACCATACTTTCAAATATACATGAGTTTTCTTGTTAGCAAGTGTAGAGAAATTAGAGTGTGTGTAAAGAGAAAGTGCATGGAACAATGAGAATAATGAATTGTGTAGCTTCAGTGAGCAATGGCTTTAGAATTTCCATTGGATGACGATGTCAGTTATGAAATCATCTCATTTAAAAATTTAAGTTCTTAGGTTAAATTTTATGATATAATTTATATAATTCTCTAACATATTCTTTCAAATAAAAATTTGTTGGACTTGGAATTTGTATACTAGTCCACACTACCTTGTTTGAGAGATTTGAAGAATTAGATCAACAAGACTCTAATACCATGTTAATAAATACGTTAAATCAAGCGGCAGGAGGTTTCGGGGGTCGAAGGGGTTCTTTTCTTGGCAGGGAAGTAGGGGAAAGGGGTAAGAAGAGGAAGAGAGAACATAAATGCTAGGGTTTTGCTTTCCTTTCCATGGATAGAATCCAAAAAAGCTATCCAATGCGTGGATCGCAAGGCTTCTCTAACCCACGCTAAATTGTAAACGAAACCAGCTAGCCACAAGCCATTCACAATACTTTTCTACCTCTCTATTATTTCTCTTTCTAAAACATCACCAGCTGCTTATCGATCACCCCATTAAAGAAACCTCCTCATTTCAATGGAGTCTCAGCAGGGTATGCATGGCTATGGATCATAATTATAAAATATTTTCTCTTCTTCATACAAATCTATCCATCTTTCTCGCTTCTAAGCTTTCAGTTTCTTCATCGATCATCTGCTGTATATTCACTGCTAATTCTAGCTAGCCACACCTGATAAATGATAATAACCGAATATAATTTGCTGCTACAAGCAGTTTGTTCTTGATTAATGTCGCTGCCTTTTTTATTTTCTGTAATTAATATGGATGCTCGTGCCTTGAGTTACGTTTATATATTCTTCCCTGTCAACTCTCTCATGCAGAATTGAGTGTCTTAGAAGCAAACAAGCGATTGCTCGAGGAACTTGAAGATATGGGTTTCCCACGGATCCAAGCTGCGAAAGCACTCCATTTCTCTGGTGATCTTTTTTTGAATGCGTTGTTGGCATTCTGATGTGGATTAATCAAATGTCACACGAAGAAATTTTAATATATAATCAATTTTATAAACTCGAATATTAAGAAAATAATGTTAAATATTTTTATAATTGAGTGCTAAATATACATAACAACAAAAATTTAAATTATAAACATCTCCGATTATCTTTACTCAAGCTTAGAAAGATTCCTAACATGTAGATGAACAGCTTCAAGCAATTCTGAAATAAATTTATCTGAGAGAAATTTTCTAATTTATACATACCAATAACAGCAATAAATGAAGTGCACAAACTATATTTATAGATAGACCAGTAACCTGTCTCATCATTTATTAGTTGATTTTTCTCTTTCCATCAAAGAGAAAAATCGGACAATTGATCCCCATAATCATTGTAGTTGGAATAGGTCAGAATCAATATGGTATCATCAGGGATAATATTGTTCTTACAAACGAACATGAAAGATGGGCTTTTAGAATAGTAAAAACTATATAATATAATCTCAATTAACACACAAACTAGCCATTTATCATATTGATTCGTGTGCTTAGAGCTAGCTACATTAAATTGTTTATGAAGCTGTAAATATTTCTTCTCCAGGCAATACTGACATTGAAGCTGCAATAAATTGGATCATCGATCACGAGAACGAACCAAACGTCGATCCAATCCCCATGGTATGATTTATATTTTCTTCCTCAAATCTCCATGGTATGATTTATTTTTCTTCCTCAAATCTTGGTGATCGATTTTTCCTTCTACCATAGTGTATAGAATTTGCTTAACTTACTGCATGCTTAAATTCAATCCAGATAGCAGTGAACATTGATATCGACTCTCCTCAACCAGCTGTTCAAACTACGGGGGACATGGAAATAAAAGCACAAGAACTAAGGTTTGTACCATGCTAGGTGGGGTGCCTATTTAATTAATGTTTAATAATTTGATTTCCCTCTAAATTTGATTTGTAAATCAAAAATTGAAACACCTTTTTCTTCTTTTATATAATAATTTTCTTTATTTTTTTTATGACATGAATCCTCTCACATTACTAAAAGAATATGGCTGATTATATTTCAGATCTTGACATTGATTCTGGATTAATGAGTGAGAGGAATAAAATAATAAGTTAATCTATTGCTATATTTATCATATACTAATCATGATCATTTACTTTAGATTTCATAATTTAGATTTATTAGACATAATGGAAATGTTCCTTGAAGAATACGAAGGGATTCCTATTCAATGAGTGGAATTTTGAAAATTAAAGTATGATTTATTGTAAAATAATAAGAGTATTTTTACGTGATAAAATTTTCAGACACAAGTGTTGCCTATGCATATAAAAATCACACGGTTATATCTGAATTTCCACTTCATTTTTTAAATAATATTATTAATTCAGGAATCAAGCTCGCAAGATGAAGGAAGATGAAGAGAAGAGATTGGAACGAGAAAGGGAGAAGGTACAAAGCATTCATCTTATATTTAATTCTTCCTTGTGTTACCTAAAAGTGCATTTGTTTGTTACTTGAATTTCAGTAACGTTACCTAAATCTTTGCTTCATCTAGATGCCCATCATGCATGCAGTAAATCTAATTTGCTTAGCTCTTTGCAGCAGAGCTGCTTCTCTTCGTATATATTAGCCCTGCTGATTTCTGAATTCATGTGCTCTCCACATGGTGTGATTCGCTACATAGATTTTAGATTTAAATGGTGACTTTTCATCTACGTGATCTAGCTGTTGGAGAATAATATAAATCATATTCTGAGACCTCACCTAATAGCTTAAACTTTTAGGTGAGATGGTTTCTTAACATGGTATCAGAACCTTGTTGACCCAATGGTTACGAGTTTGAATCTCACTATCCCATTCTATTTAATAAAAATCAAGCACAAGGTAGTATGAGTCTATATAAATTTCAAGCCTAAAGGGCTTTTACTTGAGGAGATGTGTTGGAGAATAATATAAATCATATTCTGAGATCTCACTTAACAGCTTAAGCTTTTAGGTGAGATGATTTCTCAACATTAGCTGCTAAATGTGTTACAGGAAAGGATTCGAGCTGGTAAGGAAATCAATGAGGCAAAGCGAGTTGCTGAGGATAATGAAAGAAAACGGTGTGCTCTTAATCTGTGGCTGCTTTGTATATAGCAATGTATGTTAGCTTGTCCCTTCTCTGTTGTGCTGCGTCTGAACCTTTGAATGCATTCATTTTCTTACCAGTTATTTAGCCTCGAGGAAAGCACAGAAAGAGGAGGAGAAGAGAGCAAGGGAGAAAGTTCGTCAGAAACTTGAAGCTGATAAGGTTTCCGTTGCCATATGGAAGAAATATTTCTGTTACTCACTGTGTATGAGACAAGGTTATGCATGACCAGTTGCTATCAGATTGTTTTTGGTCAGTTTCCTAGGATAGAAGAGACAGATACATATTTGATAGAAGCGTTGGATAGAAGGATGAAACAGTTTTGAACTGGATTCCTGTCATTTCAAACAAAAATTATGGCTGGTCGTGTCCTGTGTTAGAGAATAATATAAATTATATCTTGGAGCTTTACCTAATAGTTTAAGCTTTGAGGTGAGATGATTCCTATGATATCAGAAGCTTATGCAAATTTCAAGCCCAAAGAGCTTTTACTTGAGTAAGTATATTAGAGAATAATATAAATTATATCTTGAAGTCTCGCCTAACAGATTAAGTTTTTAGGTGAGATGATTCATTGACACTCTGTCCGCTCTATCCTAGTTATCCTCATCTCATAACTGTATTGTCCTGGCCAGACTTTGGAAAGGAGGAAGGAAAACGGAAAGAAAGACATAAAATTATAGGTATATCATAATTAGAAGCAGAATAGGGACATTTAAGGTCGTCTGCAATGTGAGAAAGCAGGTGATGATCCCTGAATAGCTGAGAGAATTCCAGGTTTACTAGCATTAATTTAAGAAGCCATCCCTCCGGATTAGTATTGTAAACTTTCATGAAGAATGTTGCATCATCTATCTCATGATCATTTTGATCCTCATTGTATAGATTCAGTCCAGAATTAAGCTGTTCTTCTGACTCGTGAACATTTTCTTGTTATCGGGCATTGAAAGCTTTCTGCTTTTCTTCACAGAACGAACGGAGGCGGGTTCTTGGATTGCCGCCATCAGCAAGCCACACAGCCACAAGACCCTCCGCACATGATAAAAAGGTTTGGTGTTGATTTATTTAAGTTTTCATCATTTGATTACTATCTTGAGATAGAAGATTTGGGGACAGTGATTACAGAGAGGACTGGTCCCGCTGCACCTCCTGTTTTTTAAGAATATCTGGTGCGTATACAGGATTCTCATTATAACATTTAAATTGCAGAACTATGTTAGCGTCGCGTCTGTCTCAAAAGCAGAGCAGTTACGAGAATGCCTGCGGACTCTCAAGCGCAGTCACAAGGTAAATGGATTATGTCCCTAAGTCTCGAGCTCGAATAAGAGTGTGTATCCCTTGTAAAAATTTAGGATAACCAGAGTTTTACTTGTTTATCTGGGCCACAAAATACGTTTTCTGGAAAATGGGGTTTCCTCGCATCTAAAAAAAAGAATACACATTTATTGTAAAAAGGCAAAAGAGATGCCAATCCTTGATTTTAACCAAGGTGTTTGTGTTTGGTTCACAGGACTGAATTTCTTTTTCTTGGTGTAGGATGATGAAGGTGCGGTCAAAAGTGCGTTTCAAACTCTTCTTGTTTATGTCGGGAATGTTGCAAAGAATCCTGACAGCGAAAAATTCAGGAAAATTCGTGTTGGTAATCCATTATTCCAGGTCAGACACTTGATTGATTGATGATGTTGATACCATTTATATCTTCCAAAAGAATTTATTTTTTCCATTAATTTGGGCTGAGCCATTAGGATGGATTGTCACCACGACACCGGGCTTACTGAATAATCAGACACAGTTTGAGCTCATCCTCTCGCTCATGACCAGGAACTTTGCCTTTCATATCATATTCACATTGAGCACTGATTGTGAAGGCATTTAGCTGTTGTGAAAACTTGAGCACATTGCACATTTAACTTCAGATTCACATTAAAGAAAGCTCAAATATATCCGAATTTTCTTTATAGAGTAGATGAGTGAACCTGTATGTTGTTTTATAAACACACTTGTGTGATGAAGTGCTCTGTTTTTCTATCAACAACTATGATGTTTTGGTAAAAACAAATCTGGCTGGAAATAAAATCCAGTCTGAGACAAGTTATGGGGTTGACCTGCTGAGCTGAATCGAGTTTTATAGCCATGATAAGTGAGCCTTGCCTATATTTTTCTAATAATTTCCCCCTTATGTGGTGGCAGAATAAGGTTGGAAGATTGAGAGGAGGCATTGAGTTTCTTGAACTATGTGGGTTTGAAAGAATCGAAGAGGACAAATATTTGTTTCTTCCTCGTGATAAGGTTAACTTGGCTGTTCTAAACTCAGCAGGACTGCAGATAAAGTCTGCAATGTCGAACCCTTTCTTTGCAACTCTCTCCCATCCATAAGATATCATAATTGGTGTTATATCAGGTTTACTTTCTCGATTCTTAATCAAGTTGTAAACTTGGAGATAATCTAAACGAGAAGAAAATATACAAGACATTGGTGTGTGTGTGTAAATCTTACCGTCTAATGCAGCGCAGCTCTCCTTCTGATCATTTTTATTGCTATACCACAAATTAAGCTCCTGCAAGCGTAGCTACAACTTGAAATTGCTAGCCAAATACTGTTTGTGTATCGTAATTATTCCATCAATAATCTGTGAAACTCGTCCACTTGATCGTCAGGCAGGTCCAGGCAAATATTGAGGCCTCCATCACCCTCTAGTCCAGGCAACAGGAAGACCAAACCGGGTTTTAACAAAACTGGAGTAGCATATTTAAGTTTCCCCCATGAAAATTCATCTTCCTCCAGCCCCAGCCTAAACCATGCCACTAATGAGAAGCTGTTCTCCTTGCAAGCCACCCCCCTGTGAACCTCTAACCAGTCTATCCCAGACCTCACATACTCATCATCGAATCTCTCCACCCCTTCTTGCACTTTCCTTACAAGGTAAGAATCGTCTTTGTCCTTGAGTTCTCTCACGCTTGCTCGTGCAAATCCGGGTACCAACGCATTCCCAAAATAAAATAGCAATTTTACATTAGTACTAATAAATAAATATTATGAATAAACTTAAAGATGTAGAAAAAACATGTTCATCTACATAAATAATTTTATGTTGCTCTTAAAATTAAAAATACAATAGATAAATTAAAAATAAAATTTAATATTTAAAAATAATAACCTGACTTTCACTGCTCTTAAAATTAAAAATACAATAGATAAATTAAAAATAAAATGTAATATTTTTAAAAATAATAATCAGACTTTCACTGCTCATAAAAAAAGAAAATGTTCAATTATATCCCACAAGTTTATATTTTTTTTTTATCTAATTTATATTGATGCGGGATCTCTTCGTATTAATCACACCTGACTTTTAATAAAAATCATACATTGTATATAAATATTTATATATTTTCTTCCACCTGTTGATAATTTCATTTGATTTCTATATATATATATATAAAAGGATGTTTGGGCTTAATTAATCCGTATTAAAACTAGTATTAAAGGCTCTAAATCGTGCGGGCCTTGGTGACTATTAGGCTATCAACTTCAGGCCCATATAATCCTTAAGAAGTTGCTTTAGCACTTGCTAGAAAACATTGGCCCAAGTTAGACTTGCTGAAGCGGCAAACTTCGGCTATATAAACAAAATCATCCTACTTCAAGCAACAAACCGTGGGCCAACGCTCAGGCTTTGTTTATTTTGGATCAACTTAATTTTGTCACCAAATAATATTTTTTTATTAATTTTAATCAATCTTTAGAAAATTCAAAAAATATACAGAAAACACTTTACTACATAAAACAAAATGAAGATTTTTTATTTTAAAAAATCTGAAACTGGGAAAAGCACAAATATATAGAAAACACTTTACTATATAAATTTTGTTTTGAAGATTTTTTATTTTTTATTTTAAATTATATATTTTTTATTTTTAATATGTATATCAAAAATAATTTTTTAAAAATAAATAATAATAATATTTTAATATATTTTAAAAAACCTTTAAAAAATAATTTTAACTGCACTACTTCAACATTTCCTTAAGAAAAAATACAGGTAGTCCAAGAAAAAAATACTGAGAAAAGCACAAAATTCCAATACAGTCCCTTCTTCCCTTCCACGTCCTTCTTTAGCATTCAGCAGTAGCTTTTATTTCTTTATTTTCTCACAGAAAGTAAATTAAATAAACTAAGCAATAAATTTCAGTTCCTTTCTCTCTCTTCAGGACGCTCAAAATCAGTCTAAAAATCTGCATTTCGCCAAATTAGGGTTAGGGTTTTAACTATGTATGCTGATCGCGTAGACGCCGCAGCGAAGACTTCTATAAAGGATCGCCTTAACGGCAATTCCATCGGCGACTCCGGTCGCCTCCGTCAAATTACTGGCAAAAGGTTTTGTTTCCTTTCGCCACTGTTTTACTTTACTGTACTTGAATTTTAACTTATGTTAGATTTTATTGATATATTAAGGAGAATTTAGGGTTTGTGGATTTTTTTTTGGGTTAACAAAGTTAATATTTATAGTGAGAATCTGCAATTTAGCATTGGAAGAAAAATAGTTGAGCTAAGCGTTTAGCTTCGCCCACATTGTAAAATAAAAACGAGAATCGGCACTTCGTTTAGGAGTTATATTGGGAATTGCATTTTAAAGAGAGTTTTATTAGTTTATGTTTATATTCGTAGAGATTAAAGACCCGGGAGCTTGGTATACGATTCTCACCCTGTGATACGGTCGTCTTGTTTCAACTGTTGATTTTGGCTACTTGTTTCTGTGTGCAAAGATTGAATGTTTGTGGATGAAGACACGCCTGTTCTTTTGATGCCTAAAATATGAACAAGCGACATAGGAGTTGCAATTTTTTTTGGGAAAAGTGTGGGAGTTTCTGGACATGTGGATTAATTTTCCGTGCTGTATGTGAGAGATTGAGATTGTTTATCAGAGTAGAGCAATTGGTTATATCAATTATAGGCTCTGTATGGGTGAATTGATTTTTCAGTCGAGCGAAAAGTTGCAATTGGTTATAGCATTATAGGATCAGCAACAAAAGGACTTGTGAGAATGTGCTTTCTATATTTGGGTTATATGGTATGGCTTTTAGTAAATGATTCAAGTTGTTTTGTAACTTTTGACCCAGAAAAGTTGTAAACATGTTTGATTAAAAATGATTTTGGACTTAAATCTAATAAATGTTATAAAATTGACTCAATAGCTTACTTTAGTGACAATTTAAAGTTTTTAACTTTAGGTTTCTTGATTCTTACTTATATTAGCTATTTGAGAGAAAAAAATGTTTTGGGTCATTTTTTTGTCACGCATTTTTCTTTGAGTTGTTTTTTGCCAAACATACTTCTATTTTAACTCATTTTTATCACAAGTTATTTATGTAAAATAATAAGTTTGGATTGATGGCTCAAAGTTAATAGTTACTTTTCATTGGTCAAACCTAACGGACTATTGGTCATATAGATTTTTTTTCTTCCAAATCAAGTCATTGGTTATATGGGTTATGCCTTATGAGAGTACATGTCTTTTGCTACTACTGTATTCTTATTTTTCTTTTTTTATCCATTGTAAATTGAATGAATCTCTTTCATAACGATGCTCTTATGTAATTGTTATCCCTGTTGTTTTCATGTTGTCCTTGAGTGTTCTAATATCCAAAACAGTATCACTGAGTTCATATCGCATTTGCAGGCAGAGGCAAGATGATAAATGGGAACATGATCTCTATGATGATGGTGGACCACATGTTTCAAGTATGGATTGACTATGACAGAATTACTGGACCTAAAAATTGCTGCTATTGTTGGATGCAACTAAATCAACTATATTTTCTCATGACTTTTTGTTAATGACTTGTGAAGATCACAAAATTGATGCTCGAGATCTTCGATTAAAGCTCCAAAGGAAAAGCCTCCAGCAAGTGTCTCCCCGTTCAGGTGTGCGAGATCTGCGTGAAAAACTATCTGGGACGATGAATTCACACCCAACAAGTGTTGATCCACCCAAACCAAAAATAGCTGTTGCTAAACCAGCCAGGAAAAGTGTTGCTGTTGAAGCTCCTGAACCAGAGATTAAAAAAACTGCCATTGTGGTTTCTAGAAAAGGATATCAGCAGAAGGCATAAATCTTGTCTTATTCTCTCATTAAGTGCTTGCACTGTTGTTTTCTTGATGTTTTCCATTAATGCTGAGGCCTAAATTTTCTGGTTTATTGATATTTAGAAATTATTGTTCAGGTGACCTTTTTAGGTTGGGTTTATTTCATGCAGTCATATGCATGTTTCACGGGG
The DNA here is from genome assembly GCA_009078335.1 of Salix brachista. Classification (NCBI taxonomy): domain Eukaryota; kingdom Viridiplantae; phylum Streptophyta; class Magnoliopsida; order Malpighiales; family Salicaceae; genus Salix; species Salix brachista. The sequence goes on from CM018573.1 coordinate 17,893,197, forward strand.
CCTTGTTTCAAAGAACTTTCTCAATTTTGAATGAAGTTTTGGAGAGTGGTGAGATTGTAGTATCACAATAATTATGAACCTGAGGTGTTAAGCTGGCTGACAATTTGAAAAGTACTATAAGAAGGAAAACATTTGTGCTGGCCCTTGAGTTTACTAGTTTTATCAGTCAATTTATCCTGTCTAGTTAGAGGTTTGGATTATGCTTAGGTTAGGTACCTTGATGCACTGTGGTGGAGGCATTTTTTTTCCATTGTTTTTCTTTTTCTGATTTGTCAATTGATTGAAATCTTGATCCGTTGATGCTGTGGTGAAAAATTATAGGCTGCTGTGACAATTAATGATTTTAGCTAACAGGAACTGCTTGAAACAATCAAATTTGTGCTAAACTTGCATCAGTAAATGTTTAGGTATGCATTCCATGACAACTAGATACCAGGAAGTTCTTGTAGATATGTCGCTATGGGATTACTTAGTTGTGTTATGTGTTCCGCGTTGTGTATTTATTTCCAAACAGTTCATTGATTGGCAGTTAATCATGATGTGTAGTGCTGTTTATTGGTCCTTTAGGCTGACAAGGCAAAGTCTTCTATAAACTTTAGGTTGAAAGAATGAAAAAAAGTGTTAACATAAGGAGCAATTGGGATGGCTCTTCTATACTGTTAGTGCCTAAACTCCCAACTCAGGTTATAACATGTCAATTAGAGTTAAGAAACTTCTGTTTGCCTGTAAAATCATTACTGCAGATTTGTTTTGCTAATTCTAATTCTTGAATCTTTTTTGCAGATGGATTCATCTGTGGATGGCTTTTTGCAGTCATTGGGTCTCGAGAAGTATCTCATTACTTTTCAAGCTGAGGAGGTACTATTTTATATGTATATACATACACAAAAATTTTGCACTTGTATATCATCTTCAGGAGTTTTCTCGTGATTATTAACATGCACCGATATATACAGGTAGATATGACAGCTCTTGTACACATGACTGATGATGACTTGAAGGCTCTAGGGATACCAATGGTAAACTCAAGCTGATCTCTTGGCCAGGATATGCTTAAATTATGGCTGATTTTCTTCTATTGAAATTCTTGTAGTTCTTGATCATTAGGATTCAGAGAGAGAGATCATCTCAGAGATCAGTAACTGAGGCAACTGTCTGATGTTCAGTTTCCAACTTCTTAAGACTTATACTAACTGGCTGTCATCATTTCAAGCATTCTGTTTTCAAAAAGTATAAACTTTTAATCTGGATCAAAGTCGCTAAGTTAGGATGAAAGGGTTTTCTTTAAAATGATCTAAAATCCTTGGATCCTTTTTGAGTGAAGATATTTGCTGGGATAAGCGAGTTTTGACCATAATCTGCCTTCTCAATAACCTGCTCTCTTCTTCACAAACACTCTTCACTTCAACCCTACGAGCACAAAAAGAAAAGAAAAGAAAAGAAAGAATAGTAATACTTTTGCTGTTTTCAACTTTTGGAATGTTGTCTTTGTTTTTTAAACGATTTGCATAATATGCTGTGCTATTAGACTTGGACTGCTGTGTTTGTACTTTGTAGGGTTGCCAGTATTATTATTATGTGATCTTTTTTCATCATGTCTTTTAACAATATTTGGAAATCTCATTCTTTATCTCAACTTGAAGGTGATTGCTTCTGGGATGAGGCATTCACATGTCATAACATAACATTATGATTTTACTTTTCTCCCTTTTTTGCCCTTTACAAATTGCATGGATTTAATATAGGTCTACTGTACAGCAGTCTGTTGTCATTTTAATTTGAAGATGCCGTACAAAGCCCCCCCCTTCCATTTGCACCCACGTTTGCAGATTAATCTATTTGACTGTTCTGGTTATGTCTGTCTTGCATGATAAAAGCATGTATGGTAGAAATTGGAAAGGCCTCTCGTGAACCATGATACTTCACCATAATGTAAAAATGCCTTGTTTATACACTCTACTAGGCACCTGCCTGCCTGCCTTTTTAGCTTCTCTCTCCCTGTGACTTATTGTATGTTGTTTAGAATTCAAAACTCGTGGTTGAGATTCTTGGTTTTGATGGTCTGCTTCCACTTTTCGATTCCTGATCATATGTTTGGTTTCAGGGCCCAAGGAAGAAAATACTTCTAGCGCTGGAATCAAGAGGCTGAGATTTAGGGGAGATGTATTATTGGTTTGCCACCCTGGCTGGTACTAGCCTTCATGTAACTTCGTCGCCTTGTTTTGCTACAGTGACTTTTGCCGGATAATTATCGTGAAACCAGTATGAGTGTTTAACTCGAGACAAATGTAGAAACTCTTTCCGGCCTGATTCCTATGGATTTTATGGATATTAGATAGAAGGTACAACCTTAAATTGATGCAATCTTCTTACTTCGTTTAGCTTTGCTTCTACTTGTGTTTGTGGGCTGTTTCTATTTTTTAAAGCTCTTCCAATTTAAACCACTAGCATGGAAATTTATGAATCAATCGAAGATAATATTTAAACTCTGTAATTTATTATATCAACAAAAATATCATTTATTAGAATGGATGGTTCTCACTTCATGACAATACATTAAGGAACCGTGCGAATTTTTATAATTTAAATCTCAAATTTAAATCGGAACCAAACAAAATCAAGATTAATTAATCGAGATATTATTTAAATTTAAAATTTAGGTTGAAGCCGGAAAAAAAAACATTTGATTGAGGTTACAGAGAGCACGCTCCTCGCTTGGTAACAAAACATCAAAGAATCTTCTAATTTTAATTGGTGGTTTTAGATTACACATTACATTTTGCCTTCCGAGAATCATTTTTGCACTTTTACGTTGAACTTTGCAATGAAGTTGCTCAGCTGGCTTTCCATCAAGAGTTGAAATGAAGAGGAATGAGCCTGCCACCATTTGTTTTACTATTTGTTTTACTCTAGCAATGCGTTGTTAGTCTTGCATTTCAAGTGTTTTTTAAAACACATTTGGACTAAAAAAAACATGAATTAATTACCTAATTATAACAAACATAAAATACTTGAGCTTTTTCACTAAATTAGCCTCTAATGAACACAGTAGCTCCAGGAATATTCTCAGGAAACAATCGATTCCCTCGTTATCTAAACATACAAGATAAAGCCCTCACTGGATCAAATGTATTCTTCCTGAGTGTTTGGTATTTTTGGCATTTGTGATGGGGCTTAAAACCTTTGGAAGGAACTTGGACGTGGCCTGTAAGTATTAGCAAATGATCAGATACAAGCAACCAAACTGGAAGATAAATACCCATAGTGCCGCCCTGTGGTGACAAAATTGTCTCTACGATGTCGTCTGGAACCTTTTTCTCCAACAAATGGGGCCTTGTTCATGAAAAATCACTTCCACGGCCAGCGACTAAGATGCCACCTTTTCTGTAGACTTCCATAGCAAGTACTTTGCCTTTTCTTGCTTGTATCTTCTCCATTCTCTTAGTGCAGCAAGGAGGACATGCATTGAAACTGGCAAGAAAAATGGCTGTGCAAATAGTACCAAAACCACATGTCAGAATAAATCTGGACTGTTATAAGACTTGACAGTGGTATTCTACAGAAATTTGTTAGTACACGAAACTCAAATAGGATAAAGGAGAAATAAAAAAATTGCTCTCAGAAACACACCGAGTACACTGCAAAACAGTGCTCAAACGAGTAGTAGCTGACAGACATGATCGAAGGGTGGAAAAAGGCATCTTCTGCCAGAGATCTTGCTTGCCTTGAAGACACTGAGACAACAAGATTAAACTCACATTCAGGCTCCTGATTATTCAAAGTCTTGACAGGAAATCCTCATCTGAAGCCACGAGAATGGAGCTACAAAGTAGTGCATGGGAACATACCAGCTGAAGCATCGTAAAATCCAAGAGAGGCATTACTTCGCGCTAAGTTTGCTGCTTCAAGGGAAAATTTTACCTGTACAAAGAGATTGTAGTAATATATTAGTAATTTTATTGTGCTCCCACGACCAAAGAGACAAAAGACCACAAGAAATGACAACTCAGGCAAGACAAGATTCAAAAGTATAATAAGCAATGACAATTGTAGATTCCATGATAAAAATAATTCGGAAAATTTGGAATCCAAAGATAAACAAGCCTTGGGAATGAAATGGCAAAGAAGACTGGCATATTATATGTTACAATTTCGAATATATACTCTGTAATTTAGCATGAGAAGTGATTATATGTTACAATAACAGAGTTGGTCCTATGTTCCTGCTACTGCTGCATCTGGAGATTAAGATGCACTCTTTTTATCCAGAGGACCCATTCTACTTTCACAAAATTTCAGGAGCATCAACACGGGGAACATGGAAGAAAGAACCAGAAGGAAAAAGAAAGCCTCTGACTCCAGTCCTTGTAGTAAGTAGATTCAAACAATCATCCATTTGGAACATTCGATGCACTATTTGTAAGGATAACAATCAAATGGTTAGCCTTCTCTCGGATCATTAAGTTCTAGTGCTAAAACTCTTCCATTCAACACTCAATGACTTGGATAGTATCTTCTGTAATCCATATTCTGCTCTTCTATGCAATTTTTTCAATTTTAAGGCTGTCACAACTCATGATAGATGTGTAATCCAAACTGCTCAGAACTCTAATGCTTCCATAATGATTCCTTCCCTGTATTTAACTTGTACTCTTATTCATCCTCAAATTAATATATCTCCTTTCTTCCATTACACAATCCAACAGTCGTAATGCAATTTCAGCAATCAGAATTCTAAGCGATCAATGTCCACTTCGAAATTCATTCTGCCATCATGCGAGAAGAGGAAATGATTTTTTTTTTAAAAGGAAAAGAAAAACTAAAATAATAGATAGTTAGATACCAAATAATTCTTTGATAAAATTAAATAATTTTAACCTCATAAAAGACTTTGAAAAGGTACATTATTATATAAAATCAAAACGAGGATCATAATATGTCATGGCTCAAAAATAGAAAATATTTATTATGTCCTAATTTTATTAGGAATGAAAAATAAATGCTTAAAGAAATACTAGAGGAGGTTTACAAGTCATTATGATATTGTCAGAAAGCAGCCCAATTGATACCTTTCTGAATTCTCATTTTGAACAGTGAAATACAAATTAAATTTTCAAAACATGAATTATTGATTGATACCAAACGGATTTTTGAAAATGCATTCTCTTTCAAAATCTGAAATGCATTTCAGAATGCATAACAAAAGGTTCCCTTTCCTCTAAACTCACAGAGCATACATAATTAATTCAGCAACAATTAAGGATGTAATGCTCATGAGAGGGGCGGGGGTCTTAGAAACAAGCACTCATTTGACAACTGACCTGCTTTCCTATCTCATCCATAATAATCATCCTAGGCAGTGATTGAACCTGCAAGAAATATTTTGTCATAATCTTAGCAGAGAATCTAGTCAAATCATGGTGGTGAGGTAATTAGTGCTTGAACATACCAATTTTGAAAGAGATCCCAGAGTTGTGGCGCTTGAGTGAATATTAAAACATGTATGTTGCCGTGACAAAAAATCCAGTTCCCTACAGAATAATTATGATCAATGACAATTATGCTCACGCTGAGCTACAACTTTGAGTTTTCCAAATTTTATAATTCTACAGAGATGCCTTGATAAATCAGTAAAAGAGAAACACATGAGCAATAAAACAGGGTGTGAAGAATTCTGGAACAAGACTAATTAATTTCACAGTGACTAACAGCCAGATGGAGAAAATTGTTATTTTCAGCTTCTACTGCAGTACTCATTGCTGGTTTTTTATACGCAGTGAATGAAAAGAGGATGATAGAGCAATTTTATTAATCCCTAAAACCATTTTCTCACCATTCTGTGAAGCCTTTTTCACTGGCTAAAAGACTGTATGTGTCCAACGCACCCACATGAAGACTGCCAGATTTTAGACCAAAAAGTTGCCGGAATTGCCCCGCAAAAACTTCAAAAACTTTCTGAAGGTCCTGTTTCAGGATATGCTAGTTTCACTGTGGAGATACATAAATAAAAGCAATCTGCTATAATAGAACATGAGTTTCTAGTCACTTCAGCTATAGAAACAAATACACTACAATTCAGTACAGCACTTGATTGCATAAATCACTTTGATTCCCCTGCCCAAAAATAAATTCGGCAGATATGATACTGGAAAAAAAAAATGCAAAGGCCTATTATTTATCTTCTTAACTTTACACTTTACACACTAAGTTGAGATCGAATCAATCAAATAAAGCAGGTTTGACAACAGTATCTCTTAGACCTTGTAGGCATAGCAGGGTGACAGCACTGACTGAATGTACCAAGAGAAACTTGGATGATAGATGTTAACCAGATTGCCAGGAACCTAGATTAAGGTTTTATAAGAACCCCAATACATAGCAACCCAATCCTTGTAATTGTTGCTCGAACAATAAAACAAATAGGCCATCAAAATGAAACAAGTTTCAAAGCCTTACCAATCACAACATCTTATAACAAAAAACTTGAAATATATGGCTCAACTTTTTTTTTGAAGGGGGGGAAAGCTTGCATTACATAGTTTTGACTAGCTGGTATTTGGGTTACGTTTCAATGAACTTTGGATATCATTTTAAACTTCAATTAATCAAGCTTGACAACATAGTGATAAAATTTAAACGAGAAGGCATGTTTCAGCCAAACAGGACAGATACTAAACTTGGCATGACATATGTGACAGAGAATAAAAAAGGAGTCAAGATTGGGAACATTTCCATTTCAAGTGGAACACCCCGGCCAATTTTGAAGTCAATGAAAAAAAATGCAATGTAGACACACTAGGATAATTTTATAGATAAAAATCTGACCTCGGGAGACAGTATATGCGTAACAAGCTCACTGTCTGAATCCCTAGAGCAGCTTTGAGGATTCCACACCATGACACCTCCCCACATCTGTGATATGACATTTGGAGACAAATTATAACGTGTGGCAATAATTTTGTAAGAATCATTGGTTGATAAACAATTGAATATTAAGCCAACAAATGTTTGATAACTAACTGGAGATATAAAGGCATTTGTTTTAGAAATCTCTCCATTTGGAAGCTGTAGAAGAAGAGGACATTCCTTTGCAGATGGCACGTATCTGAAACAAAAAGGAAAGAGATTTGATATAGAGAGCTTTTGATGAAACAAGATCCTATTATCTCCATAAATTAAAGACTGGAGATTAAGCCTTTGTTACCAGAAACAAACATGAAAAAGTCTCATCCAAAACAAATATTGGGCTGGAAAATCTCAATGAATTATTGCTAGGAAAAATACATGCAATCAAGCAAAAAGAAAAAGGTGTTGAGATACTTATGAGGGTGACATGTAACATGCTATATAAACTAATTTTATCCAATCAATGTAATTGTTCCATAAAAGAGACATATTTTAATTTGAAAAGGGGAAGGAGATTGAGTAAAAGAATGTACACCACAAATTGCAAGATTTTTGATCGCCCACCAGCAGCAATAGAAGTATCCAAGTGCCACTCATTTGAGTTCACCTATTAAAAATATTTGAAAACATTAGACAAAATAACAAGATCAAAAGTCCATCATCAATGAGTAGAGTAAGAAAATGTATACAACCAAAACAAATCATCTGAGGGCTTGGACCAGGGTGTTGTTTGGTTTAAACGAAGTTAAATGGTCTAACTGTCTAGTTGCCCAACAAAACAAGCTCAGGAACTTGAAGAAACTTACAAAGAAAGGAAGATCCTTTGTACTAAGAGTATAGCCGCCTAATTTTTCATCCCAAGAAGAAAATGTAAACTTTGGAGTGTAGTACAAAACCTATCCATAAGAAAGATCACCAACAAGAGGAAACATGGTAAGGTTTCAACTGCAAATAAAATGACCATAAGTACCAAGATTCCATAAATCATTAAGGAACAAAGATGGTTCATTACTTGGCTTTCCACGCTTATGTTTGCTATTGGTCCCAACACATCAATCATAGGAGCCAACAGAGTTTCATCTATTTTCTGAAAATCCCTGCAATACAATGGACTAACTGAACACTTGAACAGAACTAAATTCGTATTTGCAATAGTTCCCAAGATAGCAAGCAAACACAAATTCCATGTATCCTAATACCGACCCATAACAACACATTTTTTGCTAGTAATCACACAGATGCTAGTTTCAAACACTAATCACCACCAAGTTGGACAGAAAGCTATAAAGAGCTACAAGATAGCGAAGCTTCCTTACCAATCATAAGTCCAATCCCTGGGATCCGCATTGAGCAAGTTAAATGAAAGAACAATCCTCCCATCAGCACCAACAGGCATAAACTCCCCATGAATTAACCCTTCCTCTCTCCCACCATTCACAAACACTTTGACAAATATTTCTGCCAATCTCTCGGCCACTTCTTCCACTCCCCAATCCCTCCCTACAATCCAAGCATGCCGGTACTTCCCAACAACCACTTTCACTCCCTCCACACCATCTCCATTCACCACCACCACCACACTATACACTTTCCCGCCAAAATCCAAACCAGCAGACTCCAAAGCTTCATCGACACTCTCATCATCACTGAAATCCAAGTCAACAGCTCGGATCAAGCCGCACTTGTAAGACTTAGACAAAGATTGCGTGCAATCCCCGTAGTCTAGGGTTAGAGAGAGAGTGAAGTTGTTGGTGCAGGCTCCACATTGAGATCCTATTCCTTTGGAGGCTAATTTGGTAATTTTAGAGCGAATTGAGAGTTCAAGCTCGTCTAAATTTACGTCGATTGAAGAAGATTTGGGATCAGAGGGGACAAAAATGGCTTGGAAATGGCAAGGAAAGAGAAATGGATTGGAGACAACATCGTTTGAGAGGATATCGATGTCGTGGAAAGGAAGCGGAGAGCGGTAGATCTCAACGGATTTGAATAAAAAAGGGAAACCTAAAAGGAAGGAGACAAGGACTGTGAAGGTGAGGAAGAGGCGCTTCAACCCCGGTTTTGTTTTGCGCATGGTTTTCGAGTCGAATTCCGGTTCAGATGGTGGAGATGGCGGTGTTTCTGGTGGTGGATCATTTGGAGATTCGGAGATTTCTTCTGCCATGTTATTGATTACTGATTGATGCTCTTGCTCTTCTCTCTTTCTTGATCAACGAGCTATGAAGCCGCTGCATCCACTAAACAATGGAGAATTAGACGGTTAACTTTATCCCTAGGATTTTAGAGCATAGTTATCAAACCCGCCGTGCACTGTGCTTGAAATTTGCTATCACTCCACCGGCTAAGGTTATGTTCTACCATATGTCATATGAAGATTTGAGTTTTTTTTTTTTAAAAAAAAAAAAAAAAAAAAAAAAACTAGAGTGAATCACTTCCCAAATCTTCAGATGACTAAACAGAACCTTAGCTTGTGAATTGATACACATTAACAAGTTTCAAGCACAGTGCACGGTTTCTCTCATCTCCCCGGCCCTGGAAACCAACTTTATACCCTGGCTGATTCTCAAAGAACTGCATTTCCCCTTACTCGATGCAAAATTTATGGTTAACAAAATGAGCATGAAAGTCCCTAAATTGCAACAGAAAAAACCCTAAATTCTGTGAACATGCCATTAAACAAGAACCCTAAAAATCAATGTGTAAGAACCGTGTGTTGAAACCTGTGGAGAGAAGAATAAAGGAGAGGTTAGCTTGCCTGAAATTCAATGTAATCCAAGCTTGAATTGAAGGCCTGTGCCCGGTAGATTAGAAAGAAGAAAAGGCAGTTGCGAAGAAGGGAGGCGGGGAGATCTTAAATACAAATCCAAGGAATGAGTGAAGAAACTATTAACCAGCATTTCTCTCCACTCCAGTGATTTGAATTAAAATGGAAAATACATATATATTTTTCCTATTATTAATTATTTTTTTAGGAAAAATAAATTATACATTGTGAAATCTCAAAAGAGCCCCGACAATCAAATATTTAAGTGTTTTTTTAAGGATAGTGAAGTTTTTTCATTGTTTTTTTTAAAAAAAAACACATTTATATTCCCATTAAAAATAAAAAAAATATTTTACTCCTTTCTAACTTGATTTGAGACAGAACAAATATATTATTTTACTATTACAACTCACGGTAAATTCTCCTGAAAATCTCACGCTATATATATTTTTGGTAAATTAGGCAGTATACTGTACTTGATTTTTTACTCTAGAAAAACCAGAGGTCTCCTTGAGACTTGAGAGCGATGTTCAAAGAAGACAAAGAGCTCTAAATTCAAAGAAACATGGGCGAAGCAAGTAATTCAACGTAATCTATGTCTCGCTGGTAGTGTTTATTTGCCAACGACATCGTACAAACACTCATCACTCTCTCTTGCTCTCAGCCAGCGCCTCTTTCGACTCCTTCCTTCGCGCCTTTTACATGTTTGTTATAAGTTCCCAGAGAAGCCCAGATGCGTGCAGAATGAGAACTTACACAATCAAATCTCTTTTCAAACACCCGTTTACCTTCTCTATCACAATCCGATCGAAAACAACGTCAGCCCAGTACGTAGCATCGAGAGCTAGAGATGCCACATTTGAGAAGCTAATGGACAAATATAAAAACTTTGTCAAAGTCATTGCCATTCAAGATTTGATTCTCTCAAACCCTAACAAAACCCCTCCATGCATTTCACTTGATTTCCTTTCTAAACTTTCTCAGAAGCTCCACCTTAACCGCGGTGCACCTTCGTTTCTCCGGAAGTACCCTCACATTTTCCACATTTTCTATGACCCCACGAAGTCCCAGGCTTTTTGCAGACTAACTGGTACTGCTCTTGAAATTTCCCGCAAAGAAGAAGAAGCTGTTAATGCTTCGTTACCTCTTGTTGTTGACCGATTGGTTCGGCTTTTGTTTATGTCAACGTCCAAATCACTGCCACTTCGTGCTGTTTTTAAAGTTTGGAGGGAGTTGGGCCTTCCTGATGACTTTGAGGATTCAGTGATAGTGAAAAACCCGAATCTTTTTAGACTTTGTGATGGAAATGAACCCAGCACACATGTTTTGAAACTGGTTGGTGAGTTTCCTGATAATCATTTTACGGCAGCGGTTGAGAATTGGAGGGTTACGGAGTGTTGCAGGGAGGACTGTAGTGTTGATAGAATGGGCATTCGGTATAGTTTTAAACATGTGTATCCACCAGGAATGAGGTTGAGCAAGTCTTTCAGGGCGAAAGTTAAAGAATGGCAGAGCTTGCCTTATTTAGGACCCTATGAGGACTTGACGGAGAAGAAGAAGACTAAGGCAGGACTTAAGAGATTGGAGAAACGGGCAGTTGCTATTGTGCATGAATTCTTGAGCTTGACAGTGGAGAAAATGGTGGAAGTGGAGAAGATCAGTCATTTCAGGAATTGTTTCGGGATTGATATGAACATGAGGGATTTGTTCTTAGATCATCCAGGCATGTTTTATTTGTCTATTAAGGGGAAGAGACATACTGTTTTCTTAAGAGAAGCGTATGAGAGGGGTCGTTTGATAGATCCCAATCCAGTTTATGATGTTAGGAGAAAGCTTCTTGATCTTGTTTTTCTGGGGCGCCATGATATGCTGGAGTCTGGATCAGAAAATGAGAATGTTGGCTGAATTAACAAATTCTCAGTTGTGTAAGCTTTGTTGTACACACATAACTTGTCCAGTAACATAGATTTGACGTTTTTTAGTGTATAATTGAACATTTCCAACTCTCGTGCTTAATTTTCTAGAATAAAAGTGTTGACATTTAAATTTATGATTATTGGTCAGCACAATTTTGATATTATATTAAAAAACAATTTCATTAAAAAATTTAAATTCTTATATAAAAATCCAATATATAATTATTCCTTTTTCCCTTCATGATTCTGTCTTGGTATTTATTGATGTACTTATTGTTTCTTGAAATATGCAATTGTTTCGAAGATTGCAATTTGTATGTCTTTTGCATCAATATCAAACATAGTTTTGTATCAGATGTAGACAGAAATGAACGAGAATTTGTTGTGGGCCACATAATTATTGCTGTGTTCATTATATATTAATTACACGGTGAAGAGCTTTAAACTCCATTGGTATTTCTGAAAGTCAGATTTTTGAGAAGGGATGTGAAACAAAAATCTTTGTTTAAACTATTGATAGATAATTTCTCATGCTTAATGGGTGCATAAATCATGGTAATGTAACTTGAAAGTGATGTACCTGCAGAATATATTTTTTTTGAATTGGCCCGTTTCCCCTAAATCTGATGGTTGAATTAGTTTTTGATTAATTTCTTGAAGAAGTTCTGATTAATGTTCTGGGCTGTTAAGGAAGCAAGACGACTTTGACGTCAATGTTCATTTCTTTGATAAATGAAGGATCTTTTTCATCAAGAACATTTTCTATTACAGTTCTTTGCTGTTTTGATCTGTCACTCGTAAGTTTAGTGCCTTATTTTTATGATCCACCTCCTGCTCCTGTGTTTGTTTTCACTCTTCACCGCCCTCTGTCTCCAATCACCCAATCCTAGTGTTAGAAAGGATTGTCGTGCATTATTGAATTATTTATAGCTTGCTTGCTTCTCTAACAGGCTGACGTGAAATATCATTGAGCAGGCACAAGCTAACCAGCTTCGAGCTATCCAACTTGTCAGAGGTGATATTCTCAGACCATTCTCCAGGAGGGCTGGGCTAACCCACTTGTTAAAGATAAGTTTTTAAGGTACTCATAAACTAAAGGTGGAACCATGGTCCCTGTCATGTTTTGGGAAGGAGAGGTTCGTCCTTATCGGCTGGGTGGTGAATGGTAGAGCTTCAATCTGCCAAGGTTGTGCCATTGATCTTCACCAACTTTGCGCAGAGAGCGATGATTTAGAGGAGCTTGCGAGTTAAGTTTCTGGAGTGGTAAGCATTTATGCATGTGAAAAGATTGCGAAGGCTAGGCTTAGTTTCTGTCCCCTGTTTAGTCCTGAAAGTATGTTGGTACATGTTACGCAACAATATAAATTATATTATAAAATATCATGTATTTTTTTTATTTTGTTTCTTTTTTATTTTGTTTCGATCCTTTCATACGATGAAAGAAAAGGATTGAATGATTAAAAATCAAAAAAGAAAAAAACTTTATTTAAACAGGTAAATAAATCGCCTTTAAAACAACAATGATTAATTATTATTTAATCTCCAAAATTAATCATTTTTCAACCCTCTCCAAAACCCATCCATTTTCAGAAAAGAAAATCAAATTTATAACTGTTTGTTTTTGTATTTTGTATTTACTTCAAATTATTTTTATTATTTTAAAGTTATTTTAGTTTATTGATATTAAAAATAAATTTTAAAAAATTATAAAATTATTTTTATATATTTATAAATAAATAAATAAAAACATTTTAAAAACGAACCAATCTATTTTCCTTCCTTTTCATCTCTCTTTTCCCGACGGCTACTGAAGTCACGTAGGATTATGCAATTTTCATCAAAATCAAATTATCAGCACTTCTAGACAGATGCGGCTACTTTCAAGCCCAAAACGCCTAAAGCCTCTGCTTTTAGCATGCAAAGATGAAGCTCCCGTAACCCAAATCCACGCACTCATAATCACGACCGGTATCTTCTCCATCAATTCAAGCTCCAATGGCCTTGTCATCGCTTCGTATGCCCGCATTGGTGACATCACGTCGGCCCGCCATCTATTTGACAAATTGCCTCATAGAGGCGTAGACGCTTGGAATTCCATTATCGTTGCGTATTCTCGGAGATATTACTTGACTGAAGTCTTGATTCTTTACCATCAAATGGTAAATGAAGGAGTTAAACCCGATAGCTCCACTTTTACTGTAGCAATAAAGGCGTCTTCAAGCTTGAAGGATTTGGAGGTTGGAGAGAGAATTTGGCGTCGGGCGGTGGATTTTGGATATGGATGTGATGTGTTTGTCGGTTCTTCTGTTTTGAATTTGTATGTAAAGTGTGGGAAAATAGATGAGGCTAAGTTGGTGTTCGATAAGATGGTGAAAAGAGATGTAGTTTGTTGGGCTACTATGATAACAGGGCTTGTGCAGAACGGGAAGGTGTTAGAGGCAGTTGATATGTTTAGAAGGATGAGAAAGGAGGGAATCGAAGGAGATGGGGTTCTGATGTTGGGATTAATTCAGGCTTGTGCTAACCTTGGAGAGTCGAAGTTGGGTCTTTCAGTTCATGGGCATGTGGTTAGGAGAGAGATGCTTATGGATGATGTTATTCTTCAAACCAGCCTTGTTGACATGTACGCTAAGATTGGGGATTTGAAGCTTGCTTCTCACGTTTTTAAGCAGATGCCCCGGAAGAATGCCGTTTCTTGGGGTGCATTGATTTCTGGCTTTGCTCAAAATGGTTTTGCAGAGTATGCACTTGATTTGTTGGTTGAGATGCAGAGCTTTGACTTCAAACCAGATACGGTGGCTCTTGTTAGTGCACTTTTGGCATGTTCACAAGTAGGGCATTTGAAACTAGGCAAGTCAATACATGGATATATAGTTAGAAGGCTTGATTTTGAACTTGTTCTAGGCACCGCATTGATTGACATGTATGCAAAATGTGGAGCACTTTCTTGTGCACGTGCCATATTTGATCGGGTGGATTCTAGAGACGTAATATTGTGGAATACAATGATCTCCAGCTATGGTATCCACGGATATGGAAAGGAAGTTCTCTCTCTATTCCTAAAGATGAAAGAAGCAAATATAAGTCCTAACCATGCAACTTTTGCGTCTCTTCTCTCGGCTCTTAGTCACTCTGGACATGTAGATGTAGGTCAATACTGGTTTAATGCCATGGCTAATGAATGTAAGATCCCACCAAGCGAGAAGCATTATGCTTGCATGGTTGATCTTTTGTCCCGAGCAGGACGAGTGGAAGAGGCTTATCAGCTAATAGAATCTATGAACACAGAACCAGGTTTAGCTATTTGGGTTTCCCTCCTGTCAGGTTGCCATAATTATAGGAACTTCTTATTTGGAGAAGTGGCAGCAAAGAAAATCCTTGATTTAAACCCAGATGATTTGGGAATTTATGCCTTGGTTTCAAACTTCTTTTCCTTGGCTAGGATGTGGGATAGAGTATCTATTTTAAGGAAGATTATGAAAGAAACAGGAATGAAGAAAGTTCCTGGTTATAGTGCTGTGGAAGTGAATGGAAAGCATGAAGCTTTCCTGGTGGAAGATAAGAGCCATCATCATTATGAAGAAATCTTACAAATGTTGGATAGTTTGGATAATGAGATGAGAGTAATCAGACAGTTCACATGACGTTGAAGAAGAAGTGATTTGAAATTCATTGATCATTAGCTTTGGAGATCCTGTTGTGGAAGGCCTTTTTGTCCTTCATATTAACAGCTTCTTATTGGGCACCCACAAACTTAGATGCCAAGTCCCTGCATGATTCTCATCAAGCAAAATGAACCCCCTAAAAGTGCTAGTACAAATCGCTACCTGTGCATATGGTGCAACTAAGAAGATAACTTTCCGTGGGGATGTCTTAGCTTGCCAGATTCTGAAGTTACATTTTTTTGGGCACTTGAGCTGTCATGCTGACCCGAGAAATACCGGCAACTCGGAAGCATTTACTTGTTTGATTGGTTCACAAGGACCAGGTTTCCCTTCCATAACCAGAGGCTTTGTGCGACGTCTCATGCGGAACCTCGTGGGTTTAAACCCTTTCGTCTCCCAATAGAGCATGCAGTCCAGTGTTTGGCATTATCAGGGTTCAAATGATTTGTAAACCCAGGCATCGCGATGCTTAGGAGAGTTGCGAAAGCTTTCTGCACTGAAGTTAGCCATATTTGTTAATCTTACATGGGATAAACACCAAAAATACAAAAGTAGTCAGCCATTTTGCCGTGTGCGGGGGTGTAGTGAGAAACACGGTGCTCTTGAACATCAAATGTCTGGCTGAAGTTTTCAGTGTTGACTTAAGTCCTACACTATAATGGGAACAGGATCAGTTATCTGCTTTACCTATTCAAACCATGGGGTTTCCCAAAAATCTGGGAAAACTACACCAATGTATTTCAATATTAGGCTTTTGCTGAGACTGTTACATAAATAAAGGCACCCACAAAAGGAAAGGAACGGGAAATGAGAGGAAGAAGAAAAATAGTTCCAACCACCCTTTCTTTGTTTCAAAACAAGAACACCATCAGCAATCTTAAAACACTTCACCACATCAATTGGAGAAAACAAAATGGAAATGACTGCTGCTGTCAAAATATCCTGAGACTGGGTAATCCGACACATTCCCTATCTCTAAAAAGAACCCAGACCCTCCTTTTACTCATTTAAGATGCATCAACAAGTGACTGTTTCCATGAAATGAAGCAGATGTTTTCTGCAACGTCTCTGGTGAAGAAAGATACTTGATTATCAAAACTTGATTGGCATCTTTTAAAATGTCCTCAAATCCTGTGTCCTGTAGCTTGAGCCTGAAGATTTTGGTTGTCTTCTAACAGTCGATCATATTCCAGCAATAGGTCAGCACACTGTTTCTGAAGGGAAACAACGTGTGCTTCGGCAGTTTCAACCTTCTTGTCCTTATGCTCGGATTCCAGCTTCAGCTTCTTCAAATTCTCTGATAGAGTAGAACTTTGTTCTTGTAGAAGCTTTATTTCCTTGGAAGCTTTGTCTTCCTTCTCTTTAAGTTGCATTTTCTCTTCCCGCAGCCTTTCAACTTCCGCTTTGGAAGATCCCACGGTACTCCTCAGCCCAATAAGCTTCGAAAGATAATGGTGCATCCGATCAATTAAGAACCCAAGAAACAGGGTAAAACCTGCACAATCAAGTTCAAACCACAAAATACACTGGTGAGCTCAAAGAAAGAAGCCATGGAACAACTTAGCCACTGCCACACTATCATAAAAGAGCTCAGCTCGGACATACAAATACTAGAAATGTTGTTAGGCAGAGGTCCAATGACTTTCCGATATCCAAACTATTATTTTGGCAATCACATGACATATACATAAACAGATGATCATTTTAAAATATCCACCAATATCACGTTCATGTTCATTTTACTAAATGTTTGGCGTTTGATTTTACTCGAAGCTTTCACATGATTGGATCTGGATTTGACCATGCTTTACTCTTTTCGCCAATCAAATTATAAAAGCTATATATCTAATGGCACTCAGCGGTTCATTCATAACAAATTCACTTCTATAGCAGATTGCTTACACAATATGAGACATCCTCCATCTAGTTTACAAAGTCAAGAATGGCAGATAATCATTTCCTCATGTATATAAACTCATTATCTTCACCATTTCATATGTTCCATTTGAGATGCAAGAGTAAGCAAGATAGATTAGCACATCGTGCTAAATTCATTAAGGAAAACACTGAAATGCATAACACACCATGGTGTTCAGTCTAAAATCATAAAGATTTCTTACCTAAAAGCCTCCAGAAAAGTTCACAGTTAATCACTTCCTAAATCTTCCAAATGCAATATCAAGCACATTCAACACCGGATTAAATTCAACAAAAGTGATACTTGGGTGCAAGGATCAATACACAATCTCTGATCAGCTTTCTTTTGCTATTGTCATAATCCATAAGTTCTATAAAGGAGATGATGGAATACGAGAAAAGGAAATTATTCCAAGTTATTTGCAATTTAAATTATTGATTATTTTATTAATTATTTGCTACAATTGTGAAATTTTATCATTCTAAGTAAATAGTTTTTTACTTGTTATGTCATGATTGGTAATTAGGAGTATGGGCTTATTTCTAGGACTCTTACAGGGTCTTTTGTGTGCCTATATAAGCACACATAAATGTTGTAGAGTCCAATTTATGAATTAAATTAAGAATTTTCAATTTTATTTTAGAGAGGTGGGTCTCCTCTTTTTTCTATGTTCTTGTGGATTCAAGTACTAGTTTCAAGTACTAGTACTACATATTTTATCTTTTCTTCAAACCCCATTCCCTTAAAAGTCCATCTCATCTTACATCAGGAGACCACAAAGACAGAAGAAAACAATCTCTAACACTTGGACACATGTACCAAAACATACTCGACTTTTGAAGGCAAAATGATGTTACATCCACGGCTATTGTCAGCGACATCTTTACTGCAAAACAGTACTGACACTCCAAAAAAGTTTAACTGCACTCCCACTATTCTATACTTAGATACAAAATTTAAAAACAAAGTGGAACAATGGGGTATGGTTCTACATTTTCTGGATTACCCACATCACCGCCCCCTTAGCTACCATAGAATGCACACTTTGGCATTGCCATCCCATGGGACAGCAGTGCAAATTCTAAAATTTTGAGGAACTTCCCAAAAACTCAGCCTTTTGGAGTGCTATCCTGCGGACACCAACATCAAACGAATCCTAAATAAAACAAGCTTGTACACACTCATAGAACATAGATAATCCCTATAAAACCACTCAGACTCGCACTCTGAAAATTGTACCCAACATTTTGAGGCAGTGCACGCTCATATGCTGAACCACATATTTAATCAAATCTATGATCAGCACTTCTATCAGTAAACACAAAAGCACATTCCAAGCTGGAGGGGGAAACTATAAATACCAACATTTGCTTCACAATCCAAAAGGAAACTTTTGGGAACAAGGAATGATGCTTGTATGGTTATTTCCATCTCCTTGAAAGTGTAACTATTCAGCAAACAGAAGTCCACAATTTCACAGATGGTTTCCCTTCTTTTATTTTATTCAACAATTAATAAGAATATTTTCGACAAAGAGAAACAAGGAAAAAAGAAAAGGTTAATGCTACCAGTTATACTGGTTAAAGCTGGTCGAACATCACCAAAACCTTTCAACATCAACCCAACAAAGTTCACATATTTCCTTTCCAGCTCATTTAATCAAAGATGCACGATAGCAACATTAAGTTGCATTAACTTAAAACAAACAGTAAGGCAATGCTATTGCCTCAACTTATATCATCCCTGAACAAGAAAAGTCAGAAAATGAAATAACATGTTCATTAAGTGTGTTTACTGCTAATGAAAGAATAATCATGATCGGTGGTGCATATATTGTCAATAAAATTTCTCATAGGTACAAAAAGTGGTCTATGAAAGAAATGATATTCTAAGTTGCACTGACTTAAAAGAAACAGTAAGGTGATGCAATTACTTCAACTAATATCATCGCTAAACAATAAAAGTCAGAAAATGAAGTCGCAATTTATTGAGTGAGTGTAGTGCTAGTGAAAGCAAAATCAAGACCCGATACTCACTGGTCATTTTGTAACCTTACAGAACCGGTGGTGCATATACTCTCTACAAAGTTCTCATTGGTACAAAATGTGGTCTATGATTCTCATCTCAATTTCCTGCTGCACTGTGAACAACGATTCACTCCCTCAATAATATCTTACCATGTGAGGCTGGCCATGCAGATAATTTCTCGTTGTACTCTTAGTAAACGCATGGTATTCCACAAAAGTGAACGCTATCAAGTTATGCATCGTTAACTCAAACTCCCCATCTCTTCTCATTAATGTACTTCCTCCAATGGTCTGGATTTCCACCTCCTAGACTCATAAGCAATAATGTATCAGGGGTTTTATCTACCCGAGAGCTAACACTTCCATTTGTAATCTAAAACTTAAATGCCAATGAGGTTCGTATGCTCTACGATTTCTAATGATTATAGCCCTATCTTATGGGCTTGTGCAATACAATTAAGTGATTAGATGATGCACAGACTTAACATTAATTGAGTTCATAATTGCAAAACAAAAGTTTTCCATCTAAAACATAACCAGACACAAAATAAGAAGCTAAATGCAAGAAACACAAAGAAACAAGCAAACACAGAGGGACTAAAGAAAAGAATAGGATGATACCCATGAGTGATGCCTCAAGCAAGTGGGTTCTCCATAGGACCTGATCCATAGGTGACATGGTGCCAAGCTTTGCGCCCTTATTTTGGATCTTGACAATGTTCATGAGGCTAAAAAACAGAATCACAGACATGGTACCAGCAATAGTTTTCACTGTAGCAGGACGCCTTCCCATCTTCACCTGATCCAGACTCTTCATCACCAACTCTCTCAGTGGCCCAATCTTTACCAACAGCAAAAAAGCCACAACCCCCTCAGCAAATATAACTAAGAACAACAGCTGAATCATCTCTGCTGCTACACTAGACAATACCCGTCTACAAAACTAGGTTCTATCTTTAAGAAAGGGAGAATTCTTAGGCCTATAGATCATAGATTAAAGCAGAAACTACAAAAAGATCAAAGCTTTTTGTTTTTAATGGAAACCCATTTGTCCTCTACATGTGATGTGAGCGAGAACAAGTTGATTATCTGTGCTTAATAGCACCAGAAATTTTCCAGGAGAAAGGAAGTTCGTAGGAAGAGTTCAAAAAATCTATTTTAGCTCATGTAACTAAGTATCTATCTTAAACAACAACAAAAAAAACCCAGTTTTACATCTAAAAAAAGGTTTCAAGGCTACAGATCTGTGCAGTTAGCTCTAGTGAGGAAAAGGTGGAAACTTTTTCTAAGAAGCCGCTCTAGTTTTTTCCGTGGATTTTTGGGGATTACTACGGGGTGATTATGCTTTTGCCAGGCAAGCAGAGATGATGGAGTAAAAGTAGGAAGGAAATGGCAAAATGAGCATCAGTCAAAAGTGAAAAAATCCAAGAGGGGTGGAGAAAAAAGTCATCAGGAGGTGCAAAAGCAGGGCATTAGGCTTGGAAGCAGAGGTTACCATGTGTGTAAGCAACAGGAGTACAGTGCTTGTAGAGGGAGAGTTTAGATTAGACTAGTGACTACGATGATTGTTGTCCTGCTGCTAGGTTTCTTTTACTTTTTTTGTCTTCTTCGCCCTCTATTGGAACACAGTAGAGCTGTTGCGTTGTCCTCTCTTTTATAGAAAGTGGATGGATTTGTTGAAACTTGAAAGAGAGACTTGCTGCTGGACCTTTCAGACAGAACTTGTTCATAACCTGCACAGTACTACGCTACACCCTCGCAAGGATGGTTAAAAAAAAGCTAAAAATAAAATATATATTTAGCTTTTATTTTTATTTTTTATTTTTTATAATTTTAATAACAGAGCTATGTTTGAAAACTAAAATAACATTTTTTTAAGTTGAAGAGTTATTTTTATATATTAATTAAAAAAATTAAAAAATTATGCTTTTATTTTTTATATATATTTTTAATAACATAGCTATATTTAAAAACTAAAATAGCATTTTTTAAGTTGAAGAGTTATTTTTATATATTAATTAAAAAATCAAAAAAATATTTAATATTTTTTTATGGAAAAAAAATAATTTTGATTGTAATTGTATTAGTTAGTTATTATTAATAAATAATTATATTAATATTATATATATTAAATAGAATTTACTTTGCTAAATATATTTTTTTGGAATGTAAATATTAAAATAATATTTTTATACTATTCAAAAAATAATAATACTAATTTATTTTCTCTAACTATTTTTTTCTTTTGAAGTATTCTAACAATGTAGCCATGCACTGCTCGTAATTTTTCTACGAGTGTATGTGCCATGCCATCACAAGTAGACCTGCTCAGGACCTGAGGCCGGGCCGGGTTGGTTTCGACCTAGCTCGGTCCGATGACTCCATGGCTTTTTGGGCTTTGTCTATGACTTGAACTTTCCAGCCCGATTCTTGGGCTAATTAAAAAAACAAAAGAAAAATGTGATTGAAAATAAAGAAGAATATATTGAAAATAAATAGACCATGTTAGTAGTGGTAGGGGTGAGCAAACCGAACCGAATAACCGATTTAACCGAGAAAACCGAAAAAAAAATAACCGAAAAAACCGAACCGAAAAAAAAAACCGATTAAACTGATTATTTTTTTAAAAAAAAAATCCGGTTCGGTTCGGTCTCGGTTTTTTACGGAAAAAACCGATTGACCCGAACCGGTTCGGTTTGAACCATTAATATAAATAGAAACTTTTTCCCATTCTCGCTTGAAACCCTAGCGGCCTCGCCTCTCCCTTCCTCCTTTTCCTCTCGCTCTCGCCTTTTCCTCTGGCCTCTCGCCTCTCACTCCCTCTGGCCTCTCGCTCCTCGTCTCTCTCTCCCTCGCCCTCTCGTCTCTCCCTCCCTCGGCCTCTCGCGGGAGTCTTCTTCCATTCCAGGTAGTTCATTTATTAATTAAAGATATTTTTTTGGTATAAAATTATGTTTTTTAGTGAAAAAGCTGAGAAATTTGTGTGCTTTTTTTTTTATAACAAGAGTATTTTTTTTTTCTTTCTCAACATAGATGTTGTGGTTGGTGGGATAGAGAATGATGGTGTGGTGGTTTCATCGGAGATAAGGAGTCATCTTGCAGAAGAAGGGAACCCCACATTTGGTGTTTGATTTTTTTGGATAGCATGTGAGTAAAAGCTCTTAAAATTTCTTCTGGTGTTTGATTGTTTTTTGGAATTTTTCATAATTTACTCTTTTTTGTGTGTATTGCAGGAGACTGTCCCTCATTATCTTGCTGCTGTAATGCTTGATTTAGCGTTTCTTGGATTCTGTAAGTGTTATTTTCTTGGATTAGAGAATGAGAATGAAAAGTGAGCACTTTATTGCCCTGCACTTGAGGTAATATCCTTCCGAATGCTTGATTTATGATAGTTTTCTTCTAGAAATTTTATTGTTGTTTGAATCATTGTCTGACAAGTTTTTCTTATTATTGAATTGTGCTTAGCAAGGAAAAAGCAGATTGGAAAGGAGGCTGTAGTGAAAATAATTGATGATGCTTACAGGTGCTTTTTTCAATTTTCATGTTATGCTCTTGAAATCTTGACAGTTGTTCTGTAGTGTGTCTTCTAAAACTTTATTTACCCGTCTATTTACTGGAAAATAGTGTTGTTTCCCCCTTTAGGCAAGTAACCCTGACAAAGAACGAAGGCAGGGAAAATGCCCTCTCACACCAGAGGAAGTTGGTCTTATGCCGAGAGCTCTGGGTTTCGGAAGTGATGTTCACTTGTACGTGGCTTCAGGTGTGAATTATATGGAGGTGAATCAGGTTATTTTTCTTCTACACTTGTATTTTTATTTTATTATCTATTAATCAACTTATTTTCAATCTAACATTTCTATTATTTTTTTTTTGTAGAATTTGGTGGAAAGTTAAATCTACTAACGAATGATAATTAGTTCAAAACCGGGTGTATTTCTCGAAATTTTTTATGATGCTTGCTTATTTTGAAGCCCTTTGAAGGCATTTTCTGTAATTTAAATTTAAATTTGTTCACTTGTGTAGTTTTAATTATTTCTCATCATGCTAAATTACACAAAACAAAAGTATTAGAAAGGGTAAAAAAAAAACTTCATAAACACTATTAACAATTTAATACATTAATATTTGTATTTGTTGCAAAAAAAATTTAAAAATACTTTGGGTTCTGGTATGAACAGTTTTTCAAGCCCATCAGAAAATTTATTAGAAAACCCATCAAAAAGCCCATAAGAAGGCCCATCAGATGGCCCAAAAACCAAATTCGGTTTTATGAATATTTTGACCAAAAAAACCGGACCGGACCGAACCGAAAGTGGTCGGTTTTGAATAGATTCGGTTCGATTTCGGTTTGATTTTTATAAAAAAAAAAAAATCGGTTTGGTTACTTTTTTGATAAAAATCCGGACCGAACCGAAAATGCTCACCCCTAAGTAGTGGTATGATAAAGCTAAATAAATCTAATATAATAACATATTATTTCCTTTTGTATTTTCATTGGTTTTTCCTATGAAAGCTGGTGTAAATTAATTTTGAAATAAAACTACTTACACACGAAAACAAAGCATTAGATCATGTACCACCATTGCTAATCGATGCTCTAGTTTTTTCTGTAAAAGTTTGTATTTTTTATTTTTTATTTTAAATTAAAAAACATTGATAATTTTATATTATTTTCATCGCTGATAATTTGGGTCGGATAATACATACATACATATACATATACATATACATATACTCATTACTTGGGTCGGATAATTGCCTAGACCAGGTTTAAAGGGGACGGATAGCGCGCGTGTATCAAATCAAAATCTTCATTTTCTTTTTTTATTTTCTTTTTTGTCATTATTATTATTGATTTGCTGGTTTTAGCGGCCTGTATTAATTATATTGCAACAATATCAGGGACACACGGATATCAGAACCGTTATTAAAAAAAAATGATTTTTTTAATTTTAAATTAAGTTTTTTTTTGTGTGTTTTTAGATATTTTAATATGCTGATATCAAAAAATATTATTTTGTTTATAATATTTTTCTTAATAGAAAATATTTTAAAGCATAACTTCAATCATACTGTCAAACAATCACTAAATTAGAGTAGGGTGAATTCATACTTGTGAATATCCATCAAAATCACCTTCGACACATCATGAATAACATTTGAATCATTTCGAAGAGCCCGTTTGGCTCTGCGTTTCAACCGGCGTTTTGCCGAAATTTGAAAAAAAAAATCCATTTTAAATGAATATGTTTTGGTGTTTTTAGAACATTTTTGATGTGCTGATATCAAAAATGATTTTTAAAAAATAAAAAAACATCATTTTGATGTATTTCGGCACGAAAAACATTTTGAAAAGCTACCGCAACCGCACTCCCAAACAGGCCCGAAGGAATAATGCCTTTGATCATTTGATCATTTTGATCATTTTGAACATGGTGGCATCTACACTTTGTACAATATATTAAATGCTCATGTACTATTTTTTTCATGATCTAGCCCCTGGAATAATGCCTTGGAATGCTTGTATCAATAGTCAATCCTTGACCATCAAGGGCTGGTATCCCAAATAAAGATCTATAAAATAGATGCCACCATGTTCTTGCATCTCCACTACTTGCAAGTTAGTGTTACTTGTGATTATATAAACGTTTATGAGTCATCAAGTAAAGGGTTGCAACCCCACAACTTGTATTTTTTTTTTATTAAACTTTTAATCATTTATTATTTATTTTATATATTTTGTATGGACATGCACAACACATAAATGTCTCTGACCACCCATTATTGTTTTTCATCTATGAGCTTTCAACCTAGTTACTAGTTGTGAAAAGAAAAATAATCCAAATCCCATGTGCTTCGGACCACGAATAAAATCCAGTTCAATTCTTTTTTTCTTTGTATTTCAAAAACATTTTAAAAAGAATTTGAAAAGGTTTTATTTTTACCTTTTATTTTAAATTAAAAAAATAGTCTTTTTAAATTATTTTCATGTTAATATCAAAAATATTATTTTTTTTTAAAAAAAAACATCATTTTAATATATTTACGAACTAAAATCATTTTTAAAAACAAATACATGATGTAAATAAGATGGAATCGTATATAAAAAATAAAACCTCGTAAACAACATGTACTTTCTCATATTGCATTGTATAGCCTAACTGTAAGATAGCAGAAGGTGCTATCTGTAAATACACATGTGACTTCGAGAAACCTTCCCGCGGTTCCACCATTTTTCAGAGCAGCACGAGCACCCAGGATTTCTTTTCTTTTCTTTTCCTTTCACACGAAGCAAAAAGGGCGACGGTAGTCGTTGCTTCTCAGTCATGAAATTCAGCATGTACTTGCGGAAAATTCATCTCAGCATATTATTTTTTGTTTATATAAATTATAGGCATGATTTTGACCAATCACGCAGGTCAATTTGGAATTGTATTCACACATGTATACGAGTATATATTATATACTTTAATGCACACATCGAGAACCGAAAAAAAATATTTTTAATGTGTGTGTGTGTGTGTGTGTATATATATATTCAAGGTTGTCAATACTGTTCCAATCGTCGTTCCGGTTTTACTATTGGTACAGAATGTTTCGGTTTCGGAGCATTTCGGCATGCTGTTTCGGGGTTGTACTATTCATATATAATTAATTATATATATATATATGAAGAAAAATTAAAATATTAATTTAACAAGCATAATTAAAATTCAAGATAAATTAACTTTAAATTATACAATATAAACACAAAGTCTAACTTTAAATTATACAATATAAACACAAAGTCAAACAAACATAATCTCAAAATTAGAAACACAATCACAAGTTAATCAAAATAAGGAGGATTTTAAGGCCAGGATGACACACCCAAAATGGTACCGAGATGTTTTGGCTAGAATTTGGTCGGTATTTCCGGAATGGACTGAAATTAAAACCGAGACAAAAACAACGTTGTTTTGTCTCAGTTTTTTTAATGGCACGGAATGTCCCAGCTGGAACGGAACTGTATTGACAACCCTGCTTTTATCTTGATTTCAAGTGTGGCGTGGATAGAGTAAATATAAATTTAATTTGAGCAAATATATGTTGTTTCTGTGGTGTGAACCATTTTTTTTATTTGAAAAAATATTTTTTTTTTATATTAGTGCATCAAGATTATATAAAAAAGTATTAATTTGATGTATTTTCAAGCGAAATATGTTTTTAAAACATACACAAACATAATTCTAAATATAAAAACAAACTAAACCTAATGAAAGAATAAGAAAATAAATTAGTATTTTTTAGATAAAATATAGAAAATTGAAGGATATAATTGTGAAAATTTTGAAAGCTTGTAGTGTTTTTATTAGGTATTTTTGAAAGCATAATTAGTATTTTTATGTACCCCTAGTTCCATCCCTTGTATATAAGAATGTGAACACTATAATATTTTGTATCGCATGAATAATTTATCCATCTACACATAGATTTTGTGAAAAAACTTTTAAACAAATCTAAAAATAAATGTTTGTTTTTGCATTACAATGTTTTTCAAAGTATTTTTCAAATTGTTGTTTATATTAAAAATATAAAATCAATATTTTTAATATATTTTTGGACAATACCGTTGATGTTACAAATAATAAAAAGTATTTTAATGAGTTTTTAATTAAAAAAATATTTTAAATTACAATATTAAATACGCAATCATATAACTATCATGTCGTTTTAATGATAACAAGTGACGATTTTGAAGAAAAAAATGCATTTCAGCCTAGTTAATGATTAGGGTTGTAAACTGTACGGAATAATCTATATTAATAAAACGATGTTAAATGGTAGTACAAGTGTCATACAATAATAATAATAATAATAATAAAAAAATAATAATAATAATAACAGCACCACCACCAACAATAATATAGACAAGTTGAGGTAGCCGAAGTTGAACAGCTCAATAGAGAAAAAATCAAAGAAAAAAAAGAGAATAATAATGGTAAGAAAAGTCAGCAGCAGAGATGTCTCAACAGAATCAGACAACATTTCGCTAGCCTTCACGGTTGAAGTTGAGGTGGTCAGCCGCCAACAACAGTCGGTTACGCCGTTAAGTTAATTAATTCATGTACTCCTACTGTGATCTATTAATTATTCTATTTTCAAAAGAAAAAAAAAAACTTAAGAAGCTCCATAAGTCCCTCTACTTCTATAGTTTTCTCAATGTGATCCCCTGTCAATTATTTCTTTTAATGAATCTTTTAATTGGTTTGAGTTATATATTCACGCCACAATTTAATCGTGAAACTAGGACAGCATTATAGATTTCGTGATATACAAACCAAGCCAATTTAAATCCTAAATTAACAGAGAGAGAAAATGCATAATGGATCTCACTGGTCAGGCTAGATTTCGTAAAAGAAGATAAGTGAAAGGGTCATATTAAGAAAAGAAATCGATAGAGGACCAGGTTGAAAATAAATCAGAAGTACAGAGGTTTTTGATATCAATAACCGCGATTTTAACCATGACCTGGAAGGAAGAGAAGCCTCTCTGGCAAAGAAAGAATACCGTATTCACAGATAGTATGTACATAATGGTACAGTACATACGATGACTGACTTGGAGACAGAGACACTTGAAACTGAGAAGAAACAGAGACTTCAATTTAATTTGTCTTTTTTCTTTCGTTTTTTACAGAGAGAAGAGAAGAGAAAAAAAGAAGAATTGTCAAACATTACCGGTGGCTCTGGTCAATGGTTGATAACCCCCCCTCCCTCCCTCTCTCTCTAAACACGCTCTTTCTCTTTGAAAAGTCTATCCATTCAACCTAAGCTCTCTCTCTCTCTCTTTCTTGCTGGGGTCGTTGAAGGGTTCTCTGAAGGAGCTTTAATTGTAACAGAGTTTCATTTCATTAAATAAAAGGTTGGATTTTGTTGAAGGGTTAGTCTTTACGTCTGGTTTCTGGGTTTCATCAATCCAAGCTTATTGGTTCAGAGAGAAATGGCAGTAAGTTCTTCTATTGTCCCTTGATTTTATCTTTGTCTTATTGTAGCTTGGATTTCACTGGGTGTGTGTGTGTGTTTTATGTTCTAGTTGTGTTTTAATCGTTAAGGGCTAAAAAGGGCATGTCTAATCTTTGTGATTTATGGTTAATTGTCTGTGTTGATTGACAATGCTCAAGTTTTGGTAATTGAAGAAAAAAGGGTGTTTTGATGTTTAAGGATCAAGAACTGCTAGTTCCTGGTTCTTTTGATTGATGAGATACACGGCTTGCCTAGTTTTGATGTTGAAATTTGAAAATAATTCTCAAATGACATAGGGTATGAGTTGACTTTAGGTGGCAATCCATTGCTGGCTAACTGAATTAGCTTATGATGAAACTTATTTGCGGAGTTTCTGCTTATGGTGCTTTGATTGGTTTAAGACTTCGGACAAAGCTGCTTCATTAGCACCCCTCTTAAATATACATACGTGTGTCTCTGTGCGCTTGTGCTTGTGTATGTGAAAGCATTCTCTTGCCTCTTCTAAGATGGATTTTTTTAGTGAAATATGATTTTGTGCTGAGATTCTTAAATCATTCCATCTAAGATATGTAACTGATAAGATCAATAAAGAAGAAAAACTCCTCTTATGGGATCAAGATTACTTGCTTGGTTACCCTGGAACGAGCATCATTGAAGTATAGAAGTGGATTTATGTTTCCGGATTTGTTTCCAGTATGTCCATGGTAGGTGATTGAGGGCAACATGATTGGCATTACAAGTAATTCGTTATCTCTTTAATAGTTATAAGATGTCATAGCCTTGCCCTTTTCCATTCAAATCGTAGGATAATATTCCGATCAACAGTATCTCTGACGAAAAGGTGAAGCATGGAGAACATTAGTAGAATAGCCCCTTCTTTATGCTGGAAGCTTGATTCCTGGAATGTGGATGAAAGACTAGTCCCACTCGTCTCTAAAACTCTACCATAATACCTGCTCTCCATCTGAGATGTCATAATTTTGTTGTAGATCCCTGATTCTGATCTGAACTTCTTAGCTCAAAATTCTGTAATTGTCTGTGTTCAAGCTGAAGGTCTAGTGGCTAGAATAGGAGAAATCTGTAGAACTTTCTACATTGCAACCTTGATTTTTTACTCTTTTCCTTTCTACACTGGAAGCTTGACTTGTGGTATTTTTCCTCTTTTGATTAGAGAACATATCTCGCTAACCAGGTATCCAAATTGCAAAAAGCTGCATGTTATTCTTTTCATGTGGATTATTTCCTTTTCATCTCATCCTATTTTTCATGCGCGCCTTATTCATTGATAAGAAAGCCAAAATCTAAGCTCACTTTCAGATTACACTTATGTGTGGTACTTTCATCAGACTGCAATTTGAAGTTGTCTAAGGTCACTACATGGACTATTTGACTGGGTATGCATTTATAAGCTTACAACATGAGATGCATAAAAACTAATCAACTACATGGACTTTCTGTAGCTCGATACCACTGTCTGATCTGTGTCATGCTTGTGCATTATAGAGAAAATAAAGTATATGTTGCACAGCCATGCAGTCTTTCTTGACTCATATTTGGAGTGCCTTTGAATATTTAGAACTCTCCATTATTCTTCATGGATTAGCCTACTAGGATTCACCATCTGCAACTTGTGTGATATTTGCTACTTCAGGAAGTGTCATTAACAATGGTGTGGCATGTTTTCATGGATGAAAAGTTAGCTCCCTGCACAAGGGTTCTTCTTTCTAGTTGGTATAACAATCTCTTTTTTTTTTGTCAGCAACGTTCACATGTACCAAAGTTTGGTAATTGGGAAAGTGAAGAGAATGTTCCATATACAGCCTACTTTGACAAGGCTAGGAAGGGCCGAACTGGAGGGAAGATGATAAATCCAAATGATCCCCAGGAGAACCCTGATCTAGTTTCTGATTACGCAGCTCCAGATCAAGCCCCTCCTTTTGGAGCCAGAGCTCCACCAGAGGAAGCAGCAGGGAGGGGAGCTGTTAGACAAGTACATGAGCGCAGAAGGAGCAGGGAAGAAAGTGATCTGAAACAGTCCTCTCAGTCTCCAGCACGCAATGAAAATTTGAACCGCAGAACTAGTTACGAGCCTGCCCCTCAACGTTACGGGGGACGGGGACCAAGCTCTGGCGAAGCCCTTAAACGACCAGCAAAATTCAGTGCTGGGTCTGATAACAGTATGGAGCAATCCCCAAATCATCAACATGCCAGGATTTCTGGGAGAAACAGTGGAGCTCCATCACCTTCCCGGGAAGGAAAAAATTCATACGATGGTAGTCATGGAACTCCTGGAAGATCCCGACTGGGACCAAAAGGCGATGAAAGTGTAAATTTTCTCTCTTTTTCACCATGCATCTTCATTTTTTTGGATTTGTTCACCTTTTTTTTTTGTCTGCTGAAACATTTGTAATTTTTCTTCTTCTTTCAAATCAAACATGTATCTCCATCAGAAGCTACCTGTCAACAAAATCTTTCCACTTAACCATTTGATGGTTTAGTCTTTTCCCTGTGAAGTGTGAACATGACAAGCTTGCTTTTCTGAGCTACTCTTATGTGATGCCTCTCTTTTTCCTTGATTTTAACTCCATATTTAGTGATCAAAACCAAAATGAAGAATTTTTGGAAGCACCTCTTGGTCTTTTTTTTTTCTTTCAATGTTGAGATCTTGATAAAATCTTTGTCAAAGGTTGTTCTTGATTATGTTATTCCTGGTGTGGCAGCCTGACAAGGGAGCTGCTGTCCCGAAATTTGGTGATTGGGATGAGACCAACCCTTCATCAGCTGATGGTTACACTCACATTTTCAACAAAGTGAGGGAGGAAAGGCAAATTGGGGAAGGGAAGATGCCAGGCATGCCTACCGATTCTTCCCAAGCCTATGTTCGTAAGCCAACCCCAAGTAACAGCGTTAAGGTATGCCATTACTTTCTGTCTATTACGAAGTGCGTATCTCTGGTTTTTTGAGGATAATATCATTTATATATTTTATTTCCTGCCCTATATTTCAGTTTTGCTGCTTTCCATGGGGCGGGAAATGAGGCATTTCAAATTGTGGTAAATTATGAGGTTTGTGGGACTTGTAGATACATTGAAGGATCTCTTCTTGAAATAACTCCTCTGAAGTCGACCCTGCACTCTCTATTTGTGTGGCCTTGGTGATGGTAAACAAAATGTGTAATGAAAATATAGTCCTCCTTAATTCCTTATTGTTTTTTCTTTTACATGATTTACACCGAAGTCTGTTATTTAGCTTCCAGTTTCACAAATATATTTGGTTTGAAGGTACCTCGTAGAGATTCTTTTATCTGAATCTAGATATTATGTTTTTCTTTGTGCTTGCATCGGTCTCCCTTGTAACTGTACCAACTTCTGCCAGAATTACTCCTTTTTTGATTGATGAGAGCTGACATTTGCTGGCAGAAGTCTTTCTAAATTGCCCAGATAATTTTGTTTCATCTCGATTGCGGATATCACCTTGTTCAAACACCTCGGTCCGACCTCCATTGTCTTCCCATCGAATGTTTACCAAGTTGAAGTGTTTTCCCTTTTTCATGCCAGTGTTTCTTCTGGTATTTATGTCTGCACAGAGGAGGGTTCCATGCTTCAAAAAGAGTAAGAATCATTTGACATGGATCAAAATAGTTTGAGCTCCATGCTTCAAAAAGAGTAAGAATCATTTGACATGGATCAAAGTGGGCACACTTTGACAGGCATGGTCTGCATTGATCGAGTTTACGCAACAGTTGCAGCATTTGAATCATGATCTTCTGGCACTTTAAAAACTGTGAAACTGCAAATTGCTGCTGCCTGGAGCGAGTGTGCCTCTGTAAACCTCCCAGCTCTATGCGATAAATTTTCAACACCGCACGCTCCTTGCAAAATGTCCGCCTCTGATGGCTTTGCCTTAATCTGTAGCTTGTCTCAAACAAGTCACCAGGTGTCATCTTGTAGAAAAGAGTTATTTGAAGAACGCATAGTTTTAAGAAAAAAATAATTTTTTTTTTGTAAATTCAAATAATTGAGACTTTTCTTATCAACTTTTTCTATCTTATCTAAAAAAATTTCTTTTTCTTTTTTAATTTATCAAACAAGAAAAAAATACATTGAAAAGAAAACATAAAATTGAGAAAAATATTAAGTTATAGAAGGATATAAGAATATAAGGATTAAAAT
Source organism: Salix brachista (assembly GCA_009078335.1). Taxonomy (NCBI): domain Eukaryota; kingdom Viridiplantae; phylum Streptophyta; class Magnoliopsida; order Malpighiales; family Salicaceae; genus Salix; species Salix brachista. The sequence goes on from CM018573.1 coordinate 17,925,567, forward strand.
AGGTACACGTCTCAATTTATTTTAATGTAACTAATTATATCAAACAATCATCTAACTTGAAAAATTGAGCAGTCCGATGAGACCACACCTAAAGTTTTTTAATCTTACACTTACATAAAATTATATTATCTTATGCTTGATTTATTTATTTTATTAATTAGAATGAAGTTCCTGAAATTAAACCCCTGATTTTTTATTTATTAAAGCCATAATACAATGCCAATGAACTATTTCAACCCAAAAAATAAAGTTGAAGTCTCAATTTATAATCTATATTATTGTTTATTAAACCAAGTCTTTTGTATATCCCTATGATTGTTTTTGCGTGTATTATGTTATTGTATAATACCACATGCCTCTCTATTAAAATAAAAAAAAATCATTCAAATTGGCGGAATGATATTTTTCATTTGAAATATTCTCTTGACCTATACAATAACAAATTTTTATTTTTTTTAAATGAATAAATAAATCAAAATTTATATTTTTCTAAAAACATTTAACAGTACATGTCAAGTAGTTTCTTAAGTTTTTTTTCTTAAAACATTTTGAACAATTTTATTATTATTGTTTACTATATCCTTATTTGTTCAAGAACATTTCTTTTAAAATTAATGGGAATATCCGTAAAAAATAGTTAAAATTAATTGAACTTAAAAAAATTCTGAATTTATTTAATTATTTCTAAAAAGAAAACGGTTCATTTTGAATTTAATTCTAATTTTTTGAAAAGCTAAAAAAAGAATGCAATTTCTGTCTGAACTAATTGTTTTTTAAAAATAATAAAATTTGAAGTATCTTAATAAAAAATATATAGAATAATTATTAATTGAATCTAAATTTACTTAATATTAAAAATATAAAACCAAACCAAAATAATTAAAAAATTAAAACAAATGATTTAATTAAATTTTTTTAACCCAAACTTGAACTGATATTCACCCGAATTATTGGACCTGGGCTTCCATTTCAAGGCCCCAAGCAGCCTGTTTATTTTCATGTCACGTCGAATAGTATACACGTAACGGATGACGGATGGGCCACGTGGACACATCCTCAACCCCATCACCGACCTCCGTGTCAAAGACCGAGACGACTACCCTGACCTCTTCCTTATTAGCAGCGCCTCTTGTTTCCCTTCTTCAACCAAGACAGTCTCTCGCATATCAATCTCTCTCCTCTTCATCCCTAATTTTCAAAAACCGAATAATCATCTCTCAATTCGAATCTCGATTTTTATTCTCTATTTCGTTTTGATCGGATTGCTTTCCCTTCGATTTCCCCTAATTTCTCTCAATCGTTCGCGTGCTGTGCTTTTTTTCTGTACGATCGAAGCTTGTTGATCGAGCATGAGCGGTCAGACTCAGGGCGTGAAGAATCCCCCTCCTTTAAGAGGATATCGGAGAAGGAAGACCGTGCTGGACTTAAACGCCCCTCCGATTGAAGGAAGAGATGACGAAGGGACTTCGACCACCCGCATTGAAACTCCTCAAGGAGTGCAAGCAAGCCACCAACGAAACGGACAAGGACCGTCTTTGCCTCCTACTATTGATGTTGATGCTTTCGACGACGACGACGACGACGTCATCGAATCGTCACCCAGAGCGTTTGCTCAGGTACTTTCTCTTCGATTGAACTTGAGAGAAAGTTTGTTACTTTCTTGCTATTATATTATTGGTTTTTAATTATATTATTATTATTATTTAATTTCAGGCTAAGAACAATTCCCGAAGGGCTGTTGTCGTTGATGTAGAGTCAGGTGGTGGGTGTATTCTGTTAATGGAATTGTTGCTTTGTGTTTTTTGAAGTGCATATGGTTTGCTCATTGTTTGTTTATGTGTACTGCAGGGCGAGTGACTCACAATAAGCGTAGAAGGGTTCCGCCGAGTCAAACGATCATCAATTGTGATCTTTATATCAATTTGGAAGGTGGAAGTAGTAGCAGTAGCTCTAAGGTAACGTGCCTTCATAGCTGCTCCTACAGTAATTCCTGTTCCTGTTGATAAATGACTTTAGATGTTGCAAGCAATGCAACCGTTTTCAATAATCTTACGGATGCCTTAATGGCTTTTTATGTCTGCGTGATCGGAACTCGGATGCATACTTTCTATTAGGTGCTTAACAGTTAACCCCCATTGCATTCATGCCAGGGGGTTATTATGATTAGTTTTTCTAGGTATTCTGGACCCTGGATGCCTTTTAATATTTGTCATCATGTTTTTAATTTTAGAGTTGCAGTGAAGATGCAAAAGAATAATATTGGAATAATGATAAAGGGTCTCTCTTTTTTCTTTTATTTTTTGCGTGTGTTGATGTGCCAGCATAGGCATGTAATGCATACATGTTTTGATTAATGGATTTTGAAACTCTGATGCTTACTGCTTTACCTTTTGCCAGAGGGAGAATGTGCAGACCATGCCGCCAAAGGAGCCAACCTTCAACTGCCCAATTTGCTTGTGTCCATTGGTCGAGGAGATGTCAACAAAATGCGGGCACATTTTCTGTAAGACTTGTATATCAGATGCAATCAAAAGACAGGCTAAATGCCCTACTTGTAGGAAAAGAGTCACTAGTAAAGAGCTTATTAGAGTGTTTCTCCCAGCAACCAGTTGATTTCGATGCTCAAATTCAATCACTGTTTATGTAAGTTTGCTGCGTTGCATCATTTTCTCTAGTGATTGGTAAAGAAGGAAGTAACAGGGAAGAGATGCAATAACTATCGGTACAGATCCATGAACATGCATATGCACCTTCACAGCATAATGGTGCTCCTGGTTATAATTTATGAGGGGGCATTCCCAGCAAAATACTACAACTAAAATGGAAAACGAGAGATTTGAGGCTCATTAACATCACATGTATATTGAAATGCAACTTCCTCAATCCCGTTAATGCAAATTATGATGCAAATTTATTATGTTTGCTTTGAGATTTTGAAGTAGTTCAGTTTCCCTTGTCTAAATATTCATGACCTTTTTCTCCCTCTATACTGCAACAGGGTTAAATCAAAGGAGATGGAACAATGGTTATAGCATTTTGGAGGATCCTAACTTCTCGCATGAAGGAATTTATCTAACTTATTTTGCGGCTCAGAATGAACAATGCTTTGTGTCAATAGTGGGTGTTATTGGAATAAATTTATGTGTAATGGATGCCTTTTTGCTGGATCACCAGTCTGTTTTCATTTGCTGTTGGCTGAGGTACGTAGCGCTCGATGGCAATGGGAATTTTGTGACATTTAGGTAGTAAATTGACTGTTGAAGTCTAATGCTATTGAAGCTATAGATATTATATTGAATCCTTTCGTGTGAAAGAGGGATGCTCTATGCACCTAGTAGCTGTTGCATGCATCAGTGTAGTATGGACAGTTCGTGAGTCCCAGCAATTTGCTGTAAAAGTAATTCAGGCTAGATAGTAGATACTGATACGTGTGTTTGGGAATCCTCTTTTTTTTTTTTTTTTAAAGTATTTATTTTTGGCTTGAAAAGGCATCACTTTTTCGTGTTTTTTTGATAGATTTAATGTGCCAATACTAAAAAACAAATCTGGAAAAAAAAATTAATGTATTTTTTTTTGAAATATTTTTAAAAATATTCTGAAAAACTTATATTTGAGTCATTAACTTGATTTGATTGAATTCAATGTAATACAATAATTTAATTTTAATTGTAGGTATTAAAATCAGGCACCACAATAATTTAATTTTAATTGGAGGCAAATAAATCTATTAACAAAAACAAATGAGTCATTGATACATAAAATTAGGTAATCCGATAATTTAGTTTTAATTGGAGGCATTAATAGCAAATGAATTGTAATAAAAACATTTGGCAACTATTAATAAAAACACCACCACCAAAAAGTTTTCTTGAGACTATTCAATTTTTACTGCAATATGCTGTACGATTCTATTGAAAGAAGTCAATTTCATTAAGAGTATGTTTGGTATTGCTTTTGTTTTTGTGGTTGAGGTTGAAAAAAAATATTTTTTAAAAAAATATTTTTACTGCATTTCAAAATAAGCAGTGAAGTGTTAGGTTAAAACCGTGGTTGAGTCTGATGTTGAAAAAAAGCAGTTTTGTGTGTTTGGTTACCAAGTTTTGCAAATTGTTTTTAATTAATTTTTAGATTATTTTAATATATATATATATATATATATATATATATATATATATATATATATATATATATATAATCCCCCGTGTATGTATAGGGCCCCGTGTATGTGTGTGTGTGTGTGTGTATATATATATATATATAGCAGCCCCCCAGCCATTGAATCGTTGCTTTTCTTGCACCAGCGTTTGGAGGAAAATTGGCCGTGGAACCCATGTCACAAACCTCCGGTTGGAGGATAATCAAACAATGATTCCAATCTGCTTATATGCAAACGTGGGTGGCATCACAATGTCAAACGGACACTAAAGCAATGACATGTAAAAGCAAACTGAACAAAAAAAAAAAAGGTGAGCATCATTTTATGTTCAGTTTATCAATTCTATTAAATTCAAGAATATTGTTTTCAAAAAAAATAAAGTTAATTGAATAAAAAGAACAAATGTTTTAGAAAGTAGAAAAAAACATCGCAATCTTCAATTAAATAAATATTGAAGAATAAAATTAAAAAAAAATATGAACTTTTGAAGAAAAAAAAATCAAAGCAATCCCTCGTTAGTTGGATTAATTTTCAAAATTTGTATTTTGTGAAATCTTAAACATGGGCTCACCTAAGAAGCATAAACCCAGATTAATTATATATTGAAGGATAAAATCGGATAAAAAACATCAATCTAAAAAATATTGTAAAGAAAAAAAATCAAAAAAATGATGATAAACTCTAAACGGAAAAAAATGGAGGTGAAATAAAAATACAAAATTGTAAGAACCATCACATTACAGAAGTAACAATTTAAAAAATAAGGACCAAATTTGACAAAACAAAAGGCTGAATACGGATGAGATTAAAATAAAATTCTAATTTTATAAATATAAATGATTTCAAATACTAACTAAAAGAATATGGACTAAATAAAGAAAAAGAGAAGTTAAGGGGTTGATTTGCGTGGAAAGCTTGCACAATACTATAGCAGTGGCAGCTAAAGATCTGCCCCAGTAACAAATGCGGCCAAACTATCCAGGGCTTGAATATTTCTTCAAAAGTCAATCATGATTTTCAAAAGTTTGTGTATTTCTTCAAAACTCAGAAACACCCCGGCCTAACGTTAATAGCTGTATGCATTGGATGCAGAAAGTATTACTCCACACTCTATATTGAAACAGGAGCTCATGTCTCCATGGTTTGTCAACTTCTGTTTAAGGTTTTAATATAGGTTGCTCTGAGGTGAGGACCCTCGACAGAAATACACGGCAACTTCATTGATGGCCTCGTGCCACACTCTATTTTGCTTGTGAGCTTCTGCATGACCTTTTACCTAAAAAAACTATGACCATTAGACGAGTCAATGGAGGTTGAATGTTAGCTATGAATTCAGTAGGCAACAATCTAGCTGTAAGAAATTGTGGGGGTAACAATCTTGCCCATCTGGCTGCATTCAAGTCAGTGACAGCAGACTGCGTGTAGCAAGTTGATTCAAAGTGGCCAATGAACTTGACGAGATAATAAAGCGCTTGTGATCTACACATTAAGTCTCGATTTCGAGTCAGAACGTGTATTTCTTGTAAGAGTATGAGACAACTAAAATTTTATTTACTTGTCTAGATCTAAAGTACATTTTCCAGGAGATGGGTTTCGTCGACGCATCCAGAACAAAGTTGATTCACAGATGGTGATCTTTTCCAGGTCTCACCGACAGCCAGCCAGGGGTCTAGCCTTGAGTCAACTTTTAAATTTCCTAGGAAATTAACTCGCCTTTACCTGATATTGTTTTATTAAAAAACCCACCCAAGATAACATTGCAGAGACTGGAAACATATTTACGTCCCAGCCTGTTGTTCCCTGGCAACGAAACCAGAATCACTTCTAATTTCTTATCTGACCTGTAAGAATAACGAAACAAGATTGTGTGTGGAGAGGGCGAAAAAGAAGAAAATAATGAGAGCTCGGTGCAATCGATTCATGGAGCATTCGGGCAAAGCTCATGATATTCACTAAGTACAAACAATCCACTTTTAAGTTCCACAGCAATCTGTAACCTAACAGAACAAAATTAGAACAAGGTCCCTGGAGTTATTTTTTAAATGAAAAAAAGGAAATAGAGAGAGAGAGAAACTGTGAAAAAGTGATAAGAGCATGAAATAGTTACAAAACTCTAAATCATCTCTTCATCCGGCAGGCAGTTTCTTTCTCTGCTCAGCAGACCAGAGATATGTGTTCCCTCTTCATCTGGCAGGTTTCTATCTGCAGAGAGTGCAGCCAGAAATCTATGCTGTCTTCATCGAGCGGCCTTCTTTCTCCACTCAGTCCGGCCACGGTTTATTTCAAGCCCATCCCCTGATAATCTTAGCAGATGCTGAAAGTTAAGGCGCTCTTGATTGTTAGCAGTTGCAGTGGCAGATCCATTGATTCCTTGAAGCTCGGAGACTGCTTCAGATTCCTCAATAGATTCCAAACTGGTGAGGGAGTCAACAACATCATCATGTTGGCACTCCCTGCGGTAATCCAAGGTGATTGCTTGTAGTTCATGGGTGTCCATAATTTCTTGAGGCATGCTCTATCATGAAGAAAAATATACAAAATTAATTAGAGGCAGCAACTCATAATTGCCAGAAAAAAACAAGAGAAACCATTCCAGAATGCTCAGTTACTGACCTCCAGAATCCATCCGATATAGGCCACATTATTAACATGCTGGTTCATGTCCAGATCTGCTCTTCTGGGCTGCAAATTCCAAAAATGCATTTAGAACTTGGAATGAAATTGATAAACCTTCAGATTAACCAAATATCTTACCACAAGTCCCAGCTTGGAATGTTGAGCAGGATCTTCAAGTTTGGAAATTTTCTTCAAGCTGCGATTATTATCCTCTGGAAATGCCAATCTATAAATATAAAACAAGAATTTTTTTTTGAAATGATCAACAAGCCATCTCAAAATAAACTATATTTTCTGGAAACCTGTAGATTTTATTGTCCAAGTTTGGTGATATATCATCCTGGATTTTCAAATCATGGATGATAAAAACAATAAAATGCAAATAAAACATTCTTAGGTAAATAACAATCACCCAGACTTGCAACTTATTTCAGAGAACTATGGCATGAGAGCATCAGAATTCCAAATCAGTGAAAAATTGTAATCTTGAAATTGTAAACTATGACTTGCACCGGACATTCTGATTGTCAAATTATATAAAAAAAAAAAAGGTAAAAATTAAGGAAGATGAGAGGTGATGGACTAGGCCTCTAGAAACTAAAGAATGCCATACCTGAGCTCTCGTGGAGCATAAACTAAGTGCTCAGCCCGGACATCATCAGAGACTTTCTGAAACCGCCTGGTATCTTGGTTCATCATCACCCACTTGCTACAATCAGGAATTTACAGGATCAGCTTTCATAACACACCTCCATTCAGAAAAATAAAGGCAATATTTTTTATGTTTAGAAGAAAACCTTGGATCATATAATAAAAGGTTGAAGATTTATAGAAAAAACAAACTAAGACTGACCAAAAGAAGTGGTACGGCATTAGTAAGCAGGCAATCAAGCAAGCAAATATTCACAGATAAGAAGCACAACACTTAATGGGTAATATGTCACTGATCTGTGGTGTCTATTAACACATTTCTGTTTGCGATGCAGCTTAGGTGGCACAGAACAAAAGTTATAGAGTTGAAATCTGGAAAGAATCACAGTTTAATAATAAACACTGTATTTAAATTCATAACACAAGCTATAGTTGAGATCTAATTAAATACGCCATGCATGTCGACTTTTGTTGTGGTATTTAAATTCTACTGTTCTTTTACTGATGCAAGTTGCGCAGCAAAGACAGCTAAAAGGTACCTTGTAGCTCTCCCAATCATTTGACCAGTGGCGTAGTTCTTCAGAATCCAATCACGTCTGGTTCCAATTCTTCCTTCACCTTGGCACCAAGTCTCTATTTCAACAACATCACTCCTGCGACAATACCTCATATTAACAATCAGGAGGTGACAAGAAGGCCCAAACCAAATGAACAGTTACCATAAAAAAAACCCTACCAAGCTGGGTATTTGTAGATTTCAATGTGCATGCGAGCTGTCACCCATATGAGATGCAACTTCCTCATGGTGGTGGTTGTCGCAAATCCATCTGTTGAATATCCAACACTCTGAGCATGATTGCATCCAACCTCCTGCAGTCCAAATTCCTCGCGCAATATTACACCCAAAACATACATGTTTTTAGAAATTGAATCAGACCTTCATTCCTCAATAGCTCTAATAACAACATCTTATTATTATTCACAGCTAGCACTCAGCAAACATACATCAGCATACGGGAACTGGAAACCAATTTTCAAATTAGTGGTAGCAAAACAAATGCCATAAGCATGAAGTATTTTATAAAGCAAATAACAAAATCTGTGCAGACATGCAATAGAGACCAGTAATAGATAAGCATAGAATCTGACAAGGTAAGGGAAAGATAGAATCAATTTACAAATTCCCACATAAAATAGGCTGCTAAATCCAGGCCAAAACAAAAACCATACAAAATCCAGACTCTGGATAGACAAAAACATTCCAAACGCTAAAATATGAACAAACATACACACAAACAAATAATAATGAAACAAAAACAAAAATTATAACTTCACGAGAGAAAGTAAGAGAAACTATCAAAAATTAAAAATCCCAGATGCCAAAATCTCAAATTTTGCATGAATTCCAAGAATTCAAATCAAACACGGCAATGCAGAACCCAAACGCATAAAAATTCAAAAGCAGAAAGGAAAAAAAGAAGTAATTCCGTAAAAATCCACGGCAAAAAGATGTATGCATGAGAATAATCAAAATAAAAGACAAAAACACCTGAAAGAACATTATAAAAAAAAAAATTCTTAGTTGTTTTTTACCTGCAAGAGATTGGCAATGGTCTCAACAGTAGCAGTTTTGTTAATCCCAACCTCATAACACCTCACTATAAACTTCTCCTTATAAGACAGCCCATCCTCCGTCAAGCTCCCTAACCGGAGCCTATCCGCCAAGCCACCTGGCCCGGACTCGACCCGACTCGCCCGTCCTTCAGAAACCACAGCCTGAACCAGAGGGGCTTTAGCAACCGGAGAGGAGAAAGCAACAGCATGTCGGCGAGGCAAGTTGGGCCTGGACGGCGATTGGCCCACGACTCTGCATTTAGCTTGGATTTGGTCCCCTGCATATGCAGCTACTGCTGCATTACACGAGACCTTGAGCAACATCTCTCCGAGTCACCTTCTCCGACTCCGCCAGGAAATGAAAAGAAGAGGGCTTTTAGTGTCCCTTGCCTTCTTTCCTTGTGCCTTTAAGAGGTTAGTTTTCGTCGATGGAAACGAGGACTTGAAGCTCCATGGAATTGCAACTGGATGTGTAAAGAATAACTATATTGCCACTGGCGTCCATGCGGCACGATCGAAGCACGTTTTAATTTTTTTTATCCGGGTGTTTTTTGAAAACACATATTTAAACTGCTTTTTTTATAAATTTATTAATATTATATTTTTAAAAAAATTATTTTTGATATGTCAAAATAATTTAAAAATATCAAAAAAATTAATTTAAAATAAAAATAAAAATAAAAAAGTTTATATAAAAAAAACTTGGAAAACAGTTCGTTTTATTTTAAATATACAGATTTTTAAAAATAAAGTTCATTAAAAAATTAAAAATAAAATCAATAATATAATATAAAAACATAAACTTAAATTATTTCGACTTAGTATATTCTTATTTAATAAGAAAATTTTATATAATTCTTTGCTTCACATTAGACAATTATACACACACGAAATTTCTAAGCTCTAATAGGGGGTCAGGGACAAACAATTATATCCAAACAACCAAGTTTTATAAAAACTCACTTTTAATATCTTTTTTAAAAAATTGTGTGTAGCACGCAATACAAACAATCAAGTTAAACTCACTTTTTACTCAATTTTTTAATACAAACAATTGTATTACCAGGAATTTTTTTTAAAAAAATATACTTTTATTTAAAAGTATATTAAATATTTTTTTATGTATTTTTATTAATTTTAACATTAATACATCAAGACTACAAAAATATTAAAAACACTCACTTTTAATATCTTTTTAAAAGTATTTATATTTTAAAAACATATCCAGACACGATTTTAAATACAAAAATAAACTATGTTAATGGATTTTGAGAGAGACGAGGGGATGACTGAGATTATATGGGTATTTAACTTTACGGTAACTTTTGTTATTAATCTTAATCGTATAATTAAAGTATTTAGTTAAGGGTCGACTATAATTTATATAATTGTGGGACCTATTAGAAACCGAGATTTAATCATGGTTTTCCCCAATGGTTAGGGTTGTTTGGCATTGCGATCCGAAAATGCTTATGAAAAAATTTGAAAATTTTTTATTTTTATTTTAAATTAAAAAAAATAATATTTTTAGATTATTTTGATGTGCTGATGTCAAAAATGATTTTTAAAAAATAAAAAAAACATTATTTTGATGCATTTTTAAATAAAAAATACTTTCAAAAGCAACCACAATCGCATTCCCAAAAAGACACTTAGATGCATACTCCAAAGAGTGGTCCACGGACAATAAATGGAGAAGCAATAGGCTTTGATGGCGTGCCCCCTACCATCATTGTTCAATGCTTGCATAAACAATTTAACCATCCAGATGGGTTTGAAAACGCAATGGAGTATGCCAAGATCGGGTGTTTACATATGTTTATGAAAAGCATTTTCACGATTAAATAGCCAAGGATCGCATAACTATCGTGTATATATATTTTATTTCTAATAAAATTACGAGTACTTTAATAGAAAAATAAATATTTAATTTACTTGAATTATTAATTACATTATGTTATTATGATTATTAAATTTATAAAATTTTAAAAACAATATAGATAGATAGATACATGCATGTATCTTATTTAAAGTAATTTCACAAGTTGATAGCAATATGAAAAACATAGTAACTAAACATATGAAACTGTTTTTCATTAAACATCAAACTTAACCACAATTTTAACCAAACATTTCAATTTCAGTTATGAACCTAAATTAAAAGTGTTTCTTATGAAACTATTTTTTTAACACCAACTGCAATACCAAATAAATCTTATAAGACAAATAATTAAAGTTGTTTATTAAATATTTTTATTTAAAAATATATTAACATAATATTATTATTTTAATTTTTATTTATTTATTTTATCAGAATATTAAAATGATATGAAAACATTCAATAAATAATTTTAAAAAATAAATAAATAGATATTTTTTAATTTTATTAAAGAACTTTTTAAACATGACAAGGACAAAACCTAGTGAGGAAATTCTCGAGCATGATTGCAAGTGTCAAGTTCAGCTCAAGCTTGTGGTGCTTGATTGAACAAGCTGATCGAACAAGAGTGGACTGGTGCTGAAATTAAAGAGAAGCTTCAGGAAGCTACGAAGACTTTGGAATCTGCATCGTCGAGAGTGCGGGGCTTAATTGCTGCCCCCGACACAAGGTGGATGTTTGGAATAACTTTCAGTGTGAAAATTTTTGATTTTTTTAAATGAAAATATTTTTAATATTTTTAGATTATTTTTATAGGTTAATGTTAAAATAATTTATAAAAAATAAAAATATTATTTTAATATATTTTTAATAAAAAAACAATCATTCTTCAAAAACCCTTAAAGCAATGAATCCAGGACTTGTTGAGTTTGATTTGCTCATGGTGTTTTTCATGTTTTCGTGTGTGCAATAGCTTGATTATTAAGGAAATAAAAAAAAATGATAGTAAATTAAGAGAACTCTAATTAATAGTGGAAAAGAAAACGATTTTGTTGTAATTTATAAAATAAGAGACATTAAATCCATAGGTTTTGATGTTAAAATACAATTTAAGTGGAAACCGAACTATATATAATATAGCACCTGATATCTGAAATCATGAAAAATAAATAATTATTTATTTTTGGAATTGATGTAAATTAATTAATTAGTTTCTAGAAAATATTAATTAATTAATGATGCATGATTTGATTGAGAAGTTGCGTTTTGAATAATATTAAAGATATACTGGTATGCAAATACGTGTCTTTTTAATTTTTTATAAATATATTGATCTGAAAAAATATTATTTTTTTATAAATATTAGTTTGATATTGACAAATATCAATTAGAAAAGATTTTTTGTCTTCTACAAACTCTTTATTTATTTTCATCATAAAAAATAGCAATTATTTAAATGAGATCAATAAATCAATCAGTTGTCTTGATTAGTAGAGGATTCATGTTATTTTAGAATTTAAATTAAACAAAACAAAATTCAATAGGCCACACTTGTGTTATGATATTATAAATAATATAATTCAATATTTGAAATAGTGATATTTCCAAGAAGAAAAGAAAATTCATTTCTTCAAGCATCGGATGCTAGGCAAGAAATTATGAAATCAAGTGGGATGGAATTTAAGAGCAAAGGGTTTGCTTTCTCTTTATTTTTTATTTTAAATTCAAATTTTATTATCGTTAATATAATAATCATTAATTTTAAATATATATAAATATTCATGTTAATAAAAAAAAAGGTGATGGAATTTGGGGTGAAACTTGTATAGTGCGAGGGAGGAAAAGTTGCGAGGAGATACTGAAGCATGGATACGAATAACAAAATAATATTTTTTTAATTTCTATTAGTTTTTATTCAATAACCAGCTTGGGAAAAGAGCTAAAAGCTCAACATGGGTCCATCCTGCTGGACTTCAGATACAAATGGCTATAGAATTGGGTGAAGTGAGTTTCCATCAACATGATTTTCCCATCATTCTCTTTCTACGCTATAAATCACTATGAATTAACCATTTAAATTCTTGAAAATGTCTATCTTTATTGCAACTTCTATTTCTTAATTCGTTGTTACTATATAGTAAATCTTGCTCAGGCTCTACGATTACTATGGATCTATGGATCGTCTCCTTAACCTAAAAGATTTCAGAACTAAAGAAAAACCTAATCTAGCACTTGTTGCATCAGGGTCTGAAGCAGTCAGCACCTCCTTTGAGCAGGCCAACCACTGTTGATAACAATAATGTTACATTTGGAGGGTTATATGGTTTTGGATGATTGCTGCGCTTCTTTCTTTGGTCGAGTTTTCTTATTTATCTTCCATTGACTGGTCTACACAAGATCACAACAAATTAGTTGCAGTATACAAAATGGAATGGACATAAATCGAAATAGCATAAAGACCATGTTTCTGTTGCCAATCTAATTTGGTATCAAGTAACCAAGAACTAATCAGAACATCCATCTCGGAGAGGAGTGAACGGCGCTTTGCTTCGGTCTGGTTGGCTGCTCTGAGTTGTTTCGCTTCTTCATTATAGATGACACAGTTGGGCTGTAGTAGTCATTACTCCTTTGAGAGGTTGCCCCTTGTGAATACATTTTCCTTCCATGGATGAAGCTTCTCTGCTGTTCTAGCATTGCCCTTCGAGCCACCTGGTTCCTTTCGGCAGTTCCCCATCTATTATAACTTACACAGCTGTGACTCCGGCCAACTTGCTGAAATTTCCCCTCTCTTGGGCTTGTATAGTTTCGACTCTCAGCAGTTTCTGCAGAGTACATTGTCGTTTCTCCCTCACTGCTGTATCCATTATACATCTCTGAAACCTTAACTGGAGAAGAACTAGACTGGACCTCACTTTGGGCTCCATTCACAGAACCTGTTGAGGTAATGTCAGCATCCCCTTCATGAATAGCGAGTCCCTTGTCCTTGATTTGATCTTCACGAGTCCTTGAAGGCATTTCCTTGACAGAATCCTCATTGGAGTTTGGCAGCAGCAGTATGTCTGGGTGTGGTTGAACTGTAGTTTTGGTCACCCTCGGAGGGAAATTAATATCCAAAAGCTGTATTTGGGCGCTTTCCTTTTTCCTAAGAGGGCCAGAAGTCAGCTTAGGTGATTCGTATATTTCCGGGGTAGGAATTCCCTGGACGTGGGCACCATGTGAATCAGTAGTTTGGGTTCCTTCCTTGACAGCATTTTCCGTGCCAGAACAACCTGGATTTGGTTGATCTCTACCTTTGGAGACTGTATTGGATGATGGGGTGCCATCATTATCAGCTTCTGTCGACTTAAAAACCTGCCGGAGTGAGAAGGATGCACAAGAGTGCTCACTTTTCTGTCCCGTGGACATCAATCTAATTATTGGCAATTTAGGTTTGGTAAGTTCATCAAGGTTGCCTTCCCAATGCTGGTTCAACCAATCACAAATAACGGGTACGGGAATACCAAATTGCATGGGAGAATCCTTCTTCCATGATGATGAGGATGATGATGAAGTTGAAGAAGATTTAGTATTTGGTGATGTCGCTAGTTTCATGGGATCACAGATCATGAATGCAAGATTACCTTGTGCATCAAATCCAGCAGATCCAGGGCTCCATGCTACTCCATCAGTTGACAGTTTTATGAGATTGTCTGTGGCAATGACCACCTTTCCTTCAGCAACTGTCAGTTCTTCATTATCTGTATGGCCTAAAAAGTAAACAGCACTTCCCAAATCCAAATTTGGTTTAGAACAGGTCTTCAAGTAGTGTGGTTGCTGACCTTGGGTATTTGATTCTCCATCCACAGAATCCAAACCCACTATAGTTAGATCTAGAACAGATGTGGTAATGAAAAACCTGCAACAAAGCAGTTCCTGTGAGAAAATTCATAATGTTTTCCTTAAACCATACAGCTATTCAAGATTAAAGTCCACAACCTTCCCTTCAATTAGCCTAGCACTACTGGAGCCATGGCGGCATTATTGTGTTAGTTACAAAGAGAAGCAATTTCCTGTTCCTAGTTAGCAAATCAATATGTCAAAATGTAACTTCTGGTTGTTGTTAGAGATAACCAGAAATCCTTCCAAACTGATTACCAGTAACCATGGTTCTTGGTGAAGATAACACAATTACATAAATAGAACATAGATCTCATTCATAAATCATGGTAACATTAGAGGCCAAATGTTCTATCAAAGAGCTAGCTTCTCACAAATAGACCTGTGGATGGTTTGTGTTTGTATTTATATTCAATGGAAAATCAACTCAACCCAAGAAAATCCTTCAATTCCTCTCTGATTAATTCATCCAATTGTAAGGATCCTGACAAAAAACTATAAAAATCGAAATATGCATGCCTTCAGTATTCTCAACCTGTTCTAAGAACTAGAAGCTGAAGCACTGCAGGTTACGCGCACAAACAACTTACAAGCATTCACTGTCATCATAAAGATGACAATTAAGGTAACCTGGCAGTGGTAGCAGTGGCAAAAATGCATTTGCAGCAGTGAGACTGAAGCAGGCAGTGTTTTTATCAGATTTTAAGGAGAGCTTCTTAAAGGATGCACTTCCTCTTCCTCTAGGGTATCTCGGAAATTTCCGCCTGTTGCGACTGCTAATTCACTATATGGCATAGTTGGACATTCAGCAGCTCATTTCCTATTTTTTCCAACATAAAAACTCATCCTATAAGCCATAAAACCTCCCACGAAACCCTCTCAATGCTAGCACCCTATAATCACTACATCACATAGTTGGATTATTTTTCTTGCTGCCCAGAAATTCCAGCAACCAGAAACTTTGATGCCTGGAGCCAAACAGCCATCATTTCTCCTTATACCTCAACAAACACAAATGCATTCAATATACAAAACCTAAACCTACTGTCTTATAATGGAAAATATAAATCCCTAATTTTTTAGCTGTAACCCACCACAAAAATATTCATAGAAACGTTTCCCATCCGCATCTCCCACAAAAACATAATTTTGTTTTGTGATGGGGGAGGCAAACAAAGCTGCAACTTCAAATGGACATCTCATAATGAAATGCTAGGAGGCAGTTTACTTTGCCTCAAAGAACAAAAGAAAACACAGTTTTTGGTTCGACAGTAAAAGGTATTCTCGGACCAACTCGGTACACACTTGCTTGTCAACCGAGACTAAATCCATCTCTCAAGCACTCTTAAAGATGCGCTCCCACATCAGCTCCGTGCATTCGGAGGAATTTAATAATTTTCCCTTTATGCTGGTCCTAGAAACCTGGGAAACCTAGAAATGGAGCAAATCTCCTTAACCACCGGACCACCCCTGGGTTCACAGGAAACATCAAAACACAGTTATGCACAATACACTATTGGTCTGACAGTGCAGAAATCGATACCACCTGGAAGAAATGTTTTTTTACTCGAGGGAAAATGTAAACTAAAACATGGGAAAATGTAACCTAAAACATAAAAAATCTTCACGTAGCATTAGCTCATGTAGAAGAAGCAAAGATTTTCAATGAGATCCAGCACTCAAGTTTCTATCAATGGTCCCACATTTCCGATTCAATAAAAAAAAACCCAGAAAGAAACAAAGAACAGTCAAATCATTATTTGAAAAAAAAGGGGACAGGCCTGTGAGGGACGAGAGTGGCAGCGACACCATTTTGGAGGCGGATCTCGCAACCTTCAGCAGCAGCGATGGAGGGAATGTTAACATGAGCAGTCAATAGTAGATTCCGGTGGATCAGGAATCCAGTGCCAGAGACCCCATTGGCCGCGGCGGATATCCTGGCAATTGCTGGACCCTTGCCAGTAAAAAGGGCAGCCTTCAATTTCTCAGACTTGCCTACTCCTTTGCAAAAACACCATGTTTCACTCAAAACACCCATTTTGTCCAAAAAGATTTAAAAAAAATAAAATACCACTATCCTATGTGTTATCTTCCTGGAACCAGAGAGGAGCAAGAATGTGTTATCTTCCAGGAATCAGAGAGGGGCAAGAGGATCTAGAGAAAGCAGCATTCTTTCTAAGAAAAAAAATAAAAATATTTAAGGGGCAGTAAAGGGTTTTGCGTGGTAATGTGTAGAGACTAGAGAGAGAGAGGAGATGGCCGTGAAAAGAGTAAAGGAGGTGGGGGCGTGGTTGTGTGCTGTTTTTTAGCTGGATTTTTGGAAGAAAGGCTCCTGGCGGAGTAGGAGTAGTTAAAGTGTTAAACTAGTAGAGACAGCAGAGATTTTGCGATAGAGCAGGATTTGACTGTCAGGGAAGGAGACGGTGACACCACGTTATGGCATTTGGGGTTTTTTCCCTTTTTTTATTTAAGTTATTAAACTTATTCCTGCTAAATTTTGAAAAAAAAATATTTATTATATAAAAAAAAGTGAAACCTTAAACATGAATCTTGTTGAATTTGACCACGTTAATTAGGTTTAATGCAAGCTTTAAAAAAATCATGTCGTGCATGAGTAACTAGTTATATATTATTAGTTATTTAAAAAAAAAATGATGTTCCTGAGTAACTAATGATATATTATTAATTATATAATAAGTTATTTGGAATGAAAACCGGTAAAATCCCACCATCCCGCCATGAAAGATTTGTTTTTGTTTTTATTTGTATTTATCTGTTTTTTCTATAAAAAAAATAATAATCATATAAAACAACTAGTATGATATTATTGGTTAACTCCTTTGACACTAAAAACTTTTTTTGGATAGAAAATATAGTTGGGTTACTGCATCATTAATTATTTTAAGAATAATTTTTAAAGGTGCACAAGTTGTCTTTTAAAATCATAATATCTGTAAATTTAAATGATGAGTGTTAGTGGAGAGATAGAGAGAGAGAAGTTAAATTATTAGTAATAATTGATGATAGATTATTTTTTTAAAATGTTTTTTGATTAAAAATTCATTAAAATGATATTTTATTATTATTTTTTAAAAATTATTTTAGTATCAGTACATGAAAATAAACTAGAAACACCAAAAAAATTAATTTAAAATAAATAATAAAAAAAATCATTTTTTTTAAAAATACTTTTGAAATTCAATGTGAAACAAACTTAATTCGGTGTTATTTTGAAAAAAGATAAAAAATAATAATAATTAATAACAACAACAACAACAACAACAACAACAACAACAACAATAATGCTTAATGCTTGAAGGGAAAAACTTACTCAGGAACAACTAGTATGATATTATTTCTCCTTTTCTTCACCGATTTCCCCCCCTGAAAAATTAGTTGGATTTTTTTTTTTGTTATCGACTTATAGTGTAATTATTAATTATTACAAAATTATTTTGAAAAAAGTGAGAAATCCACATTACAAAATTATTTTTCTACCCTTTTAACCCAACCCAAAATTGTAATTCAATTATATCTCATAAAATCCATCTCGAGCAAGAAGATCAAGAGCTGATGCATGGCAAGAAATCCACATCACAAACCCCCTCTCAAGCTCGTTATTTGCTCTGAAATTTGATACCAGGACTTGATAATCTAACAAACACATTTTCATGGGAATACAAAAGGTTTATTTCAACAAAGCATTGCTCTTCAAGCTTCAGTGCAACGACAAGTCGGCAAGCTTACGCCAAGACACATTGATGGATACAAACTACCATGAAGAAATTTGGCATGGGACGAGCATTGGAAATCTTGTAGCATTTTCGTTTTGCAGTGACAAACAACTGTATCCGAAGGTAAGATTTCAAATATAATAATAACAGTGTGAGAACAGTATCCATGGTTTCAAGTTAATCGATGCTTTAGTTTCTGCATGATGGTATAGAGACAAGATGACAACAGTAAGGCGCAAATGAACAGAGGATAAAACCTAAGCGAAATAACAAGAGCTTTCTCTCTGTTTTTTTGAAAGAGAAATTTAGTCCTGGAGCTGGTTTGGAACCCCAAAAATCTAGTTAGCTGTGTGGCAACTCTTCACAAAATTTAATCGGGCAGAAAAACTTCGGGTTTGTAGGACCATCCCACCGACAAGATCAAGCAAAAGTCCAGAGATTTTGATATCACAAAACTGCAGTAATTTAACAGTCAGAACCAACATCCACTCCTCTTCGCTTTAGAAACTCCTTGGCCTCATCAATATCCTAAGAAGAGAGATCGAAAGTTGAATTATTGGCACAAAAAGTTTTGATGGAGCATTATGAAAATAAAATAACGATTGGAAGTCAATTTAACAAGTTGAAAGAGCCATGTGAGGAAGCTGAAAGACACACAACGGGACCAATACATTAGTCCAAACCATAAACTTTTATTAGAATGCTTTTCACACTCAGAAAACTTTAATGTTGTGAAAAGATGAAAAGGCAATGGTGAAAAGATGAAAAGGCAATGACCCAGAGCAGAGCAATATATTAGGAGCCTCCAAATATCCCATTCAACATCTATCAGATTGGTACTCCCATCAAACAAATCTTCTCCAGTATCTCCATCCTGAATTCTATTACTCGTATGGCATCAATATATGTACCAATTACTACAGAAAATGTATTAAAAATAATGGGTGCTGTTCTGCTTAAAACCATCATTTGTTATATGCAATCGAATTGATAACAAGGGCAGCATTAGACACCCAAACTCAACGGGGAGAGAAGGAAATTTTAGTAATAAGCTACAAGATTAATAAAAACAGTAGTGAAATACCTGATGTAATAGCAGTGCTTCTTGAGGGCAAGTTGGAAAATTCATCAAGCCAACTCCAACCATCAATAGACCATAGCATCCCAGTGATATAATGAAATAAATGGGAAGCTGGGATGAATGAGAAAACAAGGCACGATGAGCCTCAACAAATACAAAAAGCAAAGCAAGCATGCACATGAATCAACAAGGTTTTTTTCTTTTAATTCAATAATAAACAAGAAGACACATGAGGTATAAGTTATGAACTTGAATCAGAAACTCACCAACCAAGTATGGCTACGCGGAATAATGGAAGTTTGCAAGAGCCCAATCCAACAGGCAGAGATGGCCACAAGCAGTACCATAATCTTTACAATATGCTTCATTGTATGTATATTGATTAAAAACTCCTGTTGAAAAAAAAACTCATCTTTTAACAAACCCAAATAGATAGTTGAACTATAAAACTTAAGTTTCAACTCTTTACATCCCAAAAAACTTTCCTAAAAAAAGTAACGTGTTCTTGTTTCTAATTATTTCAAGAATCAAAGAGCATAGAAATATTGTTAACCAATCAGGCAAATGGGTCATCTTCAATCCTACGGTGCTAATTCCCAATAATTAATCTGGCAAATGGGTCATCTTCAAAATCCCAATCATCATTCAACACCCAGACCAGCTGCTAACAAGAAAAAGATCCATGATCATAAAAATATTACCAAGTGGAACTTAATCGAGGAATATGTTGTTTAAAAATAGATTAAAAATAAACTAAAACAGAACATTCGAGATTGCTGTTCACATACTCACATAACACTATTCACTATGATCATGGAATTGCTATTTTGCCTTTGACATGAAAAATAAATTGCCTTGGTGTTGTGGGTAGAATTGTCTTTTCCATTTTTAAATGTATATGAAATTACTAATTTACCTTTAAGAGAAAAGAATTGAAATTGCTATCTAAAAGCTTTTTTGTCTTTCCATATTTGCAGCACAGTAAAATGATTCAATTGTCTTTAAAAGAAAAAAATTTAAGTTTGCGTCCAGGGGCTTTTTCGTCTTTTCAACTTGGTTTTTTTGTTATAGTCAAGTTGGTCGAGTGTAATTTCATCTTTTAATAAATTTAAAATATTATTAAAATAAAAAAATAGTTGGCATGTTCGTTGTGGAGGAGGTGCCCGCGACCTTCTAGCTAAAACTACTCTTCCACCATGTTATTGGAAGCATTGCAGCATCTTCTTTCTGTTGGTGTAGCTTGGCAGCAATCAAATGGATTATTTTGTATCATTGAATTTCTCTCTCGATTTTCTCTTTTAATATTTGATTGGTTGGGGATTAGGCTTTGTAATTTTTCATGTATGGTGCTTCCAATCTAATGACCAGGATCATGAGTTTGAAAAGATAATGCGGGTTGACATTATTTTTTTTTGTTTTTTTACTTATTTTCTTTCCTGATTTTTTTTTAAATAGGCTTTGTGTTTTCTTCGATTTCATTTCTATTTGGTTATTCTAATTTCATGATATAAGTCATATGATTGACAGGTTAACTCGGGTGGCTCGTCCCTTATTACTCAAGTTACATATTTGTCATTTTAACTGGGTTGACTCATGCTTGTTTTCTTTGTCCATTTTTAACCTAATTTCACCATTCCTTATTTAATTGGCTTAAGATCAAACTACATTGCTTTCCTCATTGTTTTAGTTTTTTACTTATTTTCTTTCCTGATTTTATCTTTTTTTTAAATAGGCCTTGTGTTTTCTTCAATTTCATTTCTATTAGGTTATTCTAATTTCATGATATAAGTCATATGATTGACAAGTTAGCTCGGGTGGCTCGTCCGTTATTACTCAAGTTACATATTTGTCATTTTAACTGGGTTGACTCATGCTTGTTTTCTTTGTCCATTTTTAACCCAATTTCACCATTCCATATTTAATTGGCTTAAGATCAAACTACATTGCTTTCCTCTATGTTCTAGGAGTTCCGATATTTCCTTTCCCCGAATCCCAACTTGAAAGAGCAGTGAACCCAATATGTCAAAAGCCAATATTTATAATCTCACTATTTTGAGCACTTTGAGTTGCTACTTCAATTAACCATATAAGCAATTCTGCAACAATATTCCTAAGCTAAAGCAAACAAATTCGCAAAGGCATTATTGAGATAAGCAGAGCAATCCCACGAGTCATTCCAAAAAGATGTAGAAGACCAAATAACACATGAGGTAACTATTCCAGACTTCAAAAAAGATCAAATTGTAAAAGAGAATGACAGAAGTGGTTCATAATACAGTTCATCATCACTTCCTGGAAGTTTATAAGAGGATCATATTGTGCCGAAAGAAAAAATTGAAAAACAGATCAAATTCCCAACATCGAATTGTTCTTCACTATTGCTAAAACAGATCAGACAAAAGCAAAGATTGCAATTAAAGTTTTCATGAACAATATATAATTATTCAGAGTTATAAATATTACCTACATATGATGCAATCTACATACATAAAGGGAAGATAAAGAGAAGTTCACTTACTCGTGGAGATTGGAGAGAAGCAGATTCGGTGAAGGGAGGATGAGAGAGGGGAAGAAGATTAACGAGAAGAGAGAGATGACGACCTGTGTGTGGCAGCTTATTTTGTGAACCAGAGATACCCCTAAATTAACAAACGGCGCCGTTTATAGGTTCATTAAATAAAAAACGGAACGAAACTGATGGAATATAAACACCATATTCTCAAAATGAAAATATATATTTTTTAAAAACCTCGTTGCTTTTCGTCCTAAGCAGAGCACTTCTCCTCTAGTCTTGTATTTGTGAAAAGCAAAGCGACAAGTCGTTTATTCCACAATCCCTAAATCGGAGTCGTTTCTCCAGTCGAAAAAAAAATGGGGGCGACGGGAAGCGACGTAGAGGCCGGATTTGCGAAGCTACAAGGAGAAGACTTCGAGTACTATATGCAAACATACTCAATAATCTTAGGCCGGAACTCGAAAAAATCCACCGTCGATGTCGACCTCTCGAGCCTTGGCGGCGGGATGAATATATCACGCCACCACGCGCGCATCTTCTACGACTTCACACGACGCCGTTTCGCACTTGAAGTACTTGGCAAGAACGGTTGCCTAGTCGAAGGCGTACTCCACCTCCCAGGAAACCCTCCGGTCAAATTGGATTCACAAGATCTGTTGCAAATCGGAGATAAAGAGTTTTACTTTTTGCTACCTGTTAGAAGTATTTTGGGCGGGGCGCTAGCGCCTAGGCACCACGTTGCTGTTGTACCGCAGTATGGGTATCATTCCGGTGCGGCGGACAGGATGGTGGGACCGGTTTCGGTTGCGGCGGTTAAGAAGGGGAGAGCGAGGGAGTTTTACGAGGAGGAATTTGATGATGAGGAGGATGTTGGTGGCAGTGGTGGTGGTGGTGGTGGGAAGAAGATGAGGAGAGAGGGTTATGATGGGTATGGATATGGAAGTGGGTCCGGTGGTAAATCAGGAATGGCTGGAGCTGTAGGTTAGTTATTGTAGAAGTAATTGTAATTTGTGTTCTTTTATGATAGTTTCATGGATTTCTATAATTTTTGGTTAAAATTCTCGAGGATGAGAAACCGGGCACAAAGTTATGTTTTTGTGTTATATGTGTTTGAAGTGTATGATGAGGTTCGGTTCTTGAACTGAGTGAATTTATGATTTTGTGCTGCATATTAGCATAAGTTATGGATTGCAGTTTGATACTCTGATAGACACTGTTGTAATTGGTAATTTGTCTTTAGAGCTTCACCTTCATTCGCTGAAATTTCGGGGTGAGGGAGGACGTGAAATGCTAGCTAGCAACTGGGTTTGCATGATTGTTTTGGGACTTGATTATCGCTAGCAGTCTCTTCTTTCATAGCTGTAAAATTGTGAGGTCGATTGCTACTTTTTTTAGAGTATGGATGTTTTCCGATATCAGGATAAGATTTCAATGGAAACATATACTAGTTAAATTTGCATTTTAGTTTTCTAACACGAGGCTGTTTTTTTGCTGTTGTTTTCTTAATGATAGCTGCAGTTAAAAAATCATTGGCTTAACCATATCCTTCAGGGTTTTGATTTTTGTTGTGATACTGCATGATTATCCTTTATTTCCCACTTTAATAATTCCAAGGGATCTGATTATTGTTAGCTAACGAATCTAGTTATTCCATGGCTTAAAGTCAGAGGTTACTAGCTGTTAAAAATGCCTGTCAGCTGAGGCTGTTCTATATAATGATTCCTGTGTAGATTTCCATGGCCAAACCTCCCGCTCCTATTATGAGCCCATTATCTTATTTTAGCTAGTCAGGGAGACCTTGGAATGAAAGCACAAGAATTTTCTTTTCTTTTCTTTTTTGGTTTATTAAAATGTGTGCAATTGTTTTAAGATGGGGACAAGCTAATTGATGTATTTGCTTATTGGCACACTTTTTGAGTTATGTTGTTCATTTCTTTTATGGAATTACGAGGCCAAATGCATGGATCTTTGTTGTTCTACTTGCCTTTTTGGATTTCTAATTTTCTTTTCCTTTTCAATTTATGTTTGTTTTTCAAACTCACATTTTTTTTCCATGTCTTTAAACATTATATTTTGACTCGTTGATCATGTTAGATTTTCTAATCTGTTGGTTTGCACATGTATATCTCTGAATGCTGTGCACTCCGATACAAAGCATGTGCTTGTTAAAAACGTTTTTTGTTATCATGATACCATTTCCAGTTCCTGGAGAAAAGAAGATGGAGGGAAGATCAAGGATTGATCGTGACTCTGACAATCAACAACTTCTGCAGTTAGAGGAAAAGGATGTAGTGTCATCTGTTGCTAATGTGTTATCTGATCTTTGTGGTCCTGGAGAATGGATGCCCATGGAGAAACTTCATGCCGAGGTTAGTTACTGTTGTCAAAATGCTTCTACATTTCATTCTCTTGTATACCATCTCACATAAATTGCTTTACTGTCTTCAAAATGCTTCTGTGAATTCATTCTGATTTGTTTCTGTTTTAAACTACTTGGGAATCCCTGATCAGTTTTAAAGAATCTATTGCACTTTATAAAGTTATATCATGGAAAACCCTTTGCTGAGGCATGCAGACTGATGCTTTAGGCTTTTCTGCTGACAAGTCAATTCTTCTTTGAAAAAAAAATCATGCTTCTTTCTTTCTAGCTTAATAGGGACCGGGAGAATTGCACTCTTGTTTCCACCCTTGCTATATAAATGCACAGATGTCTTGCACTCTTGTTTCCACCCTTGCTATATAAATGCACAGATGTCTTGCACTCATACTGAACTCAGAGGCTTTGGCATGCAAGATGGCATTTCTCTCGTGATTAAGGATGCCCCTGTTAACAAATTATAAGCTGGATAAGAACTTCAACCTGTCTATGTTTTTCAAAAAATTATGTAAACATTTTTTACATAATGTTTATTTTAGTCACTGCACTAGAGGCTGTACTGTTCAAAGAGGACAGTCTACAATTTTTACTGAGAACCATCCATGGCAATTTTTTAATCCGCATGTCACTGATGTTCCATTCTTATTTTTGCACATCCCACTTGTAACGGGATGTAAAGGGGCCCATTGTGGCAGTTTGTATTTCCAGACTCCATTGGTTCAGTATATCCTCATAGATCCTATTGTCTGGCCCAGTTTTTTCTAGTCCTTGGTTTGGGTGCGCTCCTCTTTATGATCAGATTTGAGCTTTAGGGATGCCTTCACGTGTTCACTTTGCTTGTTTTGTCCTCTCCTACAGTTGGTCGAGCAATATAGCAGCATATGGCATCATTCTCGAGTAAGGAGATATCTGACATCCGAGGACTGGACAGGTCCTGAAGCCAAGGGCAAACCATGGTATGGCTTGCTTATGTTGCTAAGAAAATATCCAGAGCACTTTGTGATCAACACAAGGTCCAAAGGCCGGGTGACGCTTGAGTTTGTCTCTCTTGTCTCTCTGCTTACATAACTTTACAAGAGCATTCCAGGGTAAATCATGTAGTTTGGTCCAGTTTTAAGCTGTTCACCTGCAACGCGAGAAATTGCAGGCTGTTTATCTTGATAGTGTTTGGATTACGGTCCATCGCCGCTGGTGAAAACTGGATTCACCCAGTGACACACATGTAAATGAAGACCGGGAATCTTCTATCTGTTGCTATTTTTTTCTATCTTCTGACATGAATGTTTGGACTTCATGTTTTCAGCAATGTTAGATTGCATCATCTAGAACAGCTATAGTAGTTTTTATGTCCATCTCGTGGATGTATTGAAATATGGAAATTTTAGCAGTCCCTCCCTAACATCTTGATTCCTTTTCCTTCGCAACCAGTCTTTCGGTTTTTGATCATTAGTCGAGAGCCGATAAAGGTGCACTTAACCAAGACACAGCAAGAGGGCTGGATGACGAGTAATTATAGTTAGTTTCGGCAATGATAATAGACTAGTAAATTTGGTTGCATGCAGATTATACATCATTTTGATATTCAAACTAGTAGTGGGGATCAATGCAATAGCATAAGGAGGGGAAGGAGAGATTTTGGTGTGGAAATGTGGTGGATGGCAAGGCAAAAGTACCTCTAACCCTGTCTTACAGGGTTGGATGAAAAACATTTCAGAAGATCTCGAGTGAAGAATCAGCTGTGCTTAGCCAGGGTTTAAAATGTATGGGCAAATTGCAGTCCCAATTTGCAAATGATGTCTCCAACCTCAATTCATTCGTTGGCCGATTGTTTCACCGTGAATTTCTCTATTACAAGAAGCTAAGACCACTTTGGAAAACAATGTAGCTCCACATTCAAAAACTTTGTTCAGTAGAACAATATAGTGGTGTATGTACCTTCATTTAATGCTAGTTTCAAGGGCATTAAAGTCTTTTTTCACGCTATTCATTTGACATTATAAAATTGACTAGGGATAAAAAGGATTTTCTTATTTTAATCAAGTGTAAGGAAAATTGATACTTGACTAAATAAAAACATAAATGAACAAGTGTGTGGGAGGCATTCACACTCTTTAGATGATGCTCCCGGCATCTAAAATTGTCTTTTTGTCGTATGATTAAAAACATTGTCATGTTTTTTTTTTTTTTTTTTTGAAGCGGCAAGTGTCATTGACTTACTTCCTTGAAAATTATAGCTTAGCCTTCTTTGCTGTTAGTATTTGAACCTCATCCCTTTTTATTTGTTCTTGATTTTTTTATTAAAAAATTAATTATTTTTAATTTCATCCTTTAATTTTAATTTATCAAATATTTTTCTAATTGATACTTGTTCTTTTAATTTCTAATTTTTATCTTGACCTTTTTGTAAAAAAAATTAATTTCATCTTTAAATCCAAATTGATAATATTATATTTTTCAATTTGGTCATTATTGTTTTGATTTCTAATTATTTTCTTGACTCTTTTATAAAATTATTATTCTTTTCAGTTTCAACCTTCAACCAAGAATTTATTTTAATCTCAATTTTTATCCTCTCTTTTTTTCTGGATCTTTTTGCTAATTTTGTTTTTCAATTTCACCTTTCAATTAGATATAAATTTTATTTTATTTTATATTTTATTTTTAATTCTCATTCTTTTAACTAATATTTTTTAATTCTTTTATATAATTGAAATTATTTTTCAATTTCATTCTTTCATATATGATTGATTGAATAATGAACTTTTCATAATTTTTTCAAATAGGATGCCTCAAGTTAAAAACTTGAAAAGTTAACACATGTTTTTTTTATAAAATTTTTTTTACAATTCTCTTTATTTTTTTAACAGATTATTTTAATCATATTATTTAAATTGCGGGTTTGACGAGATATTTTGGATTAATTTAGCCTTTATTACTAAGATTACATGTTTGTCAAACTAACTTAGATTAGCCAAAACCAATTTGTTTTTATCTATTTTTACCGCATCTTGTTCTTTTATATTTAATAAGTTGTTAATTGAAATACATCATTTATTTCTTTTAAAAAAGTTTTTTTTCCTCATATTATTATAGTTAAATTTTTTTTAAAAAAATCGATTCATCTATTATCCTTTTCTTCTTCTTATCTAATTGAAATAAACCCCACCTAATCGTATAACCTGAGTCATATTTTTCTTTCTTTTATAACATTGTTTTCTGTGCAACATAACAGTTCAGCCCGCGGTTAGCCACAGGCACCAAGGCTAATCTCTTTCTATTAAGAAACATGTTGTAAAGATGACCATTTACGAAAAACTTTCAGAAAATATAGTAACATAAATAAATAAAAACTCAGATGAACTCGAGCAAAGTACTTTCAGCAAGAATTTACCATGTGGAAAAAAGAAGTTGACAATCAAATTACAACCTTTTACCAAGTTCCTAAGAGATGCTATGAACTATATAATTCATAACTAAAAGCTCAAATATATCGAAACAAAAATGTACAAGACCAGAGGGACAAAAATTGTTTGTGGTAGAAATACCGTAGAGCTTGAATAAGCAGGCACAAAAGGCATATTATTGGTATGTGTGAGCTGAAAATTCGAGGTCCATAATAAAAAAGCCTCTCAAGATTCTTCCTTGCTGAGTTTGCCAAGAGCACTTTGTGCTGCATAGAGTTCTTTTTCCCGAGCTTTTTTTGCAGCAAGCTCTTCCTCATCAAGAACTTGTATGGGAGACCACTCTGGCAACTTTAACCAACCAGGATTCTTCTCTTTGTCCTTGAATATAGATTGTTTATAGCTACTCAATGCAGGTCTTAGTTTGATCGTAGCAAAATCCACCGCTGTGCCCACAACAGCGAAGATGACCGCATAGCGAAAGGCACCAAATTGACCCCCTAAAATGTAAAGAAAAAAGAAAAAAGAAGCAGTTAAAACTATGATGGGGAAGGGAGCTCAACAATGGAAGATGCAGGAGACATCACCTAATTATGAACAAACTTCTAGGCCAATAGGTTCTGCCAAGGAAGAAATGAAAAAGAAACATCTGCTACACGAGAAGGATCAAAGAAGACAACAGATAGAACTGAAGTGCTCCTGTCCATTCGATGTCGTAATGATCCAACAAAACTAAAGAATACTTGGCCTAGATTAAAATTTAAATGAAAGAATAATGTTCCACAGAATTTCGCACAATAGAAGGATAATTAATGAGAGTAACACGGGTGCATTCATGAAGATACGCAAACTATAAGAGTGATTGAGATTAGAACCCGACCTTGAAGACGTCCAAGAAGAGCACCACTGCCAAACCCTGCAACCGTGGAGTTTACTAGATCATCCGGTTCTGATTTTCGAACCACTCTTACAAATTCACGCGCCCCTGAAAAATCAAAAACTTCCAACTTTAAGACTGTTCCAAGAAACATATGATGACCCTCGAACAAAAATCCAGTTATGTTTCTGAAAATGTTAACATTTTCACAGCTGTCCTTCGTGCCTTAAACTAAAAATGATCGCCAGCATTGAGACACAAATCAGGTTCTCTAACGAAAGATTCCCTCTAAGTTATCCTCTCCCGTATATTACTAGGCAGGCTCGAGGCCTTGCAGATTTAAGGCCATGAGTCACTCCCAAATTACAACGTTATGAGATTAGAGAAACAAAGAAGATACCGCAATAGCAGCCGCTGACGATGGCAAAATTAGTGGCATAAGTTGCTGAAATGTTAGCGAGCCCATGAGCTTTTCGATGCTTAGACACCAACCCAACTCCTCCACCAGTTGTCCCTTCACATAAATTTCAAATTAGTTTCCTTTTATGTTTTCAGAAGAGAAAAGAGACAGAAAAAAACCTGCGAGGAGTGTGGGGATGAGTATCCGCTCCTTCCAATTCTCCGAAAAAGAAGGCGGCGGCTTGGCCTTTTCTTCTAGAGGTTTCGGACCGCTTGATCCCATTTTCTTTTTCCCCGATTGTTAACTTCGGAAGGTGGAGGTGGAGGTGGTGGAGGGAGGCGGAGGACTTGATGAAGACTATTGCGATTTGCGATGGTGACAATGGATTGTTTGTTTGTAGGTTTAGTGGCCCAACCTACTGGCTTACTGGTTTCGAACTATTGGGCCTATGTTCTGAACCACTTTCACATTGGACCAAAAACATCCGAGCCCATAGGCAGCCTGCCGAACTGTTGATCAAATAAAGGAATAAATGATTGAAATAAAAATCATATTGTTCATGTAATCCATGATATAATAATAAAAGAAGGAATAAAATTGATGAAAAATTATTTAAATGTATTTGTTTTTTGTAAAAAAAATAAAAAAATAAATTAAAAATGTTAAGATTTATCAACCTTCGAGCTAAAATTATTATTTTTTATTCTATTACTCTTTTTTAGGGTTTTTATTCTAACTATTTCTTCCTTTATTTGGTTTTTATTTATTTATGAATTATCTTAGCTTTATTTTTTGTATAATGTGATTTTCACATTATTTTTATATTTTTTATTAACAAGAACGCACTATAAATCTAATGTATAATAGTTTAATTATCAACAAAAAAAAATGCACTAGGTTTCAAAATTAGCAATAGTTTATTGGGATTATTTTGATTTTTTTCGTGAGCATGATTTTAACGGATTTATTAATAGAAATCAACACATTTAATAATAGAACTTCACAAAAAGAGTGTAAATACAAATATGCAATAATTCAACTATTTTCTTAACACGTTTGTTGTTGATTATTCTGATTAAGAAAAATCATATTATAAACTTTAGATGAATTTTTTTTTTTTTTAAGAAATTGAAATAAAAAATATAATTATAAAACCCGATTCAGGATTTTCCAAGAATAAAGCTTGGAAGGGTCAACCAAGACAACCAAACTTTTTAATTGGATCAGTCAGATTTTTTTCCTTAATGACAACTGAGTCCCCTATCATGCCAATTCAGGTTTATAACAAAAGGTATGAAAAATGAATTTCAAGGTCTCTTAAGTTACTTGATAATCAATCTTTCCTTGTTCTTTCATGATGGCATGCATGGCTGCTGCACCTGCTCTGAGCAAAACAGTAAACTAGCAACTCGGGTTTTTAATCGAGCGAACCAGTCGGGTTTTTTCTTTTATTTTTCTTCAATTCAGCCCTGGGATGACCAGGGTAAACCTGTCAGACCAATTCATGTTCTATAACTATGATAAAAAGTATGAAAAATGAATCTCAAGGTCTCTTAAGTAATTCAAATATGAGATTATCAATCCATCTAAACTTGTTCTTTCATGATAGCATGCATGGCCACTGCACTAAGGCTGAACAAAACAATGAACTAGCAAAAACAGTATTAGCATTAATTGCAGAGATCATTTCCATTATCATACAGGAATTTTTCTTCTGGAAACCAAGTTTCAAGCATTCTGCTGCTTCCAGCTTTTCTGAGTTGGGAGGAACAATCACTGGACAAAAAAGGTAACTTTCCGTGTGTTTAATAGCTCTCCAGGTGATGGTAGTGTCATTAGCAACGGTGCATGTAAAGCCTGCACTCTCTGTCTCCTTATTGAGTTAAAATTTTAAATATATGCTAACTGGAAGATGAAGTTTACCATCATATAAGCCCTAATAGGGGCTTGCGCGCATAAGAAAAAAAAAAGCCGGCCGATGAGGGAGAGCTAAACTGTTAGAGTGGGATTGACAGTCTCGTTCTGAAACCAGAATATTCAAGAGGCTGATGAGTCTGGTTCCACATCTTCTGAAGCTGAAAAGCCATTGAGTCGTTCCTTGCCGTCCCAGTCACCATCCTGCAATGTGGTCTCTGATCTCTTCTGCAAACCTACCCCGATCCTTCTCTTGTGTTCTGGAATAATCATCAACAGCAAATCCATTAGATTCTGCGAACATATATTAGAATGAAAAGGACCAGGTGGGAAAGATTACTTTTATTGTTAATTGCACTGCGAGTGATTGCCAAAAACTCATCCCACTTGAATTTCCTAAGTTCTTGCTTCTCCTCCTCTGAGAGCTCAAAATTGGGCTCCCTCCCACACATGAAAGCAGCCCTGCATATATGAAAACCTTCAGTGGAGCCCCACATATGTTCAGTAACCAAACCTGACCAAGGTCTGTCTTTGTAGACATCCTATGATAACAATTTTTAACACATAATGCTAACCCTGAAAATCAAAAGAGAGAGAGAGAGAGTTTTGAGCTTCCTATCTATTATTTAACTCAGTACAGATAAACCTGCATGGACCACTAGCAGCTATGAGAAGAACGAGCGATAAAAGCCTAACCCTAAGAGGAAGGCTAACAACCAGAAGTATGATACGAGGATATATTTTTCCCTTCCAGAAAATGGAAGGTTCATATTTTTGTTATCACTTGGATTTAGAATAGCAAATGTTAACAATTTGTGCTCGTTACTGTTTGCATATGTGTATGCCATTTTATTGCCTATGCGGCGACTGTCGTCCTCTCATCTCATACTTTTATAATTGAAAAGTTTCATGGTTTCCAATTATTTTTCTGTCATGTAAACAGTGGGCATGGATAGAACATATGTGATAAAATAAAACAATAATGACTGGTAGGGCTTTACAAGCTGTTGCAATAAGGGACAAGCATTCGCCTGAAAAATATTAGATAGCTCTTGTTTGAACACGATTTTCAGCCATCTAACAGAAATAGTCTTTGTAGAGGAAAATAGAAAAATGAAACTGTAAGCATCCCCAAGCTGTAGGGTCCTGGATTCCCTAAGAAACATTCCAAGGAAAAGGTTAATTTGGTGATGAATGGGACTTGGGTTCTTTGTCTTAATAAAGTAGTAGGTAAATCTCTCCATCAAGATTCAAGAACAAACAAGTTAGTTGCAACCACGAAGCCAAGTTATAGTTTTCCTTTTTCAAGAAATTACTTTCTCGGGAGTTCTGAATGCCTCTAGCAAGAATGAAACGAATTTAAATGTGGAATAAGAAGGCAAGAAATATGCATTACTTCTATCCTAATAATTATCCAATATCCCATTATTACAGTGAAAGAGAAAAGACTTTTGCACCCTAATATAACTGAAAAGCAAATTATATAATCAATGACTATCATGGAATGCAGTGATCAATCAGTTACTCAAATAATTGGATAAGACTTTCTGCAGAAAGGATACCGTGGAAAAGAGAGATGGCATGGGACTCCGTACTGATGAAAGTAAGAATTCATGAAAAGCAATGCAAACTTTAGCCTACTACCTGTCATACAAATGAGCAGCATCATCTTGAGAACCAACAGTCCCTAGGTGAATCTGCTTCTTGTCAACTTTAATTGCTGCCTGCCATTTCATATTTTTAAAATAGACGCCCCTCATCAGGCATGGTTCCTGGTTCTGAACATGTTTCCTCCTATGTCTCTTTCTGCGTTTAACTGGTTGCTCTAGAAATAGAAAAGAAATGAAGCAACAAGGTTATAAATGCAGCGCAGTCAGGTAACACATTAATAATATTCCATGCTGACATAATCATGGTGCCTAACATAGTCATACTGAGAACTTGGCAAAATTGAGAAATATCAGATCTGGCATTATTATACTAATAAAAATCAAAACAAGTCCAGAAATGCTCATCTCCTTTATAGATAACAATGGAACAGCCATAATTTTCTACTGAAGTTGAAACCCACAATGTCACTTAGACTCCCTTGAAATTTCTCTAGCATATTTAGTCCAGGTATAGCACATAAATAGTTTCCTATTTTCAAATGACTCCTTCCTGCTATTCATACTTGAAAGTTCTTAACAGAAAACATCAAAACAAACAGAACTAGCACGGCCATCCAAAACGTGGCGATACTTGTGTAATGTCTGCAAGAGTGGACCTAGCATATAATGCTTCCTCTGTATCTGTTTCCAAGACAACAATTTTCTGTGGTCTCATTTTCCAGGATATTGATTCTCCACGATGTTGAACTTTCAATCAATGAGCCTTGATGGCTTAACTCAATATTAAACAATTCCTGCTGATGAACTACAAGGGACCCAAATCAGCTATGAAATCACATAGCAGTAAAATTTAGATGGGAATCAAGTTTATAATCACATTTATGATCTATGCATGTCTGGGAGAATTCATGAGATGGACGCATAAAAGACTTCTTGATAGCAAAACTACTATAACCAATCATTTTTTAATTGTAATTAATTTAGTTAATTGGAGAATTACCTTGTAATTTTCTGATAGCTTTTTCAGAAACAATATCAATAGAGGTTAAATTAAACTTCAGAGTCAGAGATACATCAGTGACAGAAGGATACAGTGATAAAATACAAAACTTTGACACAATTGCGGGACCAAATTTTAACAATTTTTCTTCTCCCTCTTTAGCTTTTCTAAAATAAGTAAATTTTCCTCACATTATCTTATCTAGACATGTTTTCCAAAACGAATCAACAAGATCACAAATGTAACCACTTGTATTTGATATGTTCAGCCTCTTGAATACCTCGACCATGAATTGCAACAATCAAGAAAATCCAGAGGAATGGAATTATGCCATATAAAAAAAAAACAAAAAGAATTGATGAATCATTGCTTTGCTTCTGTATGGAAGGATGCCATGGAGGTTATGTAGTGTTACAGAGAAACAGAGGCAAGAGTCAGAAAGAAAAACCTTATCTAGACTATCATTAAGTATTCTCCAATATTTAGGGCTCCTTAATCTACAATGTAACCTCAGGTCATGAGATCAATACTTGAATTTAAAAAACATGTCAACCATGATGCAGGTTCAAATTTTCCCACCTTTGCAGTTTGCCACTTTTATTATTGTCTTACCTCCATGTTCTTATTTATAATTTTGATCCACGACATCAAATTAACCAATCCAAAACATATAGGGAGATGGTTTCCATTGCATATGACCTTGTTGGAGGCATTGAATCTTATAGTTAAGAACTAGTTCACAAAATACTTATGAATAGCCAACACAACCAATGTATAATTTGCATGTACTTGGTTGACATGAAATCATTCAAGGAAGACACATCTATCAGCATTGACAAACCTGGATATGGTTGAGATCGCTGCTCTTTTGACGAGCTAGAAGCCGAAACATTTGAAGAGCCAGCTCCTACTTTTGCAATGGTTTTCTGGCAGATTGAATTAGATCATGTG
The DNA here is from genome assembly GCA_009078335.1 of Salix brachista. Taxonomy (NCBI): domain Eukaryota; kingdom Viridiplantae; phylum Streptophyta; class Magnoliopsida; order Malpighiales; family Salicaceae; genus Salix; species Salix brachista. Next base: position 17,960,219 of record CM018573.1, read on the forward strand.
AAGGCAAGTAAATTTATGGAATGAAAAAGAATTTGGTAAATTAACACTTTCTATCTTTTTTTCTGCCAACAAAGAGTGTAATCTCCTGTACCTCAAGTTTGCAGCACATTCACCAAGGATAATTCACATCTAATCATTACATGCCAATTAAAACAACCCATTACATAACATGATTGCAGGATGGTTACATCAAGCATAAAAACAGGTGTTTATAAGTGATGTTTCTTGTAAGTGTTTGCATAATCTTCTTCTTTCAAAGAAAGGATTCATTGAAATTATGAACCAACATTGATATATATACACATCTGAGATTGCTTTGACATATGACAGGAAGCTATTTTATGTCAAAGCTTGCCAAGTTGGAGGCACCAACATAGCAGCCCTCTCACCTGACGGATGAACACTCTCTCTATGTTTCAATTGTGTTGGAACCAAATAATACAAATATAACCAGGTATTACTCCAGTGGCTAAGCTGTAATGGACTGAGCATTTTCTTCCTGCACAGTGGACTTGCCCTTATTCATTACCTTTTCTTTGAATTGATAGATTGAAACCATGCACCCTAAATTTCAGGAAAACATAGAAAGTTTCTATTATCTCTACCTTCTTATTGACATTTAACAGGAGCAACTCTCTGTGACAATCAAGTTTGTGAACTGCAAATAGTGGGGCATCGATGGTGAAAATAAGGGAAGGACCTTGATTTCAAATTCTAAAAATTGTAAACAGATGCGTGTGCATACACATATACATGTATGGGATGAAGGGTCCTTGGAGCCCTGTTGTGCTTATAAGTAAAGCACCTCTTTTAGCTGATTATAAGAGAAGCAACTGAAGATGTGCTTCTCCTATAACCAGCTTTAACCTGCTTTCCTTAGATAGGATGTCTTCTTTTTCTAAAAGCAAGCTCTTACCAAAAACTTCTACTTCTAAAAATTGAACCAACAGTTGCATAACTTAAAAGCATATTACGGCGAAACATAATTAAAATTAAGTCCCTCAAATTGCGTTCAACTAGCTTGAAGAAAGAAATGTGTGAGCACGTGGATCATTTATTCCTATAACTGGTTGCTTTAGGAAGAAAACAGCATTAAATGTGTATTTAGAAATAACAGCTTGAATAATCTCAATATTCAATGTTATGTATGCAGCGAGTTTTCCTATCCATAAAGGAGAAGCAGGCCCCAAGATTTCTTTCTTAAATGGTGACACTGCTTTCAACATTTATCTACATTTGCATGACTTTAAAGCTGAAAGTGAATGAGAACTGATGTAATCAAATTAAGCGTGGTATATCCCTCTCATATTTGGATGTCAAAGCAAACAGCTTTCAAATACCACCCTGTTCTACTCTTACAGATTTGAGCTCTATCGGCACTGGTAAATGTATTACAGTTGCATTATATTGATACCATTTCTAAAAACCATTCTTGATGCATCCACAAAAAGGCAAAGAAAAAACTACCCTAAAGCTCAAGACTCGTAAAAATAGGTATGCCATTTGGATTTGTCAGCATTGCAGATGATGAGTCCACTCCTGGCTTGATATGGCTAACGAGAGAGAGCTCATGGTGGAGGCACACCAGTGATAATTGCAACAACAGCTTCAACAAATTCAGTTGATAATTTTACCTCCTGTGAAAATACTGCTCTACCATGCATGCTATTGGAACAACTAGAAAAAGGAAGCTAACTTTACCTCCTCTGGCAGGTTGGCATCATCTGATGGCAGAGGATGCACACTGACAGACCTGCCATTCTGAGCAGAACCTACAGGAGCAGTTCCGTTGTCAAAAAATCGAGGAAGTGGAGTCAGGAAAGAGCTTCTCCCTGCAAGGACCACCAAATTCAGTTGATAATTTTATTCATGCAATGATATAACCTTTTAACCCAAATTACAAATTTAAAACGGTAATAAAAGATGCAGGAAGCTTATAACAAAATTCAAAACACAATTCTTCATAAAGATGAATCAAAAGAAAAGGATTACAAAAAGGTTAGAAGAACAACATTCATACATAACCTTTTTTAAGCTTCAAACGACCTAAGACCCTCTTTTTGGTTAACTCTACATACAGAATCAATCATTTTGCATAGAGGGCATCTGAAATAGTGTTTACCAGCACAAAGTCCCAAGAGTTTACGCCTCCGTAAGCTAACCATGGTAGATTAAAATCTTTGTATCAATGCACAGGTAAGGACGATGGCCTTTAGCATTTATCACCTTCTCCTTGGATCAGAACAAAGGCCGATCTGTTACAACAAAGATATAGATGAAAGCAAGTTTTATATGGGAAAGAGTTGGAATTTTTAAAATTGCTATCCAAGGAATAAACTTGTGTGTACATCAGCACTTAATAACTGTTGTGAAAGACAATATTAAAAGCACATAATATCCAGATATGAATAATTCAGAAAACCAGGCAGCTTTCTCGAGGTTTCATAACCCTGCAAGAAAATTGACAATGCACGCCAAACGCTATGGGAAGGGCAACCGACACAATTAGTTCCTGGCATTAGGAGGAAAGCCTCAAAGACGACAATGGAGTTCGGTGCTGTGCATCTAAAATCTTTAAAAGAACTTTGGCGTAGCCTAAACAAATCGTTTGGTGTGTGAAATTCCCAGATGGTCAATTGGTGTGTCAAAACACTCGAAGAAAATGAACGAAAGCTAAAAGTACTTTTTATGTGACGAAACTACACAATACTGGTTGGGCAAAAGATGAACATATGCATGGTTTGCGTTTAAATTAAACCCCTGCCACCTTTATCCATCCAAAACTAAGCCGTTAGCTAGCAAGTTCCAGTTCCCAGCTAAAGCAACAAAACACATGTACGGTCACACTACAACAGAACAACATTAATGAACAGATAACGAAATTCCCGTTACAGATTAGCTAAATCCCATGTGCCATGTGTAGCTAAAACAGAAGCAGTTCAATCATGGTGGCCCAGAGAGACAATTTTGTCACTCATGTGATTATAAAACAAAATCCATCCCCATAATCCATGATAAAAGTGGGGGGGGGGGGGGGGGGGGGGGGGAACAGTACAGACTTCTAGTTCAAGAATTCTTTAAAAATAAGAGAATCAAATCTTGAAAAAGGAGACAGGGTGACACAAGAAAAACTAGTCATGCTAAAAAAAACAAAAACAAAAATTTTACAGAGAAAAACCCAGACCACTAATCACAAGGAACGGGATTAGGAATTTAGTGAGGAGAAGAAACCAACAAAGACGCCCAGGGACTTCGTAGGGAAGAACTTGCAATTATCTCTGTAAGTCAACTCCACGAACCTACCACCTTTCATGGAGGAATACCAACAAGGGAAAATAAAACCCCATGATAACAACAGCACCACCACAACAATCAAAGAGAAACCCACAAAAGCCCAACTCTTTTTAGGCCCATTAATGTTAAATGCCCATCCTATGACCAAGAAAGAAACTTGAAAGCTAAAGCAAAACACCAAAGAACACCCACTCAGCCGTGTAGTCAAGAGATAAGGTCATACATACAGCCCCTGTACCTTAACAAAGGAGAGAGAGAAGGTGGTGGTGGTGGTGGTGGTGGTGGTGGTGGGACGATCAGAGACCAGAGAAGGAGAGGTTCTGTACGGTAAAATCGGGAGACGAGGGGATTTGTAAGGTAGGTAAAGGAAGGGCGTGAGCGTGTTAGAGAGGGTAAGGGATATTGTGTTGTGGCTCATGCATCTACCACCTTTTGTTTTTTCACTTATTATTGTAGTTGGTATTTTTATGAGGAGGGTGGTGGTGGTGCTTCTGCTGCTGCAGCCAATGCCAAGCTAGCGCCTAAGGTATTTATTTTATGATAGAGAGGGAAAAAAATAAAAATAAAAATAAAAATAAAAATAATAATAATTAGAGAAGAGAAAGACGGGGAGAAAGGAAACAAGAATAACAAAACAACGTTCTCTTATTGGGTGTTGTACTTTTACTTGGATTCTCAACATTGCCCTTTTGTAGCTTCCTTAACACCGTGTCGATTAGGTATCTTGTCTGCACCGCCTCTCTTACTATTATGCCCTTTTTATCTTGTTTGGTCTCCGAGAAAACAGATTGTTTTTATATAATTCTTGTTCTAAAAAGTAAATTCATTTTTCTTTGTTCTGCCATCTTCATATGCGATAGAACAATAATCTAATGTTATTTTTTAATTAAAAAAAATATTTTCTCATTTTTTAAAATGGTATCTTGCTAATTAAAATAAATCTTTTTAAAATTTTTCTAATGGTTGGGTTGAGGGAGGTGGGTCGTGGGAGAGGAGTGGAAAGTAAAAGTGAGATGTGAAACATTTCCTTGCTTGGGTATAAAGGAAGAAAAGGTATGGTTTTGAGCCCTAATTATTTGATTGGAGGGTGGAAGGTAAGGTTTTAATTCTTAATTACTAATTCAAACAAATTACCACATATCAAATATATATATATATATATATATATATATATAAAAAAAAATTCTAAATCCATATATGTACCGGATAAAAGCTTGGAAATTCCACTCTCACCTCGCCCCCCGAACCAAACGTGGTGTAAGGGTTTCAAATAACATTTCCGGCAAGGGATTTAAATTTTTTATTATTATTTAGATAATACGAGTTGATCGGCCCGCTTCGCTGGACATTTTTATCTATGTAGAAAATTAATTGATTTTATAAATGTTGTATTTTGTTATTTTAATATATAAGTAGTATATTGTAAGTGATAAAATCTGTTAAAAATAGTTTTTTTCAACCAAAATGTGATTGAATATTGCTATTGCTAAAAAACTTTTGATAAAATTTGTTAGAAAATTTGCTAGGAAAGTGAAATGATTTATTAGCAATTTGTTGTCACGGATACTCTGGTTAAAAAAACAAAACAACAAAAGAAACCCGGTTAAAAAAGAACAACTGAGTTGGACAGTAAAAAATCAAAAATACATGTGAAAAAAAGGTCACCGTTTCTTAAAAGGAAAAAACAAAGGGTCTAAAATATAAATTTAAATTCAAAGACAATTTTTTTTTATAAGATTTATTCATTATATTATTATATTAAATATCTTGAAGAATGCCGATATTAATTTTTTTTTCAAGAAATCGTAGGTCATTTTTTCTCTCTTTATATATTTTTAGGCGATAATATTAAATAAATATTAAACACATATACTTAGTCTCACATATTATATAGTGTGATCGAAATGGGAAGTGATTTTTATATTTTTTAATTGTAGATAACCTAGGTAAATTTGTTAAAAAAAAACAATATGAGTTGCCTTTTCTCCCCAGTAATATTAGATCTGACACATTATAAATAAAAACATTGCAATATTTTTCAAAAAAGGAATATATATTTTTTGCGTGCTATAATTACTTATTTGCTGTCTAAAAAGAATACTGTAGTCGAAACAGAAAGTGCCTCATATATTTTTTAATTGTATATAATCTAGGCAAATTTGTTAACCTTTTGTTTTTTTGAGTTGTATTTTTTCCCGGGTAATATTAGATCTTAAATATTAAAAATCCATTTTTTTTTTCAGAAATACACTTGAACAAAAGAGCACAAAAATAAAATTTGAAGCCAATTTTTTTTTTATTTTATAAGATTTATTCTTCATATTATTATATTAAATGTATTTAAGAATGCTGATATTAATTTTTTTATTGCAAAAAATCCGAGGTTAATTTTTTTTATCTCTTTATATATTTTTAGGCGATAATATGCAATAAATATTAAAACATATAATAATGAGTTGTCTGCCATTTAAAAGGAACAGTTTAATCGATACAAAAGTGACTTGTATCGTTTTTTAATTGTAGGTAACCTAGGTAAATTTATCTATTTTTTGTTCTTGAGTTGTCTTTTATTCCCAGTAATATTAGATATAAAATGACTATTGCTATTATTGCAAAAACAATTAAAATTATAAAATTTTAACAGAAGAAAAAACACTTCAAAACATTAACAAAAGAGTAAGCAAGAAAAAATATTATTATTATTATTATTATTATTATATTATTATTATTATTATTATTATTCTAATTAATGAAAGTGGCAGAAATAAATCAAAGAAAAAAAAATCGATGGAAAATAAAATTATTAGGAAAAACGTAACAATTATTTGATAAGCATTAAAAATTTAAACAGGGATATTTTATAAGATTTATTCTTCATATTATTATATTAAATGTATTTAAGAATGCTGATATTAATTTTTATGTTGCAAAAAATCCGAGTTAATTTTTTTTTATCTCTTTATATATTTTTAGGCGATAATATGCAATAAATATTAAAACATATAATAATGACTTGTTTGCCGTTTAAAAGTAACAGTGTAATCGAGACAAAAGTGACTTGTATCGTTTTTTAATTGTAGGTAACCTAGGTAAATTTATCTATTTTTTGTTCTTGAGTTGTCTTTTATCCCCAGTCATATATTACAAAAACAATTAAAATTATAAAATTTTAACGGAAGAAAAAACACTTAAAAACATTAACAAAAGAGTAAGCAAGAAAAATATTATTATTATATTATTATTATTATTATTATTATTATTATTATTATTATTATTATTATTATTATTATTATTATTATTATTATTATTATTATTATTATTCTAATTAATGAAAGTGGCAGAAATAAATCAAAGAAAAAAAATTTGATGGAAAATAAAATCATTAGGAAAAATGTTACAATTATTTGATAAGCATTAAAAATTTAAACAGGGATTTAAATCATAAATCAAAAGTTGAAGGGCTCAAATGAAAATCATATTTATGATTATTTTCAATCCAAGGATAAAATTGCAACAATTAAAACTTGTGTACCGAATTTAATGACCAATTTGGACCCAATCCGGAAATAAAAAGTTCCAGGACCGAAGTGAAAGTTGCACTTTAATTAATTTCAACCTGAAGGACGAAATCGCAGCAAATTAAAACTACTGTAACATAAGTGAAAGGTGCAGGAAAGGAAATTGCAAGTTCAGGGACCGAAGTGCAAAAGGTAACAAAACGGGGGCCTCTCCTGCACTTTTACGTGCAGGGGAGAGAGAGAAACGCTGCCGCCGTCTTCAACCGGCTTCTGCCGCGTCCACGGCCACCTTGTGAAAAAACGCGCCGCACCGGGAGGAAGACCAAGCAGAGGCGCACCGGATTCGACGCCGGCAGACCATTTCCGACCACCGTATCATACCGCACGCGCCGCTTGAACGGGGCGTTAGGGGGGAAACCGTAAGTCGCGTGGACCGCACGCGCCTGACAGATTTCGGAAAATATATAAATAATAATGGTCAGTTACCGTTATGTCCCTGCCCGTAATTAATGGATTTTGTCTTATTAGGGGCTATAACCGTCTTTAGCCATTTATAAAATTAAAAAAAAAAGGGCGGCGGGCCGGACCGGACTTGTCCGTTCGCGTGCAATTACGCCCGCACCCCTCAAACAACACGCTATTTACCCCTCAGCCAGACCATGTTTTTGTCCTATTAGCAGGGCTGAAGTCGCCAATACACTGTTCATAGAAGCAAAAAAAAAAAAAAGACAGACGAACAGCTGCGACGCACGGCCGAGAAATGGCCAGTCCACAGTGCCATTGGGTCTGAGGCTACAGTGAACGAAAACCCGAGCTGTTTTAGCTATGTTAGTAATTTGTTACTACAGTAGCAATTATTTTATAATATATATAGCTTGTAAATATATTAAAATAATATATATGTATATGTATATATTTTTTAAAATTTTTTTTTTGATATCAACATATCATAATAACAAAAAAAAAGTAATAAAATAACTTTAAAATAATAATTAAAAAAAAAAAACACGATCCAATCACGAAATCAAATGAGGTTAATAAATAAAGAGTTCAATACGTGTTTCAATGTAAAGCTGACAGTGTTTAAATTGTAATAATAATTATTTTTTAGGGTGAATTTTTATTTAAAAATATATATATAAAAATATTTTTGACATTAAAATATTAAAAAAATAAAAATAAAAAAACATGAAAAATTATTTTGAAGTAGGAAAAATGATCTTTTTTTCTGAAAAGGACCGCCTCGTCATGAAAACAAATAATATTAAAACCTTGCTCGGATTGACTCGGAATAAGACATAAGTCACCAATTGATAAGGCCAACCCGAAATGATTTATCTTTTAAAATAAAAATGAAATGATGATGTTTTGATAAAAAAATATATATATATTAAATTAATCATATATATATATATAATTTAAAATTCTCGGATAATAAATTAAACTGTTAGAATCAATCTTGAATTTATTTTTTCTTTTGTCTTGATCGAGCAACCGGATTTGACATGAATCATCTTCGATGAACATGTCCTAAACCTTGAATGTCATGATTGTATGTTCTTCACACTATTCACGCTTAAAAACAAGCCCTTAACCGCAGTGACAAATATAATAATAATAACAATAATAATAATAATAATAATAATAAAAAGTCACAAGGATCAATCATGTGTAGCATGATGGAGATTCTTGTCAGCAGCATTAATCGAGTTGAATCACAATAAGATATAGATTACAAAACAAGAAGTCAACTCGGTTTGATATTTTAAAAAAAATATTATTTCAATAAAAATAATCCTCTATATCATTTAAGATTTTATAATGCCGAAAATAAATTAAATTATCAGCTTCGATGAACATATCCTAAATCATTAGTGTTAGGATGCATTATATTTATGGCGTGTTTAGGAACATGGTTAAAGTTATTTTTAAAAGTATTTTTTTATTTTAAATATTTTAAAAATATTTTTATTTTATTTTTAAAAAATATTTTTTGATATGAATAAATAAAAATAATCTAAAAAAATATTTTTTTTATTTTAAATAAAAAAATATTTTTTTTCTTCAAAAACAACCTTTTAACAATGATGCCAATTATAATAACATTTTTTATATATAAAAAAACTCAAATCATACGGACCAATCATGTGAAGCATGATGGGATTTTTTGTCAAGTAACATTATTTTTTTTACTTTTTCACAGGATTTAATTTTATAATATTATAGAATAAAAGGTACAGTGTAAAATATATACAAAATCTAATCTGGTAATGGATCCCATTTTGATATTAGAAATTAAAGATAAAGGAGTGAACATGAAAGATTAGTATCTGGAATAGTAACTAAAAATCACAGCTAAACTTGATAATTTAATATTTATTATTTAAGATGAAAAAAATAATAATTAAAAATAATTCTATCAATACTGCTGGCGATAAAGAGTATGATGACATAATACGACTGCCACCTAATTTTGATAAAAGTTTAGTGATCGAGACCGAATAATTGTTCAAAAACTAAAAAAAAAATGTTCAGATGAAAGGAAATAGCGTGTTGATTCATGGCAAATCCATGTGTTATTGTTTATATTCTATTTGTTTTTATGTTTAAAAAAATTAAATTTTTTTATTTAATTTATCTTAGTGTTAGAAATTCTTTCGAGGAATTGATATCAAAATTAAAAATTAAAAAATATTTTATTTAAAAATATATTTAAAAAAAATACATGGCTATTACAGTAGGAAACCAGCTTTTAATATACCACGTGTGATGAATCTACACGGAGAAATAAAATAAAATAAAAAATAATATTCAATAATATTTTTTATTTAGTAAAAAGGGGGGGCCCCCGTTCACATCACAGTGCAGCCGAGTGAAGACTTTCCTCTTTTAATTTCTTTTGTAATGGAATGGAATGATCAAAGTTGACCAGTTCCATGATATGTGCAGCGGAGGGCAATAATGTCCTTTGAGTCTATCCAATCAGGTGCCATGGTGAAAAAGGGACACGTGTGGGATGTTTGGGCATAAAAGAGGTCGTTGAGGATAGGCCAGGGGAAAAGACAGGTGATTAATAAAGCGGGTTAGTTGGTGGCGAGCTAAGGGCACCGACGGGCTGTGATTGGATAGACGGCCTGCCATGTAACCTTGTAGATAATGTCCCGCCCCACCTACCTCATGCCCCAGTACCCTTTTTATTTTTACGTTACATTAACAACCTCGTCAACTTTAATAATATAATCATTAAAGTATTTTTATTATTTTTAAAAATAATAAATTGAATTTTTTAGTATTTACTTATTAAATAAATATAATTTATTTATTATTTATTTCTAATTATACCATCAAAAATAAAATAAGTAAATTTGAAAAACAGCATTACAATCAAACTGCAAGCATCATGTGATATTGGTTATAGGAATGTTTTGAATAAAAAAAATAGCTGCCTTTATATATCTATAACATATATTATGCCTACAATATTCATATTAAGTTTACAATTTTATTTTATAACACAAGGTTTTTATACATGATAATATTAAATTGGTACCATTTTGTTTTCTCAAACCAATCATGTCGCAAAGTTTGCAGCCACTATAAAAAATGTTTTTGGTTAGAATAGTTGTGAAAAAAATGATTTGGTTGAAATTTGAGGATTTTTTTTGTATTGCATACATTTTTAATTTATATTATATATATAATATTATTTTAAATATAGATACAATATTGAATATAAAAACGTGATTTCCATCCAGATCAATTTTTGTCTGTAAAATCCCAAAATAATTTTTTACATGCATAAAAAAAAAATTACTAATGATATTAATTAAAATTTGAGATCTATAATATCTACTAGAAAAAAACATATTTTATTTTTTATAGATATAAAAATAGTTTTATATTTTTTGAATAAGAAAACACGGAGGAGGAGATTTTAGAGTGCATTGATATGGGCCGGTCTTTCTAAGGAAGCGCCCATTTAAGGCCCATATTTGAAAGATAATGAGCCCAATAACTGATTCACAGACAACTGGAAGGCTTTCTTCTAAAGGACTATAAAGGCTACCATGGCCCTGGTGTTAGCTATCGCAAAGGACGCAGAAGAAAAGCTAGGGTTTCCGTGAAAGCAAGCAACAGCCTTACAGTCGACAATATGATCTACGACGTCAACTCTCCTCTCTTTCGCTCCTTCCTCAGCCAGAAGGGTGGCTCTTCCGATAAGAGGTAATTTATTCCCCGGTTTTCTTCCAGTTTCTGTTCTATATATCTTTCTGTCTAGATGTCCATGTAGCTGTTTTATGTTCTAATAATCTAAGTTTAATGGAGCTGGTCCTCTTAGCATCTGAACTGAGTGTGCTGTACATAGAAGGGCATCGCTTTTTTTTGTTTTCTTCATTGTTTGATCGGTTGGTTCGCCAGCAGTTCACAACGAGCAATGCTTGAAAAACTTCAAGAAAAAACTTTTAAGAATACACACGAATCATTAGACTTGCAGTTACTATCAATCCAACAGTCTATTTGTATTCTTGAAGTATGTGTTCATATTTAGAAATACTCTTAGATTATAATCGCAAAGTGGGACCTGTTTGTATTAGTCTGTTTGTACTCTTGAAGCTTGCTCTATTGATATTCAAAACTACTCTCTTATGACACTGGTAGCGTTTGGTTATACAGTGGAGATAGAGGGGACACCCCCCTATTGTTCTTATTTTGAAAAAAAACAGAAACTCACTCCAAACTCTCTCAAGAGAAAGATTTATTTAATGTCCCTGTCTTTTTCCCTCCAACCAAACATGTTCATGTGCCTTTTGTGTCTGTCCATCTGCCCCCTGGTCATGGGATACTGACTAAAAGAAATCTAAGGAACATAAAAGTGGTGAATTGCGTGCTTTTTTATAAAAAGAAAAACGTGGAAGACTTTTAGCTGGGAAAAAAAAGTGAATCATCTGTTTTTTCCAAGATTGTTTGTCGCATGAAGTTGAATGCTATGTTACATGTATCTGGAAATTGATGGATTTACAAGTATTTGGATCCTTCAATTAAAAGCTTGAACATGGAGTAGAGGTGTATGGTGTTAGTGGCATTGCTCATCAAGATTGTTGAACAATGATGATAGAATTTGAAGGACAGATATGCAGAATGACACATGGAACTCTAAATGTAACTTGGCTAGACTGGTGCTATAAACTGGATTAGGAATTTCTATGTGTTGATTCTCCATTGGATTTTGAGCTGAATATCCCATGACATTCAATTGAATGTCGTTTTAAAGTACCTTCTTGTGGAGCCTGCCTCTAATACTCAATGCAGTCGCGAATTGTCTTTTCTGATATAGAATGTGTTCTCTGGCTTTCTTGCTTTGGTACATTATCAAGTTCATCCGTGTTTTGTTTGTTTGCGTGGAAAATTGGTTTTTTATGTGCTCCTTATTTTGAAATTCCTTTCCTCAAGTGTTTACAAATTCTTGAATTTTTCCTGGAGGTGCTCGTCTAGGCATTCCAGGCGAAGCGATTTCACCTTTATTAGCCTCAAGTGATGAATTTCAATGAAGTGCTTCCTAGGCAAGCGCCTTGTGAGTGGGTGCAAGGCATTAAAGCTAGCACCTGCTCGAACTACTTCTTTCAGTATTGGGATTTTTTCCTTTTCTTTTAATCTGATTTGTGTTTTGACCTATCTGTATATTTTTTTAATTTACCACAAGAAACACCTTTGGGGTATTTTTGTAAAAAAGAGATTAGGGTAAAAAAAGAATTAAAAAAACATTAAAGCGGGAGAGGAGGATTTGGATTGTAATCATGATGGAGGATTAGAGTGGAGGAGAGAAAAGCATGGATGAGAAGATGTCTTTGGCTATCAATGAATTATGATGATGATATTTAAACTTGCTTTCTAATCTATTTGGCTACTTACCATTTTAAATTATCTTATTTTGTTTCAAGGGTGAAAAATATAACTTTATATGACTGTTATGGTATTTTAGATTGACTCTGAGCCCTTTAAATTAGTTTTGTTTTCGGGTATATCCTGAAAGTATGGATGTGATTTTTGTTGGTTTCAGGAAAATGGAAGAGCAGAAGCCAAAGGAACAAAGACCCAAAGCTAACGAGAACAAGCCTGTTATGACAGAGTGAGAGGTGCTGCAGAAGCAGCTTTAGAATGAGCGAGATGTTTTCCTCCTCTTATCTGCTCCAATATGAATTTACCTCTTGCCTTTGAACTTTCGTTTGGAAATGGATGCTAATTTGAGTTTGTGATATCGGTTTGTAGAATCAAGTGGCATTTATGTTGGAGATTTTCAGTGTCATGTTAATATAAAATGCACGATAACCATGATTCATCGACAATTGATAAATCAGCGCAAGCCAGTGCAACTTTTATAAAAAACAACACTTGGTTAGAAAAGTAACAAAATGAAAAACTCGCGAGCATAGCATTGAATTTCATAAGTTCTTTTTATCTCGGAGATTATTTTTCATTAAAATACATTATAATTTTTAGTTTGAAGTTGTTTTTTCAAGAAAAAACATGAAACACATCCTGCCAATAGGACAAAAATAAATGATTGATAACAAATGGTAAAACTATATTATTTAATTTTGAGCTAAATAAAAATATCATTAATAACAAAGAGTAAACTTATTTCTTTCTAAATTGAGGGCCAAAAAAAGCATTTAAAAAACTAATAGCCCGGATATTTATTGTAGATTAACCCATTATACTCTCCACCCGTCACATGGACTCAACTATTCTCAATCTTTTTTTTCTTCTCAAAACATCTTAATAAACTTGTTTATGACTTTGAAAAACGTAAAAATAGCTCAAAAAACCTAAATAAACCTGAACCCCAAGATATTCTCGTGGTCAAATCTATTTTATTGAGCAAGAATAAGGAAAGAAACACACTCAAGTAAAACTTTTAAAACAAGGTGTTATTTTTTATATATATATATAAAAAAAAAAACAGTTTTAAATTGTGGGTTTTTCGACTGTGAGATTTTTCAAAATACGGTATTTTTTTCTCTTTTTTTTTTGCTCGAGCTAGTTTGCTAGCTTTTATTATTATTATTGTAAAAGAACGCTGATTTTCAAAATAATTAGGAAATCTGAGGAACTGGGTTGGAAAGAATTGTAGTTTGCATTGATTTGTAGGGTATCATTAAAGAAAACTCACATCTCTTGTTGTTTTGGACTCAGTTCGTCTGCATTATATAGGCTTTTCATATGATATAGGGTTTGATGCTTTAGCTAGGTCTCCTTTATAGCTTGTCTGTTCTCTTTCGGGAAATTAAATTAAATGCATAACTATAACGTCTTATTGCGATTGAAATGGTGGTTGATATTATTTTGAAATTATTTTCTATTTCAAATTATATTAAAATAATATTTTTTATTTCTCAAAAAAAATATTTTTAATATAAAAATTATCTAAAAATACTAAAAAAATTAATTTAAAATAAATAAATAAAAATATTTAACTGTTTTAAAAATAATCCTAAAACACAATGCTAACATGATTGTCATCACAACTGAATCAATGTTGGTAGTATTTGGATTGTTGTAATAATTGTTCTTTAAAATTCTTTTTATTTAGAATTTTTTTTTTTTAGAATCTCACAATATTTCCAAACAAAACCTGTATCTCCTAACATTACCGAGTTTTTGTAGCATGGATATGGATTGAGTTTAAATTATATCTTGGATTCTCATCTAATAGTTTAAGTTTATAGCCGAGATGGTTCTTTGACATAATGTCAGAGCATTATTGATCATACGGTCACAAATTCGAATCTCATCACCCTCATTTTATTTGTTAAAAATCTAGCACAATATAGTATGACTATGTGCAAGTTTCAAGTTTAAAGAGTTTTTACTTATGTTAAAGAATAATATAAAATATATTTTGGGATCTCACCTAATAACTTAAGGTTTTAGATAAGATGACTCTTTGACAATATATATATATATATATAATTGTTTTGAATTTAATATTTTTTCTCTTCAATGTATTAATTTCAATACACTTCTTTAACATCTCTTTTACATGTCAAAATCATCTTAAAAGTAATCAAGAAGTTTGTCACGGTGAAATGAAATCCACTCGACGACCATGAAAAAGGAAGAAGTCATTGCATCTCTTACCCTCTTTCTTTTCTTCATCAACAAAATGGAGCTAATTAACCAAACTATCATGGCTAAGACAAAGACTACTAATGATCATCTCTCTCATCGAGCCCACTTCTAGAGAGAGAGAAAAGTTTTTTTTTTCTATTATGATCATGACATTTCTTCTTTTCTCCCTCTCCAATATATATATTATTTTTTTATTTGCGTGCAATTTGACTAATCCCACGAGTTCTGAAATGAACAATTAATAATTAGCTTTCAATGACAATGAAATTGCGAGACTTGAATTTGTCAAGGTGCCAATATATATTAACTTGAGAGCAAACAAGAAATATATATTATACGATCATGCATTTCCAATATATATCAATCTTTTTTCTAACGTGAATATTCAGACCAACTTTTCCAATATATATATCAATCTTTTTTCTAACGATCCAGACCAGCTTATATATATCTCAACTAATTTTATGGGTCTTGAAATAAATGACTAGTTATCAGTCATCCGTGGAGCACATTTAAAACCGGACAACTGAGTTCAGGTTCCCATATATATATATATATATATATATATGAACGTGAGAGCAAACAAGAAATCTTCCATGGGAGAGGAGAAACCTGAGAAATCTCCATGATAAAAAAAGTGGAAGAAGACATATGGGTCCATTGGAAGGGTGAAAAGCATCGGAAAAAGGGTGCATGCAGGTCGTGCACTCGAGTAGCCATGAGTGGTTTCCCATGTGCAACCGATCTATTATCCAAACCTCCTGTCCCCAATTAACCACCTTCCTTGCTTAATTAGCATGATGAGTGAAGCATGATGACTTATTTACAAAACTGCCACTCCTTTCCGCTTGGAGTAATCTCTCTTCATCCCGTAACTGCTGCTGTAAATTCCACTGCATATATAGTTTGCCACCTGCTTAATCGATCTAGAAATTAATTATGGAGAAAACTAGGCCTCAGATTGAATGGAGTTGCTGGTGCATTAATCACGTGCTCCTGTAATTTTCATGAGAAAATGTAGAGATTCCCATTGGCAATCAATGGGAGTTCTTAATTCCATGGAAATAATTTACCATATAGTTTATTACATAAAAGTTTATTCCTTTTCCAATATATATATATATATATTATAGACACGCCACAAGAGGTTTATATAGGCATTCAATGTAGCTTATTGTTTAGTCGAAATAAAATAAGAGGGGAGATTAAAAATGTATGTATTTTTATTTATTTTGAAAATATTCTTAAGCTATACAACAAAATAATTTTGATTTTTTGAAAGAATTGTTTCTTATAATCTTAAAATGACTGAATAGTTTTAAAAACTATTTTATTTGTAAGATATTTCTGAATGTTTTTATTTATTTATTTATTTATTATATCCTCATATAATGCAAGTGTATAATAGATATTATAAGAAAATATTGAAAATTTATCAAACTACACAACGATGAGTTCAATTATTTATCCTTTACTAATAATCAGCAGCAAGATCATGTTCTCTCTACATGAGGTGATTTTGCCTTGGATCCGGATCCGATTGATTATACATATGCCACAATAATTGTTCTATGAGTAGCAGATGGTGTGAGGTGAGCATGTTATTTATTAAAGTCTACAAACATTTTTTTCAAAATAAAAAAATTGGTAAAAAAAATAGAGTAATGCCAAGCTAATTACTCGCTGCAGGATACAATTAATAAATTTTTAAAAAATCTCTAATCTGAGATTTGATCTAAATTGAAATTTAATTCAAATTAAAAAATATATTTATGAAGCCAAAATTAAGTTGAACTACCGATAAATTAATCATGAATGACTTAGTGTCTGTTTAAGGTTGTAATTAAGATTGTTTTTTAAAATGTTTTTATTCAGAAATATATTAAAATTTTTATTTTTATTTTTTATTTTTATTTTTTGATATTTGTGAATAAAAATGATCTAAAAACATCAATGATTTTAATTTTAAATAAAATATTTTTTTTAAAAATACTTTAAGATGCAATGATGAATAATTATCCTTAATTAAACAGTTGAATTCATGCTAATAAATTATATCAATATTATTTTGATAACAAATAATTTAATGACACGATAAGACCCCGTACCTAACCTGACAACTAATAGGGTATGCGATGCCTATAATCGTTGGAAAAACATGCTTCTTTCTCGACAAGCACTGCTGGTTGATTTGAAAGGTATATCAGCTTCGTTTTTTCCCTGTGCAGGTTCGGGTCTTTTGACAAATTGCTTGATATATGTAATTATATCTCGATTTCGAATTAATATATATATTTTTTTATAATAATTTAGAATAATTAAGGTTTTATTTGCTCATTTATTCTTACAATAAAGTGTAATTTTCGAGAGTAAAGTTTTCTTGAATCCAAAATTTTTTTTATGGATATGGTGCTTGTTTGAAAGTATGATTATAGTGGTTTTTAAAAATATTTTTTATTCAAAAATATATTAAAATAACATTTTTTTAATTTTTAAAAATTATTTTTGGTATTTAAAAATATCAAAAATATTTAATATAAAATAAAAATAAAAAACAGAAATGTTTTTTAAACGAACTGCAGAGCACCACTGTAGACAAGACCAAAGTTTCCAAAGTTGGTTTTCTTGTCAATGTTAGTTATTCTCTTTATTATCCGTCCCTCTCTCTTCCCTTCATGATCCCCCCCTTCATTCACGCCGCTCTTACTTGCAATTGCACGCATTTTTATGCTCTCCCTTCCTTAAACTAAGCACAGACAAGAACAGACAAATTGCCTCAGCATTTCCATATTCTATCGCGATCTCTAGCCAGCCACACCTGTTTTTGATTCTCCGATCAGCACACAGACTTAATTCAAAGTGGTGGCGACAATATGTCTGAACTTTCCTCACCGTCAACCGCCACCAAGAAAACTCACCACTTGTCAAGTCTTCTCCTCTCCGACCTCTTCCTCTTCTGCTCTTTCATTCTCTCCCACCCTCTATATTTCTCGTACCTGGTCTTCTTCTCCCCGTACCTCTTCAAGCTTCTTTCTTTTCTATCCCCTCTCTTCATCACCACCTCCCTTTTGCTCCTGGCCCTCCTCACCATCTCTCCCAATCTTGTCAATGACAGCTCGCATGCTGAACTGTACGGGTCCAAGGTGAGTTCCTTTTACCTGCAAACATACCAAGCTGTTGTGGAGAGATTACGGTCTAAAGTAGGAGATGGGACTGGAGAGTTTCATCGTTTTGAGGAGCTAGAAGCGTACAAGATTGTGTTTGAGACGTCAAATCTCGGGGTTGAAGATCATAACCACACGGTTGATCAAGTTACGGGAGTAGAACAAGCTGCTAAAGATGGTCAGAGCGCCTGTCCAGGTAGTACTGATCAATTATCGCTACAGGTTCACGAGGGTTCAACTCATCAAGCTCTTGGTGCAGGTGGGGTCTCTGATCAAGCGCTAAATGTTGATATTTTAGATGAAAATTCAGCTTCGATTACGAGGTCAGAAAGTAATGGTCGTGAGCTGATCAACATCGCGGAGGGGAAGACGTTAGGAGGCTTCTTGCATCAAAAGGAGGAATTTGAAGATTTATGGTTCCAAAAGGAAGAAAAAGATGTCCTGCTCAAGCCACTTAACGTGAACTCCAATAAAGTCGAAGATCGAAAAGAAGAACAATCCATGAGTAGAAGCGGATCCAAGGCAATAGGTCAAAAGAAAAGTGAAGCTAAAGTGAGTGTCGACGATGATGGTGGAGAGCACTACTACTCTCCAAAGCTGAGTTCCCGAGAACTAGAACCTAATCCTTGGAGTCCCGGCAATGGCGGCGACTGTACTTCCAAAGCGAAAGACAACTCTCAAACATTGGAGTACTCGAACCTTGGGAGTTTCGGGTCAATGAGAAAAGAGAAGGAATGGAGGAGGACATTGGCGTGCAAGCTTTTCGAGGAGAGACACAATGTGGATGGAGGCGAGGGCATGGACATGCTCTGGGAGACATACGAGACAGACTCCATTAAAGTCCAAGCAAAAAGCAAAACAAAGAAGGGAAAGAAAGGCAGCGTTGAATACTATGACGACGACGAGGAAGACTTGGAAGAGGAAAGAAGTGACGGGCAGCTGTGCTGCTTGCAGGCCTTGAAATTCTCGGCCGGGAAGATGAATTTGGGAATGGGAAGGCCCAATCTTGTGAAGATCTCCAAGGCCCTCAAAGGCATTGGATGGCTGCACCATGTGAGCAAGCATAGCAAGAAGGGACAGCATTAAATTAAATTGTACTTCGACCTGATCATCAAAGTTCTAATGGCTTAGCAGATTATTATGTATTTTGCTCAAGGATAAAAAAGTAAATACCAATTAAGTCCCTTTTTTCCCGTACGTGAGAAATTGTGGTGTCTATACATTTTCTACTCTATATGATAATTAAGGTAATCGATTATGAGTTAGGGTGTGTATTTTTTGTAAAAATTTAAATTAATTAAAATTTTATTTGCTCATCTGGAACATAGTAGTGACTGTTTAGGAGTGTGATTGAGATTGTTTTGAAAATATTTCTTGTTCAGAAATACATCAAAATTGATTTTTATTTTATTTTTAAAAATTATTTTTGATATCATCACACGAAAAAAAACATTTCTCAAACGCACTCTCAAACACCTCCATAAAATAAACAGCTAGCATTGGTAGATAATAATTAAGCTGTGCTGCTCAATTATCTAGTTTATAAAATAACTTCTAGCAAATCTTAAATTATTATTTTTTGAAATAAAAAATAAAACGAGAATATTTAGAATACAGAGGATATGTGTGTCCTAAAAATATATTTAAAATGAAAATTTATTTTATATTACCATACATATTTCATCTTTTTATATTTATATCTTCTTTTATAGAGAATACTAACCAAATACAATTTAAATGAATAATTTAGCATATCCTTAAAAAATGGCACTTGATCATGACGCCTAGGCATGGCGTTTGACTCCCTGTGAAGTCTTTACCCGGCCACTTTATAAGAAATGGTTGCGAGTGCTTCAGTAGTGTAATGTCGCACGTGGACCGCAGTGATTATTGCTGGGATTATCGTATCTGAGTCGCACTTGATCGGCTCTTCGTTTGTCCAGTCCACGGCAATGTGCCTATTTTACATTATATTTTAAAAATATTTTAGAGAAATTTAATTTAATTTTTTATTTTAAATTAAGTTTTTAAATATTTTTAATATAAAAAAAATTAAAAAAAATATCATTATAATATTTTTTTAAATAAAAATCACTTTAAAAAATAATTTTAATCAGAATTCCAAAGAGCAACGTATATCTCCATGTCCGAGTCTTAGAGTGTGTTTGGCATTGCTTTTGCTTTTGCGATTGAGGTTAAAAAAAAGCAGTTTAAAAAAAAGCGTTTTTACTGCGGTTCAAAATAAGTTGTGAAGTGTTTGGTTAAAACTGTGGTTGAGTTGGAGGTTGAAAAAAAAGCAGTTTTGGGTGTTTGGTTACCAAGTTTTTCATATTGCTTTTAACTTGTGAAATTACTTCAAAGGGCATAGACATATACACACATATTTATTTATATATTTATGTATATATTTATATTGTATTAATAATCATAATTTCATAATATAAGGAATAATTCACGTAAAATGAACACTTCTTTTTATTCTCTCATCAAACTATTTGCAATGCCATCACGAACAATATCCATACGTGAAGGCCTCTGCAATCCCTGACTATTTTAACGCGCTATAATATCTGGTAAAAATATATTTTTTATATTAATACACATATATTATGTAAATATTATTTATATTTTAATTAATTTTTAGATTATTTTAATATATATATATATATATATATATATATACACGCCCAGGCATATATTTTCAAAAGACACCAGCCAATCGCCGTTTCCCTTTTACCACGCCCAGGCATTGCGATGCAAGAAAAGCAGCAAATTGCTGCTTTTCTTGCACCGGCGTTTCAAGGCAAAATTCATATGGGACCCATACCACAAACCTCCGTTTGTTTTGTAACCAAATACTTAATTGAAATCTGCTTATGTCAAACGTCGGTGGCATCACAATGCCAAACGACCTCTTGGTTTCAGTCACAGTTTTAAAACACAACCACAGGTTAATCTGGAGCAATGAACGGTCCAAAGGCTAGTGATTATATTAATTTATTTATTTTTAAATAATTATATTAGTTTCTTATAATATTCAGTTAAGACTTGCATATCTCTCTTATAATAACATATATACATCCCTCTCCTTTTCATTTTCTAACTTCTATTACTATTCATGTTTTGTTTCAACAAAAATATTAATTAGCTTGTCTTTAATTTAAAAATACTTATATTCACACATTGATTCATATACCCCCACCTAGTTAATGATTATAGAATTACAATGAATTATTTTTAATTTTTTAACTTTCAGAATCTAAACTTTAGAACTAATATCTAAAAAATCTTATCTAATTTCTCTGAATATATAATTAAAATAAAAGAAGATCTTTAAGATAGTAAAAATCAAGAAAAGCAGTTCTCGGAATACATCTCACAATCATATCAAGCAAATTACTAGAAGACAGCTTAATATAATAATATATATAAAGAGAGAGAGAGAGGACAAAGCACTGATACCTAACATGATGAATGTGGAGCGATGCAGTCTTGATGGTTTGACAAATGCTGATCAGTTCACACTAGATCCCGCGTCACCACACCGCCATTAACCACTTGGCACGACTACACGTACAAGCATATCAGCCGTCCATCTTAATTACTTTCCAAAACCTGCAAGGATATGACCAATCTCAGCCGTCCATCTTGATTACTTTTCAAAACTCACCGTGGGGTCTACATTTTGATTTCACCAGATCTCGCTCGAACCCGTTAAAAAAACAAAAAAAGCCTCCAAAACTTGTAAGGCTGTAACCAACTAATAGCAGTGAAAAGGAGAGAGATTCCTGTCCCCGTCTGTGACTGTTGCTTTATCATCCCTCCCATTCTCGTCATCCATCGCCATTTCCCTCTCTCTCCCCCTCGCTGGCTAAGAAACCGAAAGCAGAAAAGGAAAAGAAAATGGCGACTCATAGAAGCTCGCGAAGTGGAATCGGCGTTTCGTTCCGGCTGTTGGGTTCGGCTGTGTCTTTGGCAGTGTTTCTGTGCTTGGCCGTTTCTATTCTCTTCACTTCGCACTCTCACTCCACCACCGACAGCCATGTAAGCTCTCCCTCTTTAGATCTGATATGTAATTAATTATTTAATTTACTAACTAATTGTAATTAATGTTCATTTATGTGAAAATGTAACGGAAACTAGAGCATTAATTATTAAAATTAGAAGTATAATTCTGTTATTTCTCTGTTTTTTATATAATATTTGATTCAGGGTATCAGTAATGTGGGATCCGGGAGGAGGTCCGTGCTGGCGATGAAATCTGATCCGCTTAAGTCCCGATTGGATCAGATCCGGAAGCAAGCGGATGATCACCGGTCGCTAGCGCATGCGTATGCATCGTATGCGCGGAAACTGAAGCTTGAGAATTCGAAGCTTGTTAGGATTTTTGCTGATCTGTCGCGAAACTACACTGATCTTATTAACAAGCCATCGTATAGAGCTCTTTCCGAGTCGGATTCACTGTCGATTGATGAGGCTACGCTTAGATTGTTTGAGAAGGAAGTGAAAGAGAGGATCAAAGTTACGCGGCAAGTGATTGCGGAAGCGAAAGAGAGTTTTGACAATCAGTTGAAGATTCAGAAGTTGAAGGATACTATTTTTGCGGTTAATGAGCAGTTAACGAAAGCCAAAAAGCAAGGGGCGTTTTCGAGTTTGATTGCAGCGAAATCAATACCTAAGAGTTTGCATTGCCTTGCGATGAGGTTGATGGAGGAGAGGATCGCTCATCCGGAGAAGTATAATGATGAAGGGAAGCCACCCCTTCCGGAGTTGGAGGACCCGAAGCTCTATCATTATGCGATTTTCTCTGATAATGTGGTCGCGGCATCGGTGGTGGTGAATTCCGCAGTGAAGAATGCGAAAGAGCCATGGAAACATGTTTTCCATGTTGTGACTGATAAAATGAATCTCGGGGCAATGCAGGTTATGTTTAAATTAAAAGATTATAATGGGGCGCATATAGAGGTGAAAGCTGTCGAGGATTATAAATTCTTGAATTCTTCATATGTGCCTGTACTTAAGCAATTGGAGTCGGCAAATCTGCAGAAGTTTTACTTTGAGAATAAGCTCGAGAATGCAACCAAGGATACTACAAACATGAAATTCCGGAACCCCAAGTACCTGTCGATTTTGAATCATCTAAGGTTTTATCTGCCAGAGATGTATCCAAAGTTGCATAGGATATTGTTTTTAGATGATGATATAGTGGTGCAAAAGGATTTGACTGGGTTATGGAAGATAGATATGGATGGTAAGGTGAATGGAGCTGTGGAGACCTGTTTTGGGTCATTTCATAGGTATGCTCAGTATATGAATTTCTCACACCCCTTGATCAAGGAGAAGTTTAATCCTAAGGCTTGTGCGTGGGCGTACGGCATGAACTTCTTTGATTTGGATGCTTGGAGGAGAGAGAAGTGCACAGAAGAGTATCATTATTGGCAGAACCTGGTAAGATTTCCTTATTGCTCTGAAAATTATGCTGTGCTGTTATTTCCCTGTTTCTTTTTAACATGGCTTAGTTGTCCATTGCTCAGATTTATATCAGGGCATAAGTTAGGCTGTTTTTGCATAGAATGATTTTTTCTAATTCCAATTCTGTATCGCAATTTAAGAAAAAAATGTGGTCAGCCTCCTGTAGTTTTTGCAAGCATGCTACTTTCTGCAAAAAAAAAAGCCCTTTAACTTTATGACCTTAAATCTCCCAACTCCAAATTCTGCTTATGGTCTCTTATAGCTGTAAATACTAAAACAAAGCTACATGTCTGTAAAAGCTGCGGTTTTTGTTGTCTTTGATGCCCTGAACATTATTAACTAGAGATTCTGATGATGATGCAGAATGAGAACCGAACCTTGTGGAAACTGGGGACGCTGCCCCCGGGTTTAATCACATTTTACTCGACAACGAAACCGCTAGACAAGTCATGGCATGTCCTGGGACTTGGGTATAATCCTAGCATTAGTATGGATGAGATTCAGTCTGCCGCGGTGGTGCATTTCAATGGGAATATGAAGCCGTGGCTTGATATTGCAATGACCCAGTTTAAGCCACTATGGACAAAGCATGTTGACTATGAGTTGGAGTTTGTCCAGGCCTGCAATTTTGGTCTCTAAACACCCTGCGTGGTTGAAGCTTCATCGCAGTAGATTTGCCAGTGCGAGGAAAACCTATATCTTGTCACACCGCCGTCAATTATTCTCATCCAAGATGGAAGAAATCCAGCGCCACCCCAAGTGTAGCATAAGTTATATTAATTTTAGATTTCTTCTTCCACATATTTATACAAAGCATGCACAACTGAAATGTGTATTTCACTGCAAGGTGTAGCTACTAAAATATGGTTGGATTTTGATGTTATATTGTTCAAGAATTTCTCAAATGTCTGCTTAATCTTAATCATGTGAAGATACTCATGGGTTGGGTTTTATATCATCCATGCCCGAACCAGAATTTAAAATAAATATCCAAACCTAAATTGAACCTGATTGGGTATGTGTTTTTTATATCTAACCTGATCGAGTTTTGGGTGCTGTCGGTGCTATCATTCTCAACTATTTAGTATTATAACCAGTTTGGTATATATATAAAAATCGGGGGCATTTATTTATTTTGGGTTGTCTCAAAATTTAGCTTCTCAAAACCTAATTTTTCACTTAGATTTTACCCGAACCTGGTTGGATTTATCTATTCATCCCAGCTGGTTCAGAGGTGGTTTGGTATCCCTATCGCTTTCAGCATCCGGTTGCGGGGAAGAAAGCTTGCTCACAAGAAATACTTTATTTGAACTGGCAGCATGAAAGCCTGCATCAACATTTGTTTTCCTGCAGCAATGAGAAAGGTAAGGATTTGACAGAAGTTAATACCGTGCACACACATGGATGGAGAGCATTAAAAAAATAGAAATATTTCTGAGAATAACTACTCGGGGGATATTTTCTTCTTGGACGCATGTATTCGTGTGCACATCAACAAGAGCCTCAAGAATATTGACTTGAAATGGTGACATTGATTTAGAGGTGACGTGGATTTAGAAAAATAATGGGAAATGGATAAGAAATCCCAGAAATAATATTCCCAACCAAGAAAATTGACTGGCATCCCACCTAGGACCATTCAATACCAAAGGAAAAAAGGACGTTTCAGATTTAGTATACCAGACAAGAAAATTTACTAGCATCCACCCAGAAAGATTCGATACCAAAGGAAAAATGGACAAAAGGTCCAGGACATAAACCCTTCAGAAAATTTAAGAAACCTCATCCATAGAAGTGTGTAAGCTCTCCTCCTAATACTATTATAAGCCAATTTCACTAAAAAACAGAAACTTTGACCATTCCTCAACAATTCACAAGTCAAGAATCTTCAAGCCGTTGCAGATACTCGTGGCGCAGTAGTCTTGGCTGTGCCATTAAGACCTAAACCACCATTACGGTTTGCCCGATCACCATTGTTCCCCATCTTATCAGCCCTCCGATATCCATCACCTCCACCTCCACCTCCACGGTTTGAATAGCCATCACCTCCCCGGTTTGAATACCCATCACCACCGCGGTTTGAATACCCACCACTTCTACTGCTGCCTCTGTTTCCAAACTCTGTCCTGTTACCAAAATCACTCCTGCCATAGGCTTTTCCACCAAGATTACCACGCCCTCTCATTCCTTCGCTTTTATATCCAGCCCCTGATCCAGATGAAAACCGTCCCCTGCTGTTACCTGTGGTGAAGAGAAAGGGATCGATAAGCTCGATCAAATTAGAGAAAAAAACAGACTTGTTGCTTAAACTAGAGATAGTAGGATTGTATACTTCTTGCTCAATCACACTTTCCAGTTTCCAAGCACAAATGCTGTCCCGCACCATACAGACCATTACATGGAAACATTATAAAAATAGAGATTTCACTATGAAAAACTGGTCTGGTGATATTCACTTTCAGAGTTAGATAAGCTCCTTCAATCTGTACGCAAAACCTGGGTTTTGAGGTCCTCATCTTGCTCCTATTGGAATAGATTACTAAAAAGCCAAAATGCTTTTTGTTTCCATTGGGCATGCATGCCTTGCAATTATTTCAGTTTGGGGCATGATATTATATATGATGATGGCTTAAGACATCAGCTCCTTTTTCAAACAGAAACCCTCCATGTTTTATTTAACTAATGGACTATCTATGGAGCTTATTAATGATAAAATTCATAGAATGTAGTGGGTTACTTTACTATATATTAACTTTCTTATAAGAATGAACATTGAAGTTCTACCATGAAATTTCTTAATTTGATCAAATCTCTAATTCTTTATTCTAAATAGATCTTCTGGGCTCAAGCTAGATCACTATTATCATATTGCAAGTGTACATCCTTTGGGCCAAAACTGATACAAATCAGTAAAAAGAATCACGCTCACACATTGCAAGTGAATAGGGTGATAGATCTTTAAAGTAACAAAAATTTTGACTTTAAAATCCAACTTGCCTCGGGAAGTAGATCTCTTTTCCTCAACAATGACGCGGCATCCATTAATCATAATAGGTGAAGCCTGCAACGTCAATGAGCTTATAATTATCATATAAATTAACTAAACTAGTTTGATAAAGGAGCTTGAAAGGATGAAAAGCACCACCTACATTCTGGAATCACAGAAGATAAAAGGAACAGTTTGAAAACATTGTACTTCTTACCTTAAGAAGAATGATGAAAAGGAAACACAACTACAAGGGTGTGACAGGCATATTGCTAATAACCAACAATTACATGTCCAATTTTCTAGTTCAAGTGAAAAAGGAAACAAGACATCTCAAGATACTAACAAAGAAAGAAAGAAATCATTTGCCATAGTGGAATAACACCGTATTATTTAAATGATGAAACTAACTGACTGATTTATCTGTAGATAAAATCAAAAGAAGAAGGAACAGGCAATAGCATAGGATAGTAGATGGAAACCTCTAATGCACTTTGCACAGCACTCGCCATTTCAAACTCCACAAAGCCAAAACAAAATCCCTGTCAGAAACCAATGGATAACAGGAATTAGAAGAATACCATGGATAATTGACTAAAAACAAAGAAAAAAAATCTCAGGCCTACCTTTTGGAATCTAACTTGAATGCCACCATTCCTAATAGGTCCAAACTTCTTGAACTCATTTTCAAGCAAGGTATGTGTGGCATCTAAAGGCAGACCTTTGACATAGATAGAAGGACCCTCTGCAGACAACCAATTGAATAAATAAGCAGGTCAGGAACAAATCAATGAAGATTTGGGGGGGGGGGGGGGACACCAGAGCAATTCAAGGATCAAGCACCTTCACTCTCTTGGGCATTCCCATTTTCTAAAGTACTAGAGCTGGAGACATGTGACTCGGCTGCTGGGGGTTGAGACACTGCAGCAGTCACTTGCTCTTGGATTTTTGGTGCAGACCTCAGAGGAGCAGGGGTAGGACTCGAGAAAGTTGCGGTGTTCTTATTCAGAACTTTCAACTGGAACAGAATTGGAAATAACTTAGCAACAACAAATCCAATGATAGAAGAGGAGCAAGAGCATGGTAAACAATATCAGCTATATCTATACCAATAAACACATCAGCATGTTCATACTTGAGGGTGCTTATTATGCTTATCTTAGTGGGAAAATGACAGTGAAGAAACACCAAGTTGGGAGGTGGGGGGTGAAATGCTACTTACAATGGAGGCATACGACTTCTTT
Organism: Salix brachista; assembly: GCA_009078335.1. Taxonomy (NCBI): domain Eukaryota; kingdom Viridiplantae; phylum Streptophyta; class Magnoliopsida; order Malpighiales; family Salicaceae; genus Salix; species Salix brachista. Next base: position 17,988,027 of record CM018573.1, read on the forward strand.
GGAACGTCTTCAACCTTGGCACTAGACTCAGCCACAACCTGGGAGTCAGCCACAACCTGGGAATCAGGAGGAATTTCATCAACAACCTCAGGCACTGGTTCTTCCTCTACCTCAACTGAAACATCCCCACTTTCAGAGGGATTGTACACTTCCCATCCAGTGAGTTCCTCAGACAAAGCAACTGTTGGCTCAGAAATGTGATTTTCCTCTGTGTGAGGAGTACCTGAAAACAAAAACACCTTCAATTTCAATAAGGGGGTTGGAAAATAGATGTGCATTCAAATAATGATCTGTTTTCATTACCCTTATCAGGAGTCAGTGGTGCTTCAAAAATGCTGGCAGGCTCTTGATTTCCTTTCTGGTATGTGGAGTCATCAACATACCGAAACACATCATTCAGCACAAAATAGCCGTTATCTTGAGGAGCCAGGAAGAAGCTCTGAGTAAATTTTTGTCGTGAATTGTCATTTCCATTCAAATACCCGGTCACAAGCACAAGAACTCCGCCTTTGTAAGATTCTTGTGAATCAACTGTAACAATTTCTGCCCTGACTTGACCATATCCAAGTGAAAGTATCTTCTCATTAATAGCCTGCCTCACATGTACAGAAAACAAATTCAACTCTCATTCAAATCAAGAAAACTAGCAGGGAGAAGTTTCTTGGCATTCAACTTTTGCGGTTACAAAATGGTACTGAGCTGCTAAACATTTAGCATGATATGCATGGGACATTAAAGAACATTTCAGTTAACGAATTCTGCAGTTATGTTCTTCATTGCTGAAAGAGGTAGTTGAAATAAACCACGTGTGCGCATGTAAAAGGAGGGAGAAATTATTAAAAGGAGAGAAGGTTTTAATTACAAAAAAAAATAAAAGGCATCATCCAAGGAATGAAATCAAATCTAGATGAAAGATCTTTCCAATCCTATTGATTATCGACTCAATCAACTCTTTCAAATACCCCAAAAGTACTCCATTAAACACTAGACATGCTATTGTGTCCCAAAGAAATCCTCATAGCATTATCTGAACCTCTAATATAAATCAATATTTAAGACAGAAAGTGACAGCCTGTCTATTTCTTCAGGTTTAATGAACAAATCTAACTGGGATGAGAAATTAGCCATTTGCCTGCTTCATTATGCAAACAAGAGACAAATATTATATTTCCCAAATCTAATAAAAAAAAAAACACAGTCCAGCTACCTTAAACAACTTTACATGGATGCGTATTAAATAAGCTAGAACTCACATTCATGGTAGTAGTGGTACTCATGACCCCATTCTCTCCAGGACGTCCAAACTTACTACCATCCTGGTAGAATCGGTGAACAAGATCCGGGGATTGATGCAATATATGGTAGTACTGATGAGCAAAAGCATTGCCGACCTAAATCCACAAAAAAAAAATCAACTAAATCCATAATAAAAATCCACAGAAAAAAAAATACAAACAAAAAATTTCAAAGGATAAAAACATACAACATCAGCAGCTGGAACTGGAACTGGGACTTGCGTCACTGGTGCTGCCATGACTGATCACAATCTCTGAAAAATAAACCAAAACCCTAACTTCAAAAAATTCTCTGACTTACACATTATCTTTCTATTTACCGAAACTAAAACAGAAAAATGAACATCAAACATCCAAACTACTTTAAAGAGAAGATAATCATTTACACTTAAAACTCCAAATCTGATGGAAAAACCTAGCAATTAAGCTTCAAATTAGACTTAAGTTTCAATCGGAACCAGGCTATAGCGGAGAAAAAGTTGTGGCCGTAGAGAGATCATTTGATTGGTGTAAGTTCGAGAGATGAGAGGAGCGAACCTGAGCTTGGTATCGAATCGGAGAGAGATAGACGGCGAGGCAGGTGAGAGAAAGGAGGTTGAGGGTGGCGCGTGACTTTCTCTCACCTCTCTCCTTTGAACGAGTTGGAACTTTCTAGGGTTTTTCTGGATCTTGAAGAGGCGCGAGAATGAGGAGAGGAGAATGGAGTGAGCAGAGAGGTTTTGTTTGCTTTTATATCATGGAGAATTTAGGGGAGGTTTTGCGTGACTCGTACGTGCAGATTTAATTTTGTTTTTGTTTTAATTTTTAATACTTTTTAAATATCAATACATCAGAATAATCTAAAACATAAAAATAAATCACCAAATTTCAAAAAAAAAAATAAATTTATCTTTAAAACATAAAAAGATTTTTTATTTAGGGGAGGTTTTGCGTGACTCGTACGTGTGGGTTTAATTTTATTTTTTAATGCTTTTTTGAAATATTAATACATAGAATAATCTAAAAACATAAAAATAAATTAACAAATTTTAGAAATTTTAAGGCTATTTTTAAAACATTAAAACATGATTTTATTTATTAGTTATGTAAGAACCTGAGCTATGTATATAAAAGGATACAATAATGGTATATAAACTTCCTAAAGATCTTTCTAATCCCCATGCATGTCTCAAGGCAATTTTCAATCCTTTTATGACCAGCTTTCATTGGTATGGAGACTAGGAAAAAATAAAATAAAATGAATTTATTAAATAAAGTTAATCAAAATAATTGTATGAAGAAAAAAGCTATATACAATATATTAAATTATATTTAAAGATTTATTGTGATTTATGTGTGTATAAAATGTGTACGGAGACCCATCGGCTGGAGAATTCTACCTCCATTTTCATGTCCAGGAAAAATATAAGGTATTTTTATTGATATTTATCGGGAAAACATCTATTTATAATTGTTTCCATCCATATAAATGAAAGGAACCTCATGTGTGATTCTCATCCCCTGTATGTTTTCTCGACTTAACAGTTAGTTTTCATATATTAATTTTGCATAATTAATATCGTTGAAATTATTCTTTTTAATAAATCCATGATTTAAAATGTCGAATGCTCTTATTTTAATTTCAAGCGAGATGTTAAAATTCAACACCTCACAGATGTATAACAAATACCAAAAAAAAAATTATTCAATTCAATCCAGAGCACACCAAACACAAGATAAAACAATCATATCCAGTTATATAAAAAAAAAATCATAAATTATTTCAAATAAAATAAGTAACAATAAAAAAAACGATGATCAAACTTAATAGATAAAAAAATCAAGTAAGAAAATAACATGAGAAAAAATAAAAAATAAATGATTTTAAGAAAATAATAAAAATCTCTTTTTGTTAACCAGAACAAATACTAAGAAATTTAGAATGAAAGAAGGGACAAAAATATAACAAAATCAAATTAATGATCATCAATTACCAACAATGACCTGAAAAATCATATTTTATTATTATTATTATTGATTATTTTGTATATATTGTTTTGATCAGTAAAGTTGTATTTTTCATTATTTCTGGATTCTGAAAATAACAATATATTTTGCACTTGCTTGTGTTTAACAATTAAAATTGTTAATTGATTTTTTTTATAAATAAAAAAACGGATAAAAACTCCAAATTCCATACCACCTTCAAGATATCATGATGGTATTGAAATACATTTAGCAATGAATAAGATCGATGGATAAAACATTGATTTTGATTATCACCTCCAAGTCATTAATTGTAAATGGCTTGATCATGTGGTCCAACCTTGTGCAAATCCAAGCACATCAAATAAGGGAGAAAATTAGGAAAATAAAATGCTGACGCTATAAACATATATATGAAATTAAGTACAGGCGATCCAGCTGGGTGAGTAATTTCCCCTCCCTGATCCCCTGAAATCTGATGTGATCAAGTGTTCTAGACAGGGATCCTCGTCAAAAGCTGGCCTTGCATGAAACTGGAAGTGAAAAAGAGAGGGAATTAAAAAAAAAGTTGCCATCGTTGCATCAATGGATGTCGAAACTAGAACTATATATAGAGATGTGATTGAAAGAATTAGTTTCGTCACCTCTTGACGTAGTAGTAACAAAAATCTGCTAAGATAAATGTCTGCACAGCTTCGGCGAGGAGAGCCGCAGGAAGCCAGAAATACCCGCTTCCCATCAGGAACAGATACATTCCACGTGTCTCATAAACCTACACGTCAAAAATAACAGCAATAATAATAATGCATGGATTAACTTTTAATTCATTTTTTTATTATCAAAAACAATATTTAAGTAAACTTTTACGCTGTGCACGACTAAAGAGTTAAGAAACCATTTTATTTAAGAGCTCAATATATTAGGTGAAGTCCCAGAATATGATATATATTATTTTTTAAAAAAATTCACTTAGGTGAAAGCCTTTTAAGCTTGAAATTTGAACAGGCTCAAACTACAATGTACTTGATTTTTATCAAATAGAATGAGGGTGATGAGATTCGAACTCATGACTGCTAGGTCAACAAGACTCTAACACCATGTCAAGAAATCATCTCATTTAAAAGCTTGGGCCATTAGGTAAGGTCCAGAATATGATTTATATTATTTTTTAACGCACCCCTTCAAGTTAAAGTCTCTTGGACTTGAAACTTGCACACAAATTCACATTACCTTGTGCTTAATTTTTATCAAATAAATGAAAGTGGTGAGATTCGAACTCATAACCGTTAGGTCAACAAGATTTTGATACCATGTTAAGAAACCATCTTATCAAAAAGCTTAAGCCATGAGGCATTAAAATATAATTTATATTATTGTATGAAAGTATACTCTAATTCTAGCTGCATCTATGATCATTAACACTAAATAATATTGAAAGAGCAGAAAAGACCTGGATTATCCAATGAGCACAGGACAGAAATCTAGCAGCACCCAGTGCAAATACGTAATGGGCTGTGAACGGTTCGATCATCTAAAAAAAGAGAGATCGGGTGAGCAGATTGATGTACTAATGGCAGCCGAAAGATCCGAGCCTGCAGCAAAAAGGGACACAAACCTTTGCATTCTGCATGAGACGAAGCTGAGGCAGCACCGAAACAGATTCCAAGAACACACAAAAGGCCCATAAGACTTGACTAAAATAACTAAATCTTGTGAAAGGGTTGACTATCAAGGCAAGGACGATACAAGGCACCACCTGCAGTCAGGATTGAAGAAAAAATAATGCAAGGACAGAATATCATTTCAAGAAGTTAAGGATTTAATTATTATTTTAAAAACTTAAAATACATTTATAGATTAGAAAAAATAAATAAGGAAAAGTAATATATAGATTAGCATGGCAAGATCAAATTAATACACAGTGTTTGGTCACATTCTCAAACAAAAACAATATAGTCTAAATACATGTAAACTAACTCAAAATTAATAATAATAAAAAAACAATATAGAAACAGGAGACATGTCTTCGTGTACTTCTATTTTATATCAAGGAACCATCTCATCTAAAAGCTTAAGCTGTTAAGTAAGATCCCAGAATATGATTTATATTATTCTCCATTACACTCCTTCAAGTGAAAACCCCTTGGGCTTTAAACTTACACACAGGCTCATACTACCTTGTGCTTGATTTTTATCATATAGAATGGGATGGTGAGATTTGAACTCGTGACCGCTGGGTCAATAAGACTCTGATACCATGTCAAGGAACCATCTCATCTAAAAGCTTAAACTGTTAGGTGAGGCCCCAAAATATGATTTATATTATTTTCCAACATTTTAAAGATACATAAAATTATTTTAAAACCAATCCAAAAATAAAACTATTTTATAAAAAAAAATTGTGACTCCAACCAAACATGTTGCATGTCTCTCATGTATATATTTATTATATTATAAGATACTTATATGCTCATTTTGAATTTACAAGGATCAATACTTATAGATAATCATGATTGCTCTATAACATTAAAAACAATATTAACAGCGAGGGTGTGGTCAGGCCCCGAGCTTGCTCTCTAAAGATCACTAGTTTGAGTTTCACATTAGTTAGGGTCACTGGAGGTTTTAAGTGGTCGTTAACTCCAGGATCCGTGAAATTAATTAAGGTGTATGTAAACTGACTCGGACACCCACATTAAAAAAAATTAAAAACAATATTAAAAAAAAAAATTTATTTACCAAGTAATACAAGGGCATGTTGTCTAATTCTTTGATATAGGTTGACTTCAATTTGAACCGTATCATATATATAACCCAAGCGGTTGAAATCAAGGAGGCTATGTCTAGCGCTGCATGGGCATCAAGTTCCATCAACACGCTACAGGCCAGTCTCGCAGCTAAAAACAGAGCTGTGATTTCTTGTGTCTTGAGTGAAAGACCTGTCCAAGGAAAGGCATTTGATGCATAAAAAGTAAATAAATTCTTCACTTAGGGTTTGTTTATAGTCTTTGAATAAATAAATAAAATAGAGATGGTGGAAATGGAAGAAACATGTTTTTTTTATTGTGAATTATTTCCGAAAATATTTTTAAAATAATTCTATTTTGTTTTTTTAACTAAATATATTTATGTTTTTCTGTGTATTTGTAATTCTTGTGCTAAATTAAAAGACTTTAAGAAGAATAAATATGTAATTAAGATCTATATTGATAAAAAAAAAATTGCAGGAAAAGGGCTAATAATTAAGATCTCATCCAAAAAATATCATAAAAAAGTGTTAATTTTGCTACATAGATCTAATTTGATTAGAAGAACGTTCACCAGCAAGCAAAGCAAGATTTATCAAGAAAATCCCATTTTACAAAATTCAAAAGAACTATATATAATGATTTACCGGAACAGTTTTTGTGGGTGGTGAGCTTATATATCAAGACGAAGATCCCAGCAGCATGGATAGCCTCGGAAAAGATAAAGAAATACTCATGGTCCCTCACCAGGTGCTTTAGAGCCACCAAAGAGCACAGAGCAAGCACCACTCCGGCAAAAATCTTCACTCTCATCGACTGCCTCCTTACCCGCCCAAAAAGGACGTTGACAGGTGGAGCTCTCTTCTCCCCCATGATTTTTTTCTGATCGATTCAGAGAGAGAAACGGCCACAGATAGATTTGTGCTCGAGGGAGATGATGAGGAGACCCGGAGAGAGCAGGTTTGGAAAGACGGGCATGCAGGTTTGGAGTGTTGCGTGGCGTTTTATTTTATTTCTATTACTATACCCAGTGGAATATTGACACGTGGATTGAATTTAAAAACCTGGATTCGGTATCCCCGCGTTAATGCTTGCTTGCCTGTTTTGGACTTCTGATTTTGACCTTTCTCTATCCTCCCTGATATTCTTTCTCGGTTTAGTAAAAAAGAATAAAAATAAAATCATATCATATCATCATCAGCAGATCTATAAATCAATGGAATGCTTAATTTAGGCTTATTTAATTGTTATATAATATAGGAGAATTATCCTTCAGGTTGTATCGTGTAGCCTAAAATCTAACGAAGCTTCGAATAAAAAAAATATCTGACCTCTGTGGAACATCATTGTCTAACATGTTAAAAGTACAAAAATAGTGATAGTTTTTTTTTAAATTTTTGATAGTCTTGTAAGAAAATATAAAATGCTAGGAAATCAAAAGTTCAATGTATAATGGATGATGATTTTTTTTTTTAATATTAAGATTGTACACCCTAGATAACATTTTTTAATAAAATAATGATATCCTAATACATTGGATCGGTTAATCATGTTTACATGAAAAAAATATATTGTATTTCAATTATAATAAAATATGTATACATGAAATGCTATGTAAATAAATTTGGGTTATAATAGTAAAAATCTTTTACAAGTCTATCATATTTTTATCAATAATAATATTTTGTAACATATATTCTCATTAATGCTAATGTTGTGTAAAAAATATTCTTCTTCTCATAAAAAAGCTCATCACTCCTTACAGTCAGAAGACAAAGATGTGAATACTCCATGAATCAACACACTTTTCATATTCTCTAAAGTATTTATATGTATATTATTTATTTAGAGTATTTATCATACATAAATAAAAACAAATAACTTTAATTTGTAATAAATAATTCATTATCTTATTTATTACGATCTCTTCTTGTAACACCGACTTTATTACTGCAATCATGTATTACTACAATCATGTATTTTCCTTATTCTTCCTTCTTAAAAAATAAAGGATTATTTCTATATATATAATTACAAACACACACATGTATGTATGTATGTATTTATACGTATGTATGTGTATACACAACAATCACACACACACACACGAAACTGCCACAAGTCTTTGTTTTTTGCCCTGCACTATCACCATCACCATTATTTAATGAGAAGTGAATTAGAACCGGTGAATGCAATGCCAGTTGTATTGTAAAAGTAACAGGATTATCTGGGAAATATTTTAAAGGTGTTTTTTGAATTTTTTTTGTTTCAAATATAATTTTCTAAGTATTATTAGATTATTTTTTTAAAAAATAATAAAAATATTATTTTAATATATAGTTAAATGAAAAATATTTTAGAAAGCAATCATAGCTACTCTATCAAACACCTATAAATCAAATTCAATGAAGCTTCCCTTTAAAAATATAGGAAAATGATCACTAGAGCTAGTTTCATGGAAGTAAACAATTCATAGAGGTTGTGTATGTTGATTAGATTTGGCTGAGTTTATGAATAAAAATAGAGTAAAATGATTATTTTTTTAATTTATAAATATATTAAATTGTTGTCGGTGACTAAAATAAGACAAAATGTATGTAGTAATTTAATATTGAAGTATAAATTGATTTTTGATGAGAGAAGAGAATTATGTTATGTTGCAAACTTGCAATTATATAAGTAATGTCCAAAGAAAATCTTTAAAATTATGTTTAGTTAGTGTAATAGGATAAATTAAACAAATACATATGGGATAGAGACGTATCTAATTGACGAGGAAAAAACTAAAAATATAAAATAAATTTATTAAGTAGTTTTGAAGTGAATTTATAATTAAAATAAAACATATAAAAAAACACGTTTCCTTTGTCTTAACTATCTTTAAACGCCATGTAAGACTTCAAAACTACTTTAAAATAAATCTATTTATTAAATCTGATTGAACTTGACATGATAATTAAAAAATAAAAAGAATTTTGATCCATGAAAATACTAAGATTTTTTAAAATAAAAATAAGATAATTTTGTTTTGAAAAAACAATAGATCCAATAACTCACGAGCTAACCTAATGATCCGATAATAATCCAGGGTTTTTTTCGAGTCAGCTTCCGGAAAGGTGACAACCATGTCGAAGGTTCCAAATCATTGTAATTATTTAAAGGATTAACTTGTAAGAGAATTAGAGAACAAAGACTACATTGCATATTCTTAAACTTTTAGGGACAGAATATGGCAGACTTCCCCCGAAACAAGCGTGCCCTAACAGAAAGAAGCCGACAGCCCCGAGCTGGCTAAGATCCAGCGGCCCGCTACAACTGCATCTTTGCTTAATCATTGTCAGACGGAAACTCCTATGCAAGGCAAATTAATCATCGGCAGGGGCTAAACATCAGCAGACTCCCTGAAAAGAATGGCTGCCAATTTCTGGAACTCCTCTCACTGGTAAGATGAATCTTTCTTTTTTCTCATGTTTTTATCTCTCTCGAGGGTGTTTATTTACCTTTTCTAGGATGGATTGTGTGCAGCAAACAGCTTTTTGACCAAGAAGAAGTGGATGTGGTGCACCCACTAGACAAAGACAAGGGCATAACTCTTGAAGATTTCAAGCTCATTAAGATGCATATGGCCATTCGTACGCCTTTCTGCCTCTCATTTCTCATCTTTTTCAATATTATTATGTTTAAAATTGAGTTTGTTTCTTATTTTGTTAGCTTTCACCTAGGAAATCTTGATTTCTGCGACATGGGTTGTTGTTTTTCATATATGTTTGGTCTTTACAGTCCAATTATTACAACTACTATTGAAATCCGCATATACATGTGCCGTACACCCGTTGATTGTGTCTCTCTCTCCTGTGTATTATTCACCATGACATTTGCTAACTTGCGTCTTTCAATTTTCTATTCCCCCCAGCTATATGCAAATTGGCTCAACAAGTTAAAGTGAGGCAAAGGTTTGAACTTTTTCTTTAAGAGTTTTATATACTGCTCTTCTTGTCTTGTCTAATACCCTACGTTTAGAATTCCATGTAAGACGTTCCAGTTATTAATCATTCCATTTTAGCACCATAGCTAAATTGATAAGGGATCCTTTTATTTCCTGGCGTGGTTTCATAAGGTGTTACCAATTAGTTGCATTTTTAATTTTTTGTTTGTTGTTTCAGGGTTGTTGCCACTGCAGTTACATATATGAGGCGTTTGTATACCAGGTATTAAATAATTTCTGATGGTCGGAAGAAGAGTATGGTGACCAACAAAGGGAAAGAGATTTGAATGCCAATTCCTTCAGTATTGTCATTTCTAGTCATAAAAAATACTCCAATTTTCAATCATAGGCATTCATCGTCATCTTCATTTCTCGAAATTTATATTTGGCTATCCTATCTCTCATTGGCTTGATCTTCTGAGATGCTATGCCATGTCAGCCTTCTTTTGTTGTTTTTCTCACCCACTTCTTCAGATCTCTAACCATCCACTTACTGTTTTTTCTTCATTAGGTCTCTTTAACCAGCTGCCCTCTTATTTGTAAATGTAATAGTAAAGCTGATTCATTGCCTAGAAAACAGCCAGTAGTTTCTAGATCAAATGTAGTGTCTCTCACTAGTCTTAATTTCTCGTTGTGCTTCCAGAAAGAGTATGTCAGAATATGATCCACGTCTTGTAGCCCCAACTTGCTTGTATTTGGCATCAAAAGCAGAGGAGAGCACGGTGCAAGCCAGGCTAATTGTATACTGCATCAAAAAAATGTGTAATCACTTGTTAGCGGACTTGATCGATTGATTCACTGAGTTCTTAAATTGTTTTGGTTATTGGACTTATAATTACTGCTAATTGCTTACAACTTGGCATTGTTGCCCCCACAGATTCTGATGACAAGTATAGATATGAGATCAAAGACATACTTGAGATGGAAATGAAGATTTTGGAAGCTCTTAACTATTATCTAGTTGTATTTCATCCTTATCGTTCGTTGCCTCAGTAAGTATTTTATCTTCTTTGCCGTGTTTCTTATGCATTAAAATTCATTTTGAACTGAATTAACAGGTTGCTTGAGTAGGGTTTTTTGTACCACATGCACAATTCTGAAAGAAGAAACAATGTCATCAAGTTAAGGATCAACACATGATTCATATAGGCTTTTTTCTTTTCTTTTTTGCAAATGCCATCTTGGCTGATGTCTGCTGTGCTTAAGCTCCAACTCAGAGTTTTCCTTTTTGTTCTTTGTATTCTCATTTTTGCTTTTTGTTACATATTATGAATCTCCCAGGTATTTACGTGGCTTTAGATTATTATTTATTAGCTAGTATCTTTATATTATTAGATCAGACAATACTACTATTTATGGGTTTCCATTTTCTGTCTGTTTCTTATGTGAGCACATTTAAGAGAAACATTAATGGACAGGTGACCTTCATATTGTTTTAATAACTTCAAGTTGTTCCAAAAGTCTGAGGTAGGGGCATACTTTATGTTAAGTAGACTACTAGAACTGGAAGCATACCTAAAAATGATTGGTTGCTGAGTTGGACATGACAAGATGTCTGACATGTTCCAATTACAGAAACATAATTGCACAAGCTTAGATTTATCAATAGTAATACTCAGTTTAAAAAATTCTAATATGACTGGCTGCTGAATTTGATGTGATTAGTTATCTTGCATGTTACTAACTATGGAAACCTAATTGCATGACTTTAGATTCATTAATACCACTTATTACCAACGAATCTGTTTTGCTGGTGGTATATTGTTCTCTTGTGATATTGCAATTTCTGTTTTGCAAATCGAGTATCTTATTTCACAAGACCATTTTCTCCTGTGTTTCTTCACATCTTGGCAGATTCTTGCAGGATGCTGGCATGAACGATATAAGTATGACTCAATTAACATGGTAAGGCTCCAATCTCTAAGGCCAAGTAAACACCCATCTCCTAGCCCATAAAAGATGCGTTATTTCATTTTAGTCCTTAAAATATGAGTTTGGTTTTATATAAGTCTGGGCATGCAAACAACAACCAATTTAGGTGATTGATATTTGGCGTTAAAAAAGTGTGTAGAACTAGTTTGTTGCTCTTTGCATATTGTTCTTATCATGTGGGCCATCATCATGTTCATTGTGCATGCGTTCGGATTGGTTCATGGTGGCCGCCTCCTCTGTCTGTGGCCACAAATTCCAAATGTAACTCAGCTGAAATTCTTTTGTACTTTGGAAATGGCTGATAAGTTATATGTGAGAAGACTAGTGATGAATAAGGCCATTGTATATTACATTCTGTCACCGGACACCCCCCTTCCCCTCCTCAGCTAGTATCGCAAAAAATAGCACCCCTGGGTCTTTATACATTAATATAAATTGACAATAACTATGCTCAAGTCTGAAAAGCTTACTGAAAGCAAAAGTCTTTGTTCCAATCTCTGCACAAACCTTTTTTCTTCTCTATCTCAAAGCAGCTGCCTTAAATTGAAGAGTAAATTTGTTATATTGATTTTTCCAAGTTTTATTTTTCTCGTGGACATATCCTCCTTTTATGTTAGCACTTGCGTCATAAAAAAATATTATTTACAGGGGACTTGTGAACGACACATACAAGATGGATTTGATTCTTATACATCCCCCGCACCTTATTGCCTTAGCCTGCATATACACTGCTAGCGTGTATAGAGAAAAAGATAAGACAGCATGGTTTGAAGAGCTCCGTGTAGATATGAATGTGGTGAGTTCTCTAAGCTCAATTTTGCGATGGTTGTTGTTATTATTATTATTATTATTATTATTATTATTCCTTGTTCCCTCCTATTATTGTGATACTCTGCATTGAAACTATCACAACTTTCTGCTTCAAAAGATAACTGAAGCATCAATTTATCCTATTGAAACATAAAGCATGATGTCCCTTCTGTGGAAGCCAGCTTTGTCTATCTTACTGCCCTATCTTTTTGGCAAGACCTGGTATGCATGGAAAGCTTTAGCTATGTCCTGAAGGTCACCATACCCGGGCACCCTAAACTTTTCAAGTATCCTGTTCAATGATGGGAATTGCCTGATTTTGTGCTAAATGGTGGATATGCTATTGGGGCCAAGTTTATCTTTTAAGTGATGTTTTTAAGCCTAGGCGTGAGAGCACACAGAAATACACAGTACATAACTGGTGATCTTGAAATTTAACAAACTGCCGCAAAAAGCTCTACTGAATTTATCATGTTGGATCTATGTTGCTTCAAATAATGAGCCTGTGTCTGATTTGGCAGGTGAAAAATATTGCGATGGAGATATTAGATTTTTATGAAAGCCATAGATTGATTACAGATGAGAGAATTAATACTGCATTCAACAAGCTGAAACCCTAGATGGTCTGGCGATGCCTATTCCTCAGCATACAAGTTTTCCTATTCCACTATGTTGCAGCTCCTGATACAAGCCCCACGTGATCTATGGAAATGAAAATTGCTTATCACTTGTCAATAAACGTTGGTTCTCTTGGGAGAGATACTGTCAATGTTACAGAGATTGTGTAGTTATGATAATTATTCTTTCTATTCTATTAAAGCAACTCTTTGATGAGTAAGATTGAATTCATTTCAACCTGTATGATCTGGAAATATTGGCATCATTCCAAATTTATGAGCTCAAATCCTTGAACCTCGTAATGGTGTCTCAGTTGGACAGCCATTTTCGAAAACCTTGTTTTCATCAACTAATTTATGTCTCCTTGCATGATGTGCGGATGTTCAAACTTAAGTTAAGATTATTTCCATGGCAGCATCATGTGAAGATGAAAATGTGTTTATGACTAGATGCAGTCATGATGTCAGATGTTGACCAATTAGCAAGCATTATACATGTCCATGGAGGCTGAGTTATGTTTAGATCTTGGAAAAGCCAAATTACGAGAAATATGAATCAGAAAACGCCCTCGTATGATTCATAGAAGGAAAACCCCTGTTATGCCAATCATGAATCATCCAAGCATTATACATTGTTCATCACAACAAAGGGAGGTGATGGATTAGGTGAGCAATCCCCGCTCCTCACATCTCCCACGCCCACTCCCTTGCATCATGTTGTTCAATATCAATTAGAGTAATTCCATCTAGTGTTTCTCTTTTTTCTTGCCTTGCTGCTTCTCTATACGGAGCAAGAACGAAATCATGAATAAAAGAAATAATTACATAAATAATAGTACGTAACAAACAGAAAGTGGCGAAGGAAAAGACTACCTAATTTTCTCTTAGCTTCAGATCTGGCAAAGAACTCCCTCCATTCATCTGTAAGAACGAAAATCGGGTCATCTTCTTCCTCCTCCTCTTCTAGTGCATCGCACTCTGGCTCTTGCAACACCCTGTTTGTTATGAAACACTTATAGTTACATGGAAACCGAAATTTGAAATTTGGAAAAAAGCAGAAGAAGAAGATGGTCACAACTTACTGGGCATCTGGGGCAGATGTTTCTTTGCTGGTGATGGAATCCAAGTTCAAGTCTTTTACCAAAGGATAAGAAAGAATAGGTTTTGGATGTTGTGCGGCCTGAAGGGCAAATCCAGGACTTCCATGTAAAGGGCAACTAGATTGGTGGGGGTGTTGGTGGGAGCAGAGCAGGTGCGGATGGTGGTGGTGGTGGTGGTGGTGGTGGTGGTGGTGGGAGCAGAGCAGGTGCGGATGGTGATGGTGGCGTTGGCACAAGGGATGGTGGTGGCGGCACAAGGGATGGTGGTGGCGGCACAAGGGGTGGTGAATTGAGCGTGGAGACCATGATCTGGATGAAGGTTCCATTAGTTACTGGTTCCTTACTAGGGTTTTGCAATTTTCTGTATTATTTCGGCTGGAGGGATTATCTGATGAAAAAATCAGTAATTGTAAAAAATCTCTTCTATAGTTTTACTTTTACTCTGTACTTCTATAAATTATGTTTTTTATTCTGTATTAAATAAAAAATAAAAAATATATATTGGTGAGAACATATAAATCGTTGCTAAACATGTAAATTATATGATAAAAAATTAAATATTAAAATTTAATCAAATTATAAGAGAATGTTTTTTAACTATCCATTATAATAATCAAATTTTGAATCAAGTGTCTCCGTTATTAATAAAATGCTCAAGGGACCCAATATTCATTAAAAAACAAAACAAAGAAAAATTATTTAGTGGAAGAAATGAAAAATTAAATGACAATAAAGGAGAAAAAGTTTCTCATGTGGTCGTGGTTATTGTTATTGTTTAATTTATAATTTTAGACTTTTTTTTAATGAAAAGAGTATTTTAAAAGTAAAAATAAGATTATTTTTTGTTATATTTTTAAATTTTGATCTGATTTTTAATATTTTTTTATAAACAATGAGCTCATGATGAGAATTATACATATCCATTATTAAACAAATAGAGGTGTTTACATTTTAAGAAAAAAAATAAAGTGCAAAAAGTTGATTAAAAAAACATAAGAGATACAGACTCTTGAGTAAATAAAATAAAGTAAGATAAAATATTTGAATAAAAAATTTAAATAGCATCATGAATTGCATTTTTCATTGGCTCTTCCCGTATTTTAGGATAATAGTGGAGGTTGTTTTTAAAAATATTTTTTTGTTTATAAATATATTAAAATAATATTTTTTAATTTAAAATAATTGTTTTTTATTTATTTTTAAAATACTTTTAAAATACAATAACAAAAATTCATTGTTAATTGCTTTGGTTAGGTGGAGTCAATAGCTTTTCTAGCCATGAGATTTGTAAAATATATATTTTTTAAACACCAATAGCATACGACTCCAGGGAAGTTCTATGCTATTGGTGTTTTAATATATATATAAACAAGAAAAAAAATCCCATATATTATAAAAATAATTGTAATTATAATTAAGCTTAAAATGTATGAAATCAGTCAAGATACTTGTAAGTTGAACAACCATCTATTTAATAAAAAAAATAACTATCCTCTCATATTTCAATAATATAATAAATCAATTCTATAGTTAACAGATGAATTCAGGATCATAGAGATGGGGCCAGAACGTTTTTGTACTAATTTCTTTTAAAAATACATATAAAAAAGGTTTTAAAAAGCTTGTGCGAAAACCATAAGGGAGGCTTTCAAAACTGTTTTTTTATATTATTTTGAAATACTGATATTAAAAATATTTTTTTAAAAATAAAAATAAAATATTATTTTAATATATTTTAAATAAAAATCACTTAAAAAAATCCATGACGCTCCATATTTTTTGTGCTTTAAGGATTTAGTGGACAAAAATAATAAAAGTATATTTATTTATTTTTAAA
Source organism: Salix brachista (assembly GCA_009078335.1). Lineage (NCBI taxonomy): Eukaryota > Viridiplantae > Streptophyta > Magnoliopsida > Malpighiales > Salicaceae > Salix > Salix brachista. The sequence goes on from CM018573.1 coordinate 18,004,315, forward strand.
AAAATTGTTTGTCTTTTCTATTGAATGAACGATCTTCGAGTCAAAACTTTAAATCTCGTCTGAGTTTTTGACCTTGTCAAGACGTGCTTTTCATGCACGCCGCGTTCCATCACCAAATCAAGCCACCAACCCCGTCCATGCCTGTTTGGTATTGCGATCCCACCGGTTTTTGGCCGAAATTTGATTTTTTTTTAGTTTAAATGAATATGTTTTTATGTGTTTTAGATCATTTTGATGTGCTAATTTTAAAAATGATTTTTAAAAAATAAAAAAACATTATTTTGATGTATTTCGGCATGATAAGCACTTTGAAAAGCTACCGCAACCACACTCTGGGCGTGCGCATGTCTCTGCGTTCTTCTCAAGCAATGTGAGTTGGTGGATTCGGTTTTACACCGTATTTACAAATATTTTGATGTATCTCTTGTTTGAATGATGATTAAAAAAGATGCAAAGGAGTCAAAGAAAAAAAAACAAAAAACGAGGAACAAATTGAGAAATATAATATTTGTAAATTGGGATGAAATGGTTAAATTGAAAACAAAAAAAATTATAAAATGATTAATAATAAAAATTATACATTAAAAGAATAAATTCTAGAATTGAAACATCAACAGTAAAAAAAGTAAAATTGTAATTTTCAAGAATGAGAAAAGGAAGGAAAAAGTTACAGGCAACAAACTAGTTTACCGACATCACCCTAAATAGAAAATGACACGACACGATGGCTTTTTTACAAACGCCACGCATGTTATTCAAAGCGCGTGAGCGTTTCTCGTGCGTCTACTTGTGCCGTACAAGCATGCCCACCTCTTGTTTTTTTTTTTAGTTAAAAACAAATTTTCTCTTGGTGAACTCAACAACAACAACAAAAATCATCGTGAAAAAGCCTAAAACACTCCCCTTGACTCCCAAGTAAAAATTTAGATTTCAACATATTTTGGTTGTTTTATTATGTATTTTTAATAGCTTTTTTTTATATATATATTTGGATAAATATCAAATTTCCCTTTAGATGACACTATGATAGCGAGAGAAATATCTGTGAAAATAAAAAAAAATGCAATTTTTACTATATATTTATTTATTTATTTTTCTTTTTTAAATAAATTTTATTCTAAATAAAAAACAATTTTAAGAATAATTCCGAACAAACCACCAAATAAAGATTCCATTTCATAAGCAGCCAGCCCTGCAGAATGAAAGGAGAAAGCCTCCACTTCTAATCCTGGCCACAGACGCTATTTTGATGGAGAGTCCTATCCTTGATGTTCGCCACTGTGTCACTATTGTATTGTCTGACTGCCTCATCATGATTTTTTTTTGTACGTGCGTAAACTTTATCCTTGTAAAAGTATAAATGTAAATACTATTCCGGTTGCTGTTCCGGTTTTTCGATTGGAACGGAACGTTCTGGTTTCGGAGTGTTCTAGCGTGCCGTTTCGTTGTTATACTGTTCATATATAATTAATTATATATATACGAAGAAGAAGAAAAATATTAATTTAACAAGCATAATTAAAATTTGAATTCTTTTTTATTTAAAATATTTTGGTGTTTTTAAATTATTTTGATGTATAGATATCAAAAATAATTTTTAAAAAATAAAACAAATAAAACCCGGAACGGCATGCCCGGAACGGAACCTAGGCGTTCCTGACGGAATTTGGCCGGAATTTCCGGAACTGATCGGAATAAAAACCGAGACAAAAACAATGTCATTTTATCTCGATTTTTTGAACGGAACGGAACGTAATTAACAATTATATGTAAAACACATTTTATCGGTCACATTGATTGAGCAAAATTGGGAAGATCATAAATTCTCTGTCATATATTATATCATGCCTCTCCGTAACATCTCATCATGATCCTATTGATCATTGCTCTCCGACAAGAAAAATCCTATAAAAAAAAAATATATTTTAAAGGAAAAAATGTATGAGAAAACTAGATCATCCAATGGTTAGACCCGACTTGATTTAGTATCTTTATGAAAAATATTTTTTAAAGTAATTTTTATTAAATATATATATGTATATTTATTTTATAAGAATTATTTTTTATAACAGAACATCAAAACAATATAAAAACAATAATTTCAAATAAAAATAAAAAAATTATATTATTGTTTTTCAAAAAACTTTTATAAACACATTCTCAAACAGATTATTAACAAGATAATTAAAAAAATCGATAACTATTAGCCAAACTAGGTTGAGTAGCTATCACGTATTGGAGACGGAGCTCAACATGAGTCATATATCTTGATGAAAATTGATTATTCCATCCAATATTCTTTTAAAAAATAAATAAAATACTTCTATTTTAATAAAAGTAATTAATTTAAATTACAAGCAATGCATCGTTAACTAGATTTGTTTTTTCAAACCGTACCCGAGTCTATTATCAAGCACCTTTTTCTAGGTATCCGGCATCTTAGATCCGGATCACACGGAAGATTTTGCTCAATGAAAAGTCTGAAGCATGGGTGCGTGGGTTGGTGGGATGTGCTATTCTCCCCTGCCCGTCTTGGCAAGGGTCCCACCACCCAATACCCAACAGCCACCACCACTTTCGCAGGTGGCATTTACCCCAACTGGCGCCAAGAGTCCTTAGATTCGCATTCCATGAAAGAAACGGCCTTGAAAATCATTTTCCTAACAAATTATTCATAACTCGGTCCCTGTAATTATACAAAATAATTGATTGGTCTTCGTATCTTAAAAACTATATATTTGATCCATGTATTTCCATGTTTTTAAACTCATTTATTACTTGATTATTTTCATTCGTACATAAGTTATTTTCTAATTTATTTTAATATTTTTAATGAATAGAAAAGGTTAATAAAGACACAGATAGGATGGAAAATATTTTTGAAAATAATATCAAATCAAATAAGTTCGAAAATGATCAAATGACTATTTATTTATTTTAAATAATACAGAATAATAAACACTACAAAAAGTACAAATAACAAGTAAACGATAACGATAGTGCAGCCACCCAAATCTTGCGGTCTCGTATCAATTAAATAAAGTGCAAGCAAATATTTATCCATTGGGACCCACATTTCGATGAGAGCCTAAAGGATCCACACATTCCTAAGATCAACGGCTACCGTACGTTTCCACCTCTGCTTTCCTTAGCGTCGCCTGCCCCCACCCTCCCCTGTCTCTCCCTACCTCCATCTAAGCCATATATACTCACTCCTCCTCCGTCACCCCTTCTATTATAATCATATATGCTTTGGCACCTTCCCTAAACCATACCTTCTTTGGTGTCCATCATTCTTTTGCTCTTCTTCTTCTTCAGCAGGTAGCTCAGATTTTGAAGTTTTCTCGTCGATTCATTTCTGGGTGCCTGAAAAGATTGTTTCCCTTATCCCTTTATTGTCTTGGCATCTGGGTGCTTAGAAGTTTTCGAATTTACCATTGTTTCTCATAAAAGTTTGGTATTTAACGTTCTTTCTGATTTGTAATTGGATTTCTTCGGCTTATTGCTGACTATTTGTTTCAGTAAGCTCTTTTTTTGGTTTTGTTTTGATCTTTTGAGATCTGGGGTTGGTGTGGTTGGTGGTATTTGTGGTTTGTCAATGGGCGCTTTGGATGAGGGACATTTCAATGAAGAGCTTCAGAATGGAGTGGAACTTGATTGCCTTGATCTGGGATTTGAGGACCAACCAGAGACTGTAGCTATCGAGGATGCCGTGAAAGTTCTTCTGCAAGGTCTTGGCGAGGACATTAATAGAGAAGGCCTTAAAAAGACCCCGCTTCGCGTTGCCAAGGCCCTTCGAGAAGGAACCAAAGGTTATTATCCCTACAAATTATTATTTTTTCCACACTTGCTATTAATTTAATCATTAACTCTCTCTCTGAATTAGACACACTTGGCTAGGAAATATTCATGCTTGCATTCAGCCCTAAGCAATAGTTGCCATCACGTGGTTGTTTTATGCTTTTGGCGTAAAAGAACTTGTCTTTGGCTGGTTCCTTGTCTTTTTTTTTTTAACCCTGTTGGCCTGTGTGATGACTGATTCATTTAATTCTCATGGAGTTTAAGGATTCTCTTTTTGAGGCACTCTTTGATGAGTTTCAGTTTCAGTTTGAGTTACCTAGTTGTCTTGTTCATATATCCTTCCATTTTAATGTCGCATTTATTGTCCCTTTTTTCTTGGTTTAAGCAAAAACAAATGTGTATGACCTCTACATTCTATGATTGGTCTCGAGTTCACACAACCTACCCCACTGAAGCACCCTGGAGCTTTATGCACGGCTTAGATGCACTGACTTATAGCCTCTGAATGACTCCCTGTGACCTGTGCAGTGTAAAATATCATTTGAAATTGTGTAATGTTTCTGATACAGAATAAAGAGAAAGAAATGAGTTTTTGGTTCAAAAAATTGTTTGTGGATGTATTATTTATTGCGACTGCTTCTTAAATGGGATTAATTTGGAGATGGAAGTTGACTTCGCCAAGTACTCATTGTGGCAAGTTCCTTATCTTATTTTTCAGGTTATAAACAAAAGGCAAAGGACATTGTTCAAAGTGCTTTGTTTCCGGAAGTTGGTTTGGACGATGCAGTTGGTCATGCAGGCGGAGCGGGCGGGCTTGTGATTGTTCGGGATCTTGACCTTTTTTCGTACTGTGAATCTTGCTTGCTTCCTTTCCAGGTTAAGTGTCAAATAGGTTATGTTCCATCTGGTCAGAGGGTTGTAGGATTAAGCAAGCTCTCAAGAGTTGCCGATGTGTTTGCCAAAAGACTCCAGGACCCACAGCGTTTGGCAGATGAAATCTGCTCAGCTCTGCATCATGGTATCAAGCCAGCTGGTGTTGCCGTCATACTCCAATGTTCACATATGCAGTTCCCAAATGTAGAGTCACTTTTCCTTGACTCCAGTCGCCAAGGTTGGGTTAAGGCACTGGTCCATTCAGGTTCAGGTGTTTTTGAAAATAATTTTGCTGATGTTTGGGATGATTTTTTGAGTCTCCTGAAGCTCAGGGGAATAAATGTGGATAAAACTCGGATGAAAGATTCGAAGCAGCAGTGTTGGTGTCCGTCCCAATATTCCTCAAGCGCTGAAGTTACCGGACCACCCATCCCAGGAATGGTGACAGCAGTTACTTCAATTCTCAGCTCTTTGGGTGAAGACCCCTCACGGGAAGAGCTTGTCAGAACGCCTAGTCGTTTTGTCAAGTGGTTGATGAATTTCCAAAACGCAAATCTGGAAATGAAGCTGAATGCCTTTGCTTGTGGCAGGATGGATCCTCTTAAACAAAATGGGGAAGTCAGCCTTCATAAACAGATATATACCGTGCTGAACGTATCATTCTGGTCCCAGTGTGAGCATCATTTACTTCCCTTTCATGGTGTTGTGCATATTGGGTACTACTCTGCTGAAGAAATCACCCCTGCCAGTAAATCTCGTTTACAGTCGATGGTACATTTTTATGGTTTCAAGCTCCAAGTACAGGAAAGACTTACCAGGCAGATTGCCGAGACCGCATCGTCCTTATTAGGTGGGGATGTGATGGTTGTTGTGGAGGCCAACCATAATTGTATGATTTCTAGAGGTATTGAGAAATTTGGAAGTAGTACAGCTACAATTGCTGTGCTTGGTCTATTTTCGAGTGACCCTGCTGTAAGGGCCAAGTTTTTGCAGAACATTCCAACCCCTGCTTCTGGAGGATCATGATTCTAATTCAAACTTAGCTAGTATGTCTTTGCAAGTGGTTTGAGCTAATTCCGGCACCTTTTCCTTGTTGCATATTTCTTTTGCAGCAGTGCTGGCATCAGAAAGATAGGTTTTGGCCAATCCTTCCATGGATGACTGGAGCGCATTCTGTAGCTTTTGCCTGAGTTTTTTCCTTTTTTTTTATTACCCTTCTTTCCCTCCTGTAGCATAAAACCCCTAGAATGAAATTTCAAGGGCCTGTCATCTTTCATGTTTACTTTTTGGCACAATTTTCTGCCAGACATGAATGAATCTCAGTTCACATGAAAAAGATAAGAAAAAAGAAATAGAAATTTTAAATGTTCTTTTATTATCTCTTATCTTTTTCTTTCACACGTATATAGCAATCACTTATCACTCACAGTCTCACACACACACACACACACCACACACATATATAGTTATTGCACGCACAGACAGACACATTATCACCCTGCTAAAAACCTATATCAACTTCAAAATATATCATTATAGTTTTTTTTTAATAAAACAACGTTGTGTTTGGACAATTTTTTATTTGTTTAAGAAAAGTTTACAGGGTTGAGTTTTCTCAAAGTTTTACAAATTGATTGAATTAATATTTAAACTAGTTTGGAAAAAAAATAGTCAAATTTAAAGATGGCATGCATCGGATTGATTCATCAAACTGAGTTTAATAACTATAATTTCATTTCATGTATGAACAATGAAGAGAATCGTGAAGAGAAGATTAGGCAGTAGAAATAACTGCTGCTAGAGCAGCATTTTGAATTTCATGAGCATTGAAAGGAAGAACAACCATAGCAACATTTTATTTATTCTTTTGACTTAAAAACAGCCTCCACATCTTCTACTTCTTGTGCAAGTCATGAAAATATCCAGCGGGGTTTTTCTCAAAAGCATCCCTCGATATGCGAATATCTTGAGCAGGAGCTTTCATGGTCCCATCTTTTCCTGAGTCAGTGACAGAACCAGGGCCAGTAGCTCCACTTGCAGGAGCTTTGCTTGCACCACCACCACCAGATACACCAGATGACTTGGTGGTTCCAGACATTTTGGCCTCCTTTTATAGCTTTTTACCGGTGAAAGTGAAAGATTTTGGGTCCTAGTATCAATTTTCTGTTCCACAAATAAGAGAAGGGGTGGTGCTTATCTGTGAACTTGAGGGTTCATTTTGTATTTAATTCTCTCTGGAACTGGTGTACATGCCAGAGGATTTACAGTCAATTTCTTGCCAAATTTTGATGAATGCACTGGAAATCACAAGGGGGCAATAACTTTGTTCCTTGATAAAGTTTTCGTTTATCTAAAACCTTTTCAACGTCTTGTATCATGGCATTGAAACGCACGCTGCTGGCCGGTTCAGTTTCGTTATAAACAAGTTCATTTATTCAGAACTCCCATCATCATCACTTGAGAACTGAGCTTTATGGCCTTCAAATTTAATTAAAAAAAAAAGGCTAACTATTTATGATTATGTAATAAATTATCATTGAAAAACTATATTGCTATCTTATTAAAATTAATTATATGATATTTATTAAATATGAAACATAAAAAAAATTAATATTTTACATTGCTATAAGGTGTTTGTATATAAATGAAAAAAATATATTAATAATTTTTTTTTGGAAAATAATGGAAAACCAGTAAAGGAAAACTGTGAAGAACTCTGAAGTGTGTTTTGCTAGTTTACACCTCTGGGAAACTAGTTTTCCATTTTTTTTAATTAAAAAAATATAGCATTTGAATATAAAGTTTTAGAAATGAAAAATGAAAATTAGAAATGCCTGGCTGAAATATGAGAACAACCATTTTAACGGGCTAGGGCTGCGACCCCTTATACATCAGGTCTGATATAATTTACACAAATACAACGTCACTCACTGTGATATAAGTTATCCAACTTGAAGCAGGATTGCTTCTTCTCAGTCTGCGAAACTACTTACATATGTACAGAGAAGTCCCCAAAGCATGAGCAATACAGATCAAACAAGCAGCAGCCAACATTTAACTCTCGTCTAACCACAAATGCCTGACAGTAGACCAATCTATAATTTGGTCGTCTGATTGATGGGAATTGGCAAGACCTTTTGATTTAGGGAGATCCGTGTGAGCTTTTGATTTGGAAGGTTCTGCATGAGTTTCTGATTTATGGGGGTCCACGTGAACTTCTGATTTGGGGGTATCTAAACGAGCTTCTGATTTAGGAGGATCCACATTAACAGGAGCTTCTGACATAGGGGGGTCAGCATGAACATTTGATTTGGGGGGGTCTAAACGAGCTTCTGAGTTTCGGGGATCCCCATTAACAAGAGCTTCTGACAAAGCGGGATCCACCAGAGCTTCTGATTGAGGGACATAAGCATGAGCTTTTGATACTGGAGGGTGTTGAATAAACAAGGGTGGTGTGCAGATTGACATGATGGCAATGGCAAGAATGATGAAAAGAGATACATACGAGTAGAGGCTTAAGATGCGAGCCTGCAAGCAAATTATGAGAGTCAGCACACTTTATGTTGCCAAAAGACAAGCCATGATAAGTATTATTCAGTAGCAGAAACGTTTGTGAGGAAGAAAAGAGTCAAATGTTCGTGAAAGTTACCAGTCAGGAAAAATAAAAGTGCAGAGATGATTGATATGAACCAAACCTTTTTAGCTATCTGGTGTTTGTGAGGAAGATTTTTATCAGCATGCTCCAGGGAATAATGCAGCATGTTAACTATTGTAAATTCAGTTACTTCATCATGGCTTTCTGCAAGCAGAAAATGGTTATGATTAATTCATAGCTCTTTGTTACTAAGTCCTGCTGACAAATAAAAATCTGTTTGATTATTTCACCGAAAAAAGTCAATTATGACAAAGAAGAAACGAATCAAAGAGCCAGATGGGATCACCTGGTATGTCAAAAATTTGTTTCGCAGGGGGGATACCTAGTAGCTCCCCCAAATGAACACGCACTCGGGCACGATCATTGAGTGAAAGTAAATCCCCATGTGTAACAACGACAACAGGTTTATCATCTGCAATAATAAGAATCAGGAAACATTTAGTCAATTAATATAAATATGAACATAAGAAAACATGGATTGAAAATAAGATGAGCTAAGGCCATAACTAAAGGGCAGACTACTATATAAGAAGGAGAGTGCATTGGATTGTTTTGGAGGACTAGAATGATTTTGAAACAAACCTAAAACTCAGGGACTATAGTGATTTTCTGAAAATTTTAGGAGGCCACAACCCTATCAAGCTTGGCTGATCGCTGCCACTGCCTGAGGCATAGCTGTAGAGTGAAAGAAGCAGCTCCTCTTGCAAATTGTTTTTGCCTTTGATATTGTATAAAGATGATATAAAAGGAGCTATTAACCTCTGAGGACATGCATATGCTTGACCATAAACACGTTACAATTTAAGAAAAGAATGCAGAATTTCCTTGAACCATTAAACGATATATATGGGCAGTCAAAAGTTTTGGCAATCATCTGTGTATACTTTGTCCCTTCGTCTACAAGATTATCCATGGATTTCAGAACTGCAAGCCCATCGACAGCAAATATGACAAAGTTAACCATCCTGGTTTCCTTGGACTGACAACCATTCCCATGAGCTTTGCACTTCATTCTGTTCCTCAAATGTAAATTATCCGATGGCCTGATAGAAAATCATAACAGTGAAATTATTTAATGTAAAACAAACCTAGGCTTGCTGAACCTTATACTGAGAAGCTAGAAATTCAAACCTAATAACGAGCTCCCTGTGATGAACACCTTCTGTGATCCATTTCTTGAGCGTTATAGAGCTATCATATGAGTCATAGGACAAACCACGGGTATCATAAAGACAGAAAGAAGTTGAACCTCTTGGTATCATATATTCCTGAAGGAAATAGGTTCCATCTCCAGCAGATGAGTTATCTGCAGCGACAAATAACTTCAAGTATCACTGAAATGAAAATATTTGACTGACTTTCTTAAATAATTGTCCGATATAAAAGTCAAGATTGCATCATTAGAAAGATCCACAACATCTGGATTTCAAATGGCATTCAAGTGACAAAAAAAAATAGCATGTACATGATACTTGAGCTCTTTCAGATGCAAACTTGTCATCTTCAAACACCTTAGAAATTCTATTTATAAGGCTGCTTTTCCCAGACCCCTTTGGACCGATTACGAGGAGGACTGTCGTGTTTGGCACATCATAGTCACTCAATTTCATACCAATCACATTCTCCATCCATCCTCCAGGAGTATAACTGTGAAAATCATACACAATGTGTACTTAGATTAGACATCACATATTCAAGATATGATGATTATAATAATAAAAAGGAGATTTATTTCTTGAAACAGCCAAAGTCCTGATTTGCCAAATCAGTTTCATAAAGCCAACATGCAGTAGATCCAAAAAAAAAAATTAAAAAAAAAGTGCCTGATTGAAGGTAGCCATCGTCATATGATGGCACAAGCTGAAATGCACCATCAGTACAACCAACTGAAATTAACATACAAAGATATTTCTCCGCAGACCTCGCCTCTCTAGAGCAAAATCCTAGAGCACACCCAACTTGAATAATTAGTTCCTCACTGCCCATACACAGGCAAGTAAACTGATACTTCGAAATTCATCCCTTTAACTTCATCCAATATCTAAAACTCCGAAATAAAACAAGTCAAAATGAAAACTAACTGTGAATACCTCAAGATTTTTCTCTTTTCTTCCTCCAAGCTCTTGCTTCTATCCTTCAACTGATCATAACTCTCCAAGACTTCCCTGCAAGCAGTCCTCCTCCTCTTGTGATTGGCTTGAGGTCCAGAATAACTTGGAGGAATTCGAGATCCTTCAAACACTGATCCAAACTCTCCATCCATTGTTACACCCTCATTTTTCTCTTGTAGTCTATGCACAAACACACACCGATTTAGCAATTTACCAAAATATTCAAACAAATAAAAAATCCCAATCAGGTACTGAGCGAAAATAACAGAAACAGAAAGACTGGGCCTTCTTCTGTGGTTTCAAAGAAAGACTGACCCTTTTCAAGCTATTACTTAAAATTAGGCAGAAACAACCATGAGGGTCAATGTTCTATTTTCCACTCATTTATGCATGGTTTTGGAGATTCAACAGCAGCAATATATCAAGCTTCAATTTATCTGTTCCATTGGCTTACTTTCTATGCAAGCAAAAAGGAACTACACAGAAGTTAAGGAAATATATATCAAAAGATTAGTATAGTGAGGAGATACCTTTGAAAAGAGTAGGACCCGAGAGGTGATGATGATGATTGCGAAGAATTTTCTTCCACCGAGTATTCTTCGTCTGCATAAACAAATTAAAAGGTGTATATCAACCACCACTTTCCACCGTTTACAATTCTCTCATTCACTCCACAACACAAAGCCAAAAAAGTAATAGACAGGAAGAGAAATGGGATACCGGGGTTGAAACCAAGAGGCATATCTTCACCACCGCTGTCGCTGTCTCTGTCGCCGCCGCCCATGTTTGATTGCTCGCTAGTTACAGTCGGTTTCTGCGGGCGAAGAGGAAGAGAGAGAGAAGTTTTTTTCAAGCAGTTTTTTCTTGTCAGTTAAGAAGGCAGTGTTTATTAGTACGGCCGACAAATATTTTGAATTTTTTTAAGTTTAAATTGTTTTTCTTAATATTTTTACATTATTTTGGTATAGTAATATTAAAAATAAAATAAAATATTTTGATATATTTTTATAAACTAAAACCGAGAGGCATATCTTCACCGCCACTGACGTCGCCGCCCATGTCTGATTCCTTGCTAGTTGCAGTTAGTTTCTGTGTGCAGAGAGGAAAAGAAAGAGAGACTTTTTTACCAGCAGTTTTTTTTTCCAGTTAAAAGATGGATTATTTTTATGCTTTAAAAGTATTTAAAAAATATATATTATTTTATTTTATTTTAATATGCTACTATGAATAAAATAACAAAAAAATATTTTAAATAAAAACTATTTTAAAAAATAACCACTATTATAATATCAATAAAACTTTAAAGCTCTATTTATTTGTATTGCAACACAAAAAATTTAAAATATTTTTAAGTTTAAATTGTTTTTTATATATTTTAAAATTATTTTAACATAAAAATATTATTTTAACATAAAAATATTATTTTAACATGTTTATAAAATAACACATCCACAATCTTAAACAACGTCGCAAGACCTGCTGAGAGTTCTGACTTTTGACTTGGCATAGACAGCACCAGTTCAATGAAAAGATGGCTGCATCATGCCACGTGTTTGCCTTTTCTCTTCTTGATGACACTTTCATCCACCCTTTCTTGGCTTTTCACTTTTCCGCCCTACCCTGGGCGTTATTTCTTGTTTTTTTTTTTTTTTTCCAATATCTGATTATGAATAAAATTTTATGATTGTTAAAACAGTTTTTTGTTAAGAAGATGAATTATATATAAATATATATTAATTAATTTTTTATTCATGTTTTTTTTTTTGAGAAAAACACACCTTTATGTTTTTTTAATAAAAACTAAACAAATTAAAACAAATACACATAAAAAACTCAATAACTTGAACTAGTGAGAAAAAAAACATATATTTTTATTTAAAACAAAAATTATTTATTCATTCATTAAAAATATATTTTTAAAATAAAAATTTATCATATATATATATTGAATAACAATTTAAAGCCAATCGCCTTTATGTTTTTTAATAAAACTAAAACAATGAAAACAAATACACATAAAAAAAACTCAATAATTTGAAAATACACTAGTATATGTGTGTGTGTGTGTGTTAATGTATTTTCAGAGTGAGAATACTTTTTAAAAAATCATTACCATCTTATCAATCATTATTTTATTTTATTTTAAATAAAACATCAAAACACAATCCAATCAATATAAAGCTAATGTCCTGTTTGGTGATTTTGTAATACATTTCAAAAATATTTTTGAAAAAAAATGAATTTTTTATTTTTATTTTAAATTTTATTCTTGGTGTTTGAAGATTATTTTCATGTGTTGATGTCAAAAATGATTTTTTAAAAAGAAAAAATATATAATTTTGATGTATTTTTAAAAGAGAAACACTTTCAAAAGCAACATAAATCATACTCTGTAACGCTAAGTGTTCGTTTGAAAATGTGGTTTAGATTGTTTTGGAAAATATTTTTTATTTATAAATACATCAAAATAATATTTTTTATTTAAAAAAATATTTTTGATATATAGCACATGAAAATGATTTAAAAATATCAAAAAAAAATTATTAATATTTTTTTTTTAAAAAATAATTAATGTTAAACCAGAAACATACCTAGCAAGCTGCTACGCAACCATAGGACAGTGCTGTCTGGATAAGATAGTTAGATATTTAAGAGAGACCAGCCGTATTGGCGCTCGTTTCTAGTTCGGCAGGGGTGAGATCCTTCCTATTCACCTTGGTTTCTTACGCCACGGTCCTGCCCGACCGCAACTAGAGAGTCTATGATGCCCCGCATAAATGGCTTTTTACCATATAATATTTATTTGATAATATTGTTAAAGTTATTTTTGAAATTGTTTTTTATTTAAAAATATATTAAAATAATATTTTTTTAATTTTTTAAAATTATTTTTAACATTAGTATATAAATGATCAAAAAAAATAATTTTTTAAAAAAAAAATCCAAAAACACTTTTAAAACACAACAACCAACATGATCATAATATATATACAGTAGTGTTATTGTGAATTTGATAATGGTGGAGGTGCTCCCAAGAGTTTTCTGCAAATCGAGAGTTCAACATCCTTCCTTGCGGGCACTAGGGGACTATTTTATATGTGTTGGCTGTTAACCAGCTAGCAAATGGCGGGTGGCTGGGGTGGGAAGGGGGGCAGCCTTTGTTACCCTGAGCCAGAATAATTATATAATAGTCATTTGCTCTGCACCTTTTTCCATGAAAATAAATAAATATACAAGTTTTTTTATATATTAAATGCAATATATGGATGATAAAAATAAATAAGTAATTAATTTAAAAAACAAACAAACAATGAAAAAATATTTTATTATTATTTTAAAAAGATAAGAATGCACTGGAAAAAAAGAAGTCATGTATGTTAACCTGTGACATTTGAAGTAGGTTGTCATTCACCTTTTATCTTCTTTAAAAAACTGCAAATGACTCGTCGTTTGCTGACCTAGTTTTTGACAAACAAAGATTATTGAAAAATCACCCTCAAAAAATGATTTTCAACTCGTTTAAAACAATGACACCTAAAAAACATATTGATAAACTCATTAATAACCTTGAAAAAATTGGAAAAAAAAAGCCTAAAAAGTCAAAAACAACCCAACATCAAAACTCTTCCCAAGCTTGTATGAGTCTTCTCGGACAATTTGAATGTAGAAAAAAATTCATTGACATTGAGATTGATTATTTTAGCGGTCAATTTGACTTAAACTATGAATTTTTTTCCCTCTACACGGGAACATTGCAATGCTCTCTCTCCCCTCACAAACCAATAACTGAAAAAAATAAAAATAAAATTTTGTTCCAAAATTAGATTTGAAAAGTTGAGGGACTAAATTGATTTTTTCATACCAAATTTTAATACACCATTTATTTCCAGGAACCTTTTCTACTTCTTTCAATCCCCCCTATCCAACAAAGCAATTGAGTATCAATTTTGCAATTGAAGAATTGGTCGAGAAAAAAATAAATAGGAACTAAAATGATTATTTTTTTCTTCGGTTCACAATACACGATGAGTGCTCGTGTAGTGTTTCACGTTGATGAACAAAGCCCTTCAAATCAAGTTCAGGATTAACAAGTTACCAAACTAACCTCGAAATTGTACAAGGTTTGATAATATATCCAATGATTGGTAATGATCTCATGCCAAATATGAGGCACATATTTATGTAGCAAAAAATATATAAAACAATATTTTTCAGATTGATTTTTACATGAAAAAAAATAGCCTTGGTAGAAAATTAAAAGGTAATTAAACAAAATAGATAAGTATTCATGCTAAAAAAAAATTTAAAAATATTACCAAGTCTATTTGATGGGGTTGCCAAGTTAACCTCTAAACTTTACAAGGTTTAATACACATGGGCAACTATTGCTGATAATCCCATGCCAATTTTGAGGCACAAAAATGATTTGACTGTAGCTATCGCATACAATTAATCCCGTCATATCAGTACATTACTAGTTGTTTTACTCGCACTTCATCGCAAGTCGGATAACTTTTTTGACAAAAAAAATAAATATGCTATGTTTTCTAAATTGTTATTTATTAAAAAAAAATTAATCATAAACCAAAAGACCCATGCCTGAATTAAATTAAACAAACCGATAATTATTTTATGCCAATAAATGCAAAAATATGTCAACACATCTATTCAACTCATCTTGATATGGGTTAATGTCTATTTGACTCGTCTTGACACGGGTCAAATATTTTTTTCCAGTATAAAATAGTGACTGTGTAGGTGTTGTTAATGTATTTCTTGATACCAAGTAAAAATTATAATTGTGAATAAAAAAAATTGATTCTTGCATGTACTAAGATAAAATAAAGATCACACGTGTAGGAAAAAAAACATGTAAGATATCAAAATAATTTTCAACATGGTAAAAATAAATGAATATTACAATTACTATTCTATAATTTATTTTGGCTTGACAAGTCGATCAACAATAGTGTCAACTCAAGATTTGAATTAATATGAATTGAAAATAAAAGATTAAAACAAAAATAAATAAAACTGATCCAATTAAAATTTCAAAACTCAGTTTGATTAGCCGACTCACTTCAAACCTGATCCTCGACTCGTTAGCATTTAAAAAAAATAAAATGAAAATCACGTTTTGATATTGAAAAAAAAAGTCAGGGTTGACCATGACGTCTCATACCCGAATTCACCTTTATATCCCATAACCTGTGCCATGCTCTTGATGGACGTCCCGACTAAGAGCATCTCCAGTGGGGAGTGCCATTTTGGAAAGGCAAATCTCTAAAATGGCATTTTAAATAGTGTAAAAATAGTATTTTTATTGATGTGTGTTCCAGTGGTAAAAGCCATTTTAGAGAGCCATTTATTTTTATATTATTTTAAATATAGTGCAATTATTTTGTATGTAGTTTAATCATGCAATTAATTATACAATTAATAAGAGTAAATTATATAATTAAATAATTGCTTTTAAAAAACCCTCCAACAATATAATTATTAATTTTATATATTTCTTGTTAAGGTATTTGTAAATAAAAAAAATATTTTTGATATAATTATATTATTTTCTAATATATATATTATATTTTTTAAATATATATATATATTATAATATATATAAAAGGTGGCCCCAAGGTGGGGCCACCTTTTTTAGCAGCATGTCCCGAGCTGCTATTTGTAGCAGCTCGGGAAGGAGGATGTATTTTTACCTCTTGAAAATTGCTAAAATATCAATTTTTTATTTTTGCCTCTTTAATATGGCATGCCAGCTAGAGATGCCCTAAGGTTTTACAACCGTGTCACCGAGTTTTATTGCTCTTATCTATTCACTTTTTTTATTTTATTTAATGTTATCTAAAAATACTGATAAAACTCCATATCCTTGAAAAGTAACTTCAATACAAGCAAGAAAAATCGATAGTTTTGTCTCATGTGAAGTGTAAAAAAAATGTTATAAAAAAATCATGAAATCGTTACCACTTTACATTTTATAACAAAAACTTGAATGAAATTGTGTAAACACAAAAAATCAACTTTAAAATAAAATATAATTAAATTGGGTTCTAAGTTCAATAAATTAAATCAACGAGAGTAACTAGCTTTGTAATAGTGATCAACTATTTAAAAATTATATATTTAGTTTAAAAATCAAACTCGAGCATAGCAAAACTGGGTTATATAAGTCAGACAGCTCAAAGAGTTAACTTATTAAAAAATATTATAAAAAAATTAAAAAAACAATATTAGTTTTATTAGTTTTTTTTTTTATAAAACAAGTTAATGAGCTTTTTAATAGGTTTTAATGGGTTGCTGGATTACTTGCTCCCCAGCTTTTTACCTAGCTATTTCTTTTCAACTTAAACATTAAATTAACTGGTTGACCAATCTAGATTTTAACCATGGTTAAAAGCCCTAAACCCACAAGAAAATCTCATACTCATCCCCATCCTCTCCGTATTCCTTACACGTTTCACTCTTGTACCTGAAATTACCAAAATATTTCCATCTCTCTTAGTAGCCAAGACAACTCCCAAAATGAACCGGTTGTCGGTCCAGACTCGCCTTAACACCACAAAACTATGGGCACATAAATGACCAAAATAACCCAATCCATTCCCTCAAGTGACGGTTAAGTCCTCCACACGCCATCCCCACATCACCCCGTACTAGAAACGTCAAATTCATCCCCATGAGTGAATTATCTTTTAGTCCATCTATGCTTACAAAATAAATAAATTAGTCCTTTTTAAAAAAATTAATCAATCAGTCATCAATGAATGTGGACTATGCCTAATTTGATACCTCTATGTTCTCAATTTTTTTCTCGTCACTCTTTTTATACTAGCTACCTTTTCTTCTTTCTAAGAAAACATTGTTCGGGAGCTCCTCCATTGCATATGGAGCTAGACGCAAACCTTAGAATAAAGGCTTGGTCATCATCATTTACTAAAAATGGACACATAAGGACTGATTAGTTAATTGTTAAATTCATAAGAAGCTATTAAATTAATGTTGACAAATGTGAGGGATTAAGTTATAATTTGCACACAAGTCGTTGAGGTGTCTTTTAGTAAATCAACAGGCAAAGAAATAAAAAGATCACATCAACGTGGGGGCCACACCTTCCCCACCACAACCAAGCAGTTTCTTCTTTTCTCATTTATTCACAAATAAAATAATACCAATTATAAAACAAACATTTAAAATAATTATTTTATTTTATTATTTCAAAAACTCCCTATTTTTCTTGGTTCTCTTTCGGAATTATCCTCTTCCATCGCTTCTCCAGAATCCAAATCCCTCTCCCTTTCTATAAAGACCATCTCGCTCTTTGTTCTTGCTCTTGCATTAGCGATCCTTAACCCTTTTCCCCTTCAGTTTAGATCTCCGCTGCCTCTGGTGGTTAACTCTTTGAGCATCCATGGTGATTTTTCTATTATTTTGTGAATTCTGAATTTTTGCCACTCTGCTTCAGTTTTCTTGAACTGTAACTTCTCTGAAAAGAAAAATGTTGTCGTTTAAGTTTCTGTTAAGAAAGAGCAGAGTGGATTAAAAAAAACATAATAAGTGTTTTTTTTTTTAAATTAACCCTGGCTTGAAATATAAGAACTAGAATTAGAGCGCTATGTAGTTGAATTTGGCTTGGTTTTCATGGTTTTATTTATTTATTTATTTTTGTGTGGCGTATGCTATAAGATTCTCTCTCTTTGTTATCTCTTTCCTGTTATCAGCGATCAAGCGGAGATTCATTCTTTAAGGTGTTAAGCAGTAGATTATTACTTCGCATCACTGTGTTTTTCTTTCTTTGCATTTCTTGTTAAATAAAGATTTGAAGATATTTCACTGATCTTGCCGTTTGTAGATAATCAATTAGTGTGTATTCGTTGATTTTTTTTATAATTTTGAGTTTTCTAGTGTGTTTTTATTGTATCAATATGATCAATTACTTTATTTTTTTCTTTTTTACTTGTTAGAAAATCAAATCTTGAATTATTGGAAATATTAACTTCATTTGTGAAATTGTACTCTGTGTTTTAATGATTTTTTTTGGTATTTGTTGCATAATTAGGGTAATTTAGGTTGATTTCTTCATTTTAGAACATAAACCCTGAGGAACAAATGAATGCTTAAAAGCTTTAGATCCAAAACATCTCCATTTTGATTTTTCTTTTATTTTTATCTCGTATCCGTATATGAAATTCTTCTTAGTTTTTTTATATATCATTATTTTTTAATCAATTTATCATTATTTTTTTAATCAATTTATTATTTTTTTTGTTTGTTTTTGCAGCTGAGCCCTATTTTTCGACAAAGGAGCATGGTTAGTTGGTAAATTACATTAAATGGCTTGAAATCTGAACTTGAGAATGCTTCGCTAGTAAAGATTTAAGGGAGGAGAGATCGGTTAATCTTAGATGATACAAGCTGATCGCAGCTTGTAGAAGCTGCACTTAAGCATGTTGATGATAATTTGGCTGATATTTAATCACCCCTACCATGACAACTGTCTTCCTGTCGATGTTGTATATAACAAGTTACAGTTTAGCAGTAAACCTTGCATTCTCGCTAGTAGCCAACACTATGTTGAAAGTGTAGAGGCCTCTACAGGGCGGTTCCTAGAAGTCCTTTGACAAATTTTTGATTGTCATCTGCAACAATTCTAACAATGGATAGGTATATATCTTGTATGTTTGTTTGTGTGTAAGGTTTTAATCATTCTTGAGTGACAGGTTTTTTCTTGGATAACATTTTATTATTTTCTTCCCAGGTATAAAATGTTGGAAGAGATTGGTGATGGTACTTGTGGTTGTGTATTTAAGGCCATCAATATTGAAACATATGAAATTGTAAGGAACTCTTCACATAAGCACCTTATTTTAGCTGTTATTATACTTCCCAGTGGATTCAATGGTAGTGAAATTATTTTTATCCAATCTGTTGTGCTTGATATAAAAGCTACCGTTTAAATTTTAGCTTACTATGGCTGAGATCAGAGAAATGATGAGTGAATTAAACTCATGTATTATATAAATGTACAGCTGAGAGGCCTTATTCACCTGACATTAAACCTTCAGTATCAGAAGTCATAAAACTAGCTAAAGACGCATGAAATAACAACTTTGGTTAAACAACATGAGATGACATGAAGCTGGAAATTTCAGGTGTAGGGAACTCCCTTCTCACAATATGAGCTGTATACTGCATTATAAAGCCCTAAGTGAGTTTATTTGGCAAATTGCCGTGTTTAAATTTGTAGCCACACCTGTGGGGCATATGAAAAATAAGTATCCTCTTATATTGTTTCTGTAAGAAAGGAGTTCCCTGTGTTTCCTGTTTGATTGTTAAAATTATTGTAACAGTATTATTTCTGATCTCAGGTTGCTGTGAAGAAAATGAAGAGAAAGTTCTATTTCTGGGAAGACTGCATGAATTTACGAGAAGTAAAGGTGTGTTCCTTGGTAATGTTTTTATCATCAAGTTGTTTCACATGATAAGCATGCTCAGTAAACAATCAAGTTTAACATTGTCTTCTGCAGGCCCTCCGTAAATTGAATCATCCCAATATTGTAAAGTTGAAAGAAGTTGTCAGGGAAAACAATGAGCTATTTTTCATTTTTGAACACATGGTAAGGGATCTTGTGTTCTGGGTCCATGCTTCTTTTTACACCAGCAATACTCTACTAATTCTTAATCCTAATCCAGCATCATCAGCTACATGAATCTTTTTCTACCAATTCACCTTGTTTGAGGCCACACTTTTCTTGAGATACAAAACTTCTAATTCTGATCATCATTTTCCACACTAAAGACATGATTACTCATTGTTTTTGCTAGGGTGTGGATTTTATGCTTTGAAACTGTAACTTGAATAAATCTATAAATGATTGTTCATCAACTAATAATTGCTTGTTTCTGGAATTCTTCCTACAAGGAATGCAATCTCTACCAAATAATGAAAGAGCAGCAGAGACCGTTTTCAGAGGAAGAGATACGGAACTTTATGTCTCAGGTGCTTCAAGGACTTACTCACATGCATACAAATGGATATTTCCATCGGGATTTGAAACCTGGTAAGACAATAAGTTTTTCTGTTATGAGTGTTGTTGATAAATTCATGGTTTAAGATCAATATTTCTTGGTGGTTAGAGATTTTGACATGGAATTTTAATAATTAACAATCATTTCATTTTCAGAGAATGTGCTTGTGACAAAGGATGTTCTTAAAATTGCTGACTTTGGACTGGCTAGAGAAGTTTCATCAGCACCTCCTTACACTGAATATGTTTCCACACGGTGGTAAGGCTTTCTTCCTATCCATTACATGTTAGTGTCTGCGTGCTTATCCATGACATTTCTGGTGAACTTTTTTTTTTCACTAAAAAATACTACATTTCTTGTTTCTTTTTGGTCTGGGTGCCAGGTACCGAGCTCCAGAGGTTCTGTTGCAGTCCTCGACATATACTCCTGCAATTGGTACGTCTTTCTCTCTCCTCTTCCAATCTGAAACTCTTTTCCCCTTTATTTTTTAAGTTTGAGTTGTTTTACCCTCAGAAAAAAGGCTGGGATGGATTATATCGGTCAACTGATCCCTCTTCTGTTTTTGCCTATTTTAATTTAAATAGAGAACTACAAATGTTGATATATATATTGAAATCAGTTTAAGAGAAGTTTTCTTTTGTCTTCAGAAATATTTTAAGTAGAACTATCAATAATACTTCCAATTGTCAATTGCCGAGTGAAGCTGTTTAATCATTTGCAATCATGTTATCAAGATAGTGTGTTATGGCTAATTTCACCGAGGAAGGCTAATTAGGATGACCATTTCTGGTCCTGAATGTCAGCTCCAGCAGGAACGGTTCAATGTATTGAATGTTTTCAACATTATCTACAAGACATGAATAAGTTGATGCATGAATCCTGTGAATAAATTGATGATGCTCCATTCCATTTTATGTTGGTTTTCTAGAATGATTTATTGCAGCATTTTTCTCTCATCCATTGATAACTAACCCCTGAAAGTATATACAGATATGTGGGCAGTTGGTGCAATATTAGCTGAGCTTTTCACTCTGTCCCCTATTTTCCCTGGTGAAAGGTGATTCTATGTTCTTTAGTTTCATGCCTATAGTAAGAAAGATGTGGTTTCATATAATTCTGTCTGGTTTTGTTCATTGTTCTACCAGCCACTCCTGACTCGACGAACCCACTCAAGCTGAATTAAGCAAGTGCTATCATTTGATAACAAGGTGGTTCATGGATATGACCTCTAAAATAACTTAGATTTCCCAATTAAACTGGAGTGAGGATACTGATTAACTTGAAGATGAATTAGTACTAATACTCATCTGCCTGTTCTCTCCTTCTCATGCATAGTTAACTACTGCTGTTTAGACAGTGGAATTATAATATAAGAAAGGTTATGATGGGCTATAATCTTATGAAGTGATATATTGTAGAATGCAGGCTTATGTTTTGGACACTTTTTTACACGAGGCCATTATCTATTCATGGTCCGGCTGAAGTGGAGTCCTGATAGGGAGGATTAGAATTTACTCCTATTCTTTAGCAATTTCACGAACATTTATTATCATTTGATTTGATTTGTTCTGAATTAAAGAGAAACCTGACAAACTAATTGAATTTCCCTTGCACAGTGAAATAGATCAGTTGTACAAGATATGCTGTGTTCTTGGTACCCCAGAGCCGGCTGTATTCCCTAAAGCTTCAAATGTCTCTCTACTGATGAACCTTAGTTGTGCAGAGGTAAGCTAAGCCATTTATGTTTTCCATTTCCCCGTCTTTTATATTTTGATTTTGTGCTTACGATCATTGTTAGTGTTGTTCATATTTTTAAGTGTTGTTTGTGGACAGATATTACCTGCCAACCTATCTGATATCATTCCCAATGCTAGCTTAGAAGCTATTGATTTGATTATGGTGAGTGTTGATGTTTGATATAACATCATGATGATTTCATTACCAATTATTTTTTGTTCATCCTGAACTAAACTCTTGTTTTGCTGCATTTTAATTACTTGAATGCTTCATGTTGACTTTCTATAGCAATTGTGTTCGTGGGATCCATTAAAGAGGCCAACTGCTGATCAGTCACTGCAACATCCATTTTTCCATGTAATATGAGCTCTCTCAAGTTTGCTTTCTTCTTTAGCATGATAATCATTTTTACTAATATGTCCCGGTCCCTCTTTGATAGGTGGGTATGTGGGTTCCTTATCCACTTCGAGATCCTCTTGAACTGAAGCTAAATAACAAGGGTTAATATTCTCTCTCGCCTCTGGATTTTAAATTTAAATGATCCAGTTTGTTTATGTTGTTTATAGGATGACATGTATCATTTTCCTTTAATGCAATTCAACAGGACCAAAGCCAAATCTTGAGTTAAATCTATGGGATTTTGGTGCTGAACCTGATGACTGTTTTCTTGGATTGACACTCGCTGTAAAACCCAGTGTTTCAAACTTGGGTAAAAATCATTATACCTCTGGTCTCTTATAGGACTGAACCGTTCTATTGTTTAGTTATTTCTTTTCTTTATAGGGGGCAAACTAATGTTTGTGCTTAACTAGGAGACTTATTTCATGCAGATGCAGTCCAAAACGTTTCTCAAGGCATGCGGGAGGTGAGTTAGTACAACAAACTTAAGATGGCTATTTTAACATATGTATAATTATATACATGACATGAAACTTGTTGCTTTGTCAGCTGAAATTTTTTATAGCATGTGATGCAGGATTTTGTGTTTTGCTCTGATTTGAAAGGTCGCCAAGAACAGTCAGGTAATTGTTTGGTTGGACCTTGCAGGTATCATTTAGCATTCCTTGTAATTTTGTGGAAACCTTAAACGAACAGTCTGGTAGAAGATGTAAACTTACATCAAGCACCTTGATGGTGCTTGGAGGCTGCAGGGTTCCCTAGCTTTATGTTGATAATATTCTCAGTACATGCTGATTGAAGTATATATATCAAATGTTTAGGAACTGTAGTCATAGGGTTTTTTTATGTTGCTGCTTGGTTATATGATATACTGACTCTTAACCTTCCAATTTTTCAACGAATCTGTTCCAGTTTTTTGGTCTCTACTATCTCCTGATCAAAATGGAATCCACCCTCCAGTTGAATCATCACTATCATTATCATTTAGGTGAGTTCATGTCTGGTGACTGAAGAGAAGTATCTAACGATATCCAACTCAACTGCCTGGAACTGCTTCGATAATTATTATCTAGTGTTTAATCTGCTCAATTATCTGTATTGCTAGTCCTTTGTTGGTCATCATCCAAGCCTAGACAGGTCGATTATATCCATGCTAAGCATGATAACGTAATATTGTGATCCATTTTTTCTTTTGGTGGAAAATATAGGCCCTATTTATTTTTGTGGTGTTATATTTGGATGGCATTTCCGCATCATCCACATCACATGCCTGGACATTTGATCTGATCTATTTTTTTTGTTTTGGTGTGATTCCCTGGTAGTTCAATTCAGCATCCATCGGCTGGAGTTCCACAATCATCTGGGTTCACAATCACATCGCTACAGCCTAACTTCCTAGATTGTCCATTACTGGCCATGTCCTCTCCAATTCAACAAAGTCATTACCTCTGACTGACTTGACTGGTTGGATCAAATAAGAAGGGCGGACAAATAACTGGTAATTTATTTTATTTGATTTTGTAAAGTTTATTTAGCACTGCATAGGTTTCATTCTTGCTCGATGCGATGCAACTGCTTCATTTCATTGGCAGAAAATACAGGCCCTGGGAAAATCAAATCTCCCCGGACCAATATTGACCCTCAAAGTTCACTATAATGTACATTTAATATTTAAGTATTTGGCCCTTCCAAAAATATCTTATTCCTCGTCCTTTTATTCGTTTTCGTGGTGGTGGTGGTCTTCTTTCTTTTTTAAATCCTCACCTCTGAAATCCTAATTCTGCTCTACACGATTTCTTTTGAATGTACTAGGCTCTGCCGAACCATTACAATATTCATGGATTGAATTGGATTTATTCAGTTTTAAAAAATATAAAACGCCGGTTTGGTTATATTTTGAAAAAAAAATTGATTGCTCTACACGGTTTTGTTGCATATGTATAACATGAATCTTCACTTGCTATAAACTACGAGTACGGTTACATTTATAAATCTCAAAAATCATAATGATCTTCAATTACTTTCTACAAATATCCAGTCGATCTTGTTCAGATCTTGGTGACGACTTATTCTGCAACTCACAAACAAAATAATAAAACTAAATAAAAATTACATAAACTTTAATGCGGTTATAATATTAATGTTTTAATAAATTCTTCCCAAGAAAATAACCTCTCAATAAATTACCTCACAATCCAACACCCCAATACATCCAAGATAGATACAGGTATCAGTACAAAATATACCCCACAAATACTTCTAGGACTTCTTTGCACCTTCTTGGAAACTTCATGCACTATTGTGATTCTACCGTAGCTCTCCTACAAAGGACAGCAATTATAAAGCCACATCACACGCTTTTGCCACAAAAGTTTTTCTTTTTTACTGTTAAACCTCCGTTCGGTACTGAGGTTATCCAAAATTTAATTTTTTTTATATACATATTTTAAAATTATTTTGGTGTACTAATTTAAAAAATAATAGACTGATCAACTGGATTTTCTTGAGTTCATGAACCATTCCAACAGGTTATTGAATCGACTTGGAAAGCCGGATTAGGTCTTAAAACCATGTTCAGCAATTCCAAAAAGTCTTTCTCTAGTAAGTAATCTTGACCGTTAAAAAAAAGAAATGATAGAAACAGAATAGGAATAAAAAAAATACTATAAATTGAAAAACTCGGTTGTCCGCGTAGGAAGTCATCCATGAAAAGTATTTTTTATGCTCCGATTATTTTGTTTCCACTTCGCGTCTCCTTTCCCAGGATCCTTCACACCTGACTTTTCCGAGCTTCAGGAGGCCCCCTCGAAGATTAACCTTGATGAAGGCGCGATCCTTCGACACGTGGAGTATCCATGACATATATGTATTGCTTCTAGATAAAGACGTAGTAACCTATTCGGTGATCATAGGTAGGGATGCAATATTCCATCCGTTCGGTCTCCGATCTAGCCGATTTGATTTGATCGTCGCAGAATGTAAAGGGGATAAGGGTTTTACCCGACCCTTCCTTGCCCGGTTTTCAAACTTAATTTTATCTATTATTTACAAGGTAGTGATTTTATTTTATTTTTCAATATGATACATGGATTTTTGTTTTATGATTTATGAAAGTTTTTATAATTTTATGTGTATATTTAAAATTCAAATTCCATTCGATAGTTTTATAGTTTATGGTTGAGGAAGTAATTTTAAAGCTCAAGTTTAAAAAAAAAGACAAAAATGGATTGGATCATGTATACTATCGCAGGATGGAGAAATTTCGAAATTTCTCACCCGGTCCAATTCGATCATATTGAATACATAGAGATGGATGAAGGTGGAGCAATTGCGATCCCTATGCATGCAAAGAGAATTTTTTTAAAAAAAATAATATTTTCACGCGGATAATATGCAGAGAAAGAATTATATAAACGAATAATTAAGTGTGAAGAACATAATCTAATTGAAAATCAGTGATTACATATGATACAGGAATATTGTACAAGCGTGAGAAACTTGAAATATACCCATATAATTAAGCATTTTCTGTGAAATATCGCACTGCATCCTTGTAATTGTTCCATAAAGCTGTCATTATAGCTGAAATCATCTCTCCAAAATCCTCAGCAAGCTGAGATAATGAATTTTCTAGCACCCCATCAAGAGAATTTCTCGTCTTTTCCACCAGACCTTCAAGAGCTGATCCTGTGAGAGCAGCAGAAGCTGAAATACCTTCTATCAGAAGATCAAAAGCAGCAGCGGTTGAAGAACTTATCTTTTCCACAATAAACTCCAAGACCAGCTCGAAGCAAGCCCTGGTAGCATCGGCGATCAGTTGCAGTCCTCCTTGGACAGCTTGGCTCGGTAATCTGCATCCTTGGATAATTAACACCAGAAGGTAAGCAGTAGCGGAGAAGATTAATCGAAAAACGAGGCTTGATAATGCAGTTATGGCCAAGAAAATGAACCTGGCCAGAAAAAGAAACATATCTTATGTATTTTTTAGAGACAGGGGAGAAGACTTGGCAAAGACACATCTGTCAAGTACATTATGTTGCGGAAGTATTAAGTATGGTAAAATCTTGATTGAATCAAACTGTGGAACTTTTCAAAACTGAGGTGACGTTGACTATGGGGTTAGTTTATATAGTTGAAACCATTGAATCCCATGTAGTTAATTTGTTAAACGTTTGGTTTTATTAATTTAAGGGGTAGCTGTTGCCCTTACTCTTCATAACTTCTTGGAAACTCGATGGATGGTTTTGAGTAATTGACACTCTTACTCATCGTTACAGACCTGGCCTGGGATCTTTGGCAACCAAGGACCGGAACCGGGTTGTGGATTTATCGAGTCAACCCAAAACTGAAACAACATTCAATCCAAGCATCAAGTCGTAGATTCATCGAGTAAACCTAAAATTGAAATGACATTGTTTTGAACAAAAATTAAAAATAATTCTTGTAGTTGATTTGGCTAGGTGGTTTAGATAGTTCAGCCGGGTTTGATTGGATTAATCTTCAAAACCTTTCGAAATGAAACCCTGCATAGATTAGGCTCTAGATCCCCATGTTATTGAATAGAGCTGTTAGGCCTGACCAGGTTTAATAACTATAAGCAGCTACTAGGTTAAATAAATCATACTAAAGAGAGCTAGAATTTGTTAACGGTGATAGTTATTTGCAGAGCTGCATCTCCGATCCACGCTTACGAGTTCATCAGAGCATGAAGTTTTGAGGTTGCAACCATTGGCAGCATAAAATTTTTGGAGCGGACAAGGTACCGGATTCTTCGTTGGATTCTGGATTCTGTCTGAGCGCAGCTTACAGTTTTGTAATCCGCTCCCATGCGCAACACGTACACTGCAAGCAAAGCTTTAACCTCACCCAAAACAGAGTAACAACCAAGAACTCGCACTGCAGAGATCATCAGATGTTTAACCAACTGACATCCTACAACCGATTCCATTTCAGAAAAAGATTTTGCAGTAAGAGTTATCCATATCCACTGTACCAGAAAGCAAAGAAGAAAAGAAATTTGCAAGCACCAGATTTCTGCAACTGCTATTTACAGAACATGAGAACTCAAAACTTTGACTCGCCAGTTGAAACATCAGTAAACCTAGCTTAGCAGAACTGTATACGAGTAGCTAAAACAGTTCTATACAATATAATCTATTTCCATGTAGTCTATACAATAAACTGTAGGAACTTGGAAACAAGAGTCAAATGCAGCATTCAAGCTCCTATGTACAAGAAGAGTTTTGCCCAGTAGCCAATCCTCTCTTGAAACTTGCTCCCTCTCCTTTAGTTGTCTTTAAGCTTATATACAGAGTTGACATATTCTTCTGTGTCCCAAAGAAAACAACCAAAAGCAACTGCCTCCAAAACCAATCTCTTCAAGCTCGAGAATGAGGTCAGGATCACCTCGTCATTCTCAAGCACACCGGTCTTCTCATCTCCAAACAGTGCGCAGCTGTGCTTCTCAATCAAATTCACAGCCTCCTCAGATTTCAGTTTTGCACATCTATGCAGTGTGTCGGAATCAAACCCCATCATGTAGCACTTCAGTTTTTCAAGCTCTGATTTCGGCCTGTCTAACCGCGTTCCCTGCGACTCCGATTGCTTGTTGCTCATCTGACCAAAAACAAGATTTTTCATTCCATAAGAAGGCTGTGACTCTGGAAACTGAAGGGTGGTCCTATGACCGAGATGAATATCTTGGTGGGGCAGAGCCAGACACCAATCCAAATGATGCCTTAAGGAGGCAGACTTGAGGAAGTAACCGTATAAAATCGAGGCTGCATATACTCTACCAATCCGGCACTTTTGGACCTCAGTTGTTGCCCAACTGTCTGCCACACTAGAATTTGCTTTCAAGCCAATAACTGTAGAGACGTGTTCCCTGACCATCTCTAAGACCTCAAAGCTGTGGATGGACTCTAGCTCCCAGTCCTTTGAAGGTCGAATCTCTAGCCTGCCATTGTAGATGCACCTAGAGAGCTTTGGAACTAAAGGGACTCTGATCTCAGAAAATTTGTAAAGAACTAACATATACATGACATCTTCAACGGCAACTCGGCACTCATCCTCTTTCAGCTCAGCAATCCTCCTGGCACTCAAAAGTAAGGAAACACTATTATTAGGCAGCTGAGTAACTCCATTTGATTCAATCAGGTAATATAGAACATTTATTGCTATGGTGATCAAAACGTCCATATGCAGAACTATCAGGCAACTGGATCTTTCGACAGCCTTACATCTGTTTCATGATCTTCAAGGTAGCAGAGTGATGCAAAAATACCACTAGACTAGTTGGTTTGTAATTTTACAGCAATGATTTCCTAAATGCGTGGATCCCGTATGGTAAAAAGAAATTCTTTTGATTTATACTGGTGAAACACCCATGAATCTGCTGAAAAAATGACGGTAAAAATTAATAATTCACAATTCAGATTCTCAATGTATGAAATGCGAAACCTTCGACAACTGTAGGATAAAAGCCAGCCTTGGCATCCATAGAGGAAAAGGAAAATGAAAATGAAAAACCTTATGTTAATAGGAGGAAAAATTAAGCCTTTCCTAAAAGCAACAAATCTACACCTTACATCCTATAATCATAGACAGGTACTGTTTTTCAGACTAACAGCATCACATCATAAACCTCCAGTCATTGATAGC
The DNA here is from genome assembly GCA_009078335.1 of Salix brachista. Lineage (NCBI taxonomy): Eukaryota > Viridiplantae > Streptophyta > Magnoliopsida > Malpighiales > Salicaceae > Salix > Salix brachista. The sequence goes on from CM018573.1 coordinate 18,033,592, forward strand.
CTGACCCCATTAATTTCAAGCAAACAAGCAACCCTCATTTAATTAGTAAATTAATTATTTTTTTCTTATACCATGTCATTTATTTTATTCTAATCGTTACTTGTCAGCTCATTGAATTGGAAAGCCCACCGATTTCTATTTTATAAAACTTACCAAGTAAGATTAAAAAACTGAGATCATCAAATCAGGCTAATGTTTAACACACGATGAGATGTTCTTGCTATCTCTGCAATGTTCAACAGAAATTGGAATTATTTTGTAAGTGATGCCTCTGTCCTATGCAGAGAGTAAATAGCTTGGGGATTATTGATGAGGAAAGCTTGTGGTATTATTGTGTTGTCACTACCGAACACAAACTTCAATTATTACGACCTTAAAAAAATGCCGTATAACCTTAAAAAAACATCGAGGTTTCGATTGACGTATAAGCTGATCGAAGACATAACGTGTTATCGAATATGGTAGACTGAACACTGTTCTATTTATCTATTTATTTTCTTTCAGAATAAGGGAAGATAGAGAATCAAGGAGTGAATTACTGACCTGTGAAGAGAAGCTTCATCGGAGCCAGTGCTGCGAACCATGCGACTCGACGCACTATCTCTATCATCGGCCAACAACTTCAACTCATCAGCCACAGCAACATGAAAAAGCTGTCTCTGATTCTGAAACACGCCGCTCAGATACTTCCCAGCCGAGGACCTCAGTTCCAGCGGGGTGTTCAAGCTGCTGCTGCTGCTCGGCTCGCAGTGGCTCGACGACCCCGCTCTTGCCACCACAATAACCGAAACACCCCTTCTCGGATTCTGCTCTACTTTCCGGTTAAGGAAAGCAGCCGAGGACTTGAACGTCCAACTGGGAAACGAAATTGAGGGCAACTTACGGGATTTTACCGCTGGCGGTAAAACTTGTAGAGAGAGGGTCTTGTTGCTGGTGGTGTAGAGGCTATAGTCCATTCACAGAGCGTAAAAAAACCCTAGAGAGAGAGAGAGAGAATAATAATGATGATGGGTAAATAGATAAGGCAGTGGGAGCTTGAGGTTTTTGATAAGTGTTAGTAGATAAAGGGTCAGGGCTTTATCGAGAGTCGGCTTGGGATTGGGTGGCGGTCTACTGTTGGGCCTAGAAAAATCATGGGAGGGATAATGGCAGCCAAATTTATAATGGCCAAGTGGGGAGAGAGAGGATAAGATCCGAACACTAAATAACAAAGCTTTAGGTGAGGGGATAAGGTACCGATACTTATTTATTTATCTTGTAGTCAACACTTCACTTATCGTTTATTTTTATTTTTTTGAATTAATATAGTTTTTTAAATTAATTTGTCCATATCTTAATGAATTTTATAATTAATAATCATATAATTTTTTAATAATTATTATCTTAACAACTATAATATTCATAACTGAGATAAAAGAAAAACAAATTCCTTAATCATAGATTCTTCATTAGGTTAATTATCGTTTATTTGAGTAAATTGCAAGCAAGAACTGTAACTTTTTAAAAAAATGAAGCTTGAGGAGCATCAGCGACGGAGACAGGAAGTGCTGATGGTATCTCATCTCGGCAGACAATGTTCTTGCCTTTAATTAGTACCTCCTTCCATGCTGCAAATACTTGCGGACCTTTTCTTTTTATTTTGAATTTGTTTTCATTGATTATTTTGAGTTTTTATTTTTTATTACTTCAGCAAACATCGTCATGATACTTAGTTTCTATTGGTTTTATATTTGATTTTCCAAGTGTTTATTTTATTGCTGTGTAATTAAATAATTGACAAAGTAAGTCATAAAACCCTTATCAATTTAATATATTGTAGTCCTGGTATTAAAATAAATCATCTTAATTTTTTTAAAATAAATAAATCATATTTTTTATCAATTGCTTGAAACTTGTCAAGTTAACTATATAATTTCATAACAACAATTTTAATACATTTTAATTTAAAAATCTAGTTATACAAGCAGCTAGAAGAGGAACAAACAATTCGAGCATGGCATAACTCGCATCATAAATCATAGGGATTAATAAATAATATATCAACTCAAGTTAATTTACTAAATCTATGATCTGAATTATGATATCTGAATAACCTTATATAAAACAAATTAAAAAAAACTATAAGATTCAATTATGAATCAATCAAGTATTGACAAATAAAATCAATTAAAAACAAGATAAAAAACAAAAAATTAAATTAACTCGAATCTAGATTGTATGATTAGATTAGATCTATAAAAATCAAATCAAAATAAATTACAAATATCAATCAATGAAAATAACTTAGAATAATATTTTATAAAGAAATACATAGAAAAATCCATTTTTTATTAGCTTTTTTTAATAATTATAAAATAGAGTCATCTGGCCCACATCAATAAAATATCTCATCAACGGACAATGATTTTTTATACAAATTGCTTCATTATCTGCTGGCAAATTCATCCGTTTACCGCCGGGAATCCTTATATCTTTGTTCTGACTTGTATTTATAAATCAAATAAAAAGATTCGATAATTTCTTGTTTTACATAAATTATTTTATGCAAATTTAAAAATCAGCACGCGTGTTTACAGTTTATAGGCTCCAAGATTTGTAAATCACACGATAATTTAGTTGAAAATAGCTCAAAACAACTTTTTTTGATGATGGACTTGGCAACTTAATTTAAGTTTGCATTAACCCAGCAGGTGTTAATATGAAAATAGCTCAAAATAACTCTACTTGTTTTTCATGTGATCTCGGTTCGAGTCTTATTATTGTTAATATGATAACCACAAAAGACTTAAATAGTCGTTAACTTTATAACTCGTGAAATTAGTTGAAATACTTGCAAACTGACCCAAACATCCAAGTTAATTAAAAAAATAAGTTTGCATTGGTTTGGTTTTGCTAAGATACACAATAGTTTAATCAAGATATTTTCATGAAACACTAAACCCTAAATTGAAACATGAAATTCTAAAAACCAATAGTTGTTTTACTGGTAATTTAATTATTTTTTGTCGTGATTTTTTATTTTCTTACTTTAACTGAAGTACACAGTCGGATCCTATCTATGAACTTCAAATGACTAATCGCTGCAGCATGGATCAAGGATTTATTTTTAAGAAAAATAAATAAATTTAGTATAACTATCTTTGTATCACGTTGAATTTATAAATTTAAATTCAATATAACTAACTATATGTTTTTTGATAATTATTAATTAAAACAATCCTATTGAGATTTAATAAGACAACAGCTAACCATTTTCATTAATAAATAAAATAAAATATTTGCAGGGTGAAGGCATAAATCAATAGTTAGTTGGATTAATTCAAGGATTACCGGGCCGATCCACATTTATCCCAAAATAACTTTGTTTTCAAACATTATTTCTAACAATTTTTTTTGAAGAATTTAAAAATTGTTTTGAAATATATTATATTTAAAAAAAAAAAAAAAAACATCATCAAAATACAATAAAGCAAAGTGATCTAGGTGCCCACTTTAATCATGGTTGAATTGCGAATTGTCTCTGGATAAGAACAGGAAAGGCCTGAAAAATTGATGGTCTTATTTCAATAGTGAAAGCAATTAAAAGGGGTGTAGAGCAATGAAATGCTTGATTCTTTTAACTCCAACATATCCCAGACAGGGAGTGAGTTCTTGCATCATCCTCGTTACCTCTACAGAAGACGCTCAAAGAGTTACACTTGGGAACTTGCACTGTCCAAAACCTGAAATGGAATTAGAAACATATTACTAGTTGGCGATTGATTAATTAATTAATTAAAAATGCTATATTTTGACTCCAAAATACAAACAATTTTTTTTCTTCCAAAATATAACCGAATCCTTAGCCCCCTTTTTTTTTTGTTCAAAAAGTATATAAACATTTACCCAATAATAATAATTAAGAATATGCTTTTGTTCTTGCTTTATGAATTGAAAAACATGCAAAATGATGCGTTTCGATCTAAAAAAATGAAGAGGCAGAGGCTTATTAGATAATTGGTCTCTAAATAAACGGACAGGAGGTCCCACAAGCCTCAAATCTGACGGTGGCAGCGAGGAATCCACCGTGTCACTTATAAAGACAAAAGAAAAGCAACAGACAAAAATAGGCAGCAGACGACTCGGCAACTTACTTGGGTCCTTAAACGTCGTTGTAGCAAGGCCGTTGAAAGAACAGACCCCACCAATCTTCTTAAAATCGGCCCAATACGAACTGAACGCATAGCTCGCGTGCCGAAACAATGAAACCGGTTTGTAACACTCTTTCCCGGGCTGGATCTCGTCACAGGTTTTGTTTCCCTGTGAGCAAGCCCATGCCAAGGCATCTTTCACTGCGCTCCTATTGGCCTCCTTAGCCACAACACACCATAGCTTCCCTTTATAAGGCTCATTGTTGGTTGGCAACGGCAACGGCTTTTTATACCCCGAAAGCGGTGTCTTCCCGCTCAAATCAATCTCGAACACTTCTGTCCCGTTCGGGTAATACAGCCCAAAATGTCGCTCCGTACCCGGACCTGGTTTCTGGTTCTCGTTGTACAACGAAAAGATGAAGGCGGGTATGGCCACGCCGGGCCGGGCCGGGGTGCCAATTGCGGGTATTGTGGTTAGCTTTTTTACAACGTTGCGATTGTACGTGGCAGAGTTGTAAGTATTGGCTCCGAATTGTTCAAAATCTCCACCATTTGGCCAGCCCGTTTCCGCTATGAAAACCCGAATACCTGGATACCCGAGACGTTTCATTGCAAAAACGACGGCGTCAAACATTTGATCAAAGAGGTTTGTGTAGGTCAAGTTTGTACCCGGGTCCGTGTAGGTTACATTCTGGGCATTAGAAAGCGCGTAGTCTAAACTGATGTTAGGTGCGTTTTCGGACCAAGCGAAAAACGGGTAGAAGTCAATGAAAAAAAACGACCTGGTCCGGTTCAAGAATTGCAGCATCGGTTTAATGACCGGACCCGAAATGTCGGACCGGAACGTACCGTTTGACGGTGGAGACGAAGACTCAAGAACGTTGATTGCTGATGGCGTGCCCACTTTGATTTTGCTGATGTTGCGCCTTGTTAATGAAATTTTGATTCGACGCATGGCAGGCACGAGGTTGAACCATGTACCTGTGTCAGGATTGGTGAGGATTTCGTTCCCGACGAGGAGATATCGGATTTTGACATCGGGGTAGTAAGGGACAACATTGGTTTCAACCCACTGGTCTGAGAAATATTGGCTCGTGGACATGTTGGGTATGAGCGCGTTAGGGACCATAATGGAGACTTGGATGTCGGTGTTTTTGAGAGATTTGAGAATGTCTGGATTGGCATCGTAGATTTTGACCCGTTTTGCTTTGAGAGATTTGATTAGCTCCACTGACTTTGAAGGGGATGGGAGATCGTTTCCTAGCCGGCCGTAGTTTATGCCCACTTCGCTGGAAATCTTTGCACCTGCAAACTTACCGGAAATGGAAATCAAGAGAGCAAAGATGAAGACATGAATAGCTGATCCTGGCCCCATGATTGCTCTGCTGCTCGAGGAGAAAACCTCTTTTGGTGGGTATGGAGAATAGGAAGAAAGGGAGACTCAGAGTCTAATGGGCTTTAGAGGGGATGGAAATAAAATAATCATTCAGGCTAACTTTTAATAAAATAATATCTTTTCACTTTTTCTTTCTTTGTTGTGGTAAGAGAATCCAATTTAAAAGGAATTTGGTTAGAAGGTTATTAAATTAATCATTCAGGTCAAATCAAAATTAAATTTATAAGTTTGTTTATTTTAGTATTTTTAAAATATTTTTTTGTACTAGTATTAAAAATTATATAAAATAAAACATTAATTATGATTTTAGAGTTCATGGTTTTTACTCTTTAATTATCTTTTAGCCATTAACGAGCTGATTTGCCAACGCGTTGCGCTGAGCTTTTTTCTATGTAAAAAATTAATTGATTTTTTAAATGTTATAATTAATTATTTGAATATATAATAAATAAAATTGTAATAGATAAAATATATTAGAAATGACTTTTTTTCTGTCTAAAAAGAACAATATGATCGAAATGGGAAGTGGTTCGTATATTTTTTTATGAGTTGTCTTTTTTCCCTAGTAATATTAGATCTGAAATATTAGAAATAAATTTTTTTTTTGAAGAAATAAACTTAAAATTTTTGTGTGCTATAATTAGTTATTTTAATATTCAATTGGTAAAATTATAATATATAAAATATGTTATAAATGATTTTTTCTCTATATATATATTTTCAGGCACTAATATTAAATAAATATTAAAATATATAATTAGTTTCACGTATTTATAAGAAAAAAAACCTAAAAATAATCATTATCATTATTTTGAATGTTTTATATAGACTTTTTTCGATGTAGGAAATTGAATGATTTTATACATGTTTTAACTGGTTATTTTAATATTTTAAATTAAATTAATAAACTTTAATACCGAAAATATTAAGGATTTGTATTAAATGTGAATGGAAGGATAAAATTGAAATAATTCAAAACTTTGATACCAAAAATATTAAGGATTTCAAACCAGTTCAAAAATTCAAAGAATGGGGACCTAAATGAAACTACAATATATAATCAATTTCAGTTGAATGACCCAATTAAAATAAATCAAAATCTATATAATGACATTAAGGACCAGAAAAAACAGTTGAAAGCTCAGGGACTAAACAGAAATATCACAATAAAGAGCTGTAGTGACGTGACCGGTAAACCGAATGAATCGACTCGAACCGACCCAAAAATTGAGCATTACTGTTGCCGTCCATAGTGATTTGTGTCACGGTGAACATAGATAAAAATAGAGACTATTTATAAATATATTTAAAAAATAAAAGAATTAAAAGTATATGGTCCGAAATAAAAACAAAATATGTTAATAATTTAAATGGAAGGATTAAATTTAAAAAATTAAAAGTGCGATAACGAAAAAATAAATAATTATTTTATTTCTTTCGATGCCTTTATTTTTTCAGTAATTTTTGTATAATTGTAACTAAGTTATTTGTATTTATGTATCTATACTCTTAGTTTTGAATTTTAATTTTTATTAGAATTTTAATTTGTATTAGTAGGCTGATTGTTTTGCTCAGATATATAACATTATAAAAAAATCTTAGACTATTAATATATTTTTGCATGTTAAAAAATTTGTTTATAGGTACGGTGAAGTGGATGGCAAGTGGCTTGTATATTATTTCACTGTAGATAAATTGCCCTAATTTTTGACCCGTTTCGTCTACGTATCACTTCGTATATTTTTTTGTTTATGTGATATTAGATATGAAATATCATACATAAGAAAACCGCAGAAGTCAACCTTAAAGAAAAATAATATCAACTGATGAATTATTTCGATTATAATTGTCATTATTATTATCATGATTGTTAAATTGTCACAATTATTGTAGCTGTCATTATAAATATTATTATAAATAATTCATATTATGACTATTATTGTTCATACTATCGATGACATGAATTTCAGAATATTGATATTAATTATATATTTTTTAAAAAAAAACCTAGGGAATTTATTTATTTATATATATTATATATATTTTAAGATGCTAATATTAAATAAATATCAAAATACATAATTAGTCTAACATATTTATAAGAAAAAAACTTACAAATAATCATTATCATTATTTTGAATGTCTTATCTATAATAATTAGAATTTTTAACACCTAAAAATATTAAGAAAAAAGCAATTAAAAAACACAATAAATGACAAAAAAAAGAAGCACTGTTCATCTCAAAAATCCATTTTCGCTGGCATGAAGATTCGAACTCCTGCGCCCCGCTTCGCGGGGGCGCGGTCTTACCACTCGGCCAAGCGACTTATTTGGGCAGTTATAGGATCCAAATAATAATAATATAATTGTATAATTTAACTACTCCAAAAATTCGTTGTCACAGAGATTCGAACTCCCGCGCCCCGCCTTGCTTGGGCGCGCTCTAACCACCAGGCTAAACGATTTCTTCATTCAGTTCTACCATACAAATAATAATAATAGTATTAAGTAATTTTACTATTGAAGTCCACAGTGCATCTGAGTCTAGGTGAACAGTGCAAAACACTGTTGAAAACCGCAATCTATTTTAGCTTTTAAGATAATTTCTTTTCTACCTTATTTTTAATTTTCAAACTGGTACTTCAACTTTAAGAAATTATGCAGTCAAATCCTTGAATAGAATTGCTTATCTTGACAATTCATTGCATGCCGGGAACTTTGACCCTTGATTTGATTGGCATTCTCAACCACTGCTTTTAGTTAATTTGACATGGTGGAAACGAAATTAAACAAATAAAAATTACAGAGAAAATATAGAATAATACATTGCCATCACACACGAGTTTCTCTCTCTCCTAAGCTTTAAACCTTATTTATCAAAATATGATTATTATTTTAATTATCAAAATATGACAATTTTTACATGTAAAACCAAGCCATCCATGACATTTATATTTTAAAAATTAGTCATCCATGCAAATATTTAAAAAATGCTAAATTCCTTCGTGTTTTTTCCTATCTCACTTTGAAATTAGGGTTCAAATACGATACTTTAGACTTCGATTAATTTTTGTAATGAACTAAATAGAATTAAATTAAAAAGATTTTTAGCTAAAAAATTAAACCTTAATTTAATTGAAATGTTCAAAACTAAAATACCAAACTATCACCCCTTACCTTACCCAAAGCAAGGCGGCAGCTATACCATGATTTTTAATTTTTTCGGCTTTAAATTATTGTTATTATTATTATTATTATTATTATTATTATTATATTTTCAAATATTTTTATTATATTGGTATAAAAAATAAAATAAAATTTTAATAAACAATCTGCATCGCAATTCCAACCTACCCCTCTAATAAATAAAATACTTCCTATATTTGAAGGCTCATGCTCTAAAGGAGAAAATCTCCCATCGAGGCATCTTGACCTCATTAAAGAACTGTTTCTTTGAGTGTTGAACACATGAAAAGAATCTACTCAGGGAAAGAGGCTGCCTGAGCAATGGACCACCGCCACGAAAGGAAAATGAGAAGACAAAAAGGGATGCTGACATGCGAACTAATAAAATAGACCTCTCAAAAGAGCCGTTGCCCTCCTAAAGAGATTTTATTATTATTCTTATTATTGTTAAAAAATAAAGAGAAAATGACTATAAGTAGATAACGAACTAAAATAATAATTGGACCGACAACATATTCGGAAATCTATCTTAAAAAATTTGCCCTGAATTGCACAAATTAATCAGCTCTTTAATGGGGAAAAAAATACATAGACCAAGGTGATTTAGGTGCCCACGAATTAATCTATTGATATGGACAGTAAGGGCCTCGAAAAGATTGATGATATTATTTCAATAATTAAAAGGGGCACCAAAATCACGATGAGTTAGTGAGAACACTGAAATGCTTGCTGGCCTGGGAGCCAGCCGTCCATGGCTTCCTTCCTGCATCCTTGCCCAGATGGACTCAGAGAGTTACAGCTGGGAATTTGCAATGTCCAAAACCTGCAGCAATTATCAGGGAGAAATAAATTAAATATTTTTTATATTTTTCAAGCCAAACACGAACTCGAACTCGGGTTAAACAACCTAGACAAGCATATAATAATGAAAAAAGGAGCGATAAATATATATAAATAATTTGATGAAAGGATATGAAATCAACGGACACTACTTACTTGGATCCTTAGGCGTCATCGTAGCTAGCCCGTTGAAGGAGCAGGTCCCACCACTTTTCTTAAACTGGGCCCAATACGAGCTAAACGCATAGCTCGCGTGCCAAAACAACGAATCCGGTTGATAGCACTCCTTTCCGGGCTGGATCGCGTCACAAGTTTTATTCCCCTGCGAGCACGCATACGATAACGCATCTCCCACTGCAGTCTTGTTGACTACCTTAGCCACCAGGCACCATATCTTCCCTTTATATGGCTCGTTATTGGTCGGAGCCGGCAAGGGCTTTTTATACCCTGATAACGGCGTGTCTCCACTGAAATCCACCTCGTAGATTTTGGTCCCGTTTGGGTAAAATAATCCGAAATGTCGCTCCGTACCCGGACCCGGTTTCTGGTTCTCGTTATACAGGGAAAAGATGATGCTGGGTATGACCCAACCGGGTCGGGCAGGGGTTCCGATTGCGGGTTTTGTAGTGAGTTTTTTTATCACATTGCGATTGAAAGTGGCTGAGTTGTAAATATTTGCTCCGACTTGGTCGATATCCCCATCGTTAGGCCAACCCGTTTCTGCAATAAAAATACGAACGTCCGGATATCCGAGCCGTTTCATCGCAAAGGCGACAGCGTCTAACATCTGATCTAAGAGGTTGGTATAGGTTAAGTTTGTACCCGGGTCGGTGTATGTTATGTTCCCGGCTTTGAAAAGAGCGTAGTCTAAATTGATGTTTTGCTGGTTATCGGCCCAGGCGAAATAAGGGTAGACATCAATGAAAAAGAAAGATTTGGTGCGGTCTAAGAACTGCAACATCGGTTTAATTACCGGGCCGGAGATATCGGCCCGAAACGTGCCATTTGATGGTGGGAATGAAGACTCGAGGACATTTATTGCAGACGGGGTGCCGACTTTGACTTTTTTGATCTTGTGGGTTTTTAAGGAGGCTTTGATTCGGCGCATGGCGGGTACAAGGTTGAACCATGTGCCCGAATCAGGGTTTGTGAGGATTTCGTTTCCGACGAGGAGATATCGGATTTTGACATCGGGGTAGTAAGGGACGACATTGGTTTTGACCCATTGATCCGAGAGAGATTGGCTTTTGGAGATGTTTTCTATGAGTTCGTTAGGGACCATAATGGAAACTTGGATGTCGGTGTCTTTGAGGGATTTAAGGATGTCTGGATTGGCATCATAGATTTTGACTCGTTTCGCTTTGAGAGATTTGATTAGCTCCACTGACTCTGAAGGGGATGGGAGATTGTTTCCCAGCTGACCGTAGTTTATGCCCACCTTGTTAGAGATCTCTGCACCTGCAAGTGTTAAGACAATAATAAGACTTGAAACAACACAAAACCCAGCTCGTCAATCTTACGGAAACAAAAGAGACACTTACTTGAAATGGAAACCAAGAGAGCAAGGCTGAAGATGGGGACAAAACCTAACCCCATCATTGCTCTTTCGATTCAAGCTAATTTAGTGGTTATGGAGAGGAAGGATCTGAATGGTTCTGGAGAGTTGAAGAGAGAAGAAGGGGTTTTAGACTTTTAGGGAGGCGTGCGGGTTAAATTCAAGAGATGGGAGCTCAACAAGAGCACTGACCAATGCAATAACTTGCAGTGTTCAAGGATAGAGAGAGTGATGTCGGCTTCGTGTTGCTGTTGGGAATGATGTGCCAGGTGTGATATCAAGGAATTTGTCACCTTTACTTATTTATTTATTTATTTTTCCTGTATTTTAGCTTTTGTGAAAGGAGAGAGAAAGGGAGAAGATATCGAGGGATACGCAGTGAAGTGAGAGAGTGAATGGGGCTTTCTTGCGATGCCAGGCTTTTGCTTGGTTTCTAGGAAGCTGGGTGGGTGAGACAAGGAACATGATGACTTCAAAAAAGAAATGCCATGTCAAAAGGTGCAAATTAGCCGTTTGATGGTTGCTGTGGCCCAGTTACATTTTGTACTGTAATCACAAGATAGGCAAGAAGCAGCGAAGCAACTGGTTGCACAACGGTTTCTTGGCTTTCAAGATTGCTGTATGATCCGTCTTGACATGGATTTAGTTATTTGAGTTTGTATTCGGTTACTATTTCAAATAGTTTGTTTGAAATTGTTTTTAAAAATATTTTTTGTTTTAAAATATATTAAAATAATATTTTTTTATTTTTTAAAAATTATTATTGATATCAGGACATGAAAATTATCTAAAAACTCTAAAAAAATTATTTAAATTAAAAAATAAAAAAAATTCAAATTTTCAAAATTTTAATTTAACAAGATCATTTATAAGTTAGATTTGGATGCTATTTGGAAAATACTTCAAAACTGTTTTTGAAAAAATATTTTTGTTTCAAATTAATTATTTTTTATATTTCTAGGTAATTTTTGATTTGTTGATATCAAAATTAATTTTAATATATTTATAAATAAAAACACACGTAATCGTGTCAAACAGACATTCATCCATCAACCGACGTTTTTTCCTATTCAACTTGAAATTAAATTTTGAATCAAGAATTTACTGGATTAACTTAAAAAAAACAAACCTCGTTTCTTTCATGCTTGTGCTCCATGTCCAAATCCCTGAGAATTTAATTCTTTTTACAGTCTAGTTATAATTACACAGCCCTGCTGCTCCTGAGTTATGGTGGATGGAGTGCCATCACGAGGCCTGGTGGCTATTGCAATAAATAAAGTAAAACACTTTTATCGTTGGGAAAATTAAAGACTTTCCTGGAGAAATAAATTAAGGGCCGGAATTGACGACATGCACTAAAAACAAAATAGACAGATCAGCATCGTGCAATGATTCGGGAAACGTGAGCATTGTTTATTTATGTGATTTGAAAAGATTTTGTGAGGAAAAAATACATTTTATATAGGAGAAAATACATCCCCGTTGAATTGCCGGCACGTTAATGTGGCTACAACATTCTAATGATTCGGGGGGTGTTTGGGAAGCAAATTTGAAACATTTTTTGTTTTAAATAAATTTTTTATAGTATTTTTATATCATTTTAATAGTATATATCAAAAATTATTTTTGAAAATAAAAAATATATATTTTTAAGTAAAAACTACTTTTTGAGAGCTGCTGTATTCGATGGAGGTATCAACTTTTGTTACTAGGGAGTGTGTTTTTATAGTTTAATTTGTTTTTTAAAATATTTTTTATTGAAAAAATATTAATTCTATGTTCTTTTATGTATTTTTTATTGTTTTAATTTGTTAAGAATAAAAATAAAAATATTTTTAGAAAAAGTATTCTAAATATTTTAAAAAGTAAGCTATTATTCTATGCTAATTTTGGCTGCAACTGATAACTTGGAAGGTGGGTGATGTCGAAAAGCACTTTAGACGTTGCTGGCGTGCCTTTCTTTTGCTTTTCGTAATGAACTCTTTCCACTGTAAAGTTGATAAATACTGCATTTAAAAAATGGTTTTCAAAATTTTTGAAACTTTTTATTTTTTGTTTTTTATTTAATTTTTTTATATTATTTTCATGATGTCAATTTTTTTAAAAAAATATCATATTAATATATTTTTAAACAAAAATTAATTAAAAAAAAAAACCCTCGATTTGTGGTTTCTAAGACTGCCTGTCAATTGAATATATAATTATTATTTTCATAATCAGACGAGTATGATTATTATTTGGATAATCTCATATTGATCTTCGTCGGTTGATGAGAGTATGAGACAGGCAAAGATGAATGATAAGAAACTCGTTATAAGTAAAGATCTTAAGAGCAAGAACAGTATAAATATATATATATATAAAAAAAAAAACTTAATGTATTTAATTTTATTTTTTCATATCCTTAATAATACTAAACATAGAAAAGTCGATGTAGTTTTTTGTATCGAAAAAACTATGAAACCTTAATAATACTGAACAGGAAAAAAATATTAAATTAAAATGGACAATAACAAACATCATAATAACTAATTAAAACAATAGAAATTGGAATAAATAAAAATTATTAATTTATCTTCTCGTTTGATTTTAAAAGTCATTTACTAGAACAACTACGAATAACTTGTTTGGTTGATTTGTATGATTGTTGGAAATGTAAATCGAATAAAATTGTGAATTTAAGGATTTATTTGTATCCGTCAGATGGTAGCTGGAATATAAATAAGCAGTCAAATGGGTTCGTTGGATTAATTGGTACTTGTAAAAGGATAGATGAATTACTTAAAACTAAATAAATTTTCCAAATTAATTGGTTTCCACAAGAAAATAAATGCATTATTGACGACCAAATAAGTTTTGTCGAGTCAACTAATACCCATAAGAGATAGCTAGAATACAGGCAACCAAATGAATTTGCTAAAATCACAGAGAGAAGCTAAAATTATTGTCGCAACAATGTAGAGTAACTATAAATTTTAGATGTTGGATTAATACATATAGGTTAATTGATTTGATCAAAATATTACGGAAAATAACTTGAATATATTGTGGCAAATTTATTATTTGCGATAATAATTAAATCTTTATGTTATCATATGTGGCTATGTGCACTTACATATTTTTCACTTGCTAGACAAGAGCATTGTGTTTTAGACTATTTTGCACTACGTATCAAAATTATTATTTTTAAAAATTAATTTATTTTTATTTTTATATTAAATGTAATTTTTTGGTGTTTTACAGTCATTTTCATGTGATGATATAAAAAATATTTTTAAAAAAATCATTTTAATGCATTTTTGAATAAAAAATATTTTTAAAAATATTATTAACTTCGATCAGTCACTTAATGTAATAACTTTTACATATCCTGGAGATGTATGTAATTAAGTTTAAGTTTTTGTGGTGTATAATTAGCATAACTTCAAATGTGGATGCTGTAAGCTTTTAATTAGGACAATTACTTGTAAATAATCTTCCATTACACAGCTCTCGATGCATGAAGACAGGTGTCGAGACCCTGTTGGATAGAGCTTGAATAATCACATAAACTCGTGTGATGGAGGCGTGGATATAAAATCATTGCATGGACCGCTCTGTACCCCGGTAGCACATTCCTCGAGCTAATAACCCCCTTTTTTTCTATTTTCTATGAACTTTATATTTAAACATTTAAAAAAAAATATGTTCGGCAATTGTAATAAATAATTATACTGTGAAATTAAACATGTGAAAATATTTAATAATTAATTGTTCTACCTTGTCATAAAATTATTTAATTGTTTGGTAATTTAGTGTCTTAAATTAAATTTATCTTTCAAAACATAATTTCAATTAATATTTTTTTAAATAGATGATCCACTTTAAAATGAAAAAAATGCACAAGATATCATAAAAAACACAAGTAAAGAAAATAATTAAATACAATGCTTAGTTATATATATATATATATATAATAAATCGAAATGCTAATTTAAATGAGATTTATACAAATTCAACACAATTTATAATACTATACTATAATAGCATGTGTGTGTATTAGGGTAAACTGCGTTGTAAATATTTTTATAGTTTTTAAAAATTTAAAGCTATTTTATATTTTTAAACACGAAAGAAACAGTGTTTCATCTTAATCAATTCTCGTTTTTTTAATGAAACTAATATTTAACCTTTTTTTAAATCGCATCAAAAAATCGAACAATTGATTCTATATAAAGAATTTTTTTTTATACTTTTAATTGTTTTATTTCAAAGCAAGGCATTTTCCAAACACGGCAACATAAAAGAGAAACTAGAAGGAAAGTAAAAATGCAGAGAACATATTTTTTCATGTCCCACTTAAACTAAAATATTCTCTTCAATTCTAGGTTTGTTTAGATCACCAGATCGACTCTCACAAATCTTAAGATCATTGAAGAATTATATGGTCATTAATATCAGAACCCGTGGGATTAGTCAGGTGAGCGGAAGCTGGTTTGGACACCCTCGTTAGTAAAAAAAAAGAGATAACTATCAGTCTGAATGCATATTATCATAGTCATCCCCCACTTTTAGAATCTTACAGACCAACACCTGACTTAACTAGCCAACTCCTGATCCAATCAAATAGTGTTGAGTTTGATTGGCTCAATTAAAAACATAAGAGCGCGCCTCTAGGGGTCAAATTGAATAAAAAAAAATACATGGTCGCTAATATTAGAACCCGTGGAATTAGTCAAGTTTACACAGGCTGACCCGGACACTCTCGTTAATAAAAAAAAAACAGATGGCTATCAATCCAAATACATATTAGCATATCAGTCCTCAACTTTTAGAATCTTGCAGATCAACACCTGGCTCAACTAGCCATCTCTCGGTCCAATTGTATAGCGTTGGGTTCAGTTGGATCAATAAATAACACAATAGCGAGCCTCCAGGGGTCAAATTGAACGAAGAAAAATATCCACACACGGACAAAAATCATCCTTCAAATGGATGCATTAATCTAAGATGGATATAATATAAAGATAGAAGCTAGCTATCCTCGTTTCTCGCTCTTTTATCCCATAGAACAGTAGAAGAACCATCCTTGCATACAATTCACACCCATCTCTGATAATGATGATAATCTAATCTCGCACGTGATCGACTTGTACAATAATATTGATCTGTAAACACAATGCAAAAGGCAGTCATTCGGTGATGGGTTCGGGAGGAAAGAGCAGGAGTGATATTTTTTGTTTGATTTTTTCCTATAAAAATAATCAAATCAAAATTAAAAAAAAAAACTAAAACCGATCAATTTCGGTTTGATTCAGTTCAATTTTTTATGTAAAAAAACAAATTTTCCCGAAAGAATGTTCATGTTTTGAAAGTATTAAAGAAGTTCAAACCCAACAACCACATTCAAAGGCTCAACCCCAACCCCAGGTTCAACAGCACATCATTGAGCCCATCAACTTTCTTAAGAGGCTGAAAAACCGAGCCTCGTCGGTCGATAAGAGTTTCACTCCGGTCCAGATGAAGTTACCAATGAAGACACTACTTGGTCTTGTCATGTTGGTTGCAAGACTGCAGTTCCTCCTTTCGAAGAAACATTTGTTTGTCGAAAGAATTCACTGATGTTTCTGCATGAAGAACACAAACAAGTACTATAGAGATGCTTTGACTTTAATGATCTGCCATCTCTTAGAAGAACACAAACAAGTTTCTGCATGAAGAACACAAACAAGTACTATAGAGATGCTTTGACTTTAATGATCTGCCATCTCTTAGAAGAACTACTGCCTGTTGAGAATTCTTTTTGCCAACTACCAACCAAGCAATTCAGTTTAATCGGTGTTGGCAGGAGTAAATATTTAAGGTGCACAAATCTGATACACATGTGACACGCGAGCCCTTTTCAGGAAAAACAAGCAACTCTACAAATGGGTAGCTTTTACCCCCAGAGGAAAAAGGGCATACAAAATGCTACACCATTAGAAGGATTCACTGCTAGGGAAAATCTTTGTCCTGGAGAAGTTGGTTAATTTTCTCCAGAACTCGATCGAGTCTTCTCTCTTCTTCTTCCTTGCATTCTAGCATCTTCTTGTGGTGTTCTAGAATTACTTGAGCAAATTCCTGCTCTAAAGCAGTAGAAGGATGCTTATTCAACTCTCCCTGGCTGTTATCTTCATCCAGTTCTGGCTTCGACAATGTTTCTATTTCTGGGGTCATTCCTTCTATCTGATTTCCTCTCTTATCCAGTTCTGCTTCCCTGTCCTTCCTTCTTGCTGCAGCTTGCAATTCTCTCTCCAGACTTGTTGTCCTTGTTGAGATCACACTCTTCTCTGCCAACGTAATTTCTAGCTGTTTTTTCATCTTGTACCCTACAACTACCAATTCTGACCTTAAGAATCTACAGTCAAAACCTTGTTTCTCCAAATTTTTTATCACCTTCACTAATGACTCCACATGTTCGGGTGCGACGCTTTTGTCTATCGAAACTATGTCCCTCACCTCAAAGAGGAAAAGCCAATACTGAGAATATAAGAATTCATTTTGCTCTGATTTGCTAGGAAATTCAAGAATCACCTTCGGATCTTGAGGAAACACTCTAAAGATGTGGGGGTAACACTTCTCCATCAACTCCTTCACTGGCATTTTTTCACTTCTTTGCATTGGTCCAGGTTCCAATTTGTTATCTTCCTTCAGCTGCACTAGGTACGCATGTACTTCCATGGGGTTC
The DNA here is from genome assembly GCA_009078335.1 of Salix brachista. Classification (NCBI taxonomy): domain Eukaryota; kingdom Viridiplantae; phylum Streptophyta; class Magnoliopsida; order Malpighiales; family Salicaceae; genus Salix; species Salix brachista. The sequence goes on from CM018573.1 coordinate 18,051,406, forward strand.
TCTGGATCAATTTGGACATGTACTTTCTGTTTCTTTGATGGTGGATTTGTTACAGTGTCCTTTCCTTCCTTCGCCTACATCACAATTCCAAAATTCAAACAGACAACACGAGCAAGACTTCATACTTGGCAACATTGATGTCAAAACAGCATGCTGATATTTCTCTTTTTTATGAATTATATATTTATGGTCACAAGTAACAAACTCCTCTCGAACTATTGGTCAAAACACGGATAGACCCTAAGCAAATTATAAAAAGCAAGCAGTGGGAATTTAATAAGGTCCTTCTATCAAGGAAATCTACGTTTCATCCAATTGGTCATCCAATTGGAATTTAATAAAGTGCTTGTCCACCGGTCCACCACAGGGGAAGATGGTTGATACATACATGTATCTCACATGTTTTGAGTTAACATCATTTGGATGGAAATCTAGGTTTAGTTAACATAAATACCTAACTATATTCCTAATTATGTTTAGGATTAGTGGTGCCGAATAATTTGTTCAAGGGTTTGGCAGTTTTCCCTATATCTTATACTATAATTTTCCCCCCAATTATGTATGGAATTATCTATTTTGTTTATTTTTCAATAATCATCACAATGATTATAATTTTGCTGAATGCTTAGAAACACTTTCTACATGTTGAAATTTAGTATTTAATTTTATTGGACATAATTATAATTGGTTTTTAAACAATGTTTGGTAAGAAAAACTCATTTAAGTGTTGATAGAATCCATCCTAAAACTAAGCTGAAGTATTTCTTTCTTTCTAGGAGCAGTAACAAATCTTTCTTCATCTTTTACTCAACCTTTAAGTATATTTATTTATATATGTATATTGCATTTTAATATTGGATTTTAGATGTTAATTAAATAGTTAATGTTTAATTAATTGTCCATGGTATAATATTCAACTTAAGATTAACAACAGATTTTGAGATTACTGTGGATGATGTTTATAATAGGAGCTTTTATAGCATTGGGTTGAGGCTATGGTTCAAGGTAGAATTGTGGCTTTTGTTGGTGGAAGCAGCCAAATTTATTTATCAAGTCGTATGAAAAAAGGGGAATGATCTATATTTCAAGCTAAAATATTAAGCAAAATTGAAGCTTGTATAAACTTAGTCCAAGAAATTGTAAGGATCTTTTTTGTTGAAGGTTGGAAAATTGTAAATTTGGACCTCGTTTTGTTTCATCTATAACTCTGTCAAATATTTAATGCAAGTTCATTCCTCTAGCAAAATTTTAAGTGAGGTTTGGATTTGGGATGGACACTCTCCACATATATATGACCACAAGCTGTTCCTATACATGCAGAACAAAAACAATACATAGATACCTAAATCAATCTGCACAACATGTAGGATGGCAAGAAACTGTAGGCATAAAACGAACAAACCAACCAGAACACCTCTGCATGCAGGAAACATGACTGGTTTGATGAAAAGGGGGGTTCTTTCTAGCATTATCTAAAAAATAAGATAGCCACATTCACCTACCTGTTCACTTTACCACCAAAATATAGTTTTTTATTTTGAATAATAATAGCAATTGTCAGTAGTGACCTATCAAAGTAGAATTATCTAGTCTGATATTTTTATCATCAAAATCTGGTTGAAAAAATAGCAATTCTACCATCAGTTTTGCCGTATAAGATGTGTCCCTACATCAATTTACCAGTTCAGAGAATTAAACCCAATTTTCGGTTTTTAAAATAGTTGAACAGTTTAATGCATCCTCCATAAAAGCATGCCCATCTAAGATGGTTGGCTATAAGATATGCCCCTACAGCAATTTACCAGTTCAGAGAATTAACCCAATTTTCAGTTTTTAAAATAGTTGAAGAACAGTTTAATGCATCCTCCATAAAAGCATGCCCATCTAAGATTATTGGCTTTTCCAGTGCCTTCACAATATATCACAAATTTAAGTGGGTAAGTTTTTAAAATGAAAGAAATATACCAGATGTGATTATCTAGTGCTTTACATAATTCTTGTTTCATGAAAGGTTATGATCAGGCATACTGTTCAAGTGCATTTTCACTCCTAAGTGATTTCAGCATCAATACATATCAAATTTTAAGGATTCCATTTCTTTCTGTTCATTTTCCCTGGAGTTATACAATCCACAAGGAAGCAGTAACACAACAGATGAATTTAATATTGTTGGGGTTTACCAATCATATGCTATGGCATTTATTTCCTAAGATAGGAAAGGAATGTTCTCAGGGTAAAATCTCTAAAAGTAAATGCATCCCACCCGATAATATCATTAAGCTCACAAAGATAGTGCAGAAGAAGTAACTATCACAAAATGAATATTCATGAGAAGGAAACTCTAAAAAATCCAACTTACTTCGACGGGTTGGCTAAGAGTAACTGAGGGTATGTGACGCGCATTACCATGTTTGCCACCACGCTCTGGATATTTAGGAGCTTGCCCATCAGGAATACTAGGAAGTGTAGCTGAAGATGAACCTCTTCCTACAAACCCTGTTATATTTAATCAAGTACTTGCTTAGTGATGGAAATTTAGAAATCACGATGATACTAATGGTGGGAGCAACAATTCTATCATATCAAATAAATCATTTGATATCTTCATCAAGAGATCAACAGAGACAAATAAAAAAAATCGAATACACAAAACCAGTAGATATTTACTTCATGAGCACAAAACCATCATTTTCCATTCAACTTAAATGAGAAAATTCCCATTTGGAAGTACATAGAGGTTATGGTTGAGTATACCAGCAGGACATCCTATAAGTTTGCGTCTACGTATGCTCACCATCTCCACATCCACTCCTCCTATAAAAAGGCATGAAAGTGCAGTTAATGGCTCCAAACATTGAATGGCCACTATCTTTATTCTTAATCAAAAAGGGCAAACCATTTATGATGTAGTTAATTTTAGCAACCATAAGCGATATAACCACAACGAATGACAAACAAGAAATGATGTTTACCACATAAAAAACTCTTAAATTGAAGAACAAAAATAAGGAACAAATAAATGGAGCTAATATAAACAGCTAAGAAAAAAATTGGATAAAGCATTGAGCATTTGTTTAATGACGAAGTAACACAGTATTCACAACGAAATGGCAACAGCGGCAACCATATTACACTATTGATTATCTAAACTCAAGCCAGGCAGCCAATGCCAGTCGATTAATCAAACAGATGCAGTTCAGTCAAATAAAACTGCAAGAATCGCGCCATTAAGCAGTCATTAATAGAACTAACTTGCCTAACAAGCATTCATAAGGTTGAATATTCTTACAGAATCCTAAGTTAGAAGAAATATCAATAAATCAAGAAGGATCAACAAAAGCTTAGGCCATGACATAATTCTACACGGAAAAAGAAAGAAAGATGATAATAAAAGTGAGTCACCGGCAAAGATACAATATTTCATAATGTAAGCAAGAAAACTGCTATAACCAAGAAGGGTCAAGCAATAGTTGCATCTATGTTCGAGATTCAAGAAAATACAGCATGGGGAAGCAAAAAGATAGAAAATTATGAGAAACCCACATTATAAAAAATCCCATTTTTTACAAGAAAAATTATATATATAGATAAATAAAAAAATCACCGCCCAAACTTTGCAAGACAAGTGGGGGGGGGGGGCATGCAACCTTTCAAGACAGAAAGAGAAAGAAAGGGTGTTGGGTTGGGTTGGGTAAGACCTGAGACAAGCAGAATGCGATTGTAGCAGCGTAGAAGCCGAGGAGCATTACCTCCGTCCGGTCTACAGTGGTGTAAAGCGAACTGACGCTTGGACTTTAATCACCTACTTCATAGAACTCCATGATGCTTTTCAATGGGAGCATTCCTGGGCTGTGTCGGGTGCTCTAAAGCCTGGCCTAAGCTGGTGGTGATTTTAGAGCAAGCCCGTATACATATAGGCCTTAAACATGTCCAAGGTTATTCATCTTTCAAGATTTTTAATCCAGCTATGTAATTTAGTCTATTTATACAGTTAATGTAGCTGTTTGAATGTTACTTGTGAGGTATTATTTGAAAATATAATTTACATTTAAAAAATATCATAAAAATTACAAATAAAAATTATAACAAATATGGATATATAATTGTTTCTTGGAAAAAAACAAACACACTATATAGAATATAGTTTTTACTTGTAGCGGTTTTAAAATTTATTTGTGGGAATTGCGGTTTTTTATGACTGTTATTTTTTTTTTTAAATGGTTAAAATAGTTTGCCATTTTTTTTAAATGTTTTATTTTATTTTATTTTTTAATCTAAATTTGTTTAGAATTCAATTTCAAAGCCTTGCTATTACAAATTTACAATTACCACGAATTCCTATCACACTAAGAGAGTATGTTATGGTGATAATTTCTTTATTTTTTTCGACTAATGAGAAAAGATTATTTATCTTCTTAAATAATTTCTGTTTTTTATTAAATCTCACGCGTAACTATATTTAAAAAAAAAATCATTAAGAAAAAATTCATTTATTCTTCAGGTAAAGAAACCATTAAATAATATTTAAAAAAAAAAACTTTAGCAGAAAAGCTACTATTAAAAGTTTATTTGATATTATATAGTAGCAATTGATTTTCAAAGTAATTTTATATAAAAATACATTAAAATATTTTTTTTTATTTTTAACAATCAAAATAATATAAAAACACTAAAAATTATTTAATGTTATATAAAAACACAAAATAATATAAAAGCACTAAAAATAATTAATTGTGAAAAAACATTTTTAAAAATAAAGTCAAAACGCTACTGTCCTCCACGCAGGTTGGTTTGTTTTTCTCTACTTCTCACTTCCCTCCCCGTCTCACCTTCATTGGGAAATGCCTCCTGTGAGCTTAAATCGCCTCCTCTCCTCCGCTCTCAAGAAACCCGGACTTGTCTTCTCTCCACTCCCACCTCTAACCACTCTTCAATTCACCGACCATTCACTCTACCACCAGCACCGCCCTTTCTCCGAAAACCACCAATCCGAACCGCCCGAAATCCCATTCCTCAAAACCCCAACTCGAACCCCGCTAGAAACCGAATTCGAAACATGGACCCAAAACCTCAAACCAGGTTTCACCCCGACCGATGTCGATACAGCCATCCGGGCCCAGTCCGACCCGGATCTCGCGCTCGACATCTTCCGTTGGACGGCGCAACAGCGTAATTACAAGCACAACCACCTCACCTACCTGACCGTGATCAAAACCCTGATCAGTGGCAGGAGATACCGCCAGGCAGAGACTCTAATCGAAGAGGTGATTGCTGGTGCATGCGAGATGAGTGTTCCTCTCTATAATTCAATGATTCGCTTCTGCTGTGGCCGTAAGTTGTTGTTTAATCGCGCTTTTGATATTTATAAGAAAATGTTGAAATCAGAGGATTGTAGGCCCACATTAGAAACTTACACGATGTTGTATCATTCGTTGCTTAGGAGATTCAATAAGTTGAATGTTTGTTATGTGTATTTGCACGCGGTGAAATCGTTGAATAAGCAAATGAAGGCGTCAGGAGTGATACCGGATACTTTTGTTCTCAACATGATTATCAAAGCATATGCTAAGTGTTTGGAAGTAGATGAGGCTGTGAGGGTATTTCGTGAAATGGGGTTGTATGGTTGTGAGGCTAATGCTTATAGTTATGGTTATTTAGTGAAGGGGCTGTGTGGAAAGGAGAGAAGTGGGCAGGGTTTAGGGTTTTACAAAGAAATGAAGGGTAAGGGGTTGATGCCCAGTGGGAGTACTTGTATGATTTTGATCTGCAGTCTTGGGATGGAGCGGAGGTTCGAGGACGCCATTGAGGTCGTGATTGACATGTTGAGGAATTCAATGTCGCCTGATCTGTTGACTTATCGGACAGTGTTGGAAGGGTTGTGTAGGGAGGGAATGGTTGATAAGGCTTTTGAGTTATTAGAGGAGTGGAGGAAGAAGGATGGATTGATGGGTGAGAAGAATTATCAGAGTTTGTTAAATGGATTGCATTTTGTAAGTCGGCAGTAGATTCCAAGCTCGCTTTGACGATTTGATCCAATCGTTTGTGTTCGCAACATTGTTGGATGTGAATTCGTCTTCAATTATGACGCAATTGTCTGATTGAAGATGGAATTATGAGCCGCAGTCATCCATACGCACATTATGATTGCTTGAAGCAGATTGGATACTGTATTCTGAGCATCTTGTTCAAAGTTATTGGATGTGCATTTGTCTATCTTTCCCATGATGAATGTAGACTGTCTGAGCACTGAGAAACCATTACAATAAAAGTAATGGGAGGTATTGCAAGTGAAACTCAAATTTTGGACATGTCAGAGCTGGCTTGGTCTTCTGTGGAAATCATCTATTATGGACATGAACTTCCTTACTTCAGTAATGGGAGGTATCGCAAGTGAAACTCAAATTTTTGCTTTAAATTATAGAATTTGCTGAACACTTTCATCACGCATCCTTTATTTTTTCTTTGTTGTATCCTTTGTTCAATCTGTACCATCGGACTGATGGTTTAAGATTGAACAAAACAGACATTGCATATTCGCTATCATTCCTACTCGTCTCCCTTTTTATGCCTGAATTAATGTATTTGGATGAAGTTGTAACTTAATTTGGTAGAGCAGTTCACGTTAGGCCAATTCTCTAGTCCTGTAGCATCTGAAATCTTCTTCAGCAGCGGCATGTGATTGCCCAAAGTGTCCTTTTGTAAAGCAGCCAGATTCAAATATAAGGTTTTGTCTTGTTAAAAATTGTTTTTGAAAAGTATTGATTTAAAAAAAATATATATTTTTAGATTATTTTGATATGCTGATGTAAAAAATTATTATTATTGATTATATTTGAATAATGATCCGGTCTAAGATCTAAATTTTTAGTTTTGACATCAACAATCAAGATTATATTTGAATAAATCCATTTTTTTTCCTTTCTTTTTTTAATAATACAATATTGTATTTTGTTATTGTCTCAAAATAAAAGATGCTAGAATAATACAGACAAATAAAAGTTTTTATATATTTTTTATTTTAAAAGTATAAAAACTCACTTTTCATCAACATTTATTTTATGTATCAACCTCCATCTTTTCAGCCAAACTGTTTTTGTTTCTTGTGTTATTATCTTTTGTATTTTAGATATTAGAAAAATACTAGAGATTTTTAAAAACAGATTGTCTAATAAGATATTATTTTTGTTTTTTATAATTAACATGTACTAAAAGAGTCTATTCTCTTACTATAGCTTGAATATTATTCACCATCTTCCATATTACTATGGATTCAAATAGTAATTTTTTTTTAAAAAAAAATTGATTGTTGAACTTTTATTTTGCACATTTTAGTCATTTTGAGCTTAAATTAGCACTTAATTGTTTTGTTTTTATGGAGGGATGAATGAATAAAAAGACATGGGACAATAGTGGAAAAAAACAGGTGAAATAGATGACGACTTTGAAAATTATCTTAGAAGTTTATTTTCATGCCCTGTGTTTTATGACTCCTCCGTAACTGGTCTTTTTTTAAAAAAAAAAAATTCAATTTTGATTTCAAGCCTTTTTTTTTTTTTTTTGCAATTATTTTGCTGGGGGGGTGGGAGAGAAGGTTGTTGTTTGCAATGATTTTGGTCGTTAAAACGGTTGATTTTATTGTAAAAAAAATTAAATATGATAAGGAGCTCCACGATATTTTTAGTATTGGATTGATTTCAAGTTTTAAGGGTTTTTTTTGCATTTTGCGAGGCATGATAGATTTAATAAGGTTTTCAATATTTTTTAGGCATTTTGATCGAAAATTGTTTAACAATGTTTTTTGGGTGAAAAAACCCAAAAAACATGAACCTTGTTTTTTTATTCACCATGGTGGTTAGAATCTAGAAATCCAAACAACTGTGATATGACATGTCGTCTACTCCATTAACTTGAAAATAAAAATATTGGCTCGTGTCAACTATTTTTTCATGGGTCAAATGTGTGGCTTAGCTTAACAAGCCCAACAACATGTGATCTCAATGTTTTTTTCAATCAATACCTTTTTACATGTCTTTTTCCGCCATAATTTTAAAGTTCATTTTTCAATCAATATCCATTTTTTGTAAACTTTTTGGCTTATTTAACATTTTTTAATTATATCGGGTATTTAATTTTTAAGGAGATCAGTATAATTTATTTGTATTTGTTTTTATATTTTATATCATTTAAATGTATCTTTAAAAACTAAAAATGATTACTATTTTTTGTAATATTTTTAGCACGTGCACCATCTCATTTTGAGTTTTATCCTTTTATTACAATCAATAATTTTTTTATGTGTTGATGTTTGTCGCAAATTGATTTTAATAAACAAACTCGTTAAACACAACTTAATAATTTTTTTATGTGTTGATGTCTTCCGGTTTTATTTATCATCAATTTTTTTTTCTATTTAATTATCAAGACTTCATGACCAAGACTTCATGATATATATGCAATTTAGATATATCTCATGTCCCGAGGATTACATGTGTTAGCCTAGTTTTGAGACAACATTTTTTTTATTTTTTCTTGTTGTCATATTTTATTTACTGTATTATTAAATTAATCAATATTTAATATGGTTATTGATTTTTTTTTTTAGCTCTTGATTTTCTTCTAATTTCTTAGTCTGGCCCGCAACAAGGCCACCAATCTAAGTAGATTAAAACACCCATAATATAGGCCCAGGACCGTTCAGTACCAGGCCGGGTCCGGGTCCGGGTCCGATAAATATGGTTCGTGAACCTTATCCTAGTTATAAAAGGAGTCTCCGTCTCCCACTGGGCGTCAAACAGAAAACACATTTCACAGAGAGACCGTAATTTGTAGAGATGGGCTTCAGCTGCGCATCCAAGGCGACCGCGATTTTCCTTTTGTTAGCAGTGTCAACGCTGGGTAATTATCTGTGATACTTATTTAGATCCAATCATTATCAGCTTTCCTCTTTCTGATCTATAAATTCTCACTCTCGTCTCTCGCAGTTTCCGCAAAGAAGTCCGGCGATGTCGCGGAATTGCAGATCGGCGTGAAGGTAACCAGCCATACGTCTCTGAATAATTTGCTGCTTCCTTTTTTGTTCCAGGGTTTTAAATATAAGAAGAAAAACCACGAGACTTACAGTGGTCCCACTAATATAACATTTCAATGGTATTGTTTGAGTTTTTTTCTTGACATATTTCTTATATTTTGAATTTCTTTTTCTTTTTATTTAATTATTTCAGTACAAGCCCGAAACTTGTGGAGTTCAGGCTCACAAGGGAGATAACATCAAAGTACACTATCGAGTAAGTCAGATCGCAGTTTTTGTTTGATATTTAACCTATTTATTCATTAGACCTTGCATTATTGCGTGCAATAATGAAGTTGTAAGATGTTAACAATAAGAATAGTCTGCCTTGCATTGTGATATTTGTTGAATTGGAATTCGTTTTTAGCTTCATCTAGGTTTAATTTTAATTTCGGGAGGATTTGGCGAAATGCATCTTGCAGAGTGTAAATTAGTAACTTGTATCTCAGGAAGGTCGTATAGGCACCCGCACTATGGTGACGCAGCTGTGAAGGGTCTGCTAATTTTAGAAATTATAAATTTGGTTATTAGTCGTATACCTTTGTTGTGTCTTCTATCGATAATGTATAACTGGCTTTGTCCATGGCTGTTTATGTATTTTTGGAGCTCAGGCCTCATGACATATCTCATAAGGGTTGTGTGCTTGGTATGCCCTTTAAATGCAGTTTTTCCTGGTATTTTTACCTCATTTCATTTGTATGTCATCCAACTCTAAGTATATAACACAAGGAGGGACCCTATGTTAGAGTTGGATGACTGGACATGTAGACAAGCATAGCCCCATCTTAGAGGATGACGGACGCTACCATGGAGAAACGCTGGGATGGAAAAAGAAGGGCGTGTTTGGCATTGCGTCCAAAATGCAGTTTGCCTAAAATTTGATTATTTTTTTTGTTTAAAATTACTTATTTAATGTTTTTGGATTGTTTTGATAAGATGATGTCAAAATTAAATTTTAAAAAATTAAAAAGATTATTTTGATGCATTTTTTTGTGAAACGCCATCTCGACCATATTTTTAAACAGAAGTCTAATGGCGCCCGTGACTTATGGTCCCCTAAAATAATGAACAAGCCTAAATGCATAAGATAGATGATTGTTAGTTCTGTTTATTTATTTATTTCATTGAGTTCATTTTCTTAATTCCACCTATCAGTTCTTTTGTTGATATCATAGGTTTCTTTTCTTCACAGGGAAAACTCACTGATGGAACAGTTTTCGACTCCAGCTTTGAAAGGGGTGATCCTATTGGGTTTGAGCTTGGCAGTGGTCAAGTTATCAAAGGTTTAAGCTAGCAGTCATTGCTTTAATCGATCTTTTGGTTTATTTCCTCGTATACATGATGGTTTGCATGGAAATTATTTAGGCTGACGTAAAATCCATTCACTGCAGGATGGGACCAAGGACTGCTGGGAGCATGTGTAGGTGAGAAACGAAAATTGAAAATACCTGCAAAACTTGGTTATGGGGAGCAGGGATCCCCTCCTACCATTCCAGGTAATATATTATTTCCCACTCTCTTATTGAAACCCTTCATACTGTTTTCATTAGTGATATGCCGAGGTATCTTTGCCAAGTTGGTGTTTAGCTTACTTTTCAAGACTAGGATAATTTATGATATTGCCGAGAATCTTTTGTTTGGTTCTATTCGATAAAACTTTCATGATATATATATATATATATATATATATATCGATTTAACTTTCCTGTCTCGTTACTTGGAATCATGATCGGCAAAGAGTAATATGTGGTGGTTATATGAAAATTTCAGGTGGAGCAACACTGATATTTGACACTGAGCTTGTCGAAGTGAATGGGAAGACATCAAGTGGAGGGGGAGTTAGCGATAGTGAGCTTTAGTCAGTATTCTGTGCAATGGCTTTTGCCATGGTTACTTGTCACAGTTTTTGGCAGCTCTTGAGGCCAAGCCAAAAAGGTAAAAAAAGAAGAAAAACATCTGAATGGATATTAGTCAAACTTGAAAACATTGAGATAATTTGTTGGCTACATTTAATAAATGTGGTTTTATTTGCTTATTTTATCAACCTACCATGACGTCTCTTTATTTCGTAATTTTTAAAAGTCGGCCCATATTTTAATATTTGTTCAGGACACTTTGTTTGTAAAGTTCAAATTAGGGTAAAACATGAACAGATAATTTTCATGTGAAAAAAATTTGAAGTGGTGTAATATGATGTCATGTGCTCCACATATGACCAATAATAATAATAAAAATACAATCCCGCCTCGAGGCGTGAGATGTAGAGCCCGTTTGGCTTTGCGTTGCAACCAGTGTTTTGCCGAAATTTGAAAGAAAAAAAAATATCATTTTAAATTAATATATTTTGGTGTTTTTAGATCATTTTGATGTACTGATGTCAAAAATAATTTTTAAAAAATGAAAAAAAACATTATTTTGATGTATTTTGGCACGAAAAACATTTTGAAAAGCTACCGCAACCATACTGGTACAGGCGCAAATTACACGATTCATCCCATGTACATTCAATCACTCAGGAAAATCAAGCCAAGGGAGTAAGGTCCTGAAGAGAGATTCGGTCAATCAAATCAAGAATCAAACCAGGGAATTATTGTCAACATAATTTCAAAGAGGAGGTGAAATTGGAATGTCTTTTTTTTTATAATTATTTTTATAAATAGATTTATTGAGAATTCAGTTTTGTTGTCTGTTTTTTTTTATATATATTAACTAAAACATAAATGTTGTGGCGTTTTCTTATTTTGGCTACTGTGGACCGTGAGTAAAATCACTGTGGACTGGCAATTTGCTCCAGTGTATCGTGCATGCATGTGCTCCATTTTTTTTTTTCGTCTATGAATAGTGCATTGACGATTATGCCCCTCGAAAACGACAAAAACATGACACAGGGACCAGGGGCTGTTTCGGTTTTTTCAAAAAATTTACACAGTGCACCGACGGAAACAACCCTCGAAAAAGACAAAATAGTGTGCAGTAAACGGGGGCAGGTCTGTATTTTCCCCTCAAGATTTTCCGTTAATACCAGTGGGTTCAGGGGTGTGTCGGTAATTATCCAATATTTTATTATTTTTTTCGCATGAACTGCAGGTGCGTCGTCCATACGCGCCCGTAGTGTTTCACGCCAACGCTTCTTTGAGGCGGCGCGTGCGGGTCCTTCAAGAGGTCAAAAATTCCCTTTCGCCATGTCGGGAGGTGCGCCGCCATGTCCTCTGTCTACCGTCACAGCGCGTTCTAGTTATATATGTTTAGGTAAACGACGACGAATAGTTTTGTGTCGGTAGTCTATTTTCTCTCTTCTGCTGCCGCAAACACTGTAGAGGTCCCTGATGTATGTAGAAAGTTTAGTTTAGTCCCTGGTGTTTTGATTTCGGTTTTATTACTGATTTCTTTAATTGAAAGTTTTATTATTTTCAATTGTGCCCTTCAATTAAAACTTATTATATAAGGAAATTTTTATTTCAGTCATTATTCTTTTGATTTTTGATTTCTTTTTTGTTCCTTGAATTTGTTCGGTACGGAAGTTTGAATTTGTTGTAATTTGATCCTCCAATTGAAATTGGTTAATATGCTACTTTTCATTTCAATCCTCATTCTTTGAATTATTTTATTAAATTACACAACAATTATTATTATTATATTCCATTATTTATTTTGGTCCCAACGTGTTTATTTGTTTCAATTTTATCCTTCAGTTGGAATTAATTATATATTGTATTTTTCATTTCGGTCCTTATTCTTTGAATTTTTTATTTGATATTAATTCATTTTTTTTATATTCTTGGACAATGTTTATTTTTTATTAGTATTTATGCATTTACGTTTTTAGTTTTTGTTTTTAGTTTTTGTCTTTTTTTATTTGGGTTTTATTTTTAATCGGTTAAATCCTGGAATTTTAATTTATGTTTGTAATCATTTTAAAATTAATATTGTTCCCTTTTTCCTTTTATTCATTTTTTTTGTGTTTTCTGTTATTTTTATTTGTTCTTTGGATTAGATGATTTGTATAATTTTATTATTTGGGCAATAATAATGATAATTTTGTGATTATTTTTTTATTGTTTATTTATAAAAATCTTTTGATTTTTTTTAATGATTCTCCTGAAATTTTAATTTATGTCAGTGATCATTTTAAAATTAATGTTCCTCTATTTTTTCCTTTATTCATTTTTTTTTGTGTGTGTTTTCTGTTTTTTGGTAATAGGGTATTGAAGATAATTTTTTAAAAAAACCTAGAGGCTTACTATTTTAATTCATTACCCAGACCTCTGAAGCTATGGTTTATCTGGCAGTATATTCACTAAAAACAATTTTAATTAGTTGTTTTTTTTAAAAAATTAGATTATTTTAATGTGGTAATATTTAAAATATAAAAACTATTATTTTATTTTATTTTTATTTAAAAAGTATTATAAAAACTAATATCAACGGTAATGTCAAATAATATACAAATAACCCTCACCTTCAAACCAAGAGAAATAAATAAATATAAAAATCCAATTACCTCTGGGGATCACCGTTGTTTTCTTGATCTTCTCCATCATTCCCGATATTCAATGCAGCAAGACCCTCCTAGTACAATCCCAGCCATCAGCTAAACCAACCGGTAACCACTACGTGGTATAGTCAAAAGAACAACACCTGTAACTTTTTTTGTTTGATGAATTCACGTGTTAAGAGCTTGGACAAGTCCTTCTACTTGCATATTTATCTCAATATGACCACTCATCAATCACTTATCTTAATATAAGTATTTTCATCGAATTCTAGACACTCAATATGTTAAATATATTGAGTTAGCCTCATAATTTGGTATATTGTGCTCATTCAAAATTATTTTTCACTTAAAAATACACTATTAGAGCTATTTTTTACATCACCACATCAAAATAATTAAAAAAACACTTAAGAAAATCAATTTTTTTTTTCAAGTAAGATATACTTTTTAAAAACATCAAAAACAAAATCTACCACAAGTTTTGAGATTCATCGCTCTTTTTTTTTTATCAAAATTTATGTTGGTTTAGATTATTTATCTACACACATTTCAACTACAAAAATATATTAAACATTGACATTGTAGTTTTAATGATACACTTGTGAAAAATAAAAATTTATTCTCGAATCATGAGTTTTTTTCATAAATAAATTGTAACATAAAACGAGTTTTGATGACTTTAAATTATAATTATGTTTTGTAGCTCAAGATAATTTATTTTTAAAGAAGAGATACAATATTAGCGGTAAATTCCACAAGTCAAGTATGAGAATCTTAACTTTAGATAAATCAGAACTTTATAATAAATTTTAAAGTCAAATATTATTTTTAATAAAATATATTTATAATTTTTATAGGAGTGAAAAGTTAAAAAAGCTTATATCAATTAACTGAATCCATACCGGACAAAAACTTAATACTATGAATAAAAAAGAAAAAATAGCAGTACAATATTACAAAAACTAATTGAGTAAGGACCATATTGAGAAAAGTATAAACGTAGAAGGACTCATGAGCTGATAAAGTAAACTTTGATTTTTTTTTTTTTTTTGGAATCATTCGACCTTCGCTAACAAGCTATCTAAACCCTCGTAGAAGTCTCTAGAACCCATTTATATCCCTCGTATACAAAAGAGAGGCCATCGCCTTCACGCTCCTCACTCACTCCAATCACCAGCAAACTTCTAGCTCTCTTTCTCTCTGCTAATTGAGATCAGAACATCGTAGTTTCACGATTCCCGGCGGAAATGGAAGAAGACTTCGAGCTTCCAACCGGAGACGAGATGATGATGAACAACGATAACCAGCTTGATCTCCCAGACGATGGTCCGACACTGAAGGTAGGTGAAGAGAAGGAGATCGGCAACCAAGGCTTGAAAAAGAAGCTTCTCAAGGCAGGTGAAGGCTGGGACACTCCTGATAACGGCGACGAAGTCGAAGGTATAAATCGAAAGAGATTATCATTTGATATTTCTTTCTTTTCTCTGATTTATAAATTTATTTTATTTATTTTTGACAGTTCACTACACGGGGACACTTTTGGACGGAACTCAGTTCGATTCGAGTAGGGATAGAGGGACGCCGTTCAAGTTCACTCTTGGTCAAGGTTAGGGTTTCTTCCTTTTCTTTTTACGAGAAATGATGTTTTGAAATAATTCCTCATCTATTGTTAATGCTGTTTATTAACTATTTAACTTTCAAATGTGACTTCCTAATTATTACCATGCTATGAACGATTTTTTTAGAGATTCGCAATTGTTTCTGTGAATATTTTATAACAGAAGTGATTAACGAGGCATAATGAATGGAAACTGGAATATAGAAGAACGTTAAGTAAATGGTAACTGAGAGATTAAGTGCTCAGAAGAAAAAATGGGCAAATAATTAGGAAGGAGTTACTCCCGAAGAGAAAATCGGGAAGATGGATGAAAAGAGTGGTTGATGTATGAGTAGATTTGATTTGATGGTTATGAAAGACCAATTACATTGGAAATGAAGTTTTAACATAAGCTGCTGTGAAAAAGTGACAAGTCATGAAATCCTAAAGCATTGTGCTGTAGAAAAGGGCATCCTATCAATAGGACGAGTAGTTGGGTGAGGCTAGCGAGGATGATTACCTTAGAGATCAACAAACCTATCAATAGAACAATAGGGGCTCTGTTTCACAGTATGAAATATTTCCAAGATGTTTATATACACGCACTAGTTACAAAATTAACTTCAGATCTAAGAAATAGCCTTAACAAAGTTAATCTTTGATGAGGAAATCTAGAGGAATAATATTTGGAGCTGAAAGTCATGGAAAAATCAAAATTAATCTGTAAGGCTTGCATGAGCACCCACATTAACATGAAAGTGTAATAAATTATGATCAGAAAGAAGCTACAGTGATCAGTAGCATGTGATGCTCTGGAAGCTTTTCTCTTGGAAAATTCATCTGTTGATAATTATTTAGTCATTTTTTCCATGTTTACTCGTGGGTTTTTATTTTCCCAATGGCCTTTGCTAGAACATTTATATACTATATTAATACAGACCTGCAATTGATAAATTTTGTTGTGCTGTCCTGGATCTTCTGGGTTTTGTAAGCACTAAGTTTTGACTGTGTTTTCATATACCTGTCTTATTGTTGATGCAGGCACATTTTTTATTTTTTTTACCTTCGGTGCTAAATGGAGAGTGATGTGTGGCTTTTTTTTTTAATGAGGATCAAGGATGACTTATTCTATGTGTTTCTTGTTTTTCTACAGGTCAAGTGATTAAAGGATGGGACCTAGGTATCAAGACAATGAAGAAAGGTGAAAATGCCCTCTTCACAATTCCTGCTGAGTTGGCCTATGGATCTTCTGGCTCACCTCCAACTATTCCTTCCAATGCTACACTCCAGTTTGATGTTGAATTGCTGTCCTGGAGCAGCATCAAGGACATCTGCAAGGATGGTGGGATATTTAAGAAGATACTTGTTGAAGGAGAGAAATGGGAGAATCCTAAGGAACTTGATGAAGTGTTAGGTATTTTAATCATTCAGTACTCTTGGATTATTTTGTTTCTGTTATTGCAATGACTTTAGTGCATTGACTGATGTCCTGACATCTTATTTATACAGTTCGGTATGAAGCTCAACTTGAGGATGGTTCAGTCGTTGCTAAGTCTGATGGAGTAGAGTTCACTGTTAAGGATGGTCAGTATTGTAAATCCTTGGTGATGTTATCCACTGCCGTCTATCTCAGTGGTGGTGTTAATGTATGAATGTATTATATGCCAGGTCATTTCTGTCCTGCACTGGCAAGAGCTGTGAAGACAATGAAGAAGGGGGAGAAAGTTCTCTTATCAGTGAAGCCACAATGTAAGCTGTCTTCCTGAAGACCTGGCTGGATTTTAACAAATATCTTGGTTTGCAAAATTCTCTTACCATTGTTGTTAAATTTTTAATTTAGATGGATTTGGGGAGAAGGGTAAGCCAGCGTCTGGCAATGAAGGTGCTGTTCCACCTAACGCTAATACTCAGATTACTCTGGAGTTGGTTTCCTGGAAGACTGTAACGGAGGTAACTGATGACAAGAAGGTTATAAAGAAAATCTTGAAGGAAGGTGATGGATATGAACGGCCAAATGAGGGGGCTGTTGTAAAAGGTTGGCCTTGAACAATGGGAAAGAAAATTCTTAGCTGCCATAAATTATAGTGTTCAGACCATATAATGGCTGTGTGATTTTGCTGCTTGCAGTGAAATTGATTGGGAAGTTGCAAGATGGCACTGTATTTCTTAAGAAGGGACATGATGACAATGAGTTGTTTGAGTTCAAGACAGATGAAGGTAAGTTTCATTGAGGTTCTTTCCCCTCTTTCCTCATCATATGCTTTCGCAAGATCTCTTTGTGACAATTGATGTTTTGACAGATGAAGTAATTGATGGACTTGATAGAGCTGTGGTGGCAATGAAGAAAGGTGAGGTGGCCCTATTGACCATTGCACCGGAATATGCATTTGGCTCATCTGAGTCGCAGCAGGAGTTGGCTGTTGTTCCTCCAAACTCTACCGTGTGCTATGAGATAGAGCTGGTTTCCTTCGACAAGGAGAAGGAATCATGGGACATGAGTACGGATGAGAAGATTGAAGCTGCTGGCAAAAAGAAGGAAGAGGGCAATGTGTTGTTCAAGGCTGGAAAATATGCAAAGGCATCCAAAAGATATGAGAAGGTATCTATTGCTAAAAATTGCTTGGCATTTACTGAATAATTGGATTTGTGAAATGCTCCTCTTGTGTAGTGTGTATTTGAATATTTGTCGGGCTTTGTTTCAGGCTGTGAAGTATATAGAATATGATTCTTCTTTTAGCGAGGAGGAGAAAAAGCAGGCAAAGGCACTGAAGGTTGCTTGCAACCTAAACGATGCTGCCTGTAAACTGAAATTAAAGGATTACAAACAGGCAGAGAAGTTGTGCACCAAGGTAAGAGACATGAAATTATTTCTTAGTCCTGTATCTTGAGCAAGTCTTGCATCGGTTATGTGGATGAAGGTCTGATATGATAACTGTTCAGGTATTAGAGTTGGAGAGTAGAAATGTGAAGGCTCTCTACAGAAGAGCTCAGGCTTATATGCAGTTGACTAACTTGGATCTGGCTGAACTTGATATTAAGAAAGCTCTTGAGATTGACCCTAACAACAGGTAGGTTTTGTACTATCTGGTTGAACAGTTGTGGTTTTTTATTTGTTTCTTTGGAATCCCTTTCGTGTTACTTAATCTTATACATTATATTTATCATTGAAAACCAGGGATGTCAAGCTGGAGTACAAAACTTTGAAAGAAAAGATGAAGGAATTCAATAAGAAGGAAGCCAAGTTTTATGGCAACATGTTTGCCAAGATGTCTAAGTTGGGATCTCTTGAATCTAATGTAAGTCCAGCTTAAACTGGTACTGCTAATTGCTACAATGCCCAAGTTCTTTATAGGTATACTCCGTTGCCTTTATGAAGTAGTATATATAGATCAGAATGTTTATCTAAAGCTGATCCATTTGAATCTGAAGCTGAGCCTATTGAAAAAACGAATAATATCAATTCCTTCAAAAAATTTAATGGTCAGTTGCGATTTTCTTCCCTTTTCAATTATTGATTCACTGTTTACTCTGTGCATGCAGAAAGCAGAAGCAAAGGAAGCAGAGCCCATGAGTGTAGACAGCAGCGAAGCATGAGCAGAGAGTAGCAAGTTGGCACTGGACTGTTACAAGAAGGCAGAGTAAAATTCTAATCATTTTCTTTTAATTAACAAATCAAGGTTTTGCCTTAGCTCTTAAGACAGCTTTCTCTGGTGTTTTTCCATCTATGGTAATGGATTTGTATCTGCTACCAGTATAAGAAGAATTCATTAACTATCATTGTAAGCACTTTTGCTCCGTTTCAATCTCTGCTGATGGGTTACTCATGTTGACGACCCTTCTCGTTTGCTTTAGCTGTTGTGAAAGTTTTCTGGGTTTTACATGCCAGTCACGGTTCAGTTATATAAGCATTTAAGAGTAGGTTTTATAAGAGCGAGCAAGAGAGGGAGATGGATAAAAGTTAACAGGCTAAATGCAAATGTGATGTAACATAAAATTATTGGCCGTGCACCTGCCTGGTGGTAGTGGTATACTTACCTATCCAGAGGTAATGCCGTGCCCTTTTATGTTGCTTGCATACCAATGCTATGCCAATTAACGGTTTAAATCTGTCGATGACATGCTTTTGTTGTACTTTTTGCTGCGGCGTTTGAAACTGGAGGGCATAATGGTATTTTCAACTCTTTTGAGCAGGATCTTGAAATCTTGTCTGGTATCTGGTTGGGGGGTTCTTGTGTCCGCAGAAGAACGAATGTAGGGTAGGCAATTTCACATGAATGATCCGGTGAGGTGGGTTTTAGTTTCGATTTGATTGGAAAAAATTGATAAGATTAGATCTGTAGATGTAGCAGAGCTAGATATGGCGACAAGGGATCTTTTAGATTTGTGCTGTCAAATATTGAAGTTGGGTCGGGGTCTGTTGGATGCATACATCACTCGGGAAAAATTTACTCGTGATGAGTCTATTTATTTTTAACACGCGGCGCCCGCATGGACATCTCATCAAAAGTGATACATGTATCTATTTATGAGCTCTATTAAATTACACACCCCACCCAACCCCCATCTATTTTAATGTTATGGAATTATATATATATTTTTTAAATTATATAGTTTTCATGAATGAATTGAAGTTCATAGAATTTTATAATTTCTGAATGGAAATATAATTTCTTTTTTAATCATAGATTTTATTTTTTAAAACTTATCTTTTTTAAAAAAAAATTCTAGATCTGACCAACCCTATGAGCACCTGTCAAAACGAAGAAATACCAAGTCTGATGATTTAGATAGAGTAGAACAAAATCAAAGCCTCGATCTAAATCCCTTCCCATCCCAAGGCGTTTTCTGCGGCATTCAACCAGGAAAGTGCACCACGGTGGAGAAGCTGTTCTGGCTAATTGAAAATGCACCACTCAGCTGACATCGTACATTCTTCACTCAAGTCCTCTCAAAGCAGGCATTCTATTCCAGAAGCTTTAACGTAAAATAAATTTCACTAAATATGATAATATCTTTTGAGTTTACACGTTTTGGGTAAACAATCTATGAAATAGCAATCATAAAAAAGAATGATAAATGATGAGACAATCCAATAACGCCCGCTTCATCCAACTGGCATGCTCTTCCGTCACCGTACGACACTTAAAAGCCACCACTAAAACGAAGAAGCAATGGGGCTGTGAATCGACACTAATTTTAGAGCGTCGCCGTGAAAATCTTTTCTGGGATCAGACGAGCAGGCCCCTTCAATCAACTGTGAAACAACATTTGCCTATGGTTCTGAACAGACGAATAGTATCTAATTTGATACGACGGTTAGCTCACCTGTTCTCCAATCAGGTCAAGACCAACAACCAGAAAACTGATCCCTTGAAATAAGAGGAAGTAGAAGTGAATTCCTTGGGCAGATAACAAGCTTCTCAATGCGGCAGTTAACAGTATCATTGCCAGAGCAAGTTCCTTCCTATACAAACGATTTCTTTTCTTTTTCCCAGATTTCTTGGTCGTTTCTATCTTGTTCAGCGCATCCAGCCCTGATTCCGAGGAAGACCTGTGGAGATTTGTAGTTTCCACCAAAGGGTCAGATTCCTTTTCAGCAAATGCGACCAAGTCCGCCTCTGACGATCTTCCTAATTTCTTTGTGACCACCCACTCATAAGAACTTCCTAGTCGAAACAATCCAGATATCATGGCATGGAACTTGGTCACGGACATGGTGTTCTCAAACAGAAGGTATGGGACTATGAATGGGAATGACCGCGGTGCTGGGAGAATGTTCAAGATAGACATCAATCCTGGGATATAACAAACAACCCAAGCTGGAAGCTCTGCTTCTGGTAGGAACATGGAAAGTGGGAGAATGATGCAGAAGAGAGTGAATGAGTAAAAAGGTAGGATAAGCTTCCTTAGCAGGAAGAAAAGAAATATCAGATTCGCTTTCTTGCCAAAAGACACCTGTAATTCGAATCGGGCTGTTAACTCAAAATATAGTTGAAAAAAGATTCACTGCAATGGAAAAACATCTTTGACAGATAAATTATGCTTTCAGTACCTTTGCACGAAGTGTGTCAGCAAAGCACAAGCGGAACAGCTGCATTGGACCTGAATGCCAGCGATGTTGCTGTTTCTTGTAAGCCTCATAGGACTCTGGAAGTTCACAAAGGCACTGCAGAAAGATAGAATAATATAATCACGTTGTTTATCCAACGAGTATAGACTGTTTGTCACTATGTTTCAAAAATATTTTTGAGAACATTTGAATTTTTTTATTTTTGATTTTAAATTAAATTTTTTTGATAATTTTAGATCATTTTTATGTGATGATGTCAACAATGATTTAAAAAAATAAAAAAGCATTATTTTGATGCATTTCTGAATAAAAAACAAACAAAACCACACTCCCAAACAGGTTAATGACAAACCTTAACATCATTCAAATAAATGAACTTCCATCCACAAAGATGAGCTCGAACAGCAATATCCATGTCTTCAACTGTTGTCCGCTCCAACCAACCACCACATTCTTCGAGGGCTTTAATCCTCCAAACACCAGCAGTTCCATTAAAACCGAAGAAGTTGATGAAAACACCATTCACCTGTTGCTCAACCTCAAAGTGGAATGATAAGTTTATGTTCTGCAGTCTTGTAAGCAAGTTCTCATCCTTGTTTACAAACGCCCACCTTGTTTGGACCAGTGCTAAGTCATCCTTCCCCTGCAAATTCAGAAACAAATCACTAAAAAATCATTGCAGCAATGCAGATTATTCTCTAGCAAAAAACACGGTGGCCAAATCTAGAAAGGCATCAGCTTCACAAGGTTACCACATTCAACCAGTTGGAATCTCCTGTGTGCGCCAACACAGAAACTAATCATGCAAGCAGATATACC
Organism: Salix brachista; assembly: GCA_009078335.1. Lineage (NCBI taxonomy): Eukaryota > Viridiplantae > Streptophyta > Magnoliopsida > Malpighiales > Salicaceae > Salix > Salix brachista. The sequence continues at coordinate 18,073,454 of CM018573.1, forward strand.
AGATCAACTGTGCAAGAGAACTTCAACTGTTACACAGGTTCCAGCAAAGGGATCATAGCTTTACCTTGAAGTAAGGAATAGTTTTCTTCAAGAAATCAGGTCCTGGCTGAAAATCTGCATCAAATATCGCCACAAACTCGTAATCTTTTACATAATCACAGTTCATTGCAGATTTCAGGTTTCCTGCCTTGTAGCCTGTGCGTATGAGACGATGCCTATACAATATATGCACACCCCTTTGTTGCCATTTCTGTACTTCTGCCTTGATGAGGAGTTGAGCGTCTAATTCATCAGAATCATCCAAAACCTGTATGAGCATTCTCTCCTTTGGCCAGTCCTGGACACAGCATGCTGAAATAGATTGCTGGTAAACCTGGATGCCAGCCGATGATTATTAGAAATTAATCCACTAACATAAATTCTACTGATAATTACATGACTAACTAATCCACTGAAGTTTATTTGGCATTGGTTAATCAACACATTATATTTTTGTGCGAGTCCTAAACTATAATTTATAGTTTTTTTTAAAAAAATATTTTATCAAAAACTACTACAATATTGAATACAGAATATGGTGCTTTATAATGTGATTCAATCCTTTTTCAAAATGATTTTTAAACTGTTTTTCATTTAAATACATTTTTAATTTGAGAAATAGATTTCTAAATACACACACACTCAAAAGAACACATACTATAAACAACAAAGTCACTACACTAAACAAGTCTAAAGTAGTTTTTTTATTTTATTTTTACATGGAGGATAAGAAACCCACATCTGCTTGCTTACCTCCCTTTCATTGCACATTGGAATCTGCACCAAAACCATCGGATAATCCTCCACGTTCTCACTACCATCGTACTCCACTGCCGCCACCGGCCGCAGTTTCCTAAACTTGATCCAAAAACACCCTAACATCAACACAACACGATCCACCGACTGTATCAAAAACAAGACAATACACACATTTGTCAAGCTCTGCAGCGGCGGCGCCAGGTAACCAGCTCTTATTTCCAACCACTTGGCATAGGCTCTCTCCACGGCAGCCTCCGCCGACTCCATCGACGGGGGGCTGAAATGCCATCCCTTGAAATAAGCAGCTAACTCGAAACACAACAACAAAATCACCAGCAATAAAAACAGTTTTATGATCCTGTAAAGCCGCCGTGACGAGGCTGAGGAGTCGGATGGCGAGTCTGTTCTGCTCGCAGCGATCCTGCGATTGGCAGTTCGGAGGAGGTAAACTGAGCCATTGGTTAGCCACGCGAGGGAGGTTGCGAGTTGTTGGAATTTGAGGAGCCAAAGCCAAGACAGCTGGCGAGCACTACGAGTGTGTCCTTTATCGACGGTTGGATCCGAGGCAGTAGGGTTGCTGATCTCGACGGTTAAGAAGGCGGTGTTGTCCGGTTTGTCGAGAAAGCCGCGTTGCTTGTTCCACCATTCTTGAAACTCGTGGTTTTGAGCTTGATTACTCATGGATAAAAAGGTAAAAAAACAAGGCAACGTAAATGACTCTACGGGCTGCTCCTCTTATATAGAATCTACGGGAAGGGAAGAGGAAAAAGAGGAAGGCAGAGTAGAAGACAGACCATGTGATGTTGATGTATCTGTGTAGTTTCCTACCCGGATTTTGATCCGCACGCACTAATCACGGAGATGCACTGGGGCGGGCTCAACTCGTGTTTTAGACGAAAAAATATTAAGTTGCTGGCTATGGCTATATGATTATTGAATTTTTAAAAAAATAAGTAAAATCTTTTCAAGTAATTATATAAATTATAATAAAAACACTATAAGATTTTCAATTATTTAAATTGTTTTTTCTTATTAATTCTTTTTATTGGTCATTATATATATATATCAAATCTCGATTATTTTAACAAGCAAACAAATACAATATTATTAAAAAACATTATTCATTACGTGATGTTTATATTTGTAAAGTCTTATGTTAGTAAAAGAAATTGTTTTTGAAAAATAAATTTAAATTTGGTGATCTTGGTCTCCTATAAATATAAAAAATCATCTTCTCATGATGTGAGTATTTAATTGTCATATAATTAACCTGCATAATGAGCATTAAGAATTTAATCAATTTATTGAAATTAAGTATTAATTTAACCGAATATATTCAGAGGGTATGAGAGTTAATTGAACTAATTCAGTGAATGTAAAAACTAACTAGTTAAATTAAAAATATAGGAAGAGCATTTAATAATTTTTCATGGACTAGTCAAATTTTGGATTTTGCCACTTGCTTCTTCATGTGGCACGTGACGAGATTCTTTATAACATGATGATGAATGATCGCGATGGTGGGAAGATAACGCCGTCTATTTAGATAGCTTCTCTTGTCTTCATGTCGTCTTATGTGTCTGATTGAGGAGTTCGAATCGGAGAGGTATTTCTAGTTTTAGCATATGTAGGCCTTCAGCCAGTGTTTGGAGCTTGTTTGGACACGCGGCTGACCTTACGTTCTCATTTTTCTTAAAATTATTTTAATTGGTTGATTTTACAAAATATTTTAAAAAACAATACGTTTTTATTACTGAAAAAATAATACAAAAAACATGTTTCGGTATTGGTACAGGTGAAATAATTTTTCATCTCAAATTTTAAATTAAATTAATTTGATATAATTTAGTTGACTTGATAAATTAATGTACGAGGCTCGTTTTAACTTGGTCAAGTTAAAATCATTGTCGGGAGTTAATCCAGTGTAACTTGGTTGATGTGGTGAATTAACCCATACTCAATAAATCTAATAAAAATTTAGTTTGATTATATTTTTATTTATTTATTTATTAAAAATAAATAAATGTATCTTTATTTTTAAGTTTTTTTGAAATAACATTACTTTAAACTAACCAACATCAACGCAAGTCTTGAACAAGAATATGAGTTAAGTAGGTTCAATGTCGGGACAGTAAATTTCCAGCTCAACCAACTGGGTGGATCTGGTTTTTAAAACAATGACTTGAAATGCTTTGAATTATAAGAGTGATAAAAAATAAAAATGATGAAGATATAAAATACCAAAAACAAGAGAAAATTATTGTGTGAATGATATTTACAAAGAAAAATCTGAGAGGAAAGGAAAATATCTTCGGAAAAGAGAGAAAAAAATTTCTCTGAGTTTTAAATTAATGACTTATTTATTGACAAAACATTCAATATTTGAAGTGAGCTGTGATGGGTTCGTTGCTTGTAAATTTATGGTGGAGGGTTTATAACTTTTAGAAATAAATAATATTAGCAACAATTTAATAGGATATATAACGTGTATTTTTGTTATTTAATTGCATTCTAGTGAACATTTTTTTTGTTGAGATGATAGCGGGGTGAGTTTTTCATCATTAAATCATGGATCATAGCCATTAATTAGTTCTAGTTTATTTTAAAATCTGTTTTTTATATTTATATCAAACACCAAACAATTGTTTTAAGTGAGTTGCATCAAAAACACAAAATCAACTTATCTTTCTTTAATAATATTAAAAAAAAACAAATTATTTTACATGAAAAAAATAAAATATATGAAGCTTTACAATGAGCTTGTCCTCATCCTTCTCTGATCAAGACCCTGTTTCAAAATAACTTTAAAAAAAAATTAATTAATTTTTTTTTAATTAATTTTTTGTGTTTTTAGATCATTTTCATGTCCTGATGTCAAAAATAATTTTAAAAAATAACCTTAATTACACTCTTCAATAGACACTAAATATATAAGGGATAATGCAAAGCAATTATCAGTTGTATATTCGGTTGCTAATTTTTTAAAATTATAAGTATAATTTAAAGACCAGTCACATTACAAGCACTACAAAAAAAAAAAAAACTATGCAATCATGCAAGGATCTAATTGTGAGTGTTGCTATTATATAGACTAGATTGTATTTTTATAATATAAAACGATAAAAAATCCAAGTAAGGACCAGCTGGTGAATGAAATAAAATTTAGCGACAGCGTAATGTTTTAAGAACTTCAACAATTAGGCCAAACTTTGTGATGTACTCCGTTGCATTACTCTTGCAAATAAATAAACATAAATAATATATATATTACACAATAATTACGTAATAATGCATTTAATCATACAAAGGTGATTAGTTTGGCAACGACAAGTGGCAAGTGATGATTACCACAGGCTTCTCGGTTCTATATTTTGACAGCAGTTAAGTGGCAAAGCCAATGATTATAGTTTTATACTGGATAGCTTGCCCATGCTTTGTCATTTGCCGTTTGATATTCTTAAAGTGTACAGAAATAATATGTAAGCACCGTGAATATATATATATATATAAATAAAAAAAATAAAAAATACCGCTTGTCAATTCTCAGGAATCCAAACGATGAAAAATAAATTGAACAAAACCCGGAAAAATCTCTCCAGATAACTTGTTTCCTAACTCCATAAATTTAAAGAAGAATCGCATACAAAAATAACAGTTAGGTGAGTGAGGATCCACTTCTAAAACAGAATATATGATGCTCAGAATATTCGACCTGATAGGCTTACTCATGACCCGTAAATCTTGGGTATGTGGTTGACCAAGGTCTTATAAGTAATTAGAGCATAACGTAAGAACATCGATGCTTGTATTTAATTCAAAAGCAAAAATCCTTATAGAAAAAATAAATTGAACAAAATTGAAAAAACAGTAATCTAGAAAACACGTCTTTTGTCAAAGTGAAAGGAAAATCCCATAGATTTTGGGGGGGAAAGAGAGGAAGGAAATTTTCTAATATTTCAGCAACTCAAATCACTAGAAAGCCCGTAAAAGCATCCTAATATTACAAAAAAACATGCGACAAAGATGAAAATGTCCTCCCTTGCTAGGCTTAGAATTTTTGAAGTCTAAGGCTAGACATGCCATATTACTATAAGAAATATAAAAACAAAAAGTCTCTATCCGCAAGGCTCTTTTTTTTATAGTTTTTAAGGGTATCACCCCGTCCTTTAACACGTCATTTTACCATGAAAATGTGTTTACAAAAAGACAAAAAAATCTCTTTATAAGGCCAAGACTTTTTAGCTTTAAAGATACCATTGTCATTTAGTTATATTTGTTTTTTGAAAATATACAAAAATTCTTGGAAAAGGGTCTATTTTCTTAGCTTTGACAAAGTTATTTTACATTATATATATATATATATATATATATATATATATATATAACATTTATTAAACTATCCCAATCGATTGACAAATGACACTTGAATCTCTTGATAAAGACAACTCTACCCCGCAGCCAAGGCAATTAAAATGATCAATACACCAACTACTTTTCCTCAGATGTTAAGGAAAAAGATGATTCCTTTTATTTTTTTTAAAATGTGGCTGTTAGCCTGTTAGAAAAGCCCCAATTACAGCACTAGATATTAAGTTTGGGCCAGAAATATATGCTACCCTTTGGGCCGGAACTAAAAGCTATCATTGCATCTCTGCACTGAAAAGGAAAAAAGACGAATGGCAAAGCAGGTAGACTGGGCCTTACTATAAGGCTCCGCCTCCAGTCCTCTTGGTCTCTATTCTTACCATAAGAAATGGGCCGTGAGTTACATTCGCGACATCGTTTTGGAGGCCCATCATCTCTATTTCCAGTTCATCCGGGCCTCCAAGAAGAAACCGTCGAAATAAACCGGTGCTGTTTTTGCTTTTGCTCGACTCTCTCTTTCCCCTTATTTGACAGTATTTCGTATCATGCTACAAGTTGTTTTGTTTTGTTTTCTTTCAAAACAAGTAACAATAATACTGGCGTGTGATCTTTAATTTCTATTTGAGCTCATTGTTTTTTTAATTTCACTTCTCTGAGTTATTTTATTTATATTTATAATTTGACCCTTGATTTAATGCCTCGTGTCGGTGCTCAGCATTCAGCATGGTAATTTCAATATACATGACAGCGATATAAGCTTGGAAAATGATTGTGAGAGAAAAAAAGAGATTCGTCGAAGAGGAGACGGTGAAACCATGTTTGAATCAGAAAACCCGTTTTTTTATTTCAAACCAGCTTATTTTCTTCTCTTTATTTTGTTTGGATGGTGAGAAAACTGTAAATGCTGCCTATGATTTGAAATAACTACTGATAAAAGAAGGGCATTTGCCCCGATCTTTACCAAAAAAAAAAAAAAAAAAAAAAAAACTACTGATAAATAAAGTAATAATAACCGGAGAAGATATATAAAATTAAAAAAGGCAAGACACTTAAATATTTTATTTTAATAGTAAAAAAATGCATTTTCGTACACGTGGCACCGTCTCATAGATGTACATCTAGAGGATGGGAAACATTTGAGCTGCTAGCACCGTCTCGTAGACCGGAGATGTGTGAACATTCCTTGTAGCTACAAGATATCATCAAACATAAATTTGAGTTGCCAGCACATGAGATGAGATCGCATGCTTTATTTGATTTCTGGGCTCTAAGGTCAACCTAGAGTGGGAGTGGAAGTAGCGCATGCTAATGTGTAGGGGTTAGGGTTACCCTAGATTACATTGTGATTCTTTGGGAGGTTGATTTGGTTGAAGTTATTTTTGAAAATATTTTTTGTTTAAAAATATATTAAAATAATATTTTTTTATTTTTAAAGATTATTTTTTATAGTAACACGTGAGAATAATTTAAAGATATCAAAAAAAATTAATTTAAAATAAAAATAATATTTTTTTCTTAAAACACTTTAGAAATAAAAATGCAATGAAAAACAAGATTATTTGAAAATTGTGGAAGTACGGAGCCCGAGTTTTGAAACATGTTGGCTACGCAAATAGTTGTTGATAACTTGATATGCCCATTGTTTTAAAACGTGGGCTGACTTGGCGGTTTAGCTTATACCAAGATTTTTTTAAAAAAAAATATATATAAAATATATAATTAGTTTGGTTTAGTCTAGCGATTCAACTCTCGTTAGGCTATTTTAAAAAAAAAAAAACAAATAAATAAATTTAGAGGTAGATTAAAGATCAAGTTTTGAAATTATAAATATAAATGTTTTTGACTAAGTTCATTTAACCGTATACAAGTCTATCAACTTTCTTTTCATTTTTCTTATTCTGTCGATGATCTATCACATTTCATTCATTTAATAATAAAGATACTTCAATCATTATTTAATAGTAAATATAATTTATCTTATAAATTTCAAATTTCAAATTTCCTGCGAAAGTACAATTGGTTGACAATTAACTTTACAAAACTTGTAGTACAGAGGCTGTTTAATTATTCTTCTATGACAAATTTATCAAATTAACTATGATGAACGGTAATAAAGGTTGTTTAATAAAAAATTTATACTGAAATGATTAATTCATTTATTTTAATAAACTACAAGGACTAAACATAATTAGCTTATAATGAACACTTGAAGTATTTGACCCATTTATTTGCTGCCTAAAAAAACTCTGGAATTGTTAACTATTAATGATATTTTAAAATTCAATATGTTTATGAATGAGAGGTGTTCTAGTGTTTTAATATAGGATGATCACCCATTCACATTAATGTTTTCTTATTTAAGAGTTCAAGAAATTGATGATTGGTGATGGAAAACTCAAAATATGCAGGACAATATTTTTTTATGGGATTTAGAGACTTGATGAATTTTAATAAGAGATTGTAACAAATAAGAGAATAAACTTTAATTTCTTAAGAATAAAAATATACTTTCTTAGTTGTGCATGATAATTTAGATAATAGAAAAATATGAACCATTTACTTGGGTAGTTTAAATGGTATATATAACATCAAAACTTTGTCATGTTTCTTGAATAAGAGGTCAAGACGTCATTTTCTCCATGCAGCATTAATGCGAGATATATATCCTCTACACAATATTAATAAGGGATAAATATCTCATACACAAATTAATATTAATGAAAATACGACAATCACTTTGAAGACTTCTATGCGTATAGGGATAAAGGGAGATGGGCATTCTTGATTTTTAATATTTTATGTTAAAAGACACGAGAATAAATAAACAAATCCATGTGATCTAACAAGGGATCTAAGAAAATTATCAATTATATACGTATTTAGTTTGAAATGATTCAAAACCTATAAGTTACGAGTCTAACACTTTGTCGAACTCATATACATTTGGACTAAGTGCATGTATATAAAACCAATGATATTTGGGCCTGTCATGTTCCTTAACCAGCAAGTACTTTAGTTTAACACATAATTAAACCTGATGATATTGAGTATGACACCTTTATAGACCCGTATGCATTTGAGTTTAATGTGTAGCTGAACCCAGTGATATTTAAGTTTGAAACTTTGCCAGAACTAAATGCACATGAGCTTAGTATGTATTTAAACCTAAAAAGATTGAGTTTAACATCTCATCATGCCCGCACATAATCGGTGTTTTGCCAAGCCTAGATATGATGAGTTATTATCTTGCATTTAACCCTTTTTATTAAAAGCTATTAAGCAAACATAAATAATAATAATATTAATACATCACTTTGAAAAAATTAATTGCATTCATAATGAACAATCCTCCTTCATTTAAGATCTTTTTTCTTTGCATAAGCATGATTGATTTTGTTGGCATTAAGAAAGAACAAGAAATAAGTAAATTTTACCAATCAAACCAAATTTGCCAAAAATTTTTTTTTTTCATGAAATGCGTGCTCTCTGTAAGATTTTGTTTTACATGACTTTTATTTCCTGTGAAGTTATTAAACTTGACCCAACTCAGAATTGATTTGAATCAATCTAAGATAATATTGTTTTAATATTTTAAAAAATAAGCAATGTTATTTTAACTCTTCAAGCTAAACAAGGTCAACTAGGTTGTAGATTGATCTATAAAGTCAACGCTACCATACCGAATTAATTTTAACTTGATCTGATTTAAAACTTGATCCAAGCTAGCTAGAAATAATATGATCAACAACGAATCACAAAATTGATAGCAACTAAAACCGGATTTAATAATATTGCTTTGCAGTTCTGCACCATCTACGGTGAATGTTAAAGCGTGGAGCCCTAGTCGTCCTCCATCATCGAGAAGAGCAATGCACTCAAGAAAATTGAATCAAATCAACGGTGCTAATTGAATGATTGTTAGGTGGAGAAGCATAAAGCTTCTTCACGTGTTGAAAAAAGCTCGCACTCGAAAGGTACATTGCAAATTGAAAGCAGAGTAAACTCGTCCATCTCAGGTCACCAGAAAGGGTGGGATTGTGACCCCAAAAATTATAATTTCCTTGCAAATCACACATCTCTTGCATTGAAAAGAAATTGGGATTTGATACGCAGAAAAACAAAAAATGCTTACAGTTGGAGAGCATGAAATAATGCAATGGTTGGTGAAGCAAATGATGACGGGTTTCGTTCGTTCGTTCGTTCACAGCCTGTGCTTTCTTTTCCCCCCTGCAAAGAAATCACCCTTAAAGAGACTTAAATGACTGGTTTAGAGTGTGGTTGCAGTTGATTTTGAAAGTGTTTTTTTGTTCAGAAATACATCAAAATAATTTTTTTTATTTTTTATAAATCATTCTTGATATTAATATATTAAAATAATTTTAAAACATCATTTTTTTTTTTTAAAATATTTTTAAAATACAATATTAAACAACATGTTAAAAAAGGTTCATGGGGGTGAAAAACGAGAGATGTTACGAGGGTCCAATTGGAAAGGGGGTGAAAAAACAGCAACATCCTCTTATAAGTAACAGGTCACCTACCCTAATGATCACTATAATGCCCTACAAAACAACAATATATATAATTATTTGCCCTTTGGTAGGGTAGGGCCTCGTCTTGTTGAGATAACTCTGACACTAATTCGCGGAAGCTCGAAGCTTTTCCTTCCATCAGGGACATGGATTTCAGGATTTTGATTAAGACAATTGACCTACAAAATTCCATTACACCCTGGTGGGCTAGCTGAAGTGAAGATTTAGGTGAGACTTATTGTATATTTCTTGTAAGAGAAATTCCGTAAATTAAAAAAAAATATATTCTTTTCACTGTGAGGTGTTGGACTAATGATTAAAAAAAAAACATTTTTTCTTTAGTTTCTTAGATTTAGATTTTAAAACCATTATAGAGAGTTTTTTTTTATCAAAATAAAAATATATTTTTATAATGGATATCTATAAAATTTGTGTGGTATTTAATCATGTACAATACATTTACTGTATATGAAATAGAAAGATGGCTCATCAGGTAGCGTTAAGTCGTCATTTAAAAATAAAAGAGATAAAATTAGTAGAGATCATCAAGACATATCTCCATATATCTTTTATTCTAAAATAATAAAAAAATCACTTTAAAAGTATAAAACGTACTTATTTTACGTTTCTATCTTAATTTTATTAATTAAATAGGTTTTTATGAAGTGACTTTGCACAACATTAAGGGTATATTTGAGAGTGTGGATGAGATTTTTCTTAAAGTAATTTTCATTTAGAAATATATTAAAATAATATTTTTTAAAAATATATTTTTCACATCAATATATGAAAATAATCTAAAAATATCATTTTTTTTAATTTAAAATATAAAATAATTTTTTTTTTCAAAAATACTTTTAAAATACAATGATAAACAGGATCTAGATACCAGTAAAATTAACCAAGTGAGATTTCAACCAACACCAACAACAATAATAAAAAAAGGCCTCTCCTTTGCATAATAGCGTAAGGCTCCTTTTTCCCTCGGAGAATTTTGCCAGATCGTCAAAGGTCAAATGGAATTTCTCAACGACTTTTAGTATTGGCAAATAGTTGTCATGGCTATGTATTTCCAGCAACTTACCACCAGTTGTTCCGGCATCATTTTTTAATAGCGGAAGAAAACCATACTCTTGCTTCTCCTAAATACCACGGTATAAGATACCTTCAAAAAATATATATATTTTTTATTTTAAATTTATATTCTTGATTTTTTAGATCGTTTTCATGTGATGATAACAAAAATATTTTTTAAAATATAATAAAAAATAATTTTAATGTAACTCTGAACGAAAAATATTTTTAAAAATAAAATCAACCACACTCCGAAACAGCCACGAAAGAGACAAGGAAATTAACAGTTGGAAAGATATAAAAAACTAATCCCTATACACATTGCATTATGATTAGAGCCTTTGAAACTTTGCGGGGACAAAAGTTGTCACATAAACATTTTCTAATCATCAGTAATATTATAATATTATAGAACAAGCGTTTTCTGTAACTGTTCTGTACAGATTTTATAATCCCTAGACGCACAGCACATCCATGGCATCTTTCTGATTAATAAATAAATAATAATAATAAAACAAATTGGCAGAACAATTATAGACCCTTTTAAAAAAATAAAAACAGCTTGGCTGCAAGGCGGAAATCTTTTGTTAAAGCCCAAAAAAAGGATTTTTACTACCAACCTCGAGAGGAAAAGATTAGTCTATCTCCAAAGGGTATCTTTCCATACATGAATTCCACCAAACCAAACCCTTTTTCCTATTCACTAATACTTTTAAAAGTAGAGGGGATAATAAAGCCCTTTGATTCATTGTGTCTAGTCAGAATCTCTCCACTTCCAACATGGGATTCTTTTTATGCTGGTAAATATATTTTTTTATATAATAAATAATATTTCTTTTCTTTTCCTTTCTTCAAAGGTTGTTTCATATTAAAATGCCATAGCGTGCCGTTGAAAATGTTTTTTTTTCCCGCGTAATCACAATATAAAAAGTTATTTGATCGTGTTTTAATCTCAAATCATGGTAATTTTTTCATCAATCCTTTCAACCCCAACTATAAAATCTACCGAGCTCTAACTTCTGGTTGATTGATTAGTACGCTGCAAATTAAAAAAAGGGAGCAGAAGCTTCTGTTTCTGGTTAATCAATGAAAATTACAGGAGCCCAGTAGTGTGTGCCAGAAATCATGCAATTGCTGACCCCAGCTCAGGATAAACCAATGTCTTAATCACTCAAATCAGACTTTTACAGGAAGTCCTCGGCATAGACAGCTGGTTACAACATAAGAAAAAATCAAATCAGAAAGATTACACAATCTAGCGTTGCTTAATTCTTATGATCCTTCTATTTCCATGGTCTATATTTGTACATGAATGTACAGACAGATAGAAAAAGACAGGTAGTGAAATTCTTCATTTACTAATTAGAATCGTATCTTACATCAAATCTGGTGCTGCAAGACTCTGCACCAAGATACATAAGTGCTAGGCTATGATTTTACAGTGGATACTTCCAAGAAACTTGAGAAAAAAGGATCCTAGAGGGGAAAAAATATTAGGAATATGTGGAATTATGGGGAGAAAAAAAATTCTTCCTCATCAACCTAATGATAAAAATGCTTGGTGATTCTTGGGCTGGTCCATATAAAATTTCTTGTATATACAGCACCCTTTCTCTCCTTCGGGACTGGAGAGTGGTAATTAGAGCTCAATTTTCATGTGGGATACTTGATTTGAACCTGCATTGAATGAACACTTGTCATGAACAAGAACTTTCATAGGTCTGGAGACTAGTTCGGAGCTTTATTTCTGTCTCTCTTTCCTTACCCTGAAAATTTTGTGGCGGAAATGTTTCCAGGCTTGGATTCTGGCCAAAACCCATCTGAACAATGGTTTGCAGGTCATCTTCACAGAATGTTAGGTACTGGACATGATTAGAGAAGCAGATTCAGAAATGTGCTACGGAAATTACCACAAAAAGAACAGGAAAAAAATCTCTGCAATCACGCCATGGATTTCATGGTTAAAAACTCAATGTATAATAATACCTGGTGAGCATTTTGGGTAAATCCATCAAGTGGGGGTAACTGAGTGTCGAGGTTTCGGCATAGTCCAGCAGTATCTAAAGGGTCCATAGAGCAGTGGGTCACTGCCCCGTTAGAAATATTGCTATGCAGCGGTGGATTTGGCTGCTGTTGGTGGCCAAATATTGCTGCTGATGCCGAGGAATCTGATGGAAAGATTGGATGGGGAAATGGCTGGCTTGATTGGAACATCTAAAAAAAAAAAAAGCAGCAGAAAATTCAGATTTAGAAGAGCTGAAATTCATGGAAAAAAAGGCTCAGGGCATTGACAAAAGGCTCACATCTTTTGAAATCAGAGTGTCCATGTTAAAATCCAGCCTGGTATTCACAGAAGCCAGCTTCATCGAGAGAAACTGCCCACGGAAATAGTAAAGGGACAATCATTAGGCATGGGACTTCAATTTTCAACCAAGATGAGGATTGTTGATCTCCACAAATATATATTAATTTACCTCAACCTGCCGTTGCAATGACTGCACATAATTTATGATTTCATCAAGCATAAGGGCTTTTCCTGTGACCTAACATGGACACACAAGCCTTATTTTAGCACTGAAAAATTTATGTTCTTGACGCTAACGCTTTCGAATTCTGAAAGTTTCAACACACCTTATTGCAACCAGGCACAAGATCTTGGAGAAGCTTCATTCGTTCACTGATTTTCTCTCTTCGAACCTGACAACATGTTAATTAACCACTGTTAGTGCTAAACTGGAAATTACTCGAATTGGTTGAATAAAATTGTACGGTATACAGTTGAATTGTAATTCTCACTCTTTCAGCAAGGCTATGGCTATCGGTTGCTTGACCCCTCCTTGCTCTGACATGAATGTAGTCCTTTGGAGGTTCAGGGGGCTTTGAATTGGCCTTGTTTTGGCTATCATCTCCACTTCCCTTTGGCTCCTCCTCTGCTTTAACAGGGTCGATTTCATTCTCTTCTCCTTCGTTTGGCTTGATTCTTTTCGCGTTTGAATTTTCATCAGTTTCTGCTACCTGAACGATAGAATTCTCCCGTTTGATCAAAATCGTATCCCCAATTGACAGATAAAAAGAGAAGAGTTGAGAAAAGAAACTTGACTTGTTAGTAATCTATATAATTATGTACCTTTGTAGCATTGACTGGTGGGTTTGATGCTGATTCTTTTGTCTTCCCCCTGGAAAGTGCTTTTCTTTTCCTGGAATTTAACTCATTGGAGGCCTTCACACCTGCCTCCCCACTTGGAATTTGTTCAGATACAGAGGACTCCTGAGAATTTGTCAAATCGGATCGATCCTGCAATGGAGAGCTCCTGTCACGCTTTTGAGATTCCGCTGCCTTGAGTAAAGGACTACTCGCAACACGCGGCAACTTGCCATTCCCCATCATTGGATTACATCCCTTAGCCATTTCAGCATTGTTTAGCCCCAACTGGCTGATTCTTGCATTGAAACTTCTGCTGCCAAAGCAAGAGAACTTTGCAGCTCTCTCGGCAAATCCAGGATCGGCTGTGAATTCTGCCACACTGGAATTCAAACCCATTGGTTTTCCCAAACTGGGGATATTCAAATGCTCTTTCGAAAATTGATCCATGGCAGGCATATTCAGCTTGGGTGGTGAACTCAGAGGAGTAGTGTAGCATGAAGTGTTGGCACTGTTGTTGGCAGTTGTAAAATATGAAGCTGCCAACATTGGCTGGGAATGCGGCGAGATCTCGCCAGGGTTGTTGCTGTTGCCAATGTTTCCTAGCTTTCCTATCAGTTCTCTGATCATAAAGCTCTCACCGGACACGTTACAATTCGCAACTCCTGGAGACGACACCATTGAGCTCAGGGTAGACTCCAAGTGAGGGCCGTGACCCGTTGACTTTTCCCAGGTTGAATTGAACAAGCGGTGGGCTGAGCAGTTATCTTGCATTTCCATGGGAGAAGAGTGGGATTGCCAAATGGGCATCGATGAAGAAGTCGAGGTCTGCTCAAAGAGCAATGCTTGTGGAGGGACTCCTGCATTGAAAAAGTACTCACTCTCCATCAACAACCTCTCAGCTTTTCTCACTCAAGTTACAGGCACCAACAGCTATGAGCCCAGAAGAGCTGAAACAAATTAGCAAACAGACACGATTGTTGATCAACAAGCAAGGTGTTTCCAAGAAATTACTACGTGAGAGAAAAGAGATCAGATCAGTGGTTAGATAAGAAAAAGCTTAGGAGGAGGAAGAGAGAGGGGAAGGGGGAAGGGTATCGTTGGGCTGTGATGGAGTTATATAGAGGAAAGAAGAGAGAGAAAAGAAGGTTAATAGTTGGTTTGACCTTAAGTTTTGTAACACAAGTTGTCCTTTCTATTTTTTTCTCCGTAAAAGGTGGAGGAGACGGTGGTTGCCGGCCCTTGGACGTCATCCATCCCTCTCTTGAAACACTACAATCTTCTTCCTAGAACTACACATTTTTCACCGGAGAAGTAAACTTTATTTATTATTCATTTGGTATTCTTTTTTGATAATAAGAGCAATTTCAAACCACTTTGAATTAATTTAATTTATACGTTAATTAAGATTAGTCTTCAAAATAACTTTTTTAAAGCCGTACCTCTGCATCCACGTGGTGCCATGCCAGTAACTTTACTTATTATTGATATGGTAGTGTTCTCTGATAAAAAATGGTAATCTCAAACCACTTTAAACTAGATTAATTCATATGTGACTAAGATTGATTTTTTTAAAATTATTATTATATATATATATAAATATTGGTCACAATATTTGAACTTAATAATAAAACATATCTCTTTGATAATTAGAACGATTCTTTGAAGTTATATATTTCAGGGGTGTGTTTGGGAATATGTTTGAAATCTCTTTTTGAAAAAAAAATGATTTTTTTTTATTTTTATATTTTATTTTAAATTAAAATATTTTGATGTTTTTAGATCATTTTCATGTGCTAATATCAAAAATAATTTTTTTTTAAAAAATAAATTAATTTAATGTATTTTTAAACAAAATATATTTTAAAAAACAACATCAACCACATTACCTACTTCATCTTTACGAATAAGGACATTCTCATTTATAAATTTATGTTGTAAAATTCTGCTTGCGACTCTACAAAGGGATACACGCACCCCTCTTCGAATTCGGAAAAAAACAATTGTATAACACTGTAGGATCACAGGAAGATTTTAACTGTAGGCCTTCCACTATTTAAGTTTATTATAATAGGGTTTTAATTTATTATTAGCGATAAACTAATCTTTTATTCTTCATCTTGCATAGGCACATTTCACGGAAAAGGGAAACTTTTCTGCCTGGGTTAGTTGCAAGTTACTAACAACTATTCTTGTCTACTTCAGGGCAAATATATATATATATATATATATATATTTAATTATTTATATATCAAGAAGTCAACAAGTCAGGGTTTCACTCATGGTTGTTAGCGTTTTTTATTTTACGGTGTATTTTTTTTACTTTTTATATCAACGTATTATAATAATTGAAAAGAGAAAACAAAAAATATTAATTTAATATCATTCCAAGCCAAATATATTTTTTAAACGCAATTCCAAATTTAAAAACAAATATATTTTTTAAACGCAATTACAAGCTATTATTTATATTAAATATAGATGTTTACTTATTTTAAAAATAAATGAATGAATGAATTCAATCTTGTTGATTTTGAATCGAATTTAGTCATGTCAATCATGTCACTAAAAAATTAACAAGTCAATATTTTTCTAATTAATTTAAATTCCAACTTGATGAACTTTTTTTATACATCGCTATTTTTAAAAAAACGAGTTTAATAAAAAATAATTTTGCCTTTTTATCATTTCAGACAAAAACAGGTGCACGTAGCAAGAGCAAATTCGAATCCGGATCGTAACTCCAGATGGGAATCCTCATCTCATAGCATGGGCTTGCCCGCGGAGCAAGAACTGTGCATCTCTAAAGTCTGAAAGAGCATAGTGCCATTTAATTATTCTAACAATTTTTTTTATTTTATTTACAATATTTGCTTTAATAGTTATGCTTGTTTTATAATGTGTCAAATATAATGATATTCAATTGTACGGAAAATATCCTAGAGATTATTAAAGTTTTTATTTGATGATACTAATTTTGCAAAATACGAAAGCAGATTGTAAGAGGGTTTTGAGTTCGAGAAATATTTTTATATTTAATTTTTTATTTAAGTTCACTGATAGATATATAATAAAATAGACAACAGAATTAACACCCGAGAGGGTAATTAATTGGAAAGGGAAAATATAGATTAAAAAAATTAAAAAAAATGACATTAAAGTTGCTGGAATCACACACCACTATCCTAATAATTCGTGACATGAAATCTATTTTATCAATATTCTTTTAGTATAAGGGAGAAATCGAGAAAATCCCCAAGACTTTGGACTAAGATTTATTTATTTATTCTTATTATTATTACCATCCCCTTCCCCTCTATCCATCGGGAACTGATTGAAGTTAGCACGAGGAATTTGCAGGTGAAAAGTCAAAGTTAAATCACATAGGTTCCTGTAAATGAGATTTTTTTCTCGGTTACTACAAAATGAAATAAGAAGAAGAAAAAAACACAATCCAGATCAAAATTCATTATATATATATATATGTATGTATGCATGTATGTATGTATGTATGCATGTATGTATGTGTAAGGCATGGCATGGTCAGTCAATATAAACTTGTAAAGCATGGTCACTCATTGCATTAAAAGCTCCCCATCGGCTAACCCGGGTTTGGTCGGGTTCATATTGCAGACCGACAGGTCTGTATTAACTCAACTAGCATTCTAAGAAATAAGACTATAAGAGATTGGAGTCGTGCCATCAGCCTATCAGTTAAAATCCTGTAAGAAAAAATTATTTATAATTAATTTCTAAGTATTTCCTATACTCAATTTCTAATTAATTTCCTATAATTATTTTCTAAATTAATTAGAAATTAAGTATAGGAAATTATCATACTCAATGCATGGAAGCTCTCTTAGAGATTTATTGACCTCGAATTTGGTCAGGCAAATTGCGAACTTCACGATGAAAAATCGTTTTTTTTTTATAGCAGCCCAGGAATGTTGTTGATGGAAAAATTCTTGGCCAAAACAAGACATAAATTTCAAGTGGTATATTATATTATAATCCCTTATGATTAGAAATAGGAAAAAAATCATGATTCGATTAATTGATAAGATGCCTAAAAAAAGGTGAAAACAGAAAATGTGTTGATGAAGTGGATTGTTAAGTTGAGAAAAAACAACGACCCATTAATCATGTGGATTTGATTAATTATTTTCTTCATTACGGTTGCAATTAGAGCTTTAATTAATGTTACTTTTGTCTGTCAAAAGTGAATCTTGTGGAAATGATTTTTTTTAGAAAATGGATTATCTTATGATGTTTTATGTATTATAATATTTAGATATAAGTAAATGTATAAATCAAATCAAATATTATTTATTTTAATACAATAACCAATCATACTTTGTCTTACATAATATGCTTAGAGGTATATCAATTTTATATTATAGAAAACAATGCATGCAATAATTAACACTTTCGATATGTATTATGTTAATATTATCTTAATATTGGTTTTTCATTAAGACAATTACTCTTTTCAACTCTTTTATGACGTCATAGTTTATGATGTTTTAAAAAAACCAAGTAACTTGAAAACAAATCTCTTGTATTGGTTAAGTGGTTAATCACTAGTTATAGCAATCTGATCAATTCTTTCTTTCCAAGGTGATAATCGGTGCCTATTAAACCAAAATGGTTGATGATTGATACCTATACAAGATTCTTTTTTTTTTAGATTTAAAGAATCTTAAATGTTTTAAGAAATATCTTTTTAGTGAAAGAAAGTACTATGATATTTTAAAGAGATACGTTTTAAAAATATATATGCAATAAAAAAATTAAGATTGAGAATCCCGGGCTCAAAGGATTCATTAGGTATTTATAGTTCATGAATCTTATTATTTTATGGAGAGAAGAGGTTGAAGTGTTATATTGCCTTGAAACATTTAATATGGGATAAATATTATAGGCTATTAGAAGATTTTTATATACTTCAAGATGCAAGAGAAATAAGATACAAAAAATAGTTGAGCTCATGAAAGCTAAAATTTTCCAATAGGCTAGACCCAAAAGGTTTTTTCCTTGGTTAAACCCAACAAAATCAGTCATTTCTTAGTTGAGTTCAAGAAAGGGGAGTTCTTTCATTGGATGAACCCATGGGAGTCAATATCTTCTTTACATGAACTTAAGAGAGACGAGTGTTTACCTTGGTTGTGCTTAAGACAATAAATTTCGAACTAGAAATTTCGAACTTGTTCTCATTGTTAATTTGAAGCTGCTCGAGGGACGTAGCAGGTCCTTTACTAGCAGTGGTATTCAAGATGAAACCTTTTATATTATTTTATCACATGGCAAATTAAAATAGACGGTGGATCGCGGAAAAAGAAAAGAAAAGAAAAGGAAAGGACGACGGTGGGTAATTTTGATCATTTATTAGGTGTGTAAGATTTTCCATATCGTGACGAAAGATTAGAAGGCTTTGGCTGTAGCCATTTCTGGAACACGCAGTCAACGATTTTGCATGGAATTAAATTCCAGTCAACAATGCAGGCATTCCCACTTCCATCTACCACCGATATCCAGCACTTGTTCATCACTTCTATAGCATTCAATTCCTACACACAGTTATTAGAGACATGCATGGGTTCTCATCTAACTTAAGCTCTATGTTATGAGTTGTAGTGTCAATTCAAGAGTGGGTGAGCCAGATAACTTTTTATTTTAGTTTTTTTTGTATAAAAATAAATAAACTGATGTTGTTTAATTTTTTTTATATATATATATATATATAAAAAAAATCCAATTTGAAATGAAACTCAATCTTTATCAATACATTAAAATTATTAAAAAAACACCAAGGTACAAAATATTAAAAATAATAATTATAAAAAGCAC
This sequence comes from Salix brachista, assembly GCA_009078335.1. Lineage (NCBI taxonomy): Eukaryota > Viridiplantae > Streptophyta > Magnoliopsida > Malpighiales > Salicaceae > Salix > Salix brachista. Next base: position 18,093,212 of record CM018573.1, read on the forward strand.
TCAAAAATAAAAACCACGTCTCCGTCAGGCTTCCATGGTGGTCATAATTTGTAAGAAATATAAAATAATGCCAAAGCAATGAAATAAACGTGTCGAAAGACTAAAAACAATGAAGAAGAAGAAGAAAAACATGGGACCGTAAATTAATGAAAAGGAAAATATAATGGCAACAATATATCAAGAAATTCAAAATTAATTTAGCAATGCGTTCCCTTTTCATTTGGTAATTAAGACCAGCTGGATGGAGATGCTAACCTGTGTAGTGGAGTTTTTGACTGGGAAGTCATCGATGTCTAAATCAATGCCATTTCCCTCTAAACACAGCAGAAATAATATAAATATATTAATGAGAATTATATCCGTTTATCCGGCTGTGATTTCGCTGTCTGTTGGATATAAATTGTTTAGATTGTAAGAATATATATATATATATATTGTTTTTTAGCATTATTTTTATATATGACATTAACAGTTTAAATTTGAAAAAACTCTTACCTAACTCTCTGAATGATATTTAGATAGTCTACCAACCCTGTGACCCGGTTATGAGTTCCATTTAATTGAATTGATTTTTTATATTATATAACATAAAATATCAAGATTAATTCAGTATAAAAACAATAAAATGAAATTTAATAAAAACCTAATACTAAATGATGGAATTGACAAAAAAAAAAAAGATAAAAAATTGTAAACTCAACACGATTCCTTAATTAATATTTATCCTGTTAAATCCGTAACTCAAATAATAAATTCTACCCGGTCAATTTATTTTTTTTGTTTTATTATATTATCAAAAATACAACACATGATTTATTATCAATATAAAATTAAATAAAAATCCTTGTATGGACTTGAAGAATTTGTTTTCCTAAAAACTCCCCAAAAAATTATTAAAAAACCAGGTATAGGCCTAGCTAAGTAGGCTAGGAGTGGGCCTAAAAGAAGACATCGTGTATAGCCCCGTTTTTTTCACCTCCTTTTCTCTATATAAAAAAATAGATAATATATCATCAATATTTATTTTAAATTAAATAGCACGCCTAGAGCAACTTAGATCCAATATTTTATAGATGACCAATGTGTTTCAATCAACTTAGCTAAATATTGATTACATATTAACCACTTAGTCGCGACAAAAAAATTATAAATCAAACAATTAAATAAATATGTTAATTTGTCTTACTATACATACAAACAGTCACACCAATTCTAATTTTTTTTATTTTTATAAACTTTAATTCATTGTATAAAACATTATTTATTAAAAAATTTATCGATTCACAAATAAAATAGTACTGAAATGAATCACCTTGCCATGGGGCATTGTTAAATAATACAAACAAGAGGTACGAGATTTAGAAAAAAAATCACAAACATACAACTCATTTGCCAAACTTGATGCAATGTTTTCAAAAATATTATTGCAATCGAATCACCTCTCGTGGGGCATAGTTAAATAATACATAAATGGTACGTATGAATTTTTTTTTCTTAAGAAAAAATAAAAATTAAATGATACATGTTAATGGTAGAAGGAAATTTTATCAGACATTTGAAAAAGATTGTGACAGATCATTCGGTTGAATGATAGGACCTCGACTGGCTTCTTATCGGTAAGCCATGAGATTAGAAGAATCTCAATTGTATCTTTATTATTTTCTTGCAAACCTTGTTTGAGTAGTAATATATAGTCCCAAAAAACATGGTGTGATGTTAGAGGATTTATGATCTACAGTAAATCTCAAATTTGAGTCAGAATATATATTTTTTTTAAATCTGGAACAATCAAGATTTTACTTGCTCATTTTGATATATAAATACGCTTGTTAAAATGTGGGTTTCTTGTATAAAAAAAAAGTAATATATATAAAGCCAACGCAGAACATCCCTCCAACACGTATGAACAACTTGTTCTTTGACAATTTATTTTTATTTTATTGTTTTAATTTATTTGTTTTATTTTTATTTTTTATAGTAAATGTATATATATTTCTCTATCCTGTTCTCGCATAAAATTTGTCCACATACGCAGACAGTGTTTACGTATGAATAACTTCCCTTCAAGCTTCCCTGTCTCCTCCTTGTCTTTGTACTTGGCTGGCTTACACACACGAGGAATTAAAAATTAAAAAAAAAAAGGAAATTACAGAGGAAATGGCTGCAGTTTGCGACAAAATTCTATAGTTTAACTAGGTTTATATTATAGCTAGGGGGTGCTGCTGGTGGGGTGCTTTCGTAATTTTCAAAATTATTTAAAAAATCACCCTTATCTCTTTACTTTATTCTGTTTATATTTTATATGGGAAATATATTATTATATTTGACAATAAATATTTAAATGAAACGGTCGTTGTGTTGTTGGAAACCAGAAATCTATGAAACCAGCGGCCAAACCACGAAACATGTATTTTTCTCGCGTCACTCACGCTGTGGATTACCTTTCTCACAAACCAATCGAGTGACAGCTTGTGAAGAGGTCAACTATGGGCAACAATATTTAAGAAAAAAACCCAAACTATCCGCATAGATCCGGATTTCGGGTAATATTTTTTTTAAAAAAAATAAAAATAATATTGAGTAAATTCAGATAAAATAAAAGATAATTTGAGCTATCCAAATTACGAGAATTTTTTCTGTGTTTATCAATTTTTAAAATTAATGGGCTTATATTTCTTTCTTTAACATAATGTTATATAATCAAAACTTTCATTAAAATTTTATTTAATTAATGGAAACTTTTTAAGGGATTATGAAAATAAAATTAATAAATTCATGAGTAAATATTCAGATAATCTGGGGTAAAAAAATTCAGATAAAATTAGGATAATTCAAAAAATATTTTGGGTCAAATTACCCGGAAGTGATTTGCATAATTGGCCGAAATAATAATTGGTCAACAATATAGCACTTAAAAAAAATATAAGGCCTCGGTGACTTTACAGGGCTGCCTTGACCTGGTTTTCGAACAAGTTATTCTTGGGCCTTAGGCCCATGTATCTACAAGAAAATAGAAAATGAATGTAATTGGCAGAAAAAAATCTTCTTCTTTTGCCTTTTCAAATTAGTGATAACTTTTAAATATTATTTATTAAAATATTATATACTTAAACTTATTTTCAATAACAATGTAGTTTTTTCTACATAGGCACCTATAATACCGCATGGAAATAGCACAACATAAAAATACCTGTACGAATATAACAATCTTTCATATATTCTATTATTTATTCTATAAATAATTTTATAGATAATTAAGGATACATGTTTATTACAAATAAATTTTGAAAAATTGAAAACAAGTTCCTTGTGTTAGTTTAAAATGAAGATATTTAAAGGTATGACTATGAAATATTAAATGAAGCAAGCGAAGCTCTTGTTTTTTATGGTCGATAATTTTTTTTAAAAATGGTGAAGAATTCAGAAATAAATGTTTTTAATTAAATATCTTTCATTTTTAGCTGATAAATGTGTTTTCATTATTTTTATTTCTTAATTTAAAAAAAAATGAAAAAAAATATTCACCACGAAAACTCAACCTTAAATTTTCAGCTAAATAAAAACCCGCAGTTTCCAATCCTTCCCCTGTCAAATTCTAACCCTAAAACATATATGAAATAGTCTTCTTTGACCCCTTAAACTTAAAACTAAATTAAAATGCAACTTGGAAGTTGTGGGATTCAAAATCCGGCCTCCAGCCAGGATAGTAGCTGTCAACGTACTATTTGTGTGTTCGTGTTACATCTGCATAGGTAATATATCTATATCATAATATTTTTTTATCAATATTATTATCCTACCGAGTCAACCTAATGATACAGAAAATCAATTGATACATGGACATTCATGGTTTTAGGGCTTTTTTTATAGTTCATTCTAAAAGTGATTTTGAAAAAAAAAAAGATTTTTTTTGGTATTTTAATATCATTTTAATATACCAATGTTAAAAATATTTTTTAATATATATATATATATATATTCTTTTAATTTATTTTCAAACAAAAATTACCTTGATAAGCAATTTCAATTATATTCTCACATAAGCTCGGATGAGTGAGGTTGATCTCATCCCGGATGATTTAGATGGGCTTGAGTTGCAATTTCCAGTCCAGGAGCCCAGTCCAAATAATTAAACCTGATTAATTGATATTTTTAGATTGAATTACCTTTACCCATATATATAGAGACATGTATGTCTACAAACTTGTGCCTGGTAATCTGGTATGGTGTTATATTTTTTAAAAATATATTAGAACAATTTTTATTTTATTTTATAGCTATTAGAAATTTAGAATGCCAAGGACTTGCCAAAGCGACGCCACCCACTCTTTCGAGTTTCCATTCTCCATTTTGAATTCACCCTTGGCTATATAGTTGTTTAGTGAGAGAGAGAGAGAGAGAGAGAGAGAGAGAGAGAGAGAGAGAGAGAGTCTTTGTTAATTTTACCGTGGCATGACATCACCCATTCATTAACCACTACCTCTGCGACTGAAAGTTCAAGGAAATAGCTGGGAAAAAACTAAAAAAATAATATTTTTTATTTTTTATTTTTATACCTCCAAAAAAAAAGAGTTATATTAAACAGCCAAAATAATATTCTCCAACCCAGACACACAAAAAGAACCAGACACCTCCTCCACACAATCGGCCAGCACCGTCGCCACGCCACCACAAGACAAACCTCAAGCCACCACACAATGGCACACCTTTCCCCCCGTCACAATGCCTGCTTCTTTCAGTAACTCCACTAACCGTTGTTTCTCGTCATCCACATCAGGATCTGCTGTTCCAAACCCTTCCTCCCTTGTTAATTTGAATTCAATTTTATTGTGTAGATCAACCTTCCAAGTTTAGCCAATGTAGTATTAAAAACCAATATAAATCATAAGTTTAAAATATCAATTCATGCCATGCCATGTTTAACAAGTATTGTGTTTTTTCCGGTCATTCTATGATAATATTTCTTGAGATAAACCCAAAATCCCAAGACCCATCATAGGATGGGCCGATCTCGCTCCCAAGAGCTGGCTTGAAGGACTGGACCGGGCCTAGAAAACACAGACCAAGATATAATGGGGACCCAGCTGGATCGGGTCAAGTTCATGAACAGATCCCCCTGACAATTATGATGATTGGTGACAGTGTTACAAAGGTGGGTCGGGTCACCTAGGGTTTCTGGTCCATCAAGGGCCTGTTTGAGAGTGCGATTGCGGTAGCTTTTCAAAGTGCTTTTCGTGCCGAAATACATCAAAATGATATTTTTTTTATTTTTTAAAAATTATTTTTGAAATCAGCACATCAAAATAATCTAAAAACACCAAACCATCGGTTTTTAAAATGAAAAAAAAAAATTCAATTTTTTTGGAAACGCTGGTTGCAACGCACTCCTAAACGGGGTCAAACCGGGTCCAAGTATTCTATCCAAGAGGGTCTAGAAACATAGGGTTCTTCCATGCCCTCGCCTTAATTACAAAAGCTAAAAGCCAAACATGCTGGGATTAAGACCTTCCATCCTACCATCTTCATCTTCTTTAATCTGTGATAAGTCTTAAAAGTGAAAGGCTATATATGTGGATATGGTATCAATCGTTTATACAAAAGATTTTTTTCCCATCAAATTAACAAAGTTAAATATTCTGTTACCACTTAAGACAAGCATGCTTTAACTAAAGCTATTCTATATCTCTTTCACCAATCCTTTTTTTCACTATTTAAGGGCCACCTAATCTTCTATGGCATTTTTCATTGCTGAAAAATTAATAAGTTTGTTTGGTTCACTATTTTTTTGGATAATAGGATACCCCATCTCCACGAAAATATATTTCGTGGGTCCAAGTGAACGAATAAAATTTTGATTGTCTCAAAATCTTATAAAAAAATACACGTTTTAACTCGAACTCGAGATCTATTGCACAAATCATAAATTTTCATAAGTTTGTTTGGTTCACTATCGTTATTCTCTCAAGCACGTTAGGACAAAAAAACACTACTTCTTGGCTCGCCCTTCTATGATGGATGAGTTATGAAGACCAGCTTGATTAATTCTTCATGGAAAGATTTGCTTGATCTAAAACTATATACGTAAAGATTCGAGTCAATATCACATGTTACTATAAGCATGGAGTCCCTCATCAAAATTTTAGATATCCAAATCTCCTCCTTAATTTCGAAGCTTCCTCGTGCCATTTGCATAATGTTCTCTGGAGGTTGCATTACATCCATAGATTTGGAATCTGGCCAACCACCGTAGAGTCCCCGTGGAATTTATAATAATAAAAATAATAATATCCCATGACAGGCCATGTTGCTTAATATTTCAATAAGCAAACGTATGGTGATGACACCGGTAGGGATTTCGTTTTTGCAGGCAGATCTCTTCTGTAATATTTCCATAAATAGTTAAGATTATCTCTTCTATATGATCCAATAGGCCTGACTACTTAAGATTCTTTCCACTCGTTTGAGTGCAGTTCACGACACCATCAGCCTTTAAAAAAAATGAAGGGTGAAACCTAAAGCATACAAAGAAATGAGACACCCCGGGAAAACATTAAATGCTGCTAATCAAACTTGAATAATAATAAAGGGGAAATAAACCTTATTTTATAAGCTATTGACATTGCGCACGTTAAGCTATTTTAAATCGTCTTCTCCTCGATCTCATAACAATAAATATTCTGATAATCCTTTTCCAGTCTGGGTTTTCTTTCTTTCCGAAAAACATTATATCTAATTAAAAATGTTTTTTATTAAATGATATTTATGATTTCTTGATTGTTTTTCATATGTATTTTCCACTATTTTTTTTATCAAATTCATCCAGCATGTATATGTAGAAAAAAGAGTAATGGTGCTTTTAAGGGTTGCGCGGGGTTCTGTTTTTCTTGATTCATAGTTTGCTTACCTTTTTATCATTTTCCACAAGTTAGGTTTTCTCTATTTTAATCAAACACGAAAATGTGGAAAAAACTATGGAAGAATATTATTCGTCAGGTAAACGTAGACTAAGTCTAGACAACATAATTTATAGCACACGTGGACCAGTTATTTTATCTCTTGACCTTCTTCGATTTTAAAGCAGGTTCGGATCCATTGATTCTGGCTAGAAATCTCAATTTAGTAGCTGTAATAGTAATAATAATAATTATAATAATCTTGGTTTTGCTTCCAAATTAAGCCCTTCATTTCTTATATTAAATAGTAGAAATAACAATTATCGAAGTAAGGTTACAGGCGAAGTGGTAATTAGAAAATGTATGTTTGATTTATCAAATTAGAGATTCGATTTTCATTCATCAAGAGTCCCTAATTTAGACAGTAATGAACTTAATTTCTGTGGATGCGGTGCTTGATACGAGAATATTTAGAGAATATTTAACGAAGTTCATTTTGGATGTTTGGAAGAATGGTCTAGCTATGATTTTAAAATTTTTATTTTTTTAAAAAATTATTTTTAAATTATTTTAATGTGCTGATATAAAAAAAAATTCTAATATATATATATATATTATTTTGATGCATTTCCAATAAAGAAAAAAAAATTCTATCAATGAACTTAATTTCCGTGGATGCGGTGATTGATACGAGAATATTTAACGAAGTTCATTTTGGATGTTTGGGAGAATGGTCTAGCTATGATTTTAAAACTTTTATTTTTTAAAAAAAATATTTTTAAATTATTTTAATGTGCTGATATAAAAAAAAATCTAATATATATATATATATATATATATATATATATATATATATATATTTTGATGCATTTCCAAGAAAGAAAAAAAAACTTCTATCATTTTCTCAAACATCCCCTAAATAGTGTGATAATGTGTGGTTGAAATTGTATTTTGCTATAATTATTGTTTTGAAAATGTTGGTTAATTAACACACCATAGTTATAGATCCTACTGAAAAATCTATTTTAAAATATTGGTTACAAAAAAAAAATGTAACCTTTCTTTTAACTTTGTATGTTTAGTATTGTGGTGCATTGTGTTTTTTTTTTAAATACATTTATTTAAAAATACATCAAAAATATTATTTTTTATTTTCTTATATCAACACATCAAAATTATTAAAAAACATTGAAAAAAAGAATCATCAAATGTATTTTTAAAACACACCAACAAAATAAAAGTTGTTGCTCTTTCAAACGCCAACATCTTAAAACCACAACTGCAAAAATTATTATAAAACTAAACACACACTCAAAAGCAATAAAAACATTTAGAAAAAAATTCATTCCTAAAAAAGTAATAATGTAGATAAAGGAGTTAAATGGTCATTTTGGAGTATAGTTGCACCACGCTTTCTAAATTATTAATTTTTTAAAAAAACCTTAAATTAATATATTTATAATGTTTTCTTCTAGATTATTGAGGTCAAGGTAAATATATATATACACCCACACATTATTTTAGTATAATTTTAAATAAAAAATACTTTGAAAAGCAATATTTATTATACTAAAAATATATTTGCTTTACATTCAAAAAACTTTATAAAAAAAAATTGAAGTTTTTTTTTTATAATTTTGAATTATTTAATATTGGTATCAAAGTAAAATTGTAAAAATATTATTTTTTTATAAAAGATATTTAAAAAAACAGACGTTATCAACATTTTAAACGCTAGTTGTAAATTCACAAGGCAATTGACACGTTAGCCCTTCGAAGAAAAGATTTTTTCTGTTGAAGACTTGAAGTGACACCATTAACGAACAATCTTCCTGTTTTGTCACATGAAAATTTGGAACTAGGGAAGTGAAATTATCAATGATTGATGGTCCTTCTCGGCAACACCGAAAACGACGACCGAAGATGTCCTTGACAGTTAGACATGCTACGAAACACAGAAGACAGACACGTGGGTGAGCCGGTCCCACTCGTACCACGTGTGGACAATGATCCTAGTTGGCTTGTATAAGAAAAGGGTCCATGTCCACCTCACAGGCCACAGGGAGAGTGATATATCTGTTTGGATGTTTGATTGATAATTGTTTTTGAAATTGTTTTTATTTAAAAATATATTAAAATAATATCTTTTTATTAAAAAATATTTTTAATATTAATATATAAAAATAATCTAAAAACACTAATAAATAAATATAAAATAAAAATTATTTATTTAAAACAATGTAATAATAAGCATAGACCGCCGACACTCCCAAAAGTCTAAAACTTGAGGAGGAAAAATGGGATGTCGGCAAAAGTCTTCTTTTGCTCTGGGTTACCACTTACCATGTCTCCCTGTCATGGTTTTAGACCCTACTCGGGTCGGTCCACACCAGACCCGGTTTATAGATCAACAGATCATTCCTAGGAAATTTTATTTTATTTTCTTAAAATCAAAATAATACTACTTTGATAAAAAAAAAAAGTAATGGGTTAATAAATAGATTTTAATCGGATCAACTAATTTTTATTTACTGTCGGCCAAGATTTTTTTTTAAATACTATCTTTTAGATATGTACATAGAATATTATTAAAAAACAAGTAATGGGTTAATAAATAGATGTTAATCGGATCAACTAATTAAATTAATACTGCATATATTTGTGTATATTGACAAAAATAATTATATCATTATCTTAATCAATAGTTTAGCTTAATGTGAAATCCAATATAATTATAACTGGAATCACCTTCCATTTCCAGATATTAAGCAATAAAATATTAAAATATTTATCAAACACTTGTTTGATACTTTTAATCACTTTAATTTAATAAAAAACAATAGAAAAGAAAGGGGCTAAACAAGCTCGAAGTCACCATTGTTAAGAGGATTGTCTGTAAATGGATATTTATATATATGATCTCACAACTATTATGCTTTTCACGCCCACAAAGATTCTAATCACATCCATTATCAAATTCAGGAAATTTTTAGAAGTGATAGGACTTGACACTCGAACTATATATTATAAATGAGTTTTCTTTCCATGACCTTAACTCAACGATCATCCAACCCGACCATTAGAAAACAAATTTTAATAATAAATGAGTTTTTGTTGTTAAAAAACCCATGTCAGACTTTAAAGAAGTTTAATAAATATACAATACTTTAATACCATGTTTGAAATTATCTTGATTGAGGTGAAAGATTTCATATATTCTCATGTGTTGGATCCTTGTTAAGATTTGATTCTAATAAAATTTATTTTTAAAAATACTATAATAATAAATCATATATCAAGTTCTCGGGTTTATAATTTCAAATATAAAAATAATAATGTTAAAACTATTTTTTAAAAAAAATATTCAAATATCTTTTTTGTATGAAATTTTAAATAAATAAGATGAGAGTAACGAGGATAATAAGGGTAATGTAGAAGGAAAGATTAATATTATCTCATCACATCAAAACCTATGAATTTAACTTATTTATCAATTAAATTAAATTCAAATCAAACATTAGAATTGAATTCAACTACAATAAATAATTGATTTCAAACACTAATCTAATTTAATAGTTCAAATATTCTGGATTAAAAAATCATTTGAAAGCTGAAATTAGGGTACCACCAGAGAGCATCTAATCCTCGTATTTTTAAATTCACATGTCCCTAATAGCACCTAAAGGTCTAAAATGCAATACCACCTTCACCCAAAACTTTGGGCTTTCATCATAGAAAAAAAAAGGTTCTGAAATGTACTCAAAACTTAATATCAATGAGAAGAGACTCAATAATATAAATCCAAATCTAATTTCAAATTAAAAAAATAAATTAATTTCAACTGATTTCTAATGTAATCATAGTCTATCCTGTGATGTTAATATCTCCCTGGTTTTATTTTTATTTTTTAACTTCAAAAAATTTATCTATATTTAGCAAATGACAGATGATATACTATCTGTGCCACATGTAAACAAAGTGAATTGATGAGGTGTAAAACTTGTAGCTTGCATCTGACACGTAGCAGCCATAACTCTCCCCTTCCATGATCAACACGACTCCTTCCTAAATCCCAATCAACCATTGACCGTGGTTGTTAACATGATGCATAGTAATCTTGAAAATTATATTTTAATTAATCTATATTAAAATAATATATTTTATATAGCTTTAGATTTATTTATTTTTCAACACATAAAACCATAAAAAATATTATTTTGATGTTTTTTCGGGCAAAAATCAATTTAAAAGGCACTTTAAACTATCAAGATGTCCAGCTAATTTCAAATTTAAAGGGGAGGGCTTTCCCGATTTAGAAATATCTAAAACTAGTCTCAAATTAAAATACATGAAAGTTGATATAGTAAAATATAATTGATCTAATAACCTAATCCGTAATTATGGTATAGTCAAATATATTCGGCCTAATCGACCATGTCATAGTTAAATATAGTTGACATAATTGACAAAGTCATATTTAATTCTATTTTTTCAAAACAACATCATTTTATTTATTTTAAAAAGACCATATAAAATAATATTAATTTGAATTGATATTAGTCAATGCAACTTAAATGACTACTTTTTATCCAAGCCTTTAAGTCGAGTCATGGGCCGGGCCATTTTTATATAACCATATTAGTGTTTTTTATTCCATGATAGTTTTGTTGGGCATCACGCAGTTAAGATAAATCAAAATCATTGAGATTAATATGTAATTTATCGAAAGAAGTATATGACTGCTGGTGTCCAACTACAACAACCATCAATTTTAAATCCACGCGTCATGCCAGCTTTCTGCCCATGGATTCTCCGTGACCACGTATTATACTGAGACCTCGTGGGTCCCATACTCCCCCCCCGCCGCTCATTATTATTATTATTCTTTCTTTTTTTTCCCCTCAAATGTAAAAAGCTCCGAAGTTTCCGCTGTTGTTATTGTTTTTCCGTATTATTGGGTTATTTTTAAAGAAAATCGCAATATGAGTATTATCTTTTTATTTACAAAAATAATATACTAACAAATTTATATATTTATCTCTTATTTCATCTTTTTTTTTTTAATTAGTGGATGAGAATCTAGAAAAAAGTTGATGAGTGATGCTGGAGTAGTTAAGGAATATTATAAATTTCATTCCTCAAATAAGAATTTCCTTTTAAATTCCAGGATATTAGATATCCTCTTAGAATATGTCATTTTCTTTTTAAAAATTGAAAAATACTATGCTCGCAAAAAAAATCTTTTGTTTTAAAAGCAATTTTTTTTTTGTTCTGTCCATCTATTGAATTCAAATTCTTAGTGGATCGTTACCTAAACTAAACCTCTTGTGATTATAGTTTTATTTATGTATTTCTTTTAGTGAAGAAAAATAAAAGATACACATACACAAGATATACCGAGAAAAATGAAACGGGTGAGCCGGTGGACCAGAGAGGAGAAGCGGCTGGGTGCTCTCTCATTTAAACCGTGTGAAAGTTGCTATAGATAGAAATCAGAGCAAGCCATATCAGAGAAAAGACTGTTCTTGGAGAGAGAGGGAGAGAGAGAGAGCTTTCTTCTCTAACTCAGTACAATTACTCTGAATTGTTAACAAGAACCCTCGAAGCCAAGAGAGGAAATAAAGGATGGAAGGAATGAAACAGAGCGGCCTGTTTGACCACTCAAGGGAATTAACGTCGGCCCTCGTTTGATATTCTCCGTCCCATGGCGAAAACAGGAGTCTTTGAATCCGATCCCATGGTGATGACGAAGGCGACGGAATTAAAGAAAGAACTGCAGAGGCTGGTGAGGAACATTGTGGATGATGAGGATTACCGGACGGAAACAATTGATCAAGCAAGAGAGACCCTTTTTGCGTTGAAGGAACTGAAGATGAAGAGGAGATCATTGTCGTTGAAGCTACGTGAAACAGTGTTGTGCCCTGAAGAGTTTAAGTGCCCTTTATCCAAGGAATTGATGAGAGATCCTGTGGTTTTGTCTACAGGCCAGGTTAGTGTTTCTTTTAAGGGAATTTCGAGTGTTACTCTGTTTGGTTCCCAGGAAAATCCAAAAAGAAACAGATTTTTGCGTGCGTGTTGGTTTTTCAACTCTTGGCGAGCTGGGAAACGTTGTAATTACTTGTATTTTTCTACATTAATTTGAGTAAATGGTGATGGGATTTTAGCCTTTTAAAATAAACAATCAGGTTTCAAAATCTCGACTCACTTCTTTGTCTTTTTATTGACGGATTGATTATAACGATTACTTTTCTGGATTCCCCTCTGAATTTGGGTAGAAAATTTTGGTTCTTGTCACTTGGCCCTAATAGCACACTACCTTCAATTCTTGATCAGTTTAGGCAGCTCTTTGACTGTACATAGCATAGGGGTCAGAAAGAAAGGAGGTAACGTAATTGGCAGGAGTTTCTTTTTTCTCCCCCTCCCCCACTCTTATTTTCTCAGAAACCAAACACGGGTATATTGTTCTGGTGTATGCGAGTAACATATAGTGTCTAGGTGGTTTACAGTGAATATATTTTTTCGTAAATTATTCATTACCGGACTTCGTAATCTGCTGTGGGTCGGGTCGGATCAAAGTGCTGTGGATGAGCTGAGTTCATTGGCCATAACATGAGCTGAGTTCATTTTCTGCTAGTCCTTCATACCAGTTTCTTATGGGATGTTAATTTGTTTTACTTTCCATGCTTGTACTGTTCAGACTTATGATAGACCCTTCATCCAGAAGTGGCTGAAAGCAGGCAATCGGACGTGCCCTCTAACGCAACAAGTACTGTCGCACACAATTCTCACTCCTAATCTGTTGATAAGGGAAATGATATCGCAGTGGTGCGAGAGTCAGGGGCTAGAATTGCCAGACCTCGCTCAGCATGTTAACGAGGAAGGGATAACAGAAGCAGATCGCGACCATTTTCTGTCTTTGCTTGAGAAATTGTCCCTAACACTTCCTGAACAAAAAGATGCAGCAAGGGAGCTGAGGCTGTTGACGAAGAAGATGCCCTCATTCCGGGCGTTATTTAGCGAGTCACTTGAGGCCATTCCTCAATTGCTCAGACCACTCTCCGAGCTTAAGTCCCGAAGTTCGATTTACCCTGATCTTCAAGAAGATATCATCACCACCCTGCTGAACCTCTCAATCCACGACAGTAACAAGAAGCTTGTTGCTGAAACCCCCATGGTAATTCCACTTCTGATGGAAGCATTAATGTCTGGGACTATTGAAACGAGAACTAATGCTGCTGCTGCCCTTTTCACACTATCTGCTCTGGATTCCAACAAGACACTGATTGGCAAATCAGGTGCCCTGAAACCACTTATCGACCTCTTAGAGGAGGGACATCCTGTAGCCATGAAAGATGTTGCCTCTGCGATTTTTAACCTGTGCATTATCCATGAAAACAAGGGGAGAGCTGTTAGGGATGGCGCAGTGAAGGTGATCATGACGAAGATTATGAACGGCACACATGTTGATGAATTATTGGCTATCCTCGCTGTACTTGCCAGTCATCAGAAGGTGGTCGATGAACTGGGAGACCTCGGAGCTGTTCCTTGCCTGCTTCGCATCATCAGGGAGAGCACTTGTGACCGCAACAAGGAAAACTGCATTGCCATTCTCCATACCATCTGTTTGAACGACCGAACCAAGAGGAGAGCGATGAGGGACGAGGAGAGCGCTTATGGAACAATTTCAAAACTGGCTCGGCATGGCACCTCGAGGGCCAAGAGGAAAGCTAATGGCATCCTCGAGAGACTGAACAGGGCTGTCAATCTGACGCACACATCATGATGAATTCAGCTATGAACCACTCTCAAATTCAAACATGTAAATTCTCCATTGTTTCCAGCACTTTGGCTCTCGAAGCAGCTCCCGCATGTGTCATTCTCAATCATCTTTCTGTAAATTCTCTTCATTGGTATTTTCTATTTCAGGTTTTTGGGCTAGCAGTCACTGTGAATAAACACTAAGCTTACCATGATTTTTTTCAATTTTGTTTCGTGCAGTAGTTTCTGAAGGTGTATAATTTTGACTTTTCGTGTATTCGGTATGATGGTAAAGAAGAGTGTATTTTATTTTAGAGGGAGGACTTTTCAGGTGTTTGGTATGGTGAAGAGTGTATTTTAAAGGTGTATAATTTTTTTTTTCTGCGATTGTTATTGTGGTGAAGAAAATATTTTAAAGGTGTTTTTCATTTAAAAAAACATCAAGCAAACATCAAGCATCGATTTTTGGACCGGTGGTACCTCACTTATTTAAGATTCTCCCCAGTTCTGTCCTTCCATGACCGAAAGTTGGATGGAATAGTTTCAGTGGTTGTCCCTGTACTTGCAACTTATAGGTCATGAATCCTGCCTTTGATGTTCCAGTTTTGATCTTGTAATTATTTCAAGAATTAGGGTTGTTTGTACTGCGATTTAAATGTATTTTTTTTTAAATAAAAAACATTATCAAAAACTAACTCAACCACACTCATAAATAGCCACTTAGTATGTTTATGCATCACTGTAGCGTCACGGTTTTTTTATTTAAAATAAATTTGAAAAGAATCATCACTTTAAGTTTTTATCGCAATTTAACTTAAGATAGTGAAATTCACAAACAAATAATTGTAATTAATAATGGAAACAGACAAAGGATGGCCCTTCCACGCATTTGTCTGGCCTGGAGAAGGATCCAAACCTTTGTAAAGTTAGGGATGATATAGATGCATGAATGAATGAATGAATGAAAGGTCCAAAATCCATAAAAGGGTTGAAGTGCAACGGGAATAATGTGGAGGCATATTGAATGGATCGGCTGTGATTTCTGGTAATGTGGTCCATCAAGGTGGCGCCTCCCCTTTTTGGAACTAGTACTCGATGGAACCAAACCCTATCCTCTATGCAACATATTTTAACTGGCCATTATATTTAGGGTTTGTGAAATTAGAGGTGGAGGTGATCATTTTCGGTTTAGTTTGTTTTTTTATCTATAAAAATTATCAAATCAAAATTATGAAAAAAACCGGAAACCGGTTTAAATCAGAAGGTTTTGATTTGATTTTTTTTTATGTAAAAACGAACTTCCCTTGAAAGGAGGTAATTTTTTTTAATTTTAATCAGTTTGGTTCAATTTTAACTTTAAAAAATAACCCGAACCAGACTAATTTTTTTTAAAAAAATTCTAATTGGTATTTTTAATGGTTTGTTTTTTCTTGGTTAATTGTTTTTGGTTTTCTCGATTTTAAAACTGTTATATTTTTTTAAAATATAACTTTTAAAACAAAATATGTATCGACCCATGAATTAAAAACCATAAAATAAAATCCAATATATTAAGCTATGAAAATCATTGATGAACTATAAGATAACAGAATCGTATATATAAAACAACCATCTAAAGCTTCAATGATGGTGGTGGACGCTACCTTGCACTAATAAACAAACATCTATGAAACATACAGGAAGACGGAAGGGTCTACATCGAAACGACATTCAGGCACTGGAAGCCAGTTGTAAACTCGCTGTTATTTAGGTCTTGCAGGCTCACCCGCACAATCTAGAACGTATTGTGCATAGGACCCATGTTGTAAGAACATAATGGGTTTAACTGTACAGGTGCTCAGTAATAAAAAATTAAAATTAAAGAGTTTATTTTTGTTGTGGTTTGAAGTTCTAAGTTTTGTGGCTGTTAATATGATAGTCATTAACAGTTTATATAGTCGTTAATTTCAGGATTCATAAAATTAGTTGAAATACGCGTGACTCAAACACCCATGTTAATCTAAAAAAGAAAAAAAAAGAACATAATGATTTTTATTGAAAAGGTATTTAAAATTACAGTGTAAAATGAGTTTTTGCTTGAAATATATATATATATATATATATATATATATATATTGAGAGAGAGAGAGAGAGAGAGAGAGATTATTAACATATCAAAATTATATAAAAACTCTAAAAAATTATTAGTTTAATATATTTAAGCAAATAACATTTTTTAAAACATATATAAAAATAAATTAAAAAATTATATCAAACACTCCCAAATAACAACATGAAAACTCATTGCTAAAATGACTCAAGCCATTTCCCGGTTCTTTGTCATGAAAAAAAGAGTACAAGAACAGGTAAGATGTTTTTTATTTATTTATGTGACTCAGTTACATTAAATAAATTATTTTTTGTAGATACAAGGACTCAGTCGTATTCAGAGCTATTTTATAAATTCAGGTTTAATTTTATAGAATGTCAATAAACTTTTATATGATGATATTGTCTTGTTGAATTGCATGCTTGATAGCGTGTTAATGATATTTTTTTTTAAAATGTCTTTGTTTTGAAATATATCTAAATAATATATTACTATTATTTTAAATTTATTCTTGACATTGCTATATTAAAATAATTTAAATATGTATATATATATTAATGGTTTAATTAATCAAGGATTAAAGTGACTGCCATCATTAATTTACACTGATTTTATAACTACCAGAGTGAAAGGTCAAAAAAAGGAAGCGAGGACAGTGTATTTTTCTTAATGATTGTCTCTTTGAAATTGCTACCATTGGTGCAAACATGAATTTAGTCAAACCAGAGCAGTCCAGAAGCACCATCAAGATATTCAATCAACTGATTTTATAAGACTATTTTTTAATTCTAAATATATTAGAATAATTTTTAAATTCTTTTAGTTAGATTATAAAATTTATATTCAAAACATTGTTTTTTTAATATATCAATTCGGGCGTGGGGGGATGAGACAAGAAATTGTTTTGATTGATAAAGAAATTAAAATGAAAATATCAAAATAAATAAATAAATAAACAAATTCTTGGACAGCATTTATTATGCTAAATTTAAACATTTAACTATTATATTTTTGTACTATCAGTCGCTTTCCATGGCGGGGATGTCGTATCCAGAAGAGGAGCTTTCGATGAGATGCTAAATTGCCATGAGTGGCATGACCGACACCCTCAAATCATGGCTTCGATAAGCTCATGGGTTATTTTCATGCCAAGAAAATAATGATGAAAAGGAAAATAACCAGATGGGTCTAACATGATTGGCCCTTTTTTTTTGCCCATATTTATAAATGAAGCCTTTAATATTTTTTAAAGCAAAAGTACTTGTGGTTGGTGGGTAATAGTTAGAAGACTCAATTTGAGATTGAATTGATTTAAAACTTTTTTTAATTTTTTAATCCAAGTTTTTTTTTTTTAATTTTTTGAAAGCCCAAATAATGTTAAATTTTTTATTTTTATTTTATTTAAAAAGAAAAACAAGTCTTTCTATTGACCAAACTCAGATCAAGTCTTGGGATTACTAAGTTAACACACCAAGCATATTTTCTTATAACAATGGATGTAATCTACTAGTAAAGAGATTATAATATAATTAGTTCTTTCTATAGTTCCAGACGACAAGACTGCTAGAGACAGATCGTTTCTTCTTCAATAACAAATTGTTATTTGGAATGAGAGAATTACTTCCAGACGAGAGATGGTGTGATTAATAAAAAAAAAATAGTGACAAGGCTTGACTTAGGGATAACCTTTAGTGAAAATGTTGATCCGAAATAGTTTGAGAGAGATGATTACTGGCGAGGGAGGGTGTTCATTACAGAAAATAAAAGCATGTTGATCTGGCTTAGCCAAGAATTGTGAGGGATCGGTTGAGCCAAGGTTAGAGAGGGCTAAGAAAAGAAGGTTAGGTTGAGTCTGAGAGGGTTCGGTTGATCCAATAAATAGAGGTTCAGTTTGGCTAACCTTTTTTCCTCTCTTTCTTTTCCCTTTCTTCCCCATGAAGCCTCTGACCTCCGTTAGACTAGCTTCCAATCCACCTCTTTTCTTTTTTCTTTTTTCTCCACTCTCTTTTTTCTTTCTCTTCTCTTGGTCGGGCCTATCAGCCCAACTCATTTTTTTCTCCTCGCCTCTTCACCAATTAACATATATGAAAAGTCAAGCTTTTTTTCCGCTTTAGTCTTCTTATTCGTTATGATTTTTTTAAGTTTTTTTTTTCTTTTCAATTTCATTTTTAGTATTAAATTTATTGCATAGTGAATTTCATAATTTGTTTTATATAGAGTTTTCCGGTCTTACGACCTAGACCAAGAATTTTATCGATACTCAAGTTATTATTTTTATTAATTTTTAATTAATTTTTTCTCAATTTCATCATTTAACATTGAGTTGATTTAAAATAAGTTTTATAATTCTTTTTCATTTGCTTTTCATGGGTTTATTATGGTCTCATGACCCAACTCATGAGTTTTGTGACTCAAATGTTTTTTTTGTCCTTTTCTTAATTGAACATGTTTTTTCTTTTTTAATTTCACCTGTAAATTGAGAATTGTTTTCATTTTTTTTATATGGAGTTATCTCAATCTCTTGACCCAAGTTGACTCAGGTTATTGTTTTATTTTAATCCTTTGACATTAAGCTGATTAGGATTTAAGCTTTATAAATTTTTCTATATCATGTTTTAATAACTCGGATTGAGACTTAGGCTGATTGATTTAGTTTTTTTCCTGATTTTTTAGTTGATTCTTTTTTCAATTCTGTCTTTCAATAAATGATTGATTATAAATTAAGCTTTGTATACTATTTTAGTTTATGTTCTATAAAGTTAGTCTAGTCTCATGACTAGATTCACGAGTTTAATTAGTTGATTTGAATGATTTTTTATGTTTTTTTAATTTATCATTGGGTTGAGTGTGAATTAAACTGTCATGTATTTCAATTTATTTTCTTATAGATTTATTTTCATCCCGTGACTCAAGTTTGAAAAGTTAATAGAAATTACCTCTATTTATTTTTTTAATTATATTTTATTTCAATTTTATTTTTAAGAATTGAATTTTAATAAAAAAATATTATCACTTTCTATCTAGTTATCAAACTCTCATAATATGAATAGCATGAATTGATTCGAGTTGGTTTAATATGTTATCATTTTGATTTTATTAAATCAAACTAGATTTTATCAATTACACAGATTATTTTTCAATTTACTAAGTAATCAATCTCTATATAATTAATTTTGTTGAATATATTAGTTAAAAGAAAAACAAACAGTCACCGAACTGGACTCGGACTCGTGTTTCTGAGGACGAGTGATAAAAAGCCATGATAATCCGTGGGGAACGAGTGAATAGTCCCTGACATTTGTGCCGAATAAGAACAGAAACGAGGGAAGCAGAGTCGCTCTGCAACCATTTTATAGCAGTTTTCCATTTTTATCGGGAAGAAACATCAAATTCCTCAGCCAGGTAGATTCAGTCCAATTTTGTACAAGCTGCACTCACCATGACATAAACTGTACAATTATAAAAGGTTAAATGAAGCTCATGTAATTTAAGACATGGCTTCACACTTCGAGGAGCTTGCAAAAATTACATAGCTAGCACAATAGACGATGCACACAAAAGATATCATCTATAGTTTAAGATAGCAAACCCTACCCCTATTCATCCACCAGGCATTGAGCGCACGATGCACACAAGATTACTAGTTTCCCCCAACCAATCAATCTGATTCAGTCCTGTAAGCCCAACCATGTTTGTCCAAGTATGAATGGACCGCCTCCTTTATAGCAAAGTTTGGGACTAGCTGAGATGGATAAAGAGGTTCTCGTGTGATTGGATCAAAATTCCCCACCTGTGTATAATTAAGTCACCAGTCAGTGAAAATAAAATAAAATGCAAATGAAAAGCATCTCAATTTGAACAAGCAATGTCAAAAACACAAATCACCTTCTCAAGATGGTTAAGGAGCACTGCTCTTTCATATGAAACCCCACTTGGAGTAATGACAGGATCACGAAAAATATCAAGGGTGATTTTACAACATAAATAATCTGGCACCTGGAATTTTCAAATTAATCCCGCAAAATTATAAAACAGCAGTCGATAATATTAAGATAGAAAGAAAAAAAAGATGCAAACTACACAAATCCAAAGACACCTCGGATGGCGTGTCATCTTCTGCAGCTTTCCGGAATACTTCTCCTAGAAGGTCCAATTTTTTCAGATGGGAAACAACTGAAACAATTGGATCATCCAGGAATCCTTCTGTCTCAGAACCATCAAGGAAATGTTTTTCTCTAAGAGCTCCCTCACAAGCTTCTCTGAGACAAACCAGGGAAATTAGCATGAGTACAGGACAATTTATAGTTCTCTTTGCACATATGAGCAAAGATCTGCGCTAATGGTACAGCCTAAACTCACAGGAATTACATACTTCAATCTTTGTAGTTCCCATGAACGCTGTGTAGATGCTTCCTCCCACTCCAAGTATTTTGCCTTCGCTAGCTCCTCCCAGATCTCGTCCACTATATAAGCATTCGGGTTGGCACCCCTTCCAAGGTCCAATGCCTGATAAAAATATAGTGCTAGTTAAAGATTTAGTTCTAAAAGATTAATAGCCTGCACATTTTCTTTGTATCCAACAGCAACTAACATTCAACATATATTAGGATCGTATTTGCAACAAAGGCTATAAGAAAGTCACTCATAAAATTTATACCATGAATGATTCATCTTATTTCTTCTCTTTTCCACATCTATCATGTCAATCCCACAAGCTACTACAGTCCTGCTACTAGCAATAACATCATGCTATAGATAGTAACTACGGCTGTTCAATTTTTACATGCTCCAAAATCATATTGCCGCTGCCAGGGTATGTTGCTGCTACTTTGAACATTTAGGTTAACCTACTTAGAGTGAAACATACTCCTAATGCAAAGCTCACTTGATACTCAAAGACAGTATATATGGACAAGCATGTACAAGCCAGGGTGGATTTTAATCGTAAAATTAAAAGCTAGAACTTATCCAACAAGTCTCCATTAGACTACGCTTTGCCCGCTATAACCATGATTATGAGACCCTTAACATCAATTAATAACACAATCAACCACACATACACAATTTAGCTCCAGCCGCTAACATGTGTGGACAAGACAAAATCCCCAGCCAATCAAAGCATAACAGCACAGATAGGCCATATCGATCCAGATTACCAAGGTCAGAACAATAATTTGATACTACTGGAATCATGATATGAAAGCAATGTTCAGCTGCAGCTGCACACATTTCTAGCTGTGCTTAAAAGGTAGATGGTTTTCTTATGTGCTACAAAGAAATGCAATCCAGTTGACCTACACAAAATAATCTTGCCAAATATGTTGGATATATACATGTAAACCATCTTGATATATGGACATGCATTGCTGTAAAGGAACATCCTGGTCGCAATACAAATTTTGAATATATGATATGCTAATATACACAGCTGATGTGCGCAGAGGAGAAGACATGCACCTTCATTCTTTACAAACCCCTAACTTCCTATTCTCTTTATCAGTAGCCATCTTATAACATCCGGTTGGACATGCTCATATTCAGTCGATGTTGTTATGACCAGATTATTAAGTGTAATCAATATACTGAAGCTAAAACAAATAGAAATGACGGGTACAAATTCTATAAAGAGCAATAACAAGAGGCTCAAAGCTAAAAAAACACGTGTAAATGTTCATTTATGAGCCTTGTGCTAGCAGGTAAAACCAAATGGCCAGATGCAATTATGCAAAAGCAGAGAAAATTATGAGGAAAAACAACATCAAAAACTGTGACTCCCAACACATTTCTTCCCCTTGGCTTATTTAGAGGGGGTTTCTTTTATCTTGATCCTCCGTGAAGAAACAGGCTATTAACAAGATTGCGGCCCTAGCTATAGTTAGACTGAAAATATGTATAGATGGCAGGCCATTGTCTTATAGTCCAATCACATGATGTTATGGAGAAGAGATATCTACAACTTTTAGAACTTTTCTGCATGGAGTGGTTGTTCTCAGCACTCAAACCTGCAACTGTGGGGTTACAAGCCCAAGACTTCGAATGGCCCTGACCAATACCAATGCAACTACTTGATAGACAGTTTGTGACCCTCCATCTTTTATTCAGAATTCCAACTCGATAAATTTGACATGAATAACTAGAAGAAATAGGCTGTTATGATCGACAATCTATCATGGTAAACCACAAAAACTAGAACCATGCACTCCCTACGTTTCAACCTTTTGTCACTGAAGTTTGATTATCTGCAGTTGTTATATTTACAACCTCATAATAGTTTATGCTATGAGCATTTGATCACCATAAGCAAAGTGGATTCTACCAGTAATAAAGTTTTGATGGTTTAAGACGCCTAAATGGCTAACACAAGGAACTAAGAAAAGGCACAAAGAGCTATGCCACTTTATAGACTATTATTCAATAATAATAATGTCAGAAAAAGGCCATGCTAAAGACAGTCAGATAGAGACATTATCAAATATGGATGGAAAGTTCAAAGGAAACGATCGAATAGCAGATCTAAATAAGAAGCCTCAAGGCCCATTCAAAAAGCTTAATTTCAGGATACAGCCAACAGAAATACGATTAAACTACTAGCTTACAAGCAACTAATGCAGGTTTTATTCTATGGATTCACAGCAAAAGACATGAGCAAGAAAGTGAAAAAAATAACCTATCACATAACTCAAAAACCTCTTCAACCGACAAGTCCAGATGCTAAATGCAGAACAAACATCTACCAGTAACTTTTGTGTTGAAATGAAAAACAATTCAAGAATCAACTCAAGAAAAGAAAACCAGCTCTTACTTTCTCCAACTGCTTGACTCCTTCAGAGTACTCTTGCTTCTGAAGTAATGCGAGTCCCAACATATAGTGAGCCTGTAAAGCAGCAAGCAAGGGTGAATTTTGCACAGCCAACTACACTACATAGAAGAAGAAAAATAACTGCTTTCTTCTAAATTCAAAAGAGAAACAAAACTTCACCTTGGAACCATTATCTACTTTCTTAAGACAAAAATAAAAAATACTTCACAACCCACATTTCCTTTCAAGATTTTAATACCATTCATCACATTTTCTATCACTTTCCCATTTACCGACTCGGAGGATACTTCTCTTTCCATCATCAACAAAAATAAGTACAACATACACAAACTCGTGACGCGTCCAACACATAACCCACTCACTCCCATCAAACCATTCTTATTCTATCTTTTTCTATATAACACGCATCGCAGCACCAAGATTCAATTGCGATTAAAGCAATGACATTAATAAAATCGAATTAAAGACCTTTACCTTGACAGAGTCATGATCAAGCTGAATAGCTCTGCGAGAATCCTCTTCTACTTTAGTCCAATCACTTAACCACAAAATTTAGTCAAATTAATAATTTATACCAGTAATATTACAGAGAATTAACCTAAAAAGGAAAAAAATGATTTACATACTTGCGTTTTCGATGGCATAAAGCACGATTAGTCCAATAAATAGGAACTTTAGGGCACAGCGTAATCGCCTTTGCAACAAAAATAAATAAAAGAAAATCAGCAAACAAAAAAAATGAAAATTACACACACACATATATATAGAAAATACCTCAGTGTAAGCATCGATGGCGGCCTGAAATCGGTTTTTACGAAAGCATTCATTCCCTTCTAACTTCGACTTCTCTGCTTGTTTCTCTTCAGCACTCAATGCGGATACTCCTGGTCTCATCCTCCCTCCCTCCCTCTATCTACTTCTTGATGTATTCTCTAGTTTTTCTCTTTAATTACTGTATTAATTAAAATCAGTCTCTATTTTTGTTTCTTTTTCTGAATTTGTTATATGGGAACTGTAAAAATCTTGCGAAACGGAGGAGGCGACGACGCGAGCGAGACGTGTACGCCCGGAGGCCGGAGAAGGAGAAAAGGGAAAGTGCAAGGATCGTGGAGAGAGAGGTCGCGGGTGGGGGTTTTAGTCTCGGGGAGGGTTACTGGCAGGTCGAGGGGTTTGTTACTTTGATACGCGACCAACAGGTGCGTTTTATAATTTTATTGGGTGGGTTTTTGCTCTGGGGGATCGGAGATGTTACTTTTGCCTGATAGAACGAGGATGTTTTTCAAATTATTTTTTATTTATAAATATATTAAAATAATATTTTTTATTTAAAAAAAATTATTTTTGATATTAGCACATTAAAATTATCTAAAAAAATTATAAAAATTAATTTAAAATAAAATAAAAATCATTTTTTTTTTAAAACACTTTCAAAAAGCTCTCCTAAACAACCCACATTGTTGGGGTTTCATGTATTGTTGTTTTTATATCATTTGAGTTCTAATTTTTTTATAACATTTTTAACTCTAATTTATCATTTTTTTTCGTGTAAAATCTAAATAAAAAATAGACCGAAATAAATCCTGGTTACATATCAAGAAAGTCCAAAAACAAACTATTAAAAAAATAAAAATAACATTATTTTGATAAAAACAATTATAAATAAAATCAACAGGTGAGAAATTATCAAGTCAACTGGATTAAAGAGTAAACCCAGATTTTCTATTAGGTTATCTAGGTGTTTTTCTCTTAAATTCATAATAATACAGGGTGGCAAGGTGCCCAGCTGACCCGCCGAGTCAGTGTCAAAACCAAAAAAAAAACAATTTATTAATAAAACAATATAATTAAATATATAAAATAGGAAAGATTTTAAAAATGAAACTTTTATACAAAGTTATCGCATAAAGCAGGTCTGAGCTTATTTGACGATATCGATTATAGTTGAAGTAAATTTGATAAAGTTAAAACTCCTAAACTCAATTAATAATAAGATAATAAATTAGGGACTAAATTGATATTTCTCCCTTTTTTAAAATCCGAGAGTGATATTATCCAGTAGACAAAAACATGCTCGTCAATTAGGAAAACTAACTAATTAACAACCTTTTATTTTTCTTTGCGAGTCAACCTGATGTTGATGGTCGTCGTTTCTTCATTAAAAAGGAAAGAGCAACAACTTGTACCAGAAGTTGTTGTAAGAGTAAAACACCACCCAAAAAATCCCATCCACCCACGTGGAAATAATTTTACACAGTTTATCGGTATGAAAAAATCCCCAAAAAATAAAAACTTCCTCCACAAGTTGCTGTAAAACCCCAATCATCATGATTTAAGAGGAAAAAAACAGAACCAATCTTTTATATTTTTCTAATTTGATATCTTGTTTTTTTCCTGTAATTTTATACTTATTCAGAACGACTAGATATTTTTAAAATAATATTTTTTTTATATTTTTTTTAAATAGATTAATTCAACTTAACCTACTCATTCATTAAAATGATTAGAATTTTTTCAAAATAATATTATTTCAGAATTTTTCAAAAATAAATAAATTAATCCAAATTAACACAATAAAGCACAAGAAGATAATATGGAATCCATGCGTATAGAAACTTTGATATTTCAAAATAAACCATTAAAATTCAGACTGGGCAAAGGGCAAAAGTTTTTACTATTTGTAAGATTATTTTTAAAGTATTTGTTAGTTAAAAATATTTTAAAATAATTTTTTTTTTATTTTTAAAAAATTATTTTTGCTAAGAACATCAAAACGATTTAAAAATACTAAAAAAATAATTTCAAATAAAAAAAATAAATTCCAAAACCATGTTCGCAAACAAGGATCTTAGTGGCCAAATACATTTTCAACCTTTAAAATTTTAATTTGAAGCGGGGTTAAACAGTATTTTTAAAAAGATATTTATTTTTATTTCAAGATAATAATTTGATGTTTTTTATTATTATTTTTAATGTGCTATATTAATGTCAAGAAAATATTTATAAAAAAAAAATATTTAAGATTGAGCCATGCAATAAATTTCAAAGACAGGAAGAGATGCCAGCATATCTGTCAAGCTGAGAAGACAAGCCATTGCTATAATATAGCAACAAATGACGAAATATTTGCATAAGGTGCACAAAACTGAGCCGAGAAATGACAGCAGCCATCAGTTTTTCCAACCTATGCTCTATCTATACTTGAAAAACTGAACCCTTTCTGGTCACTTACCAAGTGCAAACATGAAATTAGCCTCATTGTTCTTTGTTGTGGAATCAGATAGTTCCAGTGAGTAAAGCAACCTGTAGAATCTCACTCAAGGCGATGGATCGGTGCTGTATACTCTTACGGCACAGACTCGCGACGTCTGCTGCATGCAATGTATCAGATGATCTATAACCATTGCTGATCAGGAGAGACTAGATTCTTGAACCTTTTTCGTCGTCAGGAGAGATGCTTGATAACTGCTCTCGAACACGGCTGACAATTTGGGAAGCTTCCTGGTCAAAATTCAGGGGACGCTTTCTCAAACTCTGTGACAAGTCATCAGTCCAATGTTTCTCTCAGGATCCCACTGTGTTGTTCCACAATACAATCAAACAAAAAACAAGCGATGCATACCTCAGTGGTCCATAAGCAATCGCGTGCCTTACGGGGGATTATGTGGATGTGCGTCTGAAAATTCAATGTTGATAAAGAGAAATCGGAATAAAAATCGATGAATTCAGTTGCTGTAAATGTTACAGCTTGTAAGATGAGAGCATCTATTCTCTATACAAATAAATAGCAACGAAAGTGTTGTTCTTGGTTCAGCAAGAAACACAGCACAACACTGGTCACATCAGTAAAATCTAATCCATCGTCATTGCATCGAGCTTTTATTTTTCCATAGACACAACTTTAGAATTACTTACATGAAAAATGACTTGGCCTGCAGCAGCACCGTTGTTTACCAACAAATTGAAAGAATCTGTATAATACCATCATTCCAAGAACAGAAGTTCAGATGGAGCTCGAGTTCGAGAAAACACTAAGTTTGAAAATGGTCCAAAAACTTGTGAATGCAGTGAGAAAGCAGATGAACTCATGCTTCCCTGGTCATGCCAAATGCAGCATTCATTTCTTAAAAAATCCAACCCTGCACCCCAAAAAAAAGCGCAAACAAGTGCCTTCAATCCTATAAAATAAATATCGACATGCGAAAACAAAAACATTTAAGAAAAGAAAAGATATGTAATCATTTGAACGTCAACTCATTTAAGTTTGTGGTTAGGTGTCAATCAGCATCCCCCCTTCTCAGGGGAAGAACCAGGATTTGCTTTGGGGGGGGGGGGGGGGGGGGGGGAATTTTCAATTTCTGAAATCCCAGTTCCATCTCAGGCTACTCGGAAAACAGTAGTTCTTCGTTGGATCAAGGTTGGTTAGCAGTTTGGTTTGCAGATGTAAACCTAGCTCTAAATGAGAAATCATCAGCCTAACTCCACTGTAATTCTATACATGCTCCCCAACATCGTTGACAATTGAGGCATGTTATGAAGGAAGGATAACATGGATAAATGGACATGCTGGGGGTGGGTGGGGGGGGAAGATTTGTTAATTACAACAACAGTAAAGAAATGTTGGATACATACCAGAACCGTTTGCTTTCATGATTGCATTACCAATTGAAGGCACCTTTGAACACATTGCTGCTACCACCTGCAGACTCAATTAATTAGAAAATACATCCACGAATTTTATTTAAAAGAGAAATGAAGGAACACTCTGAATTCTGAAAAAAAAAGGCTTGAGGAAATTTATTGATTGGGATTCAGAAATGGACTTGCTAGTTAACTTTCATTGCAACCTAGCAATGTTCACTTCTTAATTCATAGGAAGACAGCTGTATATCTTTTCAGAAACGCAGACCATTAAAAAAAGGTAAAGAAAGGAAGGATCGGCATATGACTTGGAAGGTTCAAGGTCAGAACTACTCTTCTGTTCCTCTCTTTTTCTATAATCAAATTTTCAGTCAGCATTCTGAGACCGTTCCTCTCTCTGTCTCAAACAAGAAACTTTCAGTGCAGTCATTGACCTTTCTTCTGAGCACCAAACATGTTATCATCTTTGATGCAGAGTCCAACCCAGGTTTCATAACACCATGCAATTCATGTTAACATGGTAACTATGGGGGGGGGATGTAAAATAGCTGTAATCTCAGCAAAAATAAAGAAAAGTTTGCTCATGTGACTTGGGTGGAATCATGTAGGTACAGAAATAACACAAGAAGCTGAAAAAAGGTTTCAACCCTCGGAGATCAAACTACACACATCTACAAAAGATAGGCCTCCTTGTCTGAGCTTAGTATTGATAACTAAAGGCAGTAAAAGCACAGTAGCTATTGTAGGACTCGAGCAGTCAAGCCAGCCCTGGTATGGATCTAGTTGAATACAAGCCAATTTGAGCAAATTACACCTTTCTAACATTGTAGCCTCGCAGACCAATAAAACATTTCAATCGCACACCTCTGTTGACAGCTGATTAAGCATAATGTGTACTTATAAAACATTTCAATTCAGCTTTGTTGGGAGCTTCTCTCACGTTTAATCCAGTATAACATCCCTTACATAAACTATGTGTACTTAGTAGGCGAACAATTTTGAATAGCTCAGGAGGGATTAGCATCAAGTGAAAGATACTTACAGAAGGAGGAGTGGCTTCCAGGCAAGAAAAATGAGATTTTGGGATAATGAGAGAGTGCCTGAAAAAAAAAATAGCAGCTTCATATCATTTCATCAATCAACCACAGATAAAATTTGGAGGCCATGAAATCATTATAGTGATAACATATGAGACGATCTTTGGTTAATGAGGAAGAGTTAAACTTCATTGATTTCTATACAAAGAACACACAGTGATAGTTTTATCAGACTACTCTTTCCGGGACAACCTTGGTACCTACTTGATCAAATACTCTCACTTTCACTTACAAGAAAATTACCCTCTTTTTTTTCCTTTTTAGTCCTAAGAAATTCCAGTACTTTAATAAAACTTGACACTAAAGAGAATTCAATCCATTCTAAGAGGGTTTCTACTATTGTGAAAAGTTAAGGACATGACAGTGCTTTAGGAACATGATAGCTCACCCGGGACTCACTGGACTAGTATCCAAAATACACAGGCATGTCTCATCTTCATAGAGCTGTAAAATTCAGATGGGCAGCAGGATAGAGCAAAATTTCAGTAAAATATAAGAAAATCATTGAATTGCACAAAAAAACACAGCTACTAGCAAAGTTTGCAGGCAGCTGAAGCTTAAACACTAGGAAGCACAAAGATTCACCTTAAACGCAGGGGATTCACCGCGAACAATCCTGCAGAAAACGCAGTCTAGTTGGTGATTCCTCGTGTCGCCAGCAGCATCATTGATGGAGGCAGAAGAAGTGAGGGAAGAAGACAAACGTGAAGTCGGAGAGGGAGAGTGAGGGAGGAGATGGGAGCAGATAATGGAGAGCCTACTTCGGGACTCCATTCACGCGAAATTGGTTGCTTTAACGAGAAACGCCTGTGTCGCCATAAAATACTTGTGTCGTGGAAACTGATCGTGGATTTGAAAGGAATGGAATTGCAGAGGAAGAAGGATTTTGACAGGACAAGACAGGTCAGGTGGGAGTGTTTTGATCGTAGGAGGGCGTTGTCTTTGCTTATCCACGTTGTTTGATTTTGTACGGGATTTGTCGACTGTCTGGTTATGGGGCTATTATTTTGTTTCCTTCGACCCTTATCACTTTGGTTCGTGGTTGTATTCCACTTTGTTTTGTTATTAAGTTTTAGAAGTATTTTTTAAAAATAAAATTGATTTTATTTTTTATTAAATTAGATTTGTTTATGTTTTTATATTATATTTACATATTAAAATCAAAAATAATTTTTAAAAAAACAAAAAACATATTATTTTAATTTATTTCTAAGCAAAAAAAATATTTTAAAATCAGTTTCACCAAACTCTCGAACAATAACGTCAGCGTTGAGGTTTGCTTTGGAATTCAGTCGGTATGGTATTCGTTGTTAGTTAGAAAAATAGGATTTAGAAAATTATAAAATATAGTTTTTTCTAGAAAAAAAAAAGAGTGAAACTAATGTAAGACTATAACATAAATTAATTAAATAAATAATTTTAAATTTATGGTTGGGACAAAACTAGACTCATTGTACCATGCCACATAAAAATAGAGCTGGATAGATTTGTTAAGGAACCATCTCACCTAAAAGCTTAAGCTTTTAGGTGAGGCCCCAGAATATGATTTATATTATTCTCTAACACACCCCCTCAAGTGAAAGCCCTTTGGGCTTGAAACTTGCACAGGCCCACATCACCTTGTGTTTGATTTTTTTTTATCAAATAGAATGGGGGTGGTGAGATTCGAACTCGTGACCGCTGGGTCAACAAGGCTCTGATACCATGTTAAGGAACCATCTCACCTAAAAGCTTAAGCTTTTAGGTGAGGCCCCAGAATATGATTTATATTATTCTCTAACAAGATTAATTGAATTGAATATTATTTTAATGATTTTACTTGGAGTTCGATTTTAGTTTTACAAAACAAAACTGAAAAAATTGAATTATATGAACCAAACTAGTAAAAAAAAAAAAAAATCATTATAAACTAAAGGTTCTTTAAAACAAACTCTATAAAAAAAAATAACCTCAGAAAACCATAAATTATATTGAATTTATTCAATTTTAAAAAAAAATGCAAAATCAATTTGAAATGAGGAGTCTTGTTTGGTCGATTTATTTTATTTCAAAGTTTCAGGGAAAAAATGCGATATTGTTTTTTTCTAGACCAAACCGTTCGAAAAAAAGTTTTCATGTGATTCTATTCCGCCCTAAAAATTGGTATATATTATTACAGTTTAAAATATACAATGAATTATAATAGATTTTATATTACTCGGAATTTTAGCCTGAAAATCTCTTTCAAAGTCTAGCCAAAATATTCAGGTTTTATTCCCCTCAAATAATATATTTAAAAAAATATCTAATGTTATAATATAAATTACATCTCTTAATCTGATTGTTGGATTGAATTGAAAGTTTATAATGAATCTCTTAATATATTGGTTATCTTTGAACCCGTTGAGGTGATTGAGTTATATTGGTTCAATTTTTATTTTTTTTACCTGTCTTTAGAATATAAATTGCAAAATTTCAAGTTAATTTTTTAAAAAATTAAATTATATTTGTTATATTAATATTTAAAATAAATAGAGAGAGAGACATATATAAAGGTTGTTTGGGAGGGCGGTTGTACCGCCAGCTGCTCTCTTTTTTTTTCATTTTAAATGAAATTTTTTTGGTGTTTTTAAATCATTTTGATGTGCTGATGTCAAAAATAATTTTTAAAAAATAAAAAAATAATATTATTTTGATGTATTTTTAAATGAAAAACACTTTTAAAAGCAACCGTCCTCCTAAACAGGCTCATAGACAATACAACCCAAAATAATAAATCTAAATACTTTAAAGCTAAAATATATCATTTCAATTAAAAAAAATATTTCCTTTCACGTGTGATGCATCGATGCCCTACCTCTTTTGACCATTAATGAGAGAACAGAGAAGCTCAGGCTATGCTGCTTACATTTGAGATTTGTGAACTTCATATATATATATTACCCGCGCTTCGTCGTGACTGAAGTAATATTTTTTTCAACACAAAAAAAATATATTAAGAGTATGAGATATTAATATTATGAGATTTTTTTATTGCACTATAGATTTGGACAAAATAATTAATCTGTGCACAAATTTTACGGAGCACAACTTTCTAATAAAATATATGAATTTTAAATCAATATAAATTTATTTGTTTAGCAGGTTTTAACGAAATTATCAATATAAAATTATCATCATCATTAAAAAATCAAGAAGATTCGGATACTAGAATCATCAAATTCATCGTGTTATGATTAGTTCATTTCATAATCTAATCTAAATTAAATACAATAATAAAATATAAATTATGAAAACACATACGATTACTGAATAACAAAAATAAATCGTTGATTTTCTACCTATAAAAAGAAGAAAACATAATTGAAAATCCATTTGCAAAGCTATCATCATTATCATGACTATAACAGATAAAATTATCATCATCATTACTATCAAAACAATTAGAATCATTAAATTGTCTCGGAGAATAAAAAAAACATAATATTTTTACAGAAAAGCAAGCAAGCAAGCAAGTAATAAAACAAACAATCACTAAAATTATCATTTTTATTGCTCAAAGAATGAAACTATTAAATTATCTCGAAAAATAAAATAAAAGCATTAACAAAAGAGCAAACAAAAAAAACAACTAAAATAAATATTATGAACATAAAAAAATCATATGATCCGAAGAACAAATAAAAATAACAAAAAACACTAAAAAAAAAACAAAGGGAAAAATAAATTACCAACATAAATTAAAATTTTAGAAGAGAACAAAAAAAATAAAAAAACCAACAAAAAATAAAATGATAAAAATAAAAACATGAATGCATAAATATGGACAAAAACATAAATATTGTCCAAGAAGAAATGAAAAAAGTAAAGAAATCAATATCTAGTAAAAAATTAAAAGAATATGTGTTAGAATAAAAAAAATAAAATATATAATTAATTCTAATTTAAGGACAACAATGTAACAAATCAAAATCTTGAGACCAGAAAACAATAAAGAGATTTAAAAAAAAAAACAATATAATTGTTTAAAAAATTCAAAAAATAAGGACCGAAATGAAAAGTAGCTTATATGATCAATTTCAATTAATGGACAAAATTAAAACCTGCATACCAAAAATATTAAAGAAACA
Source organism: Salix brachista (assembly GCA_009078335.1). NCBI lineage: Eukaryota > Viridiplantae > Streptophyta > Magnoliopsida > Malpighiales > Salicaceae > Salix > Salix brachista. Next base: position 18,126,616 of record CM018573.1, read on the forward strand.
AAAAACAAACCAAAAATCAAAACATTAAGGACTGAAATGAAACGAACCATATATGATCAATTTCAATTGAATGACATAATTGAAAACAATCAAAATTCTCATTGAAGAAATCAGTAAGATAAACAAAATCAAAACCCTAGGGACCAAAATGAACGAACTAGCAATATGAAGGATCATGTTGTACTTGGCAGCAAGAGAGAGAAAAGAGGGGAAAGAAAAACCGTCAATCGGCAATTCTACGACCACCTTCACATGACACGCGTCGCATCGGGAGTAAGAGTACACAGCGGCGCACCATATACACGATGATTAGACATTTTACACCACTTGAGAGGTGCGTTCATGTGCAAAACCAATGGCGTGTCCGTACGACGAACCTGCAGTAAATTAAAAAAAAGAATTACCTAAATACCCATGAACCCAGGGATAACCACGAAAAAATCAATTGTGAAGTACTGCCATGCCCCAGCTACAAAAAATCTTTTTTGTTTTTTTTTTGGAGGGTATGTAAGTAATTATACCATGCAAAAATATGTGGAAAATCCAAAATACCCTTTGTCAGTCTTCTTCCTTTTGTCATCTTCCAGAGGTAAGTAAATAGTTTTACTATGCAATAAAAATTAAAAAAAAAACAGAACACCCCGGTACTAGGGTCAATTTGTATGTAAGTAATTGTACAGTGCAAAAATATGTGAAAAATCCAAAATACCCTGTGTCGGTCTTCTTCCTTTTGTCATCTCCCATGGGTAAATAAATAGTTTTATTGTGCAATAAAAAATAAAAAAAACCAGAACACCCACGGTACCAGGGTCAATTTTGGCGATTCTAGGGGTAAAATAATAAATTTATTGTTGAAATCCACAACAAACAGTATACAGTGAAACCTCAACGCGTTTTATATACGTAGTAATTTATATATATATATATATATATATATATATATATATATATAAATTTTCATATTTTGAATCAACGACAGGCTTGAATTTAGGTTTTGGCCAGTCTAAGCTGATCTAAGTTCAATCCAGCCTTGTCTAAGTTAAAGAATTTCCATGTAAAAATAAAAATAACAGGATAATTTTAAATTTTATATATTTTGAAGTGATTTTACAATTTATTAAGTTTTAAAGTTTGATCTGAATCTCAAGTTGGGCGATGACTGTAATTAAACTATATCAACTATTAAATTAATGAAACTTCATCAATTTAATTATCTAGTCACAACCTGCCAGCTCAGTAAAAAATTATATACCTTATTGTTTGGCAGGATATTCCCTGTAATCTCAAACGCTACAGCTTGTCGTGCCATTACGCCAGCTATCGTAGTGTTTTGTAGGTCGGTTCGATGAACACTCCGCTATGTATCCATCACGTGACTAGCAGCACCTGGTTTGATCATGGTTCATTTTTATATTAGTGTTTGATACTGCCGTGTATTAATGCTTTTTGAATGGAATTTTGACTTTCTTATAAAAAAATTTTATTCTTATATACCGTTGTATTAAAATCATATTAAATACTAATTTTATGTTTTATTATGTTTTTTTAAATAATAAAAAAAAGGTCAGCACTATATCAAACAGTCTTTACACATGTTAATTTATCAATGTAAGCGAGTTAATATATACGTACCAAGTACGTAATGTGACGTGAAGGTAGAGATATTGTGGTCAGCACAGGTTTGGTTCACAGAATGCATTTTCTAATAAAGGAAGTTTCCTTGCATTAAAAAAATAGTTAATATATATAATAGTTAATATCCATTGAACTGATCTTACATGTTTCACTTTCAGCACTGCATTCACTGGTGAGGCCATGACCAGGCTAAAGGTGTCAGTCGACGCTACTGGAATAGAAAAAATAATCGGATTTACCAATAAGTTATTTTTTATTTTTTAATAAGCCATTTGAATTTTAGTTTTTATTTTATTTATTTTCCAAAACAGCCTGTCTTTTAAAGGAAAAAACATCACACAGACACACCTTTCATGTCATGATTGAGAAACCTTTTCTCCTATTATATAAATTTAATTTAAGAAAACCATCTTCTTCTGGAAAATATTTTTTATTTATTTGATCCAGCCGTATCTTGATGGATAAAAATAAATTTCACAAATACGTGTAACTCTTCAATTAAAATAATAGAATGGAAAAAAAATCATTTAATGATACATGAACCGGATGGAAACCCCCTATGTCATCCCGAGCCACCATCATCGCTATACGGAAGGGTTATTTTAAAAATGGGATAATATCTGTTTTTAAAAATAATTTATTTAAATTTTTATTTTTTTAATATCTGTATATTAAAAAAACAATTATTTTTTCATGAAAAGCAGGTAAAACACAACTCGAATACTGATACTCAAACTTAAATATTTTTGTTAACCAATGCACCAGCAAGATTTGTTTAGTACATGAATTAACCTTCCTTCATGTCCAAGTAAATGAATTAGCGTGTGTCCGGTGATGCATTGTAAATTATTTTTATATAAAAACAATTGAATTGAAAATATTTCATATTTTTAATTGATAATAACACATAGAACTATTTAAAATATATTAATTTAATATTTTTTTTCAAACAAAAATTGTTTTGAAAACAGATTGAAGCACAACAACCATCTAGCACGCCGTTAATCTAGATTCATGCACAGAATATCGAGACTCTAGAGAATAAAAATAAATTGTCAAGCCTTCTCTATTTTATTCAGTAAAAATAAAGAATAACAGGTAAATACCCTGGCTGCCGCACATGACCCATCCATGGCGTCTCATTTGAAGCTTTCAACATTCTACCACCTCTGTCCACCCCTTCTAGAAGTCCTCCACAACAAGTAGTCATTTCTTACGTCATCCCCCGATCCTTTATTCCCCCTTTCACGCGGACACACCCATCTTTACTTATCACGGTTCAGATATCGCCACGTCATGTGAAACGACCGTATGCCTTACGTGTACAAATCTCATTACATCGCCTACCTGATCAACATCTTAAAGTCATGGGATTCTCGCACCCAATCTTGTCATTTTGGAATGCCAGTCCTTGTTTGCCAAGAAATGTCCCAGTGTGACCACGAACTCATTGCCCTTTATAAATAAGCTGTCCTTTCTTCCATAATAGCAGGATCATCCTGCAGCCAACAGAAGAAAAACTCCGACTAAATCTCCGGCAGGTCAGTTTTAATCTCCATGAAAATCGTCCATCACGTATACCCTGAAGAATCCGATGAAGAAGAAAGACCGCCGGTTTTAAACATGGAGAGCATGAAAGTGATATCCCCGCTGGGGCGGGGAGCCAAAGGTGTGGTCTTTCTCGTTCAGGAGGAGCCCCTCGGTGAGTTATCCGCTCTGAAGGTCGTATCGAGGGATTTGGTGAAGAAAAAGAAGCATGGAAATAGTGAAGAGGTTATAGAAGGGGAAGAATACAGGAGGATTTATTTTGAACAGCAAGTTTTGAGTCGTTTTAACCACCCACTTTTGCCAAAACTGCGAGGTGTTTTGGCCACTGACAAGATTCTTGCCTACGCCATAGATTATTGCCCAGGTCGTGATCTTCATTTCTTGCGAAAACAACAGAGCGAGAAAATGTTCGCCATAGATACTATTAGGTGCGTAGCTGTGTTATATATTCGTTTCCAAATTCGTATATAGATATCGATTTGTATAATCTAACCTTGGGTTTGAATTTATAGGTTTTACGCGGCAGAGTTGGTTCTGGCATTGGAGTATCTACACGGTTTAGGGATAGCGTACAGAGATTTAAAGCCAGAAAATATAATGGTTCAAGAAAACGGTCACATAATGCTAGTAGATTTCGATCTATCCACAAAACTTCCTCCAAAATCTGCAAGCCCAATTTCGGTAGTGGCAGATCGGAGAAAACGACGCTCTCCTCTCCGCCGATTTTTCAACAGGGGGGTTTCACCGGACGACTCGGGGGAGGAACTGGGCCACGTTTTGTCGGAGTCAGACTCGACCTCCAAGTCTAACTCGTTCGTTGGAACGGAGGAGTACGTGGCACCGGAAATGATTCAAGGGGACGGTCACGATTTTGGTGTTGATTGGTGGTCTCTGGGTGTCGTTTTGTATGAGATGTTGTATGGAGTGACGCCGTTCAAGGGGGAAAATAGGAAGGAGTCTTTTTACAGGATTTTAACTAAGAAACCTGATTTAGTTGGTGAAGCGACGCCGTTGAGGGACTTGATTGGGAAGCTGTTGATCAAGGACCCTAAGGAGAGGATTGGGGTTGAGGGAATCAAGGGTCATGATTTTTTTAAAGGAATTGATTGGGATTTGCTGCTGCAAATCTTGAGGCCACCGTATATTCCCTTCATGGAGAATTGGAGCGAGGAAGAGGGCAAGAATGTAATTAAGGAAATTGACGTGGAGATATTTGTCCAGGAAATATTTGGTGGTGATGATGATAAAAAGAAGAATCTCGGTGATAATCATCATGGGAGCGAGAATAAAAAGGTTTGGGTTAATGGGATCACCAACCATCCTTGTGAGGCTGAGAATTTTCTTGTTTTCTAACTTTAATTTCATCTAATTAATTGTAATATTTATTCATTTTTTAAAAAAAACACAGATATTTTGAACTTTTTACTTGCTGTTTGATTTTTACTACTGATTAAGTGATGATTTTATTTTAGATATAAGTGATTTTCTTTTTTTGATATATTTGTGATTAGTTAATATCTTATAACAAAATAATAAAAAAATTAAGAAGATAAAAAAAAAACATGATTAATTAAAAATAATATAAATATAAAATAAATTTATTCGTCATGTAATTCTAAAGTGAATTATAATTCGATACCATGTGTATATATATAGAGATAGATATTTTTCAACACCTGGTAGTTGTGTTCTTGGTGCTGAAACTTAAGAGTTAAGGATCCTTAAATATGGCAGCCTGCTCAGTACGCTATACACACAAAAAAAATCTGAAATTCAGTTTATATTCAACATTTTTAATTTATTTTTCCTTAAAAAAAGTTATCTTGGCATTATAATTTAAGATGTTTTTACACTTATTCCCTGTTTTTTTTTTTTAATATCCTATCATTTGGTCTATTTTACACTCATGAAAAATATAATTAAGAATAAATATAAGAAAACAGGTAATTTCCCATGACTTAAAATTCTTGTGTTCAATGCCTAGACGACGAACAAAGTTTGGTTGCCATCTTTCACTTTAATTTATTCCACGAGTTCCCACTTAGCAACCGTAAGATCTTTTTAAGAAATTAAGAGCTTAGTCTTTAAGTAATGGAAGAGCCTTTTCTTTTTGCGTCAATTAAAAAAACAATACCTTTTCCCACATTTCGGGTCCATATTGGATCCCTCCACTGTCTGCTTTTTTCTTAATTTCCTAGCAGCTTCTTTGCTCTATTTTCCTTCAATTTGTTTTTTCAAATTTGTTCTTCTAGTGTGGTTTACTGGGCTATTAAGATATATATAATATTTAAAATATGCCAAGTCAAAGAGAGGGAATTGGTCTAAGAATACGTATACTAATGGCTAATTTGTTTTTGCAGTAGCAGTTTTTTTATAAGTGTTTTTTGCTGAGAAATATATGAAATTTTTATTTTTTGAATTATTATAACAGAATAATCTAAAAATACAAAAAAAAATTATTTTTAAGTAAATTAAAATTAAATTTATTAAAAAATATTTTTAAAATGCAGAAACAAACTAGATATAGGTACCATTATCAAAATCATTGTTTCTCATGTCGATCCTTTATTAACATATAACTAGAATTGTGTCTAGACTCTAGAGCTCCACCATGGATCGGGTAAAAACAATCAACATAAAAAAATGGTAAGAATTTTCTTTTTGAAACCCGAGTTATTATATGAATTGGTAATTTAAATAGTATGATTAAAAAGGTGTAATGAAAATGAAAAAAAAAAGTTTTTTCTTAAAAAAAAACTCAATTTGAGCCTACAGGAATCATCAAACACCTCGATATTGAAGGGGAAAAAACAATCTAGTTAAATAAGTTAACTTGCAAACATCGCGATCATGGACATGAAATTTCACATAAAAAAACACTTGAAAAAAGTTTGGACAACAATTCTTAATAAAGTAAAAGAGAACACGATAACTTCATTTAAGGAAAAACTGAACAAAAAAGTTGAAGCTCAAGTTTAAGGAAATAAAATATTGAGACAAAAAATAAAATAAAAACTAGATTCTAGCCCAGTCAAGTCAAAGATGTTAAATCTTTGACCCCATTGTGATCTCAAGGTGACTAAGTTAAAAAACAAATAAAAATCAAATTATGTAAACTCACAAACCCTGTGACAAATGGTTATAGGATCGAGATAATATGACAGAAAGGAAATGAAAAAAAGAGAGTAGGAATGTTAATAAATTAAATATTGAAGAATAGAATTAAAATAAATTATTTTTTTTAAAAAAAATCACTTATATTAACCTTTAAAACTTGCGACTCTAGTCATGAACCTAATACCAACTCCATAAAAAAAAGGCAAATATTCAAAATTAATAAAGCAGAACTCTTAAAACAAGGTAAAAAAACACTAGCTTGAAAAAAATATTATATTCTTTAAAAAAACGAGTCAACCAACACAAAGCTCTTGAATTAGGTCTAATATCTAAATCTTGCAACCAATGAAATTCTTAACTCGAGCTTATTAAAGAAGCTTAATTCTCAATTAATTTAACCATGAAGGATGAAATCATGAAAAATAAACTTGACAAAACAATATAACGTAAAAAAAATATTTTTTATAGGAAAAAAAATACGAGCAATGAAATTGTGAAAAAAAATCTAAAAAACAATTACAGTAAAAATAATTAGCAATAAAAAAACAAAAATAAATAGAAAGATGAAATTGAGATTTTTTTTTAATAATTTTATATTCTTTTTCGAATAAAAAAGTATTACAAGAACGATGAACAAATTTCATAAATTAAAATAACAAATAAGAGAAATAAATAAATAAAGTTATAATTTTAGAAAGATTATAATTTAAAGGACACGAGTCAAATTTTGAAGAGACTGACTTTGAATTTGAGGAGAGAGAAAATGAAAAGAAGAAAAGATGGTGAGGGGTGCCTAACGAGAGGCTTGTTTTGTCCACGCACGCTGCCACCACGTATGAGGAGTGCATACCTTTCAAACGATGCACTGGAATACGATACCTGGTGGTCGATCAACCCCGCAAGTGCTGCCTGAACGACTCGAGGGTTGTCTATATACATTAACAAGTTTTTTTAATAATATTTAACACATATCAATTATAAAAATACTCATGACTAATCGTCAAAACTATAGGAAAATCAATGTAACACGATAAAAAAACATTATAAAAGAGTTATATTGATTTTACCATTTCAAACATCAGAATAATCACACTATTTTGAAATGGTAAAAGACAAAAATACCTCGGATAGTAGGCATTTCATTTTATTATTATAGGATTAAATTTGTAATTTAGCCGGACAACAGAAGACAAGAGGTCACCAACGCGGGGTGTTTGTCAATATGTTTGAAAAAAAAAATTATTTTTTTAATTTAAATTAATCTTTTTGGTGTTTATATATATTATTTTCATGTGTTAATATAAAAAAAATAAAAAATATATTTTTAATATATTACTGAATTAAAAATATTTTTAAAAGTAACTCGAAAGTGTTCCTAACAGAGACCCGATCTCATTTGTGAAATGCAACTGTGTTATGAGTGAAAAGTCAGGATTGCCCCGATATCTAGTTAAAGATTTTTGTTAAGTCAAGTATATTTGTATTATTTTACTATCCTAATGAAAAGTAAAATCTCTTTTGAGCTATAGTAATAAATAAACCAGCCCATTACTTGACCGATCTGGTGAAAATTCATACCTCCGCAAAATCACGTGATCAAGTTAATTCAATTTATTTTTATCAAGTGATTCGATTTCACTTTTTCTTCTTAAAATATATTTCTTCCTCAAAATCACGTGGTTCCAGCTTTTCTACCACCGCAAAACATGCATCATGCTTGTCATTAATGCATCATTCGGAGATGCTATGTATAAAAACAGGCACATGGGAACGTTGACGGGGAAAAGGACAGTCCATTATTTATTAATGCAATCTTTTGTTGCATATATTCCCTGTTATTTCAAACGCTAATAGTAACATTTTAATATATATATATTATCTTCATTTCATAAAATATAATTGATAAATATATCTTATTTTATTATGGGATCTTGAATAATGCAACCCTTAACTTAAACCACCTTGCATTGCACTAGTAGTTTCAAAACTTGAACGGTTTTGACAAGGTTATTAGGTCAGCTTGTACTTTTGATAAGGTTAATTAAGGATTTATTTTCTTCTAATTTTTTTTTATTCTAAATCGAGACCAGTTTAAACCCTAGATCAACAGATTTTAAATTAACCGCGTCTAATTAAAAATCTTTTGCTTGTGGAGGAGAGATAATCTTCATTTCATCAAACATGGTTGACAAATATATATTACTATGAGATCTTTATTCATGACATGTAAACCTTAACTTAAACCAGCTCTACGCTAACAGCTTTAAAACTTGAATGGGTTTTGACAAGGTTATTAGGTCAACTTGTATTTTTGATTAGGATACATCTAGACCACTATAAACCCTAGATCAACAGATCTTGAATTAACTTGACAGTGTAGTCCGAGTTTTAAAACAATGACTCCTCCTATTATATATTTTATTTTTAACATGGGAATCGTTGATATTATTATATATGTTTAAGTAAATTTTTTAATAAATTTGTAAGAATATATCAATCATCCATACAGATGACGCCTCGTTCGACTCCTTTCCTTCTACCGGCGCCAGAACAGTGGGCCGGGCTACCCTGATCCAAGCCTCGAGTACTTGTTTTTCTTCTTCCAATTAAAACACGTTTTTCAGTGCTCTCTCCAGTTTTCTTTTCTAATTACTAGCGGGCCCCTCGATCAGGATAACAAGTATACAAATGTCATCACAAGGAAAACCCATAATAAAAAATAAAATAAATAAAAACTTTTTCATAAATTCATAGTTTCATACAATCAAAGAAACTTAACTTTTCACCACCACTGTTCCTGAAATTATTAACAGCAGGAGAATCCTCCCTCAAGCCCCTTCCGCACGATCCAGTTACAAATCAAGTCACAGGCCTTTTAATTTTATTAATTTTGCTTCAAATATATTTACCATTTAACCATCACAAACCTGAAACGCTCCGATCTATCCAGCTTTAGTAATTAAAAGATTTCATATAATTTTTACAAGTGTTATGTGATACCATAAAATCATTGCTATGCCACCGAGCTCATGCTTCGATGTGGCTCGCGTGTAAAGCTACAGGATTGCCAAGTTCACTCCAAAAAGACATGATTTTGAATAAATGTAAATATAATCCTTGAAATTGACCCAACGGGCTCTTAGCCAAGTTTTGTAGGGGCGACCACATAAACTATGACTAGCAAGCAGGGGAGTTCTCATCAAGGTACGCCATGCATGATCCACAAGTATAGTATAGAAGGCGTTAGGAAGCCGATGACATGAAAGGATATTACTTGATTTGTAGGCAAGAATCTATAGAAAACTGAACTGTTTTGATTCAAAATTAAAGGCTTCCAATCAAAAGTCAATATAATCATAAAAAGGGTCAACTCGAGGTTCTGAAATTGCCTAGTGCAACGAAGAATCTTAGCAAGAGCAAAACATAACATAGAACCAAATTTTACTCGTCCTCCTGGCTGCGCAACCTCGCAAGTTTGTTGGTGACAACAACATCCAGTTGTGCTGCCCGCTCAACAATCTCCTTTCTCTTCCGGGTAGAGACGTTGTGGGCAATCTCAGCACAGTAAGTTCTAGAATTATCACAAGTTATTATCAATTCAGGTCTCCAAATAAGGAGGAAAATGAAAGAGAAACCAGCAAATGTATAGAGGTATGAGGGTAGTAGTGTACCTATTATGCATCATCAGGACTTCAAGCTCACCCACGTTGTGCACAACAAACTTCTTAAAACCATTGGGGAGAAAGTGACGAGTTTTCTTGTCTGACCCATAACCAATGTTTGGCATCAGAGTGCATCCCTTGAACTTTCTCCTGACCCTTGAATCAATACCCTTGGGCCTCCTCCAGTTTGTCTGCCACCAACATTAATAGGCATTTAACATATCATGTATGTCAAAGAAGAAGCCATAGAAATCTTTTTGAAGAAAGAGATCAAAAAGAAAATTTAAAAAGGAACACAAATCAACATTGATATGACAACAAGATCATAAAAATACCACTCAACAAGTAAAATCTAAATTTCAATAACATAACAAATATCAAAATTCATTTTTTTTTGGTAAGTTATAATTTAAATAACCAAAATAGCACCGGTTCCATGACCCTTCCCTAGTTATTATTTGAAATTTGTAATGCCATTGAATTTGGATTTTATTGGGTGTAATTTACAGAAGAAAAAAAAAGCTGTTGTAAACCAGGATACTACATCCTGAAAAGGAGTAATGTTCTTGAGCTCCCAATTTCAAAATAGGATTGGGTAAGCCTACAGAATTAAAAAAAAAATGTGGGTATAAACCAGGCCCCCAAATCAAATCCTCCAAGGAGAGGTATCAGAGGGAGCAGACATGCTGACCCAAAACTTCAATCTCCGTGTACCCTACCATGCTACCTTCATCATGTCAATCCAGAGCATCGGCTTATTGTACACGGATTGCTAGTGAAATCTAAATCCAATGGCATTACAAATATCAAATAATAACTAGGGTAGGGAAGTGGCATGGAACCAGGGCTGATTTCGGTTATTTAGATTTGAAATTCCCAAAAAAATCAACATTGATATGACATAACATGATCATAAAAATACCATTCAACAAGTAAAATCTAAATTCCAATAGCATTACAAATATCAAATTTCATTTTTTTGGAAGTTTAAATTTAAAGAAAAAAAATCAGCTCCAGTTTCATGGTCCTTCCCTAGTTATTATTTTAAGGCATTATGGGGTGTAATATATAGAAAAAACAGCCGTGGTCATGGTTCTAGAGATTTATAAAGCTTTTGTCAACCAGGATACTACATACTGAAAAGGAGTGATGTTCTTGACATCCAAGTTTTACAATAGGATGGGGTAAACCAGCAGAATAAGAAAAAAAATGTGGGTCTAAAACCAGGCCCCCAAATCAAATCCTCCAAGGAGAGGTATCAGAGGGAGCAGACATGCTGACCCAAAACTTCAATTTCCGTGTACCCTACCATGCTACCTTCATCATGTCAATCCAGAGCATCGGCTTATTGTACACGGATAGCTAGCTTTATATTCCATTTATATGAAATAAAAATAAAATACACCATGCAATTTCTGAAATTCCTGAACAAAACAGAGAATAGCATACAGTAAATCGAAAGACTACTTGACAGCACAACAAAATACTGGGAAACCTCCAAACCCACCTTAGAACAGAAAAGGATAAAACGAATACTTAAACAGTAACATAGACATGGTAATCTTATAAGACAACACTAAGCACTGATCTAGATTTTATTAACCAAACAAAGAACATAAATTGAATGTAAATATATATAATTATATATACCTTGACAGAGACCTTGCGGTCACTTTGGGGCCTCTTAAACTGCTTGACCCTCTTCTTCACGATCTTCTTCGTCAGCAAGGGAACAGCCATTGTTTCTGCAAATACACAAAGCACACAAGAAATGAATAAGAGATCTAAGGCTTACAAGATTCAAAGAACTATAATTTATGCATAGCATGTACAAGGTTGAGAGAGAGAAAGAGAGCAGGGTTTGGAACCTGCTTGGATAGCTGCGCTGCCACTCCTGTTTGGAAACCCTAGAGGAGCGAGGAGGATAAAAGAGAAGAGCTAGGGCTTTACGCTATATATACCTAAGGAGTATAGATCTGGTGTTTCTTGGTACTACCGATATAAACTGTGCCGTGGATTTATCTTAACTGGCCCAAACAATTCGGGCTTGCTTATTAGGCCTTATTAATCAGACTGATTCCAGGCCGTGGGCTGCCTTTTCCTCTTTCCCAATAATGATGCACTGCAGCCCGTAAAGAGTATTTTTTACGTAGTTGACTGATTTAATCCGGGGTATGGTATGATTTAGAGTTTGTTTTGAAAAAAAATGAAAGTGTTTTTTTTTTTAATATTATAAAATTAAAATAAAAATAAAAACATAAAAAACATTAATTTAAATTATTATAAAAATAAACAATTTTAAAAAATTATAAAAATATAGTTGGACTAAACTGTTAAGTGATGTTTTAGGATATAAATTATTAGACAAATAGGTTTATTGATTAAATAGATCATTAAATTTAACCAAGTTAACTCAATCATAATTTAGCTAATAAAATCATTCGGGTTTATTTTGGTTAGTATCTAAATCAATTCAAAATCTAAAACGGTGATTAACAAATTCTATATAAACTACATCGCATTCTTCTCCATCATTTTCACTACATAGAAATAATGTCAACACAAAAATACCTTGGATTTGTACATGTAATCATAGCATTGAACGGGGAAATGGAAATCATGGTACGTCGTTTCACTTGATAGAACTAATTTCAAGCCATGGAAAATAATTTCTTAACTTTTCGAAGGTCAACGAATCCGAATGCCAACTACCAATTGAGTAAAGGAAATTACTTTTAGCTTAGTTGCCACGATTGGATTTGCTCAGCCTATAGAAAGATTAGTAAGGGCAGGGGAAAATAAACATTAACTTTCCTAGGAAATTGAGAGCGAGACAAGAAAATAATGTAAGAAATTCACCTCAGCTCACTTGAAATCATATTTGTAAAACCCGTTTTGAGGTATGGTTAGGGTTATAGGTTAGGTTACAAGTTCATAAGATAGAATTTTAATTATTTTTAAAAAGAATTAAAATAATAATATTATTTAAAAAAAAAACAGCTTACAACTTAAGGGTTTTTTATCCCTTTTTTTTTTATCGGAATAACAAGTCTATCCGAGTTTGTAACGGAAATAATTAAAAAAATTACTTAGCTTGAATTATTTTATATTCAAATTAAATTGTTAGGCCAGTCCATATTTTATAATTACTGTAGAAATAAATTATTTAAAAATGAGAAACAAAGCGGAAGGGGGGGAACCAAACAAGAAAGGGGGACTCCTCCTCCTTTTTAGCTATTTTCATAGCCACTCAAAGATATATTTATAAAAGTTATTAAATATAGACTAAATATTTTGCATATTTGGATTTTAATACTGTTCATTTTAAATTATTTTGTAATTTAAAAAACATAAATGATAAATACATAATCCTGGAAAATGGAGATATCTCTTTCGAGTCACTTGTGTTCCACTTTATTTTTAACCGAGTCACTAATTGACCCATCAATTGAACCGATCTCTTGTAAAATCCAATCATCAATGTCAACATGAACAACGGATCATTTGTGGATTTAATAGCAGTGATATTTATACTCTATTTTCCACCACAAATATTAATGATTTCAATATTTTTTTATTTTTAATTATTATCCATCAAAGTAAGATGTTCACAGATATATATCTATAAAAAAAAAAAAAAAAACGAATTTAATGACTTTAATACCTGTTCAATGTAAGTGGTCGCCATGTCATACATAGAAAACAACGACGCCATACACCCCATTCAAAACATGCAATAATAAAGTTTATTGTCTTTGCATGGCAGGCAACATCAGCAAATCTACTAATGGCGGCCCTAATTATTTTCATTTATAATTATTCAATCTCCCTAATCAATTTTACTCTATTTTTTAAATGGTATCTATTTTGTTTTAAATACTTGAAAAATATTTTTAATTTTTATTTATTAAATAATTTAGATAATTCTTAACGAATGTCTTATTGGTTTTTAATAATGTCTTATATCTTGGCAATATTTATTTAATTTTTACTTATATATATTCAAACAAGATATCATATTAAACTTATATATTGATTGTAGTGCTTATTTAGATTGGTGGCTCGCGCGTAGACAAAATATTTCTTAACTCAAAAAAAGAAAGAAAACAGTCATGTTTTTAAAGACGTGAAAAATTTGATTATCGAGTCAAGTTTTTATTGGTAATAAAAAAATAAGGTTATAAAAAAATTAAAAAAATAGATATTGTAAAACTGGATATCACGCGAAAATCATTACTTAGACACAAGGTCAAGATAGTTTGACAGAAAAATAATGATGATAAATAAAAATGAAATTGCAAAAATAAAGAGATAAATATAAATCAAGATATTTCATAGTGCAACACAAGTTATATATCCGGTTGTATTTAATGAATTTGTTTTTTAAATTTACTTTGTAACAAAAATTGACAAACATAAAAAAATTATTGAATAAAATAAAATAAAATATTATGTAAGATTGCACATATTAAAAATAATATAATAAATAATAATCAAATTAATTTAAATTTTATGAAATATATTTATAAGGAAATAATAAATGAATTATACTAGCCTTATGAAAAATTAAAGACACCTAATATAATTAAAATATAATCACAATTTTTAAAAAAAATACAAGAAAAAAATGATATAAGAGGGGGTATTAATTAAAATACAGATTAAAAATATTTTAAAAAAAACATAAAAAAGGTGTCGATTGAAAAGAATATATACCATAGCTCAAGCGTGTAAGCCTACTATTTGCTTTATAAAAAAAAGGAGCGGATGACTTGTCACCCATTCTTGTAGACGATGTGTCGTTTATTAGTTAAGATTTCAGCCACAACAGTGACGGGTATAAAGGATTTTACATATTGAGTTGCTATCTAAATGATCGATTATTGGAAATGTAGTTGAATTTATTTTTTAAAGTATTTTTTTTATTAAAAGTGAATCAAAATAATATATATATATTTTTTACAAATTATTTATCACAGCACATGATAATGATATAAAAATACTAATTTATTTTAATTTAAAATAAATAAATTTATTTCTTTCTAATGTGTCCCTTTTAAGCTACCGAGCACATTCTATACATATTCTCTTGGGTGGGTTAGGCCATCATGGTTTTTCAGATTTCCACATGGGTTTTTTTGAATTCATCAAATTGATTCAAATCGAGCGAGCTTCCATATGGTTTTTTTTACAAGAAAAACAATTAACTACACTGAAATTTTATATTAAAAAAATCATCAAAATACAATATTAAGTAGAGATACATTGAACTTCTGTAAAAGTAATGAGTTTAATATAGTGAATAAGAACGGCAAGAAGAGGATTAAAAGGGCATATTTCAAACCCGTACCCTGCATGTGAGCTGTTAAATGAGAGAATCCGGTGAATCCTACCCATGCATTGATTACTGTTTTGCTCTTGACAGCATGCAGAATCCTTTCCCATATGTCGCCGTAATTCAGTAGTTGAAGCAACCGCAATTTCCATTCATAGGAATTTTTTTATGTAGAAACCTTAACACAGGAATCTATTCTTTTCTTATCTGCAGATAAAATTGTCTTCCAGATGCGATCGACACCAGGCCACATATTGGAAGACGACCAACCCCTTATTTATAATCAACTTCATCTCTCAATTTCTCTGGGCAAGCAAGTTTAGTTTGATTTGGCGATCGAGAGAGCTCAAATTCCGTCTCTCATGGTGAGTGGCTGCTATATATCATACTTTCTGCTATACTGACATGCCAAGCCCCCCAGTTGGTTGATCATATATATATAGAGAGAGAGGAGGCTAGCTATAGAACATCCATGATTTTTGGTTTCAGAATGGAGTAATCTTTTGGAGAAAAATATTGGTAAAAGTTGCTCCATTTTCTTCTATTTTCTTGATTCTGTGTGCAACTATAACAGGAAACTAAGGAGGGGAATGGTGGATTTGAGGAGTACTTCGACTGGAGAGGGCAGAAGGCAGATCCTAAAAAGCATGGTGGAATGAGAGCTGCTGGCTTGGCTTGTGGTAACTGTTAAATTAAACTAGTGCCATTTTTTCCCCTGTCAAAATGCATCCCTTTTTTGTGCGTGTCTTGTAAGGACCCAGGTCTTTAAAACTATGATTTCTGGGCCATGAAGCATTTTCCATGGTCAAATCTGTCTGTTATGCCAAACATGCATTCAATTGAACTGATTTTATTTCATCATCCAGGAAGGATCTTACAACTGGTAGATCTTGTTAGTGGTATTTCATATATAAAGGCACTGCTATGGTTTTGATCTTTTCATACAGTGTAGAAATCACGGATGAGAAATATTTATTTCATCAATTTTAATTATGATAATAGCGACAACATGTGCTTGTGGAAAATTTCAAACTTAATTATTGATTGACAGTATTTTTCGTCAGTAATCATCGACAGAATTACCGAAAGAACAAAAATAATAAAAAAAAATCAAGAAATATTATGTCGATTCAACTTTGTGGCATCCATGTGATCTAGTTTATTGTCACTTAAAACAAAGAAATTTAGAAACAACTAACACAAGAAAGATTGTTAATCATCCATGTGATTTTCTTTTCTCAGTTGTGGAGGTGTTAGAGAACATGGTATTCTTGTCTAATGCCACCAACTTTGTGGCATACTTCACCGAGACAATGCATTACACTATTTCTGAAGCTGCGAACATGGTGACTAATTTTATTGGAACCTCTTTTCTGCTTACAATATTTGGTGGGTACATCGGCGACTCTTTCTTCACCAGATTCAGGACTTTCGTTGTCTTCTGTGTAATAGAGTTACTGGTATACAGTCCTGCTACACCCATTTTTGTTTTGATTAGTTGCGTGCAACTAGATTGTGTTTATCTAATCCATGGACTATTTGTAGGGGATAATCCTTTTGACCGTTCAAGCTCACGACACTCGATTGCAACCAGCATTGCAAGAAAAGCCTTCCAGTTCTCAAGCTGCTGTTCTTTTTAGTGGACTCTACGCTATTGCGACAGGAGTTGGTGGGATCAAGGCTACCTTGCCTGCACATGGTGCTGATCAGTCTGACCACAGCAAGCAGCGGTCCATTTCTTCATTTTTCAACTGGTTCTTCTTCTCTTTATGCATAGGAGGCTTGCTATCCTCGACAATTATGATATGGATTGAAGAGAACCGAGGCTGGAATTCGAGTTTTAAAATATCAGCTGTTGTCTTGGGTGTGGCGCTTTGCATTTTCATTGCAGGGTTTCCGATTTACAGGTTCAAACGACCTGGCGGGAGTCCAATCACAAGAATCTTTAAGGTACAGAAGTTTGTAGCAAACATTAATGAATCAAGATTATAAAAAACTCAGCGAGTCTACCCTTTTCCTTTGGCATGTGTGGCACTGCATAGGTATTTGTTTCTGCTTCTCGGAACCGAAAGGTCTCATCAGGACCAGAGCTGATAGATGATGGAGTTGGAGAAAGATCCCACAAGAAGTTCAGGTTGATTTTACTCTGCACTTCACAGTATTATTTTCAATCTATGGCTGTGCTTAAAGTTATGCTTCCCGATTAAGCAATATAAAACCATTCTTCTATCCTCATCCAACAATTTAAGTTGAGATGATTCTATAACATGGGTATCGTTAAATAAAAAATAGTGTCGGGTTTGTGCCCTTGAAAGGATATGTTTGAGAGTAGTATGAGATTATACTCAAGTTTTTGGACTAAAATGGTTCTCTGATACAAATCTCTGAATATAATTCTGCTCCTGACTGTGTGATATGCAGGTTCCTAGACAAGGCATTATTTGATGACACCATTAGTGGGGTTCAGGTTAAGGAAACAAGGACCTTCCTTGGCCTGCTTCCCATCTTTGCTAGCACAATCATGATGAACTGTTGCCTGGCCCAGTTGCAGACATTTTCGGTGGAACAAGGGAGCATCATGGATAGAAAACTAAACAATTTTCAAATCCCTACCCAGTCATTGACAGTATTCCCCCTCATAGTCATGCTTGCTAGCATACCTTTATTCGAACACGCAGCAGGATCTTTCAAAAACAAGAACCATTCCATTTTCGACCCGCTCAAGAGGATCGGACTGGGGCTAGCACTAGCATCAGCATCCATGGCTGTGGCAGCTGTTGTTGAGTTTAAGAGACGTGAAGCAGCAGAGAATGGGAACACATTGTCTGTGTTTTGGCTAGGGTGGCAGTACCTTTTGCTGGGTGTTTCAGATATGCTGACTCTTGAGGGGATGCTTGAATTTTTCTACTCGGAAGCACCTGATAGCATGAAAAGTATCTGCACTGCTCTGTCATGGTGCTCCACCTCCATGGGCTACTTCCTGAGCTCCCTGCTGGTGTCCACAATCAACTCTATTACTGGCAGATTGGGTCGTGAATGGCTTGGGGGACATAATCTGAATCACAACCGCTTGGATCTATTTTACACAATTCTTTGTATTCTGAACTTCCTGAACATGCTGAATTATATTTACTGGGCCAAGAAGTATTAGGGTGTGTCTCTACGGCTTTGTTTGACAGCACTTTCAACCACGCGCTTGGCCGCACTACCAAACAACAGGCACCAAGAGCTGTAGACTGGTTGGTTAGATCCAGCAGGAGGCTCCGGGATATGTTTAGGTCGTTATCTATGAAGGATAAGACTGGTGTAAATCATTAGGAAGGGAGAAACCAGAGTCTTCTATCATGCACTTTGTCCTAGCTCTTCATCCCTGTAGGATAAAAGATTGAAGGTAACTAGAATTACCTGTTAATGAGCTTGCAGAAAAGATTCCTAGAATCCAAATCGAACCGCTTGTTAAGAGAAGCAAAACAGAGAATCAAAAATATCCTCAGCAGCTTCTTATTTGAAAACCATATTCGGGGGACCTCCTCTGTATGCTAGATAAACATTTACACTGTACAGAAGTTGGAGTTGGCCATTAAAAGTATTTAGATCCTCTCATATTCTCAAGAGAATATAACTTGAGATTATGATTTTCCAAATAACATGGTTAACGGCAATTATCCCATGTTGTCATTAACTGATCCAAGAAAGCATCAATGAAAGCTTTCAGCTCGCTTGTCCACAGGGACCGGAGGTTTTTTCTAATGGCTGAAATGGTGAATTTTGCATGATTGATGTGTCCCCTGAGAGAAATGATGATATTGTAGAAAAGAATCCATAATTCTATGCCCCACGAGTCGATCCGCACAAGACAGGATGAATCAATGGAAAGATGTCTCCCACTACAGCTGTGTAATATCTAGCTGATCATCTAGAGATTTCCACCAAAAAGTTCTGCTGTCTATTAATTACCGATTATTGTCTGCTAATCACACCAAATTAGCATAATAAGTAGCTTGCGAGGTCTGGCCCACCCTGGTCGTTTGAGAAGAAGAGCTGATCATCCCGTGTGATTTTCAAATCTTATATGAGCTGATGCTTGTTGCTAGAAAGACAATCATTATTAGAGTCGTGAAGGTGTACTGATGTGAGGTTGAAATTGTCTCTTGCTTCAGCCAGTTTTTGTTTAACTAATAAATACCATGCTTCAAGATCAAAATCCACTTTGAAAATCCATTTTCGGAACCCCTTTTATGATTCAATATGCAAAAAAGGCCTAAATTGCTCTCGTTTAGAGATCACAGCCTTATAATTTTAAATTTTCATATTTTCTCTTGTATTTTAATTACCATGTATGGATTTGTTGATGATTTATTATCTTTTCTAATCAAACCTTGCTTGTATGAACAAGCCATTTCAAAATACTTTGTCAGTCTATGATAGTAGTTTTCCTTGGATAATTATTATCCACACTTGAAATTTCTCTTCTCCGCAGCTTAATTTGTTGTATATTATTGAAGGGTTTTTTTTAGAATTAATAAACTATATTCTCGGTAAACAGTGGATCATAAAATACCTTTTCAAGGGCTCCATTAGTGAAATTGATGAGACTAGGGCCACATGCTTCTCAAGGGCGACTCCTTTTCCATTAACCCCCGACATTCTACAATAAAATCACATTATTATTTATTACCAAGAGATCCAAACGAATCTCGAAACCCCAATTATTTGTGATATGCTCCGAGCCAAACCTTGATTAATAAATAAATAATAGCAGTCGACTAGGGACAAGGTAAGATCACGGGTTAATTCAAATCAACCCTTATCAACCACAAAATCTATTTTATTTACCGTGACGATCGAATATATATATATATATATATATTCAACCTGAGTTAGTGTAGATTCCGATAATTATAGCTATTTGTTTTATAATTAAGTACCCCGTAGAAGCTATGCTCTAGCATGTGGACTACATTTTAAAATTTGTAGCTTACTGGATTGTGAAGGGATCACGGAGTAAACCTTGTAGTAAGCAAGAAAAAATAAATAAATAATAAAAATGGATGTACCAGCTGAGATAAGATGAACAATGAATTTGGTCATGTTCGGTTCACATGCACGATCGTGCTAGTTTGCTGCACCTGTATTCATGCTTAGACTCAAACTCCACTAGTATATATTTATTTACTTCAAAATCTACGCTACCCCTGCATTGACCACTAAATTGTAAAGTAATATTTCCTTAAATACATAATTTTCTTTGAGACGAAGTCTTAAAATAATTAAGAAAACATAAATTAGGAAATATGGAACCGTCTCTCTCCCTCTCTCCCTCTCTCCCTCTCTGCTTTGAAGATTGAAATTAGTCTATTAAAAGCCTAGCAGCTCATTCTGACTAGCGCCATTTCGGCCACGAGTCCAGCTTTCCGGACCATCGGTGGTTTACACTGGTCAATAAGGATTTGATGTCTAGTGGATTGCTCGGTGATCATTTACCACACAAATTTACTGTACATTTGTTTTTTAAAATATTTTTTTTTGTTAATAAATAAATTAAAATAATGTTTTTTATTTAAAAAAAAATATTTTTAACATCAATATATATATGAAAATGATCTAAAAATATCAAAAAAATATAATTTAAAGTAAGAAACAAAAATAAAAAAATTCTATTTTTTTTTCAAAAACATTTTTAAAACACAGTGTCAAACATGATTAAAGTTATTTAGAGGGTGTTTGGCACTGCATTTCAGAAGTGTTTTTGAAAAAAAAATGATTTTTTTTTTTTAAATTCTTTATTTTAAATTAATTTTTTAAATATTTTTAGATATTTTCATATCCTGATATCAAAAATAATTATTTAAAAATAAAAAAAATATTATTTTGTTTCATTTCTAAATAAAAATCATTTTCAAAGTCACTTGCACTATTGGATTTCAGCCGGTTCACACAAATGGGAAGATTAACTTGATAACCTAACAATTCATGATGTTTTTGAATTCATATCTAACAAATCTCTCAATTGTATTTTTCCTATCCCTGCCTATTTTGTCAATCGTACTATTTTTTTCCCTTCTTTTCTACGAGAAAGAGAAGGTGGAATTCAACGAGCATTTCACAGTTCACAGTCTGGTAGGTGATCAATATTGATGGAGGCATGGACACTTTCACAAAGGTGTTCTAACTAACCACAGTACCGTTGCATTGATATTCAAAAAATATTAAAATAATATTTTTTTTCACAGGAAACGATGTTGAATTGAATTTAAAGAAGGATAGATAGCGGAAGTGTGAATATGACCTTCCCTACGCGAGCACTTCTCCATGCTCCTTTAACGGACATTTTTGCAAATAGCAAGACATTGCCCACATGCTCTTTTCACATTCCTTTAATGCTTTCGAGCTCTCCACCGACCCCCAACTACGCAAATCCAAGTCAACCACCACGCCTCGTCTACCAATCACGTAAGTCCACGTGCAGTCCAAGACCCGCCCCATCTTTATGTGTCACCAACTAAATGGCTCTCACATGTAAATAGAATACACCTCACTTTCGCTTTTTGGTGTACGCCACACTCCCACTTTGGTCTATAAGTACCAAATCTAGACGGCTATCCTCGCCCAAGCTCCTCTCTCTGTCTTGACAATGGCCTCCCTTCCCTTCTCTGCTCTCTCTCTGTTTTTTTCCCTCTGTGTTCTGCTAGTCTCGCCCACACATTCACTAACCTGCACCTCACAAAAATTCACCGGCAACAAGTCTTACTCTAACTGCACTGACCTGCCTAACCTCAATTCATACCTACACTACACCTACAACTCCACCAATTCCTCCCTTTCAGTCGCGTTCATCGCTTCTCCGGCCAAACCCGATGGCTGGATCGGTTGGGGCATCAACCCTAACGACACCGGCATGGTTGGGGCCCAGGTCATTTTAGCTTTGAAATCCAGCAAAGGTGCACCAGAGGTAAAAACATACAACCTCGTAGCATACAGTGACATCAGGGAGGAGAAACTGTCTTTTGATGTCTGGGACTTGAGCGCTGAGACCAATGCAACGAGTGGTGAGTTTACCATCTTTGCATCTGTTAAGGTGCAAGAAAAAACTGAGTCTGTGAATCATATTTGGCAAGTGGGCGCTGCTGTGAACAAAGGGAAGCCTGGGAAGCATGAATTTGCAGCGGACAACAAGGATGCTAAAGCAACTTTGAAGCTGACTGCCGCCGCTCAGAAAACTGGTAAGACTGCTGCTACCACCACCCCAGCTTCCGGCTCTTCAAGCACTAACGCTACTGCCGGCGGCAAAAGTGGGAGTTTCAGGATTAAGGAGATGAATGTGGGCTTCTGTTTTGCTGTGTTTGTTCTTCTTGCTAGTTTCATTGGTTTCTAGTTTTGATAATATTTTTTTTATTCGGTATGAGTTTTATGCGATGCTAGGAATTGACGGGTGTTTTTTTTAGAAGGGAATAATTACTTTTTGTCCTAGTGGAATTTGATTCTTTCTTTTTGTTTGACAATGCTTAAATTCTTGTAGAATAATTTTTTTTAAATATTTTTATTTAAAAATATATTAAAATAATTTTTTTTTATAAATTAACACATTTAAATAATTAAAAAATATTAAAAATATATCAGTTTAATATTTTAAAGAATAGAAGCTACAACTTATAAACGGTTCTGATAATTTACATAAACTAATTTATGCATCAGAATCATGATAGGAAAAAAAAAAGTGATTAATCTCATAGGAAGGGGGGATCCACCCAGCCAAGCTCTCATGTAGTATAGGAGACATGATGAATCCGAGCCAACAAGCCTCTCCTAAAATCTTTCTGGTCTTCTGCTTCGACTCCTCAGTCTCACAATGATTTTAATGGGTAAACTAGGTAAAAAGCTAACTAATGTTGGGTCTAATTTTTTATTTTTATCAAACTTTAATGGAGTTTGGGTTAAAATTGTTTTTTTTAATCATTTAAAAATATATATGTTTTTTTAAAATATATTTTTAATATTAGTACATGAAAATAATCTAAAAACATAAAAAAAATTATTTTTTTTTAAAAAACATTATTGAAATGCAATATAAATCAGATGTTAACTTCGATCCATTCATACATGCTTATAGTACTCACAGTCTCACATAGACACGAGACTATTATATATTTGATGTAATGTATTCTTAAACTCTTTTTCTATTTGAGTATGACTGACAGCTTTAGTTTTTCTAGCTGTTTGGAAATTAAAATTTTTAATCTTTACACAACCAGATAAATTTTTAAGCAATTGCAGTGTCTAAAATAAATAAATAAAATCAAAAGCTTCCGTTACATAACTTAAAAAGTTAAAAGTATACACCCAGATAATTTAAGGGCACTAGAGTAATTCACAGAGCACATATGCCACTATTGAATTGACCGGGAATAAATAAGTTTTCAATTGTAATTACATCGGTGCTCCTATTTGTCACCGATAGGCTTTTCTTTTCTTTTCTTCTTTGTCCTCCCATGAAAATCATATTGTTAGATTTTCTTCTTTTGTTTTTCATTTTGATTTTTATTCTTTTGATTTGTTGTTTTTTTATTGGTTTTTTCTATAAATAAAAATTATTGGTTCTTAATGTCACCCTTCAATCCAAAATGATTGTATTATATTTTTCAATTTTATCTTTATTTTTTTGTATTATTATTACAAACCAGAAGAATCAAACGCAACCCTTCAATCAAGATTTTGTTTTAAAAATATATTTTATCTATGATCTTCATTCTTGTGGTTTTTTTTGTGTTTTTGCTAAATTATGTTCTTTTAATTTTATGTATAATTAAATATATATTTTTCGATTATATCTTTCAATGCTGATTAATTGGTAATTGGACTTTATATTTTTTTTTCTTCAAATAGGATGATTTATTTCAATTTTCAAATTATTTCAATTTTTTTTATTTAAGTTATGAGTTTAGCATAATACCTCTACTTGTCGTTTCCTATTTTTCTTATCTAGCCAGCTAATATGGTCTAGTTGTTTTTAGGAGCACATTTTTCTTTTAAAAGAAATACACACTGCGCCATCGGACACACAGGCTATTATCATACTAATATTGTATTTGTTTTCGAGCTCGAGGAACGTAAATAGCCATTTACTGCCTGGAAATCTAAATTGTTATTTTTTGTTTTAAAAAAAAACTAATTAGAAATTAAATTCAGATTATAGTAAGAGGCATTCAACGTCTACCTGACCTCTTGCTGTAAAATTACCAAAAATAAAAATAAAAATGCTAATTTTACCATCAAAGAATCAATTTCTCCGAAATGTAATATATTATGTATAAATAAGTGGATTTGACTCCGAAAAATAAAACCCCACCTGCTGAAAATATTTTAGAAAGCAAAAGTTAGCATGACTCGAGCATTCAGGCTGTCAGGCATGGAATTAGACGGGAATTAGGTGGAAATAAATTAACGTATTCCTGTCAAATTCCACGTGGCATTTCTACCACTTTTTTTGTAATTCCCAAATTCAGATAATTTGTTTCCGTGTTTTCAACAGTTATTACCGCACATGCTGCCAATAATAACAGAAACAATAATTACATTTCCTTTTCTTCTCCTCGCATCATATTCGTGTCCCGCTCGGCTTACGTATCAGTCAAGCACAAAGTTGTAATGAGTTTGAAATTCGAAAAGTTTCAAGATTGTTTTTTTTTTTTAAAAAAATTAAATTTTAAAAAACAAATCAAACTGAGAAAGACTCGTGTTTTTATTTATTTATTAATATGCTATACATTTTGCTTTATATTAGCCCATATAACAGAGATCAATAGGGTTCAAGGGGCCCTCTGCTTTCATATTTTTTTAGTGGTCTCCGAGGGTGGGGTGCAGCGGTAAGGTCTGGGGTTGCCCCAGCATATTCAACTCTCATCGTAAGAGCACTAGGACAACCGGAGGTTTACACATGCCCTGGGCCCACAAAGTGCATTTTCCGGGTCATGTGGTTCCCCCGTTCCGAAAGGATATCCAAAAAAAAATATATATATATATATTTTTTCAGTGTGTCCCCTCATCAATTAATTTTCATAAATACTACATTATTTAAACAAGTTCTTTCATTCAAGTCCATACAATAAATACTGGGATTGTCTCGCAATATGAGAGCCATTGCTCTCCTTTTCTCTTCTAACATGGGATCAAATTGGTCCGAATTATCTATTCAAGCTACATCTTATGATGATTTAATGTAATTTTATCAGGCGTTAAGTTGTAATGTGAGTAGACAATCATTACCAATTTAATTACACATTTAAAAAATTATAAAATGAAAGGAAAATTGAATTTCACTTGTCAAGCAACTTAGGCTTATTTGGGAGTATAGTTTATGTTGTTTTTCAAAGTATTTTTTATTAATAAATATATCCGAATAATTTTTTTTTTAAAATGACATCAAGCACATTAAAATGATATGAAAATATCAAAAAAAATAATTTATAAAAATTGTTTTTTAAACACAGTAACAAGCACGCAAATAATTAACACTCGAGTATGGACAAAATGAGTTATAAAAGTAACGATTGGTGAAAAGGATAGACATGTTAAGAAAAGGTCATTGATGAAAGTGAAGGTAGTTGTGATGTTCTTATCCCAGTGTAATGTAATGGCACTTATTAACCAGGCTTACCCCATCTTCTATGACGTACAAGTAATACAAAGTTTTGTCAAATAGATTTATCATGTAAAAAGATTGATTTGAAATTTTATTATTAAATATTTTATTTTTAAATTTCTAAGTAATTTTGTTTACACTGGTTCTGGTCTAGGCCGAATAAGAAAAATAAAATTCATAAACTGAACAATTTTTAAACTTTTTTTTTTATTAAAAAAAAAACAAATATTCTTTCGTTGGTCTTTTTGGGTCGGAGAGCACTCATTTAGTTAAAATTGTTTTTACTCGAATCTTGTAGTTGTGCTTGACAATGCTTTGAAAAAAAACGAAAAATTTTATTTTTATTTTTTAACTTTAATTAAATATTTTTGATATTTTATATTATTTTTATTTACTGATATAAAAATTTATTTTGATACAGTTTTAAATAAAATAAACTTTCAAAAATACTTTTAAACAACCACTAAATGTAAATTATAAATTATTTATCTTCTATTAACTTATACAATATTGAATTATAGACCTTAATCTACACACATTGTGTCCATGTAATCCTCAAACAAATCAAGCTTTGTGTTGATGATGAGCTCGAGATCAAAATGATTAACATGGCATTTGTAAACAGATTTTTTTGTAAATTTTTAACATCTTCTAATTTCTTTCCACTTTACTTTCAACCTGTCATTCAAGACATTATTCATGGCATCATTGTTTATATCATGATCAGCACCATAGTCATTAAATAAAATAGTACAAATTGATGAAAAATACTAATTCATATTAGACATTATCACTAAAATCATCGCCATGTTCATCTTAATATATCTCTTACTCATATTTAAATGTATGTACATATATTTTATTACTAGTTTATGAACATCTATTTATTAAAAAAACCTTATTCATTCTCTCATACACAAATACATCATATTCTATAATAACAAGCGATAATATAAAAACAATAAGCATAGATAATACAACCCTGATGAATATAATTACTATATAAAAAAATTATTTCAAAGGTTTATTATTGGGTATTATTTTATAGAATAGAAGATAAAAAATTCAATCTATATTTAGTTTTAAACCCAAATCAAATAATAAAAAAATAAAATTTCCAAATAAAAATAACCAATATTTGATTTCTAAATTAAATAGATAAGAAAAAAACATGGGAGAATATTTTCCTAGAATAAATGAAAATGAACATAAAAATAATTAAAGATCCTCCCACGCCATCAACGTTCGGCATCTCCAGCCTATTTCCTTCTTTCCTTCTTTTATATATATATTGAGCCAAACAATCAAAAAAACAATCCTTCTCTCAACTTTTCCGTTTCTCTCAAAAATGGCATCTTCGTTTCAAATTTCTGCCTTGCTTCTAACCTTCTGCGTCTCTATTTCTCTAACCTTACCCGTACGTTCACAAACATGCGCCTCACAGACGTTCACAAACAACAATCTGTACACCCACTGTTTAGACCTCCCTACACTCACCTCCTATCTTCATTTCACCTACGATGCCGCAAATTCAACGCTGTCCGTGGCCTTCTTTGCTTCTCCTTCGAAATCCGACGGCTGGATTTCGTGGGCCATAAATCCCAAGGTTCCAGCCATGGGCGGTGCCCAGGCACTGGTAGCGTTCAAGGATACCAAGGGTGTTATGACTGCAAAGACGTATAATATCAGCACCTCCATGCCTTATTTGGTTGTGCAGTCGAAGCTGGCCTTCGACGTCTGGGACACGCGCGCCGAAGAGGAAAGTGGGGTGATGAGAATATTTGCCAAGATCAAGGTCCCGCCGGAGCTGGCGGCGAAGGGGACGCTGAATCAGGTGTGGCAAGTTGGGTCAAGTGTCGATGCTGCCAAGGGTGAGCTGTTAATCCATGAAATGGCTGCTCCTAATTTGAAATCTAAAGGTACTTTGGATTTGAACGGAGGAAAAATTGTTAGTTCTGGCGGTCTGGATTCCAGGACGAAAAGAAAAAATGTAAGCTTTTTTATCATTGTTGTTGAAAAAGAAAAGTATTTCTTCACCCTTTTCTGGATTTTGAAGATTCATTTTTGAGTTGGGTTTATTTTTGGAAAAATTCGTAGAGCATTGGAAATGAAATGTTCATTCTGTCATCGTTTTTTTTCTTTCAGATTCATGGAGTATTGAATGCTGTGAGCTGGGGGATACTGTTTCCGTTTGGAATTGTAGTAGCAAGATATCTGAGAACTTTTCCATCAGCAGATCCTGCGTGGTTTTACCTCCATGTTTTCTGTCAGGTCTCCGCCTATGCTATTGGGGTTGCAGGGTGGGCAACTGGTATAAAGCTCGGGAGTGAATCCAAGGGAATCCAGTACTCTCTTCATCGCAATATTGGGATCGCACTCTTCTCTCTCGCAACAGTGCAGGTAATTAATTTCCTTCCCAGTTGTGTTCTTCTTCCATCACAAGTTGCTCTTTCCATCCATTTGAAAGGAGAGAAAAGAATTGAATTTGAATTTGAATTTGGCCTTTGTTTTCATTTTGATGTCTTTTTCTCTCCTGTCAGAATCCTGGCCACGGTTTCTTGCAATGTAATGAATTATTATTTCGTGAAATTGAATGGGCTTTTCAGAAAATTGATACTTGTGGAGTAGCTTTTCTCCCATGGTATTTCGAATTATAACCCAAAACACATGAAGGTGATGAGTTTGGAATTTATTAGAATCTCGATCAGCTTTTTTTAAAATGTTTTTTTAATTTTCTTTACTTCAAATTTATTTATTTTTTAATTATTTTAGTATGTTAATATCAAAAGTAAAATTTTTGACATATAAATAGATTCTTTATATATTTTTCTCTGTTTTTTCAACTAAATATATAATTTTTTTGAGACACAAACCTAGCATAAATTTTTTTTGATGGTTGTTCCATGCTCCTGGGTTTCAGACGTTGGGTGTTTTTGGAGTGTGGCAGCTGATGTTTATTTTTGAAGTATTTTTTATTTAAAAATATATTAAAATAATATTTTTTTTAAAAAAAAAATATTTTTTATAGTAGAATATCAAAATTGATCTTTAAAACATTAATAGAAAATTCATTGAAAATAAAAATAATTTGTTTTTTTGAAAAGTACGTTTGAAGTGATTCCAAAACATGCCCTTGCTATATGGGAACTGGTTTTGTCTGAACTGTTACTTTTAATTCTGGATTTATTTGTTCTGATAGCATCTGTGTTTGGAATTTTCAGATATTTGCGTTGTTCTTGAGGCCGAAAAAGGACCACAAGTTCCGACTTTACTGGAACATCTACCATCATGGTGTAGGATATGTCATCCTCATCCTCGGCATTTTGAATGTGTTTAAAGGACTAGACATCCTGCAGCCTGGAGATAAATGGAGAACAATTTACATAATTGCCATTGCAGTCTTGGGTGGAGTTGCTGCATTGCTGGAACTAATCACTTGGATTGTAGTTCTGAGGAGGAAGTCTAGCAAATCCACCAAGCCCTACGACGGATACGGTGGACAGAGCAGGCCATGATCACCGGATTGCTGCTGTTATCTGTTGCAGGCCATGCTTTTGTAACATTCTCCGTCGAACCTCCCTCGCCGGCGAGGTTATAGTATAATGGTTTGGCTTAATCTTTGTATAATCGTTTGTTTTCATCACTCATCATTGTCTAGCATGTCAGCACAGGTCGCCCTGGTTTCCATTTTTCTCCATCGTTTAGGGTTGGGGTGTAATTTAATGGTATTTATCGTGTATTGAAAGGAAAAAGAATTCATGGTTTATGATTTTCCTTGACCCCACGATCTTCTTTGATTCTCAAAACTCTGTTTTTCATTTTCTTTGCTGGTAAGGTGAGCTTAAGCCTTGCATTTTCTTATCGACTATTTCTTTTTGTATTTTAAAAGTATTTAAAAAAAAATATGAACAAATAATTGTGAAAATAAATCGTATTTTTTAATTATTAAAAATCCTTGATTTTATACTCAATTCCTCCGTATCGATTGGATTTCGATTGAAAATAAAAATACACTAGTTTTATTATCTTCTATCACCAACCGATTCAACTAATTATGTAAATAAATTGGGATCTTTAATTATTCAAAATTATTGATTTTATCATTTAATGCAATACCGCATATGATTAGTGATTATATTAATTGAATTTCGATCTGAAGTACTGTTTTCTCAAATCCAAACAGTTTTGAAAATAAAGTACAACCTTAAATTATCCAAGATTCTTGATTTTTGATGGTGGCAGTTGATTTCTTTCATAATTGGTGATTGGATTGATTAAATTTTAATTCATAATTTGATTTTGTGATTTGGTTTTTTATCACAGACTAAAAGCATATTTAGAATGGTAGTTAATATTATTTTTTTAAATATATTTTGTTCATAAATATATAAAAACAATATTTTTATTTTTATTTTAAAAAATATTTTTTACATTGGCACATCAAGATGATCTTTAAAACATCAAAAAAATTAATTTAAAATAAATTTTCTCTTTTAAAAAAATATTTTTAAAACACAATGTTAAAACTCACCAATTCAATCAATTATTGAAACAAATCACAATCCTACATTGTTCAAAATCTTCTTTGACATCATACTTGATATTCTCTATAATTAATAATTGTATTAAGGCACAGTGACTCGAAAATAGTCAAAATACCATTTATCGATGAAAAAGGAGCATGACAGCAAAATAAGCGCCAGAATGAGCTGACACGCCTTGACTCGACCCTGTCATTGGAAGATGTCTATTAATAGCGCATAAATTAAAGTAAAGGTCTTGCGACTGTTGGACAAAAAATGCTAGGCAGAGGAAGATCCTGTGGTGGAGGAGGAGGAGGAGGAGGAGGAGGAGGTTTTCCGAAATAAAAGGAATGAGAAGGAGTCAATCTTGCAAGCGGTCAACGACAGACACTTCTATCAAGCATGTTTTTTACCGGGAGTGTTTATTTTTCTGGCTGGATTTATTTTTAAATTGGTTGTTTGTTTAAAAAATATTAATTTAATTTTTTAAATGTTTTTTTATAGTTTTAATGTAATATATATATATATACAATTATTTATTTTAATATGTTTTTAATATAAAAAAACATGATGCATCGCATTGCCCAACACACATGTAATTTCTTAAACTTGTTATCACAAAAGTAACAGTAAGTCTATGTAAGTTAAAGCAGGGTTTTTGTTTTGTTTGGAATTTCGTTTTGAAAGTATAATTAATTTAAAAAATATTAAATGATTTTGATGTGTTAATACTAAAAAGTATTTATTTTAATATATTTTTAAATAAAATAAAATATATTTTTAAATATCACGTGTGATAAAACACCAACTAAATATTTGATGCAAAATTGTCAAAGTTAAGCAGGAAATATCTCGAATTCGTGTTCGTTTTGATTTGATTTCTTAACTAAAGCCTTCACATGGTGGAATCCTATCGTCGTCCCTATCACTCAAGACACGCTTTGCTTAACAACTATCACTCACCAAGCATTATTCTATTGAAATTTCCCACACCCTTCACAACTTTTGATGTAATCAATTATAATAATAATAAATAAATAAATAAAAAAGTCACTTTGTATAGGGTCCATCAAGCCATCCACCCATGGTGCTCCTTCTCCCTCACACCTTTCACTTTAACCATTATAGCTTTTGTTGCTTTCTCTAAAGCATAAGCTTCGTCAAGAGTGTGTGTGTGTGTATATATATATATATATCTGTGTGTGTGTCCCTGATTAATTGGAGGAAGATCCCAAACCCTTTGCCGGGTAGCAGTTGCGTTGTCTACTCATATGAGTGATATTATCAATCCGCTTAAAAGTGAGGAAAATTGGGATTCAATTAGGGTCTTTAACAACCCTAATGATGAGGACTTGCTCAACGTACCGTTTTAAGGGTTTCAGCCTCGAGTTTCATAGTGAACAAATGCATGATTTTAAGTACATGTTAAAGACTAATAATAAAATGCAAAGTGCAACTATGTATAAAAATATTTTAATCCAATTGTTAGAGTTTCGGGACCGTGGTTAAGAACTCAGTGTGAGTTTCCTTTTCGAGAAATGTTATTTACTCTGGATAATTAGAACAAATAGTTCAGTTTATCTATAATCACTTGTATTATGTCTCTGTAAAGTAAATCTAAAAATAAACGAAAGGGGTTCCCATCGTGATTTTAGCAGTTGACTATGCATATGATTTTAGCAGTTGACTATAAATATGATTACACGCAACACCAAACAGGCGACCTTTTTTTCTTAATTCACTGTTACTGATCAATGGACATGCATGACGAAAGATAATCATGTGAACTTAATTACATTTCAACCTTTTCTTTCTTTCTTTCTGTTTGTGGTGACCATGCATGTGCGGTTGAGGATGTTATTTGTATAAAAAAAAATACTCGGATATGACTTGCGCGGGTTTTATATTGCAGGATAAAACATATTTTGTTTGAAAAATATTGAAATACTTTTTTATTTTATTTTTAACAGTGACATATAAAAATTATTAAAATACACTGAAAAATATATTATTTTAATATTTTTTTAAAAATATTCGTTTATAAAACACTTAAGAACAGAAACCATCGGATCCTTGATTAGTCTTCGATCTCTATAACACACAAGTTGGTCATAAAACTATACTAATAGTTGTTTTTTAATGTTATTTTTGCTTGGAAATATATTAAGATAATATTTTTTTATTTTTTAAAATTTATTTATGATATAAGTAAATCAAAACACCCCTAAAAAATAAAAAATAATAATTTTTAATAAAAAAAATATATTTAACCTCGCTCCCAGACACCTCCTTGTTATTAAGAAAAAAACAATTGTTGATTATTAAGGATTAAATTAAGAGTGAAATTATGAAGAGCAACTGGTCTACCCCCAAACACTCATCCATTTTCAACTCTCATTGTTATTGTCATTTTTTTTTCATAGTTAAAAGATTTGATTTAAAAAATTTAAAACAATTCAGGAATATATCTTTCGTGACAATTTAGTACATATTTTAAAGAATCTGATAAAGTATATTTATTTATTTATTTATTTTTATAGCAATTCTAAGATTTAACTTAAAAAGTAAACGAAAAAAATAATGTATTCGGAATAGATTCCCATCGAAAAATTTTAAAAAAAAATCAACCCAACAGATTCCAGGTGTTTTGTTTTTTTGAATCTACTGATCTGATTGAGTGCTATATCATAATCTAGGGAGGCCTTAAATGCAAGAATCAGTAGGGAGTTTCCTTAATCACGAATCTTTTTTATCGATGGAGTCAACACGGGTGAGTGGAAACCTCTTTTTCCACACCCTTTTGGACCTGATTTTCAAATCCAACGACAGCGCAGCGTCACGATGACTAAATATATGAAAATTGAATATAAAAATTAATTAAAAATAAATGGGGTCTGACATCAGGATGACATCACTAGTCTCTCACCTTGATCATGACTCCACATGGACAGGCCCATTATCATGTGGACCACTTTGTTTCAACCCATGCCGTAACTACAATTCTGTCCTTTGCCCTGTGGTCGTGCCGCCAAGAAAATTTTTTTTATTGCTGGTCTTAAAACACGCTACATCTTATTTTTAAAATTTATTTTTAAAATCATTACATTAAAAAATTAATTTGAAGTTAATCCCCTCGCACTATCATGACTCTGCCTGGACAAACATCATTTGGACCACTTTGAGTCTACCCAACAATACAGTTCTTGCTACATGCCTCGCTAGTTTGAGTTTGTGATTATGATTGTTTTTAAAATTATTTTTTATATAAAAATATATTAAAATAATTTTAAAATATAGTACTAAACAGGTCTCGAGCCGCCAAAAAAACAAATCAATGCTGGTTTAGAAGTATAATAGAGATTACTTCTTAATCATCTGTATTTTTTAATTAATCAAGTTCAATTTATTTAAATTGATAAAGTGTGCAATCAACGGGGGTGGATGATAATATTAATAAAAAATAAAGGTAAAGTTGATAGTAAAAAAGAGTGCAATAAATAAATAAATTTAAAAATTATAATCTATTGGTTATAATGGGTTTAGGGTTTCAATATAAAAATTATATTCTACTGTCTGAATTGTTACCATCACTAGATTTTTTTTATACAAGAAACTTCATTTCTAAAAAATATATTTTATACTGAATTGTTCTATATTCTATAGAACACCCCAACTCTGTTACCATCACTAGATTGCTTTCAACCATAGCAACTTGTCCTTCCTGTTATTTGTGGACGAGAGAAGACTTGAGAGCCCCGAATCTCCTCAGGCTTTAGCGGCACTGTCCCGGGGAGACACATGGGAGAAAACATCGGGTCAATTTCTCTTCGATATTTTATAATCAACTTGTTAGACAAGCATAATCAATAGTTTTCTTTAATATTTATATGGTGTCTGGTCGGGTGATTGAATTATTATTGTTTTTTTTTTTTTTTTGTTAAAATTTGATTTATTTTCAAATTATTTTAATGTACTAATGTCAAAAATATTTTTTAAAAAATAATATTTTTTTAATATATTTACCAGTCAAAAATATTTTGAAAATCAACTATTGCCACTATTACAAATACCGATGATATAGATAAATTTTTTTTAAATATAAACAATAATATAGAAAAAAAATGAAAATTGAGCTACTCGAAACATTGACGTCTTTTATATATATGTATTTAGATAAAATAATTAACAGATAATATTATCATTTTAAATAGGAAAAAATAACATCCGCGGTAAACATTTGTGTTTCTAGTTGAAAACAATTAATACCTGGCCCAGAGGAAACATCGCAGCGGTTTTCTTTTAAATTGAAGGGCAGCACACGTTTTCTTTTTCTCTCTCCTTGAGAATGGTTCGGCCCAGGGGAAACATCGCAGCGGTTAATGTCTGGCCCATCGACTCTACTGAATGGCTGTGCTGAACCATAGGGTTATCAGTGGGCTATTAAGCCCAGGCATATTTCTACCTTTTATATTTATTTTTTATAACTTGAAGCCTCGTCAATTAGTTTTCTTGATTTGGTCATGTAAAATATCATGTGTTATTTGAACACGTTTTTTTTTCTATTTCAAACCTGGAAATCAATGAGGACAGACAAGTCTTTAGAGATCATCACGATTATTTGGTCATGTAAAATATCATGTGTTATTCTTGGCATGTTTGGCATACCCAATATATCATAAACCTCCTTAAATACCATATTTAAATCCTTTAGGCTTATCAAGTTTGTCATATCCATATTACCTTGAACTTGATCAACTGTTAAATCCAAGTATTTTGGATCTGGCATGTCTGTCAAATTCATGATATCCCAAACTTAGTTGAATACCAAATTTAAATCTTTTTAGACTTGATAAATTTGTTAGACCCTTGTTATTTTAAGTTTGGTTGACCGACAAACCTATGTCTTTTAAGTCTTACATGCTTGTCAGCCCATACTATCTCTAAACTTGAATGATTATCAAACCCCTAAACTTTGAATATGATAAATTTATCATACCCATGCTACCCCCAGGCAAATGATTGTTAAGGTCAAACCTTTTGAATCTAACAAATTTGTGAGATTCATACTGTATTATACCTGGCTGATTGTTAAGCCAAAATATTATGGATTTGACATTCCATGAAGTTAAATAAAGTCAACAAAAAATCTTTATTTTTTTCTATCAAATTAGTTTGGTGATAAAGTTAAATAATTACATAATTTGTTTTTTAAATAACTCATTAAAATTTCTTAAATTTAAAAATATTATTCTTCAAATAAACTAATTTTTAAGATGAACTTAATAATGTTTTTAGTTGATCAATTTTTAATAAAAAATTATATATATAAAATCGTATCTTTAAAATAATTTATTTATACAGCCAAGCGCGTGATTGTACATGCAAATAAATATATCTATGCAAGGTAGTCAAAATCGAGATTTTGACACGAATCGGAAAGGGCTCCGAAAAATTGGATCGTAAGATCGGATCGTAAAATCGTAGAAATATCGTACCCGAAATGTCCGTACAAAAATCGTAAAATCACAGCTAAAATCGTGTGAGAAGAAAAATCGTAAAATCGTTTGTAAAATATTTCTGAATACAAAATAGCATAATTATGGACATAAAACTTAATTAGTTTAGGTTCATACATGATGTAAAATAACTTCAAAACACATTACAAAATAATTATGTCCCTAAAAGTTCATAAGTTAAAAACTAACAAATTTAAAACAAGTCTTCAGCTAGCGTACAAGTAATTGTATATTTGTTTTATGATTTTTGTATTTGAAATTAATTAATGTTATTTATTATCTTAAATTAATAGAATTTTTTTAAAATTATTTTTTATGCTAATTATTATTATTATTATTATAAGTTCATAACCCCTCCCCCCATATATATTATTATTATTATTATTATTAATTTATTAAAAAAACCCGGTAGAAAGTATAAACCATTAAACCTCCTCCTTCTTTTTTTTTTTATTATTATTAACTAACCCTAAATTAAATCCCTCATTCTCTTCTCTCACTCACGCCGCCGCCCTCTTCATCACTACAAAGTCTACAATATCTCATACCCTCCCTCATCACTACAATATCTCATACCAGATTCCTCCTGTCAATAAAGCAACCTTCACTCTTAGTATCTCTGGCTTGAATGGTGAGAAGAGAGGAGAAGATTTTGGGGGTGAGACTTGAGATGCTGAGAAGTGAAACTGATGATTTTGTGCTGAGAAGTGAGAAGTGAGAACTGAGAAGAGAAGAGACAATTTTGGGGGTGGAGAGCTTCGAATAGCAGTGATTTGGTGTTTCTGAAATGCAAAAATGAAATTGAAGAAAGCTTCGCCCGTGTAACCGTGTTGCGAACAGTAGAATTTGATGAACTCGTAAAATCGGACCGATCCGGTCCGATTTTACGAGTCAACCCGATTTTGACTGAGTTTGACCGAGTTTGACCGGGTTCGATTTTTCTACCGGTTCAACCAGGTTTTCGGAGCCAACTCGCAAAATCGTACGATTTTGCGAGTTGACTCGCGATTTTGACTACCTTGCATCTATGCATATCTTTTAAAGCAAAACAAACACAAAGCTGCTAATTGCAATGCAACAGTATAGTTAAAAAACCACAACTTGATTAAAAATATTTAAAATGTTTTTCTTTTAAAAATAAAAAAATGCGAAAAGTGCCTTATTTAAAGGCAAAGTATTTTTTTTTTGTTATTTTTATTACTATTGTTGTTGTTATTATTATATTTGGCTGCAGCCTGAGGGTATATACTTATTATTATTATTATATCAGCCTGGCCCTGAGGGTATATACTTATTATTATATTTGGCTGCAGCCTGAGGGTATATACTTTGTACAATATACGCAGATTGCCGCAGTTGCAGTTCCTCACACGGACACGGACACGGACACGGACACGGTCACAGTCACCCGCACCACAGACGTTTCTCTTTCCTTGGCGCCTTCTCTTTCGAATCTATTTTTCAATCACTCTGTCATTAGGGTTTCTTCGTCACCTTCCAATCCATTTTTTTTCCTTCTTCAATGGATTCGATACAGAGCCGAGTAGAGGAATGGATCAGAGACCAGAGAGCCAGGATCCTCAAGGTATCATGGGGACCACTGCAGTGGAGAATGCGGTGGCCTCCGTGGATCAACGGAGACGAAAGAGAAAACAGAAAGAGAATTCAACAAGAGTACGAACTCAGGAAGAAACAGCTTCACGATCTCTGTAATGCCGTCAAGGCCGAGTCTGTTGCCGATATGCAGGACATTCTCTGTTGCATGGTACTCTCTGAATGCGTCTACAAGGTAGAAACAAAACTAATTAAATCACACTTTACCGTTTGGTTTCGTAGAAAATCAAAGATTTTTTCTTAAATTATCTATTCTGTCGATAGAGACCTGCTGATGAGATGGTTCGAGCTGTGAATAAATTTAAGGCTGATTTTGGAGGGCAAATTGTTGCTCTAGAACGCGTGCAGCCGTCTGCAGATCACGTGCCTCACAGGTTCGTTTTTTTTTTTTAATTGACAAGATAAACAAAGAAGGATTATTTGATATATCATGCTGTAATTAGAGCTTTTACTGTTTTAGTGTTCAATGCAACCTCAAGATATCCTTAGAGCAGTGTAAATTTAATGGGATTTGGTTGAATAGGAGTGTTTCTGTCTCTGAAGAATTTGAATAGGTTTTTTTGATTGTGCCTATGCGTGTGAACATTTGTTCAAGGAGTGCTTGTTGATTTTGGGCATATGTTATGGCTTATTTGTTTTTTTTTTTGATGGGTTCTGTGAAGGTACTTACTGGCAGAAGCAGGTGACACACTATTTGCTTCATTTATTGGAACAAAGCAGTACAAGTAAGTATTGTGGATATTTTCTGGGTTTGATGTTGAAAGATCTTTTGGTTCTGAGAAGGTGATTTTGTTAATTGAAATTGTTATAACTAGGGATGTTATGACCGACGCAAATATTCTACAAGGTGCTATATTTCACGAGGATACTGGAGAGGATACTGTCCGGATGGATGTTGTTGAATCTGGTCAATATGAAAGCCAGAAGGATAGTGGTGAAAATCATCTGAATGCTTCCCAATCAAAACCAAAACAACTAAAAGATCAAATTAAGCCTGCTGCTCATCGAGTAAGTTGGCAATCTATCATTTCCAAAACCTTTCAATATGGTTCATTTGCACACCCTGATGTCTTTGACTGTTATGATCTAGCACACTGCATTTCTCAATTATATCATCAACTTATTCTGTCCATGTTCCGGTGGAGATTTATACCTATCTACTATTTTGATTTCCCCCCTTAAATTTTATCTTAGGGTTTCATGGCTCGTGCTAAGGGGATTCCTGCTTTAGAATTGTACAAGCTTGCTCAGAAGAAGAATCGAAAACTTGTATTATGTGGTCATTCACTCGGTGGAGCTGTAAGTTTGATTGACTTGCTCTGTAAGCATCATTGGATTAGTTGCTTTGGTTTTGTGTTTCTCATATTCTCCTGTTCTATGTCTTTTTCAGGTGGCAGCTTTAGCTACCCTTGCCATTCTGAGGGTCATTGCTGCATCCTCACCATCAAAAGAAAATGAAGGCATCCAGGTTAAATGCATCACATTTTCACAACCCCCGGTTGGGAATGCTGCTTTACGAGAGTACGCCCCATCTCATCTCTTTGATTGCCTTCTCTCTCACATGATGAGAAAATTGAAAATCTAGATACAATTTTTTGTTTGCTCTATCCTGCAAAAATTGTTAATTTATGATATCTCTTCTCCTCTCTCAAATTTCATTCAGTTATGTCCATAAAAAAGGCTGGCAACACCATTTTAAGAGTTACTGCATACCAGAGGATTTGGTGCCCCGCATCCTATCTCCCGCTTATTTTCATCATTATAATGCTCAACCTTTGCCAAACAACTCGGAGGTTGAAAATTCCAGTGGAATTGCGTCAAAACATGAGGAAAGAATAGAAAAACCAAGTGCACAGAAGCCAAAAGAGAACGAGGGGGAGCAGTTGGTTATGGGCTTAGGTCCTGTGCAGACTTCTTTTTGGCGACTTGCAAAACTTGTGCCTTTAGAAGGTTTTAGAAGGCAATTTAATAAATACAATGGAAAACAAGTTGATGCTATAGAAGCAATCTCAGCAGCTAATTCTGTAAGCTCTTCAATCGAGGATGTAGCTGAACCGCAATCTCTTGAAATCCAAGAGGGTTCTGATGGCATATCTCTCAAGCCATTATCTGACAATAATGGGCTATCAAATGAGGCAATGGCTGGAAAAGTGGCTGAAAAAACTAATGCTAAAAGTGAGAATAAAAGGAACTGGAATAGAGTACCTTATTTACCTTCATATGTCCCATTTGGTCAGGTAAGTGCATGAACTGATACTTTATTCGCTTTCCTTTTTTCCCCCACATGTTAACATGCTTGAGAGATGAAAAATGAATGAACAGAAAATATTATCGGTAAATTGTTTGGTGGTAGTTTTTGTTCCTTTCATTTAATGGGTTATATTAGCATGTTTGGATGATTGCTCTTTAGTTTTCATTGATACTTTCAACAGATAATATATAACAGTTTGACGAGGGTTATTCCTCCTTGGATTAGTCTTTTGTGTTTTTCCCTTAACATACTTTCTTGAACAAAAACTTTGCTACTTTGCTTTCCTCCTCTGTACAATAAATTTTATTTGGCCTTCTCAAAATATCGTTTTCAGTTGCTTAACTCCTTTGCTTCAGTGTTACCCTTACATAATAGGCATTGATTATCACTGTTGTTTCCTTTTTTTGGTTCATTATATCAGCAGCCTGACTATTAAGATAGATAGGTCGCCAGGGTTTTCTTTGGTGAGGAGGGAGAAGTAATGATACTTTTGAACATTTTGCAATTGCACTAAAATTGTGGTCTTGTCTTGGTGTATGAGCTTGCTTGGGAATATTAGACCTTTGTGGATAAGTCACCCTGGAAATTTCCTTTATTCTAACTTCAAGTAAATTGGTTTACAGACTCGTCCTCTTAATCCAATTTGCTAAACCATTTGATGGAGGCAAGCAGTTGGCGGTGCACTTTAATACGAACAACTTGTTGGATTTCTAGTCTGTATCCCATCAAGTTGTGCATCTATCCTCAACCACCCTTGTGGAATGTGAGGCAGTACCAACAATCTAGCTTTTTCGTTCCCTGTTTTTTCATTTTTATCTAAAGAGTACCTAAGTTTCTAGTACAGTTAGATGCGGTGTCTGCTCTTATTTCCTTCACCCTAGTGGTGCAGTTCCTTGTCATGCTTCCCAAGCCCAAGCTTGAGTTAGATATAACTAATACAACTAAAAAGTTCACCGCAAAAAGGGAAAAAAATCTACTGGCAGTGTATATTTAGGTCAAGGCATCTGTTAGTTGTCTTACAAGGCGGCCTCAGTTATGACTGGTGTTTCGTTTTATTATTGAATTGAATAAAAGGCTCTACATAGTTAAGGTCTTCCATTGTAGGGTCATGGGAGGGGAATTTCGGAAACAGTTTTTCTTATAGGGTCTATTAGATGAGTATGCACTTGACAGGGCAAAATTATCTCAATGGGGAGGTGATGTGGAATTCTGACTACCGGAGGGTACAAAACTTATCTTGTCTTTTTCATGCAAGCACCAAATACAAGTGCAATTGAAGTGTCATTTTTTCCCTATCCCATCTGATATTCCAAACACTACATGAAGTTTTATGCATGAATTACCTGCTCTTGAAAATTGAATCTACACCCAGCCACATATTTTACCATTGCACCAATGATCAGTTCCTTTTCTCAGAGAAGTCATAGTTTCCATGGCTCATCTTGCTCTGTAATGAATTATTAATAAAGACATTTCATTCATGGCAGCTCTTTCTCTTGGGGAACTCATCAGTGGAATTATTGTCGGGTACAGAGTACTCTAAATTGACATCGGTACGAGTCCTTTGCTTACCCCATTTGTTTGCACCCTAGCTTTTTTTTTTTGTGTGTGAAACGATTTTTGAACATCATGATAAATTGCATGATTTTATTAGTGTTTTGTGCACTAGTATCTGCTGAAGCCAGGAGGTAAAAACTCTGGGATCTCTCATTCTGTCTGCTTTCTTCTGGCAAAGACATTTTCAGGTCAGATCTGTGATTGCTGAGATAAGGGAACGACTTCAATCACATTCAATGAAGTCATATAGATTTCGATTTCAAAGGTACCTTATTGTTGTCCGGTGGTGTATTTGAAAAAATTAAACTGCAATTTCAGCTGGTGTGATTTTTTCACCTTGATTGGAATTATCAATCATATCAGCTGGCTTGTGCATGTTACATTCCCTCACATGCGCAACCATCATTATGCCTAGATTTTTTCCCCTTTTCCATCTCTTCTTTCTTTCGACAACTGAAATGGACCACATGGAACTCTTCACATAGCATCAAACTTAAGGCTAAAAGTTATTGAGCTTTTGAGCAGGTGTCATTTGGGAGAAAAAATTGTTGTGAAGCTGAAAAATACAAGAAATTTCACTAACAGAAATGTAATGCAATGTTATAAGTCGAACCGGGTTTGTTGCCAATCAGGAGAAGTTCAGTGATTTCCTACCTCCTCTCTAGTTACATGTCGTGTTTGGGATATTAGAAATAAACTGGAGTTTGTGAGTTTTGTTAATCCAGTAATATTGTCTCTAGTTTCTGAAATGGGACCTCCCATTGATTAGAACCCAACTCTTTTTCTCCAGTTACTTTTCTTAGTCATTGTAAGTGTTTTTGTAAATTCATCTTTGCCCAGATTGCTTACAGGTAGGTGATATAGATGCTAATTGCTGAGAATTTTATTCATAGATTTTCTGTTGTAATATTGGGGACCCAACCTTGTCAGGTAACCTATATAAAATTTCTCCTGAAAGTATGTGGTCAAGCTCTGTTACATTGTGAATGCTGAAAACTGTATATGAAAATAGTGTTATCACCGTTTCTCAATGGCTTAAGAGGCAGTTGCTTGAGATACGACATGCTAAGCAAGTGCAATGAGGGGTCCAATGGCAATTGCTGTGGTTAATAGCTCATTGATGTTGTGAACAAGCAAATATTCAAGCACCAATCTGTTGGCAGGTTATGCTGCTTGGAATTTTGAATTCAATTAAATTCTGACACTGGATTTTTCACCCAGTAACCAATGGTAGTGGTGTCAACATAGGGGTAGGGCTTTGTTATTCTTTTCCCAAAAAAGGAGGTTTCAGGTTGTTGCTCACATATGCAAGTCTTGTAGATGTATTTAATGCTCATCTTTTTCATAGGCACTCTTCCTTCTGTCTACATCTATATCAATAGTTTGGTGGCATGGTAGA
Organism: Salix brachista; assembly: GCA_009078335.1. NCBI lineage: Eukaryota > Viridiplantae > Streptophyta > Magnoliopsida > Malpighiales > Salicaceae > Salix > Salix brachista. The sequence goes on from CM018573.1 coordinate 18,169,412, forward strand.
AATGTGGAGGTCTTGTCATCATCTTCCCTCTTGAAATCAGCAATCCAATTGTAGGGGAAGTTTGTGACCAGCTGTGCTTTGGGCTTATGGTTTATATTTTTGAGGGACTTGGTAGTTGAAAACAGCTCGGTAAGTAGAAAGATCAAAGAAAAACAGAACTAAACCTGCTAGCCTCACACTAGTAGATTCATGGAATTTCCTTAATTAAGAACCTAAGCTTCTCACCTAGGGTTAAAGGATTCACTCCTTAATGAAAAGCATCACACTCTCAAAGCAAAAGGCCACACTTTATTAATAATAACTCACAAGAATCATATCCTTTCCTATTTGACCAATTAAGAGAAACCTGAATAAAAAAATAATTTTCCCAAGTAAAAGGTACTCAACATTTCTTAAATAGCTAGCAAATATTTGTCTTTGCAGGATTTTTTTCCAAAGTTACAATTCTGCTCTTGCCTCAATTACTGCGCTGCATCATTCCTGGAACAGGAAAACATGGTTTTTGGATGGTTGGATTGTAAAGCAGCTAGATTGTTCATACATCTGCATTATGTTTTGGAATTTGGAAATTCTTGTCTTACATGCAAATTTCTTTCTTTTTTTTAAAATTGGCATGAGATGCATATTTTCTCCCATATATTGTGTGCAGAATCTATGACATGTGCATGGGGGATGGCACATCATCATTTCTAGGAATTGAGCAAATGCCTCAATTTCTGCATTTGCAACAGTGGCTTGGGCTTGCAGTTGCCGGTGCTGTAGAGCTTGCACATATTGTGGATGTACCAGTTATTCGCACAGCTACTTCAATTGTTCCTCTTGGATGGAGTGGTATTCCTGGTGATAAGAGTGGAGAGCCCTTAAAAGTTGATATCACCGGTTTTAGGTTGCACCTTTGTAATCTGGTTCATGCTCAAGTAAATGGTAACTGGTATTGTCCTTGTCTGCCCCTATTTTCTTTTATTGCAATATAGAATTTTTGATAGGTTATCTTGAGCATCTAATATGGGGCTAGACAGTGTTTATAACTTTGAGTTTTCAGTACATCTATTCAACCTAACCACATAATGCTTGAATACATTTTATTATTCAATAAATTATGTAATTCTATTCAATTGACATCTTATCATATCATGATTCCTTTCATCTGGAATCCTATCTGGTATACATGTACCTCATTAGCTATCGCTAATGATTTTCTGGTAACTATCATAATTGTATGAGATGTGTATAATTCATATACATGCATGTAGATTTTAGTTTGTAATAATAGTCAAATCTTTTCATCTGTGAGAAAAAATGCTCTAAAACCTGTGGGATGGCCCAAACTAGCCAAACCTGATGGGTCAGGGTAAGGATCAAGACGCGCACACTTGAACCCTTAATACTTCCAAACCTGAGACAGCGAGACCTGGTTGCCAAGTCTAATCATCATGCCTTGAAATTTCAGTCTGTTTTGAACCTGACTTGCTTCTTTTCCACTTGGGCAATGATGCTGCTTCAGTACTCTCCATTCTCTACTCCTTTAATGAGTTTTCAATACTTGTCAAGTATTGTGTGCCTCCATGGATATATTTTGCTATATGTGAACTTAAATTTTGTCGGTTAAATTCTTCACAACCTGCCCAGATTTTTGTTTGTGCTGCATTTAGAATTTACTTAGAGCCATCAACATCTTAAGTTTATTGGTCAAGTTAAAAAAAATAATAACTCACTAAGTGATGAATGGAAGCTATTTAGTTGACTTAATTTATGTTGATGCATATGCTTTTTGCATCCAGGTGCTCAACCACAGTGGAGTCATTTCCTTCAGCACCCAGCTACTATTCAAATAATGGATCACAGCCAGAATTACAAAAGATAAGGGTCTTAGTTGGGGCTACACTGAGACGACCACCAAAGTATCCAATAGTAACAGATTCTTTTATGCCTATTTTTCCTTCTATTGATTCAGATGCTGCAAATCTCGAAAAAGAAAATAGTTCAGGAAATGCTGAGAACTTCCTCCGACCAGATGGTTTGAGTGATTTTTGTATTTTCTGTACAAGTGATTTTGCAACTGTCTCAAAAGAGGTCCATGTCAGAACACGCAGAGTGCGCTTACTTGGTCTTGAGGTGAGAGTATTCTACGTAGTAATTCTGATTATACAATTTTTTATGGTTAGGTTTTTACTTCATGTATGCAATGACAGGTTCTGTTTTGTAGGGTGCAGGTAAAACTTCTCTTTTTAAGGCTATTATGGGTCAAGGCAGACTAACCACCATTCCCAATTTTGAGAATATAAATTTAGAGGCTGATATTCAAGAAGGTGTTGCTGGTGGTGTATGCTACTCAGATTCAGCTGGAGTAAATTTGCAGGTAGGTTTCACACTGCATCTCTGTTGGTACTCTATAGGCAACGTAGGAGTGATTGTAGATACATGTCTTTCTAGTTTTCCCTTGTATTTTCTTGTCAAATTTAGTTGTACAGCATTTAGTAGAATGTTTTTGTTCTTTCCAGAAGGGTAAGTGGCATAGATTAGTTGGGAAAACAGCAATAGATGAACTGATACAAGGCTTAGCAAGATTATTGAAAGAATAAAATAACCTTAATAAAGCTCCTTCACCAGTAAGAGCCTATTTTTTTGCCATATTCCTACAATCCGATCTTTATGTATTTTGTTCCAAGTTCTTACAGTGAATTTGTGGGGATAACTTGCCTTCTTTTAGTTGATTCTGAATTATATGTTTTAAGTTTTCTATTCTTTCCACAAGCCATTGTTTAGGACAAACAATGGTGATGTTTGAGTTTCAAAGTAGTTTTGAGCAAAAATGCTGAAGCATAGGAGTGGGCCCAAATTCTGCCTGCGTGGGCGAGCCCTTTTCTCACTGAAATTTCCTACACCTTTGACCTTTTGTTTTGTTTGTTTATTGCAGGAGCTGCATATGGAAGTCTCTCGTTTCAGGGATGAACTGTGGATGGGAATTCGTGACCTTGGTAGGAAGACAGATTTGATAGTTCTCGTGCACAACCTCTCCCATAAGATTCCTCGTTGCAGTAAATTGAACGCATCACAGCAACAGCCAGTCCTTTCTCTGCTATTAGATGAGGCTAAAGCTCTAGGAATTCCTTGGGTTATTGCTGTAACAAACAAATTTTCTGTGAGTGCACACCAACAAAAGGCAGCAATTGATGATGTTTTGCAGGCGTACCAAGCATCTCCAAATACTGCAGAAGTTGTCAATTCCTGTCCCTATGTCATGTCCAGTGCAGCAAGTGCCTCATTGTCATTGACTGCAACTAATCAAGATCCTCATGGGAAAACAGGTGCTCAAAAGCTTAGTTTTGCTCCAATTAATCTTTTTCGGTGGCCATTTCAGAAACAAGACACCATTTTTCCTGTTGAGGGTGTGAACTCACTTTGTCAGCTTGTCCAACGTGCGTTGCAGAGCCATGAAGAGGCCTCTTTACAGGTATAGACTCTCAATTCAATATAAAAAGGCTCATTTCTTTTCTCATATTGAAAATCCATGGGGATAAATTGCTTTAAGAAGGTATTGATAATCAAGCAATCGGTTTGGTGGCTTGAAGAGAACAAAACATAGGAACTAGAGTTGCATTCCACTGTCTGCCACATTTTCTGGTAAAATTGCGACATCCAATTTCCATGTGGTGATTGAATCTCATTTGATCAGATGGCCTTTTCACTTGGTCACACTTCATATGCTGAGTCAACTCCATTTAATAATGTTGACTGGATTTCTTTCCACATCAAGCAGGAAACCATGTGCATGGCACTTCCTACTCTTTTGTGTTATTTATTCCGATCTCCCTGCCATGCTGTGGACAATTTCTGAATTTGTTGTTGGTTTTGATTCAAGGAATTTGCTAGAGATAGGCTTTTGGCAGATCTGGCACGAGAACATGCACTGGCAATAGATGCCAGTCAAAACTCTAAAGCCAAGGCATCTTCTTTATCCTCCGCGGCTGTCGGTGCCTCCCTCGGGGCTGGTCTTGGCATTGTACTGGCTGTTGTCATGGGTGCAGCATCTGCTTTGAGGAAGCCCTAATTTATTTATTTTTATATATATATATATATATACACACTTTCCCATTATATGTGGTAAGAACATGTACCTTTCCATTATAGCTTAGTGTAAATGGTATTTTTTAGTTAGTTCAGAAGGTATCAGTATTCGGCCATTTGTTCATTCCACTGATGTAAATTCATCTCTAGAGCCTTTTGTTTTTACAGTTTAAGATATTTTTTTTTGGATCTTGAATTCCAACACAATTTTAGTTATGAGGAAGAAATTATTATTATATACACATACGAAGCTGTTTGTATCCTGGATTCCAAGTCATGGGGTGCAGATAACAAAAATACATATTGAATAATTTAGTGGAAACTAGCTATTTTGATACCGTGTTGTATGTGGTTCCCTTTGTGATTTTGAATAATGATATGTAAATAATTTAACTAATTCTTTAATAGTGGAGTACGTCAACTTTATGCATAAAAATTATCAACTAATTATGTATGAAGTATATTTAGTTGAAAGATGGTTTCTTCAATTATGCTTTGCAAAATATTATTTATTCTTTTGGAATATGGAAACTAATTATTTTTATAATTAAATGAAATTAAAAAATAATCATACAAAAAATGATGAAAACTTTTGGCCGCCATCAATAGCACTGGTTGGGACGGGTAAAATCCCATGAGCGCACCAAATTCCGTAAGGTGCTTATCCTATGTTTTTATTTGAAATTATTTTTTTTATATTTTAAATTAATTTGATGTGCTGATATTAAAAATAATTTTTTAAAACTAAAAAAATATTATTTTAATTTATTTTTGAGTGTAACATTTTGAAAAACAATCATTACCATATTTTCAAATACCCTATAATATAAGATATTATACAAAGTAACTTTAAACAACTAGTATGTTGATAAACCAAAATGATATTTTTAAATTCATGAAGAAGTTTGTCAATAATCCATAGTTTTAATTTTTATTTATTTTAATTGTTTATATGCCCCTATAAATGGTTTGGAGTATTTATTATTTAATTTGAATTTTATCATTAGTTCAATTTAATTTACTATTTAAAACAATTTTGTGCCCTATTGGTACGAAATTACTGATATTCAAAATTTATTAAATTAAAATTCTCTATGGCTAGAGTTTAGATATAATTTTAAAGTTTCTGAAACTCTAATTTACTCTTTTTATTACAAAATATGATACCCCGTTTGCAGGGTAAACATGAAAAGGGAATGTCTTTAGTAGAGTTTGATTTTCATGAACTCGACCCAATCAGCATTTTATAAAAATCTTTTATTTTTTTAAATTATATAAATCTAAATAAAATACATTGTAAAAAACAAAATCATTTTATAAACATCTATTAATTTTTTAAAATATATAATTCCAAGTAAAATACATTTTAAAAAACATCTGCTAATATATTCCTAAATCAAAAAATTATTTTTGCCTTTGCTGCCGTCGAAATCTGTCCTGTTTTTTCCTCGGTCACTGTGCAGTACAAGTATCGTCAGTATTTTGAAACCTCAAAACACAAGTCATATCATATAACACGCAATGACAACAACTAGTTCGAAAAAAAGCTCAGATGATTTCATACTTGTTGCCAAGGATAATAATACGAAAAGTGCAGCACCGATCCGACAAAAATAATTCAAATACCGGACTCGAATCACACTCCAAAAAGAAGAGAGATTATGCATTGCAGCAAGAGTAGCCATACTTTTTGGACGAGTTGTCTCCATTCACCAGGCTTACTCGATTGACTGTCAGCTCAGCCTTGTATGAATCAGAGTTCAAGATTTTCCTGCTCATATTATTGTAGATTTCACGGATAACAACCTCGAAAGCAGCTTCAACATTAGTAGAATCAAGAGCAGATGTCTCCATGAAGAATAAACTTTCTTCCTCGGCAAGGCTCTTGCCCTCGTCTCTACTCACTTCTCTGATATTGTCAAGATCACTCTTGTTCCCTACAAGCATTCTCGCGATCGCAGTATCGCAGTGAGCTGCAAATTATGCAACAATTGTTAAGTTTTTGACAATTCCGAAAGAACATTGACTGAATCAAGCTATTATCAGAAAATGAAACTTCACACTTCAAAAATTCTCAGATCCAAAGGATAAGGAACTGTCTATTAACTCTTAAGGATGATGGGAGGTGATAATTATGGTAAACACTGCATAACTCAACTCAACCAAACCTCGACCTCAACAAGTGCTCTTTCGGCAAGTCCTTTGGTGCCAGATCCAGCAAAATCAAGGTATACAGGGTACTTTAAGGCACGCAGCACAACAGATGGAGTCAAGCACTCCACAGTGCTGAAAATCAACAACACTTTTTAAGACCTTGTGACATGTTTGCACCATACATATCCGTGAATAGTCCACACACCTAATTCCCCCCACTTTTCCACTTCATGCCTGGATTGGTTATGGGGCAACCATTCTGAAAGGTCTCACTCTAAGTGGCTGTTGAGTCAGCAGAAAGTTGTGTTCGACTCTTGTTCATCAAATACTGTTCAGGTTATAATGTAAAGGTACCATTAATGTTCATTTTAAACTAACAACGCCTAGATTGTTACACCGATGGGGGTCGTGAAGAGAGGCAACTGGATTTAAGATGCTAAATTGCCAACAAATCTAAATGCTTTATCAATCCTCTTTGGTCATCATAATGCACTGCAAATGTTGCCATAACTCAGCCTTTTCTATGCCTTTGCTCTTACAAGCCACAGATATCCGTGTTATCGGTTTAGGCTAGAATGCATGAATAAAGTATTGACTTGAGAAATCAATCATCAAGATACTTCAAAACTCTGCCTGCCTGTGTGTTTGGTAATGTGGTGAGGGTGCATCCAAATCAGATTATTTTTTTATATATATAATTTTTGACATAAGCACATCAAAACCATCTAAAATCACATAAAAAAGCTAAAAAAAACAATATGAAAAGCATACGCTACCACAATCAACTGCAACATTAGCATATGGAAAGGCAGAGTAAAGTCGATTTCTGCTCACCACTCGTCTACTAGTCAATAAGGCTCCATGTTTGAAATTCATAATTTCATGTTGTTTTACCATTTGCTTATGAGAAGATGAACTTTTTAAGCAATTCCTAACATTCAAATCAAACAATATCATAATTTACATACCGAAACCTGCCAATGCAATTAACCAACCGAGCTATTGAGCCCATGAAAGCCACATCCAATTAACATTTCAATTTTCTTAGCAGCCAAACAGAAAGAAAAAAGAACGAACAAGAACAAGAAACTTACTGCCAAGTTCATCAAGCCACCTCTTAACACTATCGAAGCTCGACCTCCTGGTGATATCATAAACAATGAGAGCACCAACAGCACCTCTATAGTAAGCAGAGGTGACAGCTCTAAACCTCTCTTGACCAGCAGTGTCCCAGATCTGTGCCTTAATTTCTTTGCCGTCAATTTCCACCACTTGGGTCTGGAACTCTACCCCAATTGTAGCCTTTGAATTGCTATCAAACTCATTTCTAGCAAATCTTGACAACAAGTTGGATTTCCCAACTGCCGAGTCTCCTATGACCACTATCTTGAACAAGTACTCTTCACCCCCCTCACCTTCTTCTTGTTCTCGACCCATTGTTGCAGCAAGGAGTTGCTTTGTTTTACGTGTGGATTATTATAGTTAGTGACGGGATTTTGAGATTCTCTCACGTTATGGGATGTGTAAAAGGGGCAACTGGCATTTGCACCGTGACAGGTGCAGACAGACTGCGTAACTGGCGGAGCTGTTCTGTGATAGGTTTTGGCGGTGGCTTTGACTAGTGAAGTTGAGGCCTTTTGTATTGCTTTTCGGTCTGTGGTCGGAGAATTAAAGGCCCAGAAAAATATATTTTCCATTTTTTCCTATTGAAAAAGTATTCTTATATATTTCTTTTTAATAATGAGGAATTCCTGGAATTTGATGTTCCATTTCATTATTATAATATACTATAAAAAATTGGCAAAATACATTAGAATTAGAAGTGATAGTTTTGTAATTTTTTATTATAACAAGTAAACAACTGTATGCATCAAAGGGAGGAATTGAGGTTAAATATCATACTTATCTATTTTTACTGTAATGAAAATATTTTTTATTTATTTTAGAATTTCATTGCTATCTGCAATGCACTCTTTCCTAGCTTACCAGTTGAAATATTCTAAGATTTATTCTGTTTTGTGTAAATTACATGTCTACTTTTCTCAGTTAAAATAACCATGATACAGTTAGACGTATTTGTAATATTTTTTTATTTTTTTATTATGTTAAAAATTAACTTTTTATGTGTTTTTATTAGCGCATGTGATTTTTATTTTATTTTATTATATGTAAATATTATTTTTCTAATCAATGTCAAAAAACACGTTAACAACATCTAATTATTAAATACATGCATAAACTCTTTTTTTCCTTTCAATGATCACTTTTCTAGGCCTTTTGCTGTGAATAGAAAGCATCAGGGAATCACACGAAGGCACCAATTAGTTCAACTTCATCACCTTAATTACTGCAATTCACTATTTCCTTTGGAAGATCGCAGCCATGACATTAATTTGCTAGCCTGGGTTTCTGCAATGATCCTCGGCAGCTGATAGTTGTGTGGCACACAAATCTTACGAGAAATGTAGACAACTAGTGGGTGACAGCAGGCCAAGGACATATATATTTTAATGGTATAATAAACAAGAGGTTTTTAGAAAAATAATATTTTGGATCTTATTTAAAAATTTAATATTTTAGATAAAATGATTTTTTTTATATGGTATCATAATTTTGTTGATCCAACCGTCACGAGTTTAAATCTCATTATCCTCATTCTATTTAATAAAAATTAAGTATAATATAGTATGTAATTCTATATATATTTCAAGTCCAGAGAGTTTTTACCTGAAAAATTATATTAAAAAATAATATAAATCATAGTATAGAATCTCATATAACAATTAAAGAAGATTTATTGATAAAGTTGACTCAGGCCCGAATATATATTATAAATGATAGAGCTAGGCCAGTGCTTAGACTTTTAAGGTGAAATTGTGCTGTATGATTGGACCAATCATCTTTTTCCTCCACTCATTGTGGTATACTCTCGGGGTGAGCCATTTAGTCAAGAATGTCTGCCTCAATTTCCCCACAGCATCCGCTAATGAGACCCTCATAAGTCGAGCTCTTAAGAAGAACCTCGAAGGAATTCCCACACGAGGCAAACAATGAAAAAACAGTCTTGTTGGAATTACTTTCACTTGACAACAGTTTTTTTCTGATTGCTTCTCATTATTTCATTTTCTATTTAATAAAAATAAAATATAAAATAATATAAATATGTATAAATTTCAAGTTTAAAAAACTTTCATGTGAAGAGATGAAATAATAACAGATTAAATTTTTAGATGAACGATTAATACTGAAGATTTTATCAGAAAACCGATGAGATCACAAGCTGTTCTGGCAAAGAATGAAGGGCTTCGAAATGGGTAGCTTTGCTCTTCCTGTTATCCTGCACCGAAGGAAAAAAGGTGAAGTTTATCCTGCAGACAAGAAAGCTAAATAATCCATAATTTTGAATCAAACTGAACTTTTATTTTTATTTTATTTTGAGCATCTCGAACTACTTTTTGATGAAAATAAGCACTTTCCAAAACTGCTTCCTCCTGGTAACTCTCCGGTACGCGCCAACAAAAGGCTATGGCCTGGAACCACGTAGGCGTGACATACGTGAGCAGAGGAGGAGACTGCTCGACTTGCCTCAGAAATATTGCAGCTTAGCACCTTCTTTGTCCAAACCAAGCTGCTGCAACGAATTACTGGTATGGCGACTGCTTTTTGAGGTACAGCAAAGAGGGTTTCTTTGGAAAAGTGACACATCTAAGGGTATTCATTAATTGGTTTTAGATGATAATTTCGAACCCTAAAAGAAGAAGCTTAGTTTGATGGATAATCATCAAACCGAACCTGATTCGACAGGTTGGTTTGTTGATTCGAGTCTGTCCTCAACTGGGTTTGCTTTGAATCCATTTAGAAAATTAATCTGTTCAAACTAAAGCGACCTAACGAGTCAGGCTATTGCTATTGGAAACTTCCCTGACTTTTGTGATGACAGAAAGGGATGTCGAATTTTCTATAGCAGCTGTTACGTTCGATATGAACTTTATCCATTTTCTTCCCCATTGATTCCAGAAATTCCCTGGTTAATACTTCAATGGGTGTAGCTAATCCCTAGTTTGTGTCGTGAAAATCAGAATCACTCAACTCAGGAATAGTCCTGTTTCAACGAATAACTTCCATTACATACATAAGAATAATGCCATCAGTACATCTTGCTTCTCTTGCATGCTGTTGTCATGCCCATGCCATTACATATTTACTTATTCTATTTTCTTGTCCATGTGACAGAGTATAAATGTATGATATTTAATTTTTGATTCTTGAGACTGATTTCTTTCTTGAATTCTGGTTAGTTGTTTGCTTTGAGGTAGCTCCTTGGAAAAGGGATCACATCTCTAACATCAGGGAGGCCAGTAGTGAACAGAACCATAAGATCAAACCCTAAACTGAACCCAGAATGCTCGACTGTTCCATGCTTGCGAAGATCCAAGTACCAATCGTACTGCTCTCTCGGCAAGTGTAATTCTTCAATCCTGCATGAAAAAAAATTATACAACATGGAATAGAAACACAGCCCTTATTTTGGTCGGTAACAAGCAACTGTTTTTTGATCGTTTGCCAAGTTCATTACCTTGCGTCCAGCATTTCGATCCGTTCCTCACTTTGGCTACCACTGATGATTGTTCCGGTCTGCAAAAATATATACCATCCAGTTTATAACCGGTCCAAACTAGGATTAATAAAACCCTCAATTATAAAGCATGCTTCTCTTAGATGAAATCTTGAGCTTACCTTGGGCACAACCAAATCAAATGCAGCAGCTGTTTTCCCATCATCATTCAGTCGTACATAAAAGGGCTTATGTTCTTTTGGATAATTGTATATGATTACAGGGTTGTTATAGACAGCTTCAGCCAGATAACTGTCATCCATTAACATATAATAAGAACCAGCATTAGGAAATAATGCCTCTCTACCCATCTTTCCCGATATTTGGTCATGAATATATGCATATGAAACATCACATTGGGCATACCTTAGATGCTCTGGAGTTAGAGCAATGCCCCATTCTTGTTTTATTCCGAATATATCTGCAACCTGCTCGCCAATTGACAGAAGGGATATTCATGAGGTAAAATTGCTCGAGGCTAATATGTTTGCGAAAAAGAGATGGGGATGCAATTTACCTTCTCCAGAGCTTCCATGTAGGAAATCTTTTCAATTGAAGATGATACCATTGATGCAAGACGACTGCTTCTAGATTTGTCGACACGTTTAGACATAAAATTCATGTCTTCTGAACAATTTTCCACAACCCATTTGCAGAGGAACTTGAAATATTCATCTGCGCAGTTCATTGCATCCTGGAATCCAGCAAAAGTTTATAAAATCAGTTTTGCTTCCGTTCAATCATAATAGACTATAGAAATGATGCTTTCAAATGATTTTCTAAGCACCAGTGTGTCATGAACCTGACAACAGAGGGAAGCATTATTGTCATACCTCTAATTGTGAAAAAGCCATTTGAACCTCGACCATCCACATTTCTGCTACACGCTCTGCAGATTCCTTTCTATCCGCTCGAAATCTAGGTCCGAATGAGAAAACATTTCCCAATGCACAAGCATAGCTCTCCAGATGGAGAAGACCAGAAACAGAGAGGTAAGTTTGTTGAGAGAAGAAATCCCCATAAAAGAAAGTTCTAAGCTGATTGGTTCGTTTTTCTTTTGCTTCTAGTTGTGATGCTAATTGGTTCGTTTTACGCAAATCCATAATTGCAGAATCCAGTGCCTCTCTATTGCTTTCACTTCTCTTTAGTTCTTCAACTAGATTACTTTTCTGTATTACAGCATCCTTGATAACTTCAAGGGTAACACCTCCTGAATCTTTCTGTCTGCCATCCTTTCCAAAAACAGTTGTGACCTGAAACTTTTCACTAACTCCTTCGCCATCTGTTGTTGTGATGATGGGCACATGCACATCGAGAAACCCCTTGTCGTGGAAGAATGTATGAGTGGCAAAAGTTAGGGCACTGCGGATTCTCGTAACAGATGCCACCTGCACAATATGAAAACATTTCAAACAATCATTTGAAACGGCTCAACTCTAGGCCATACCACATTCTTGAGTGGGGCATTGAAAATGTATATGATCCAATTTCCATCATTCCTAACAAATATAAGCATCACAGTATGTTTCACCGCCTCTTGCAAGCACTATTGTAATGGTCAATTCACATTAATAGCTAAAAACATTCCAGGAAGTAAGGTTGATTTCCAATTGAATACACGCTACACCATATGTACGTAAAATGTTATAACCAAACACGACATGGATTCGAGAAGTGCAAAATAAAAAAGTAGAGATGATGAAAAGCTTACCGTTGTTGTTCGAGGCCGGAAATGAGAACAGTCTCTCAACGTCTCAAATGGCAATCGTTTCTTTGACAAAGGATACTGGTCTTGTCCCACTGTCCCTATATGAAGTATTCGCTCTGCTTTAAGCTCAATCCTATGTTTTTCCTGCATCGATGGCTTCTCTAGCACACCTTCAACTAATAAACAAGTTCCGATAGGCAGCAGCTGGCTGAGGGGAGCTATAGAGGCGTCCACCACGACCTGAATTTTTTTTAGCAACAGTCAAAAGGTGACATGGAAAAGTACCTCTGATGCTTAAGATTCTGAATATAGAGGAAAAGTTGAAATCAGCATATATACCTTAAGACTTGCAACACAAGAACCATCACTAACAAGCAAGTAAGCAACAGAAGGTGGAGGCGGCCCGGGAATTGCTGGTTCCAACTTCTCACGAACAGGGTGACTGCTACCACCCCCTCCAAATATCTTTGCTATTGACCTGAATATAGGTATTCTAGACTGAAAAATCTCCACACAACTCACATCTTTGTGCCTTGGAGACACATTAGACGCATCAGTGGTCTGCTTTTGTGGCTCCGGCACAGCTGCCTCTTTATTCCCCTGCTTAGAAGACTTCACCCATCCACCAACCACAACTCTATCACCCGCCAATCTCCCCCGCCCGTCACTTGGCTCTAAAATGGTTTTCAAAACCACCCGGTCTGAGTATTTGGATGGTAGATTGGATGAGGCGGTGGTTTCAGGTTCTTGGGAGGGCGTATTGGGTTCTTGAGAGGCCGATTTAGACACCTGGGAGATCATTTTTGGCTCTTGAGAGATTAAATTGGACTCTTCAGAGGCCAATTTGGACTCTTGAGATGTTGTTTTGGGTTCTTCAGACATCGTTTTTGGTTCTTGAGAAGTTATTTTGGGTTCTTGAGGGGCGATTATGGATTCTTGAGATGCCATGTTGGGATTCAAAGAGAAAAGAAACAGAGTGAATTGAATGAGACAAGAAACAGATAGAGAGGTCGAGACGATGTTGTAGCTGAATTGAGAAGGGAGTGAATGATGAAGGGGTTGGCATGGTGGTGATAAGAAGAAATAATCAGAGACTGATGCTTTTCTTGAGAAGTTAAGGGATAGAAGGGAAGGGATTGTTTAAGAGATTTGAGAGTGGTGTAGGCGGCAAGGTTTGGTATTCTTCAACGTGGGGTTGGGTATTCTTTTCGCGGCATTTCCACTTCAAACTGCCAACCGTTCTTGATGGGCTTTCTTTCTTAATGGGCCTGCATCTCTTCCCAATTACTGTGTAAGATTAACTCGATATTAGGAGGCTGGTACTTTTACCTTATGACTCTTAACTCAAATATGAGTTCATCACAATTAACTAATAATTAATTAAACTTGGAGTAGAATTATAATTATAATTATTTTATTTGTGTTTTTTGAGTTCTCAAACATATACTAAACTTAGAGTAACAATAAAGTAAAACTAAAGTAATCAAAATAAATTGATTTTTTTTAGTGAAACTATGTAAGATGTCTAAGAATAAAACTATAGAATAAGATTTCCGTATTGGTCATTGAAGTTCAAAAGGCAATAAGAATTGTATTTATATTTATGAAAACCTTAAAATAAATACTTTATTTTTTATCATCCAAAACTCATTAATATTTCTTTCATTTTCTTTTATTTAATTTTTATATAAAAAAATATATCTATCTCATTTAAAATCTCTTCGTAATAAATTATCATATAAATAAAAGTCAAATCTCTAATTCTAATTAAAAAAAACCCGGGTATATCAAATTTCTTATTTTTTTTTAAGATTCAATAGTAATGCTACACACACATACACACTTTTGATAAATACTTGAAACCCTAATTTGTTTTCGAGTGGAAGCCTAACTCTACAGGATCGGCTAGGATGGATTGAAGGGTTTTTTTTACTTTAAAGTTTTAAACTTTCTCAAAAGATACTCTAAGGAATTAGTTTGACTATACATTCATCACTTTACCAATTGAGTTCAAGATTTTTCGCAATCCCTTTTCCTTGATATAATAAAAAAAGATCAAATTATGGTAGCAGAATCATTTCCAAAGTTTGAATTCCATCCCCTTCTGATTCTGATACGCTGAAATGGTGCTGCAGTACGATGCTGTTCTTTTCAAGTGGTGTGGTAGCAGCACAGTCCATGCATGGCTTGAGCGAACACGGTGTGGTTTTCAGTGCCTGTTTACTTGACCAAAACAGTGTAAGAAAGAATCCATGAATGTTTATAGGTATTAACTGGGTGGTGGCAGTTTCCTAGGGCTGGAAACCCCGGATCCTTCTATCGGTAGGTAAGATGTCTCCAGCAGCCTCTGCAGGCATGATGATGTCTCACACTTCAGACAAGATCAGAATGATTCTCTTACCTGAAATGCCTCTGTTGCCCTCCAAAAATCATCAAAATACCCCTACATTAATTAAAAAGCTAAACGTGTCGAGAAAGTACTATAGTTGATGAGACATATTAATGTGTACTGTAATAGTATAATTATAGGTTTGATCTTCGGTACAATGAAATTTTACTTTTGGTCTGAGGGATATTTTTTTTTTATTGGGACCAGCTGGTATTTTCTAGTTGTTTGGGGTATTTACATTTTTATTAATTTTTGTACAGTGTAACTATGATTTTACCTCTGCTATCATACAAAACAATGTTAAGTAGGCAAGGGTATTTTTGATTTTTTTTTGTCAGTGAACAATAAAATAACTGTTATACCCTTGAATAAGACCAAATTTTGCGATGTCCTGTGGTGGCCAAACATGCTTGTCATTCATCTTACTGGAGGCGCCATCGTGTTCCCTTCCAATTGGTGGTTTAAGTCACATGGTGGTCAGAGACATGTCAGTAGTCAGTTTATTTTTTTTTTTACTTTTCTCTCTCCTCTTATAGGTTAACTTATATGACAGTCGTCTTGGTTTAAGGGTTTACCATTTCAGTCTAGCAGCTTTTGATTGTGTTTTTTTATCCTAATTTCTGCTATATAAGTTTGATTTGTTTAATTTAGTTATTTAATTGAAATTGATCGTATATTTTTATTTTTTATTTCAGCTATTATTCTTTTATTTTTTTATTTAATTTTACTTCCTTTAATTTTTTCATGTCTTCTAAAATAATATATATTTTTGTCCATGTTTATATGTATATACTCTTAGTTTTGGATTTTTTTTCACTTGATGCCCTTTTAATATATTATTTTCAAAAGTTTTTTAAAATGCATGCTTTAATTAACACCCCCTCCATGTGTTGCTTTTTTGCACCTAAAGTATTTTTAAAAATGAGACAAATAAATTTTGGTAAATTGGTTTTCTAAAATAAGAATTTATGAGGAGATTAACATGATTTAATTTTTTTTTTAAATACTTAACATATTTATATTTTTTCTTTAGAATAATCTTTATTAATTTAAATGATATTTTTAAAGACTAAGAGAATATACATTTTTAAAAATTGTTGTTTCGGTTGAAATTAATCACCATATATTGTGTTATTCATTTCGGACTTTATTCTTTAATTTTTTTTAATTATTGAGCTTTTTATATTAATTTTATTATGAATAAGGTGTTGAAAATAATGATAGCGATTATTTTTACAATATTTTTTTCTCAAAAATATATTAGACTAATTATATATTCTGATATTTATTCATTATTAACACATTAAAATAATATATAAAAAATATCTATATAAACTCTATTTAAAACTCCATAAATAACCCAACTAAAATGGAAATTTCAAGGTACATTCCAGTGATTGATCCCATGCTTGGTCAGCTCCTCCAGCTTCTAGCAGGTACTCTGTTTTAATTAAAAGGGTTGGGGACCTCTTCAGTGTTCGCAGATTTTTTTTGCCAGTCTATCTCTTATTGGCATCAATTGACCACAAACTCTCACAGTCTCACCCTCTCCCCCCCTCATCCATCAATCCATCCTTCAAATATATTCAGCACCTGTTCATAAGCTAACACCCATTAATACAAAGGGAAGAATGGCGAACACTAAGCTATGCTACCTACTCTCCCTTCTCTTCACCTTCACTCTTGCAGCGTTTGTTGTTCAAGGTTACAAGAATCTTTTTACCCTTTTGGGTTCCTGATATTATCTTTGTATCCTCCATTCAAGCTCGCTTGCTGTTTCTCGCACTACTGCAATCTTTTCTTTCTGTTTGGCTGTCAAGAAAATACACTGACCACCTTATCTTCTTTATCTGTACCCCAAATTTACCTGCTCAGTCTTTCTAGCTTATTGATACGACAATTCATTTATGTATTGCAGGGTCCAGAAATCAAGAGCTGCTGACTTATCATCAAAGTATCAGTACACCATCATCACAAGAAGATTCACACGCGCTGGTAATTAGGGTTTAATGAATTAACAAACATTCACACACACACGAGAAAAGTAGCTAGATTTGCTTAATCTACCGGTGAACTTTCTTTGATTGTTCTAAGTGAGCACGTGCGTATAGGGTGGCAACGAAGAGCAAATGTCTTCGAAGAGATTGATGATTGGCTCGACAGCTCCTACCTGCACTTACAATGAATGTAGAGGATGCAAATACAAGTGCAGAGCTGAGCAGGTTCCTGTAGAGGGAAACGACCCGATAAACAGTGCTTACCACTACAAATGTATTTGTCATAGGTGATGGCTTGCTAGCAAGGTCCCAGATGAGTTCTTGCATGGTGTGGTTTTTTAATCCAGAAATTAAATCATGCCAGTAGTGGTCTTTGAGGAGCTTTGTTTATTTTTTTTCTTCTTTTCCTGAAAAGATTAATTAGCTAGTTTAATGCTTTCTCGAGATTATAAGCTTTTGTAGCGTCCATTTGGGCGGGCGCGCATGAATTTTTGTATTTCTGATAAACATATATAAATATATTTATATGCAATTTGTTTAGAAAAAATAATATACTTGTAATTAAGTTTCTTTCATTTATTACTATATATCTTGGATAGTCATTCTGCCGCACAACTCAAACTCTACATGTGCGTATAACTACTGTAAAATTCAGGAGAAGGATTGTGTATGGTAATATATATTGCCTTTAAAAATGTTTTTCAAAGTGTATTTAGACCCAAAAACAAGCTAATGTTTTTCAGATGATTTTTTTATGTATAATCCTGACATATTAATATTAAAATCATAAAACAAATCATGTGAAAAACACATCAGATTGAATCATTTTCAATTCAAATATATTTTTACAAAAATATAATTGTATTCAGTTGTGGTAGCTATTTCTCCTAACAACACTAACTATGCTTAATCCCTTTGGCCATGAGCTGCTGTGGTTGCCAGACCTTTTATTTTCGTTTGTTTTCCTTGTGTGTGTGTCTGTGTATTGAGAGAGAGAGAGAGAGAGAGAGAGAGAGCTTCCAAGGAACAAGAATAATCCCTATAAAACGTCCTTTCGTGATTTAGAAAATATAATATATAGTATATGCAATATCACACTGTCTATATAGAGGCTACTATAAATTATTTTTTTCTAGTTAATTAATTGTGAATTTCTTACATATAGGTCCAAAAGGTATAAAAAACGATTGGTAGAAGAATATTAGAAAGAAAGCTAGAAGCAATATTTATCGTTTTTTTCTTGGAGGTACATTTATCATGAAAGGTTGTGTGCCTGTCAATTTCATGTGCATGTTTAATATGAAATTAAAATAATAATTGACTGCTATTTTTAAGTAAAACAAAACAGAAGAAATTAAAAAGGGTTGTTAAGGTTGAAATTTGACCAAAAAATACCAATTTGACTCCCGTAAAACACGTCATAAAATAGTGGGGTGGGGACTAAATCCCTTCCATTGCTGTAATTCTTGAACTCCATTACACTCTTTTTTTTTTTTCAAGTCATTCAGTATCTGGAGCCACAACTCCGACTAATCCGAATTCGAGCTGGGTGGGACCACAAGGATGACAAAAACTTTTTTCACCGATAATTTAACGCAGCTGCATACTCAAAACTCGAACACGGAACCTTGTTTAAGCTGGGACGACCCCCTTACCAGTCGAACCACACGCCCGGTGATAACTCCATTACACTTGTTATATCCTTAAAAGATCGAGTGTGTGCGTCTCCCTTAAATCTTAAATGTAAAAATAGAGAAAAGAAAAACAGAGGGATGGAATCATGTGCAAGTGGGCACAAGTATGCTGAGGTGGTCCCTAAATCAAGACAGAAGCTAACAAGGGATCACATGGGCAACTGGTTCGATTCCATTCAATTTAGCAAGGTGTTAGGGAAAGAGCCAAGGATGCTCATCAGAGCATGGAGGTCCCATCTGCAGTACACAGAAACATGCAAGTGCTGCCAACATTTCAAGCTTGGATGAATCATGCATTTCCTGGCCCAGATTCTCTGCACTTTTCCTCTAAGAATGTTCCACCATCCCCTTTTTCTTTCCATTCATTTTCTTGTTGCCCACTTCCCGCTAGATAATTACTACATTCTAGTTGCTCTTTTTCATGAAGATAAAGCTGACACGTGTTCGTTGCTTGAGTTAGTGTTGTCAGACCTGGCGACTTGAAAAAAGTTCTGGGTAAATTGGTTGCTGGATCAACTTTTGAATTCAAATTCGATCAATTTTCACTACCTCAATGTACGGGTCTTCTCAACAGCAGCAACATGTGTCCCGGGTATTCTCATTTTAAGATTTGTTAGGGCATTGGCCCAAATCAGATAGTTTGAGCAATTCCTTAACCACCGGGCCTCTAATTTTGTTTTGGGATTGCATTTAAAAAACATTTATGATAAAACTAAAAAAATAAATATTTTTTATATTAAATTAATTTTATTTTTTTAGATTATTTTCATGTGTGTTGATGTACAAAGAATTTTTTTTAAAATAAAAAATATCATTTAATATATTTCTGAATAAAAAACACTTTAAATACAACTTCAATTACACTTATAAACGAGGAATTTGTAGATGAGAATGAAAATAAATAATAAATAGGGGGAATGGGCTAGACAGAAATTGCCAGATTCAACTATCACCAGATGGTGCACGGGGACCAAATTTGATTTTAGGAGTTCTCTTTGATGTGTGTCCTTAGAAAAAAGGGCCCAAGGATAGGGAGTGGTACTATCAATGGTTTAGAGACATTATGCTAGAATGAAATATTTCAGCCCAATAAATTATTTCATTACGTTGGTTATTTTATTTTATTTTATTTTATTTTGCTTCTTTTTTTTTTTTGATTTTAACCAATATTATTTGGGTTGGAATTATCAATCAAGTGTGAAATTAAAATAGGTCATGCGTTTTTTTCCAGTCTGAATAAACTTTTCTATCTTGAAAATACATTATATTTTTTATAATAATTTTAAAAACTTAATGCCTTAGAGTAGTCGAATTTGGTTTTAGGTTGAGAGGGGGTTAAATATTATAGAATTAATATTTTCTTTCTTTAATCATGCTTGGTGTTTAAACAAGTAAACTCGTTATGGAGGTGAGGTGTCAACTGAGTGGAGGAGGGTATGATAGTTGAGAGAAACAAATTAGGATTTTTTAATTATTATTTTTCTTGATTTTCTCTCTCAAAGTTTTCACTCATCCCCCCTTTATTTTATTTAAATCAATATTTTGATCTCACCATTGTATAGATATTTACTATTTTAAAATTCCCAATTTAAAATCTACCCTTATCTTTAGTTTTTACTCACTTCCAAACATCACAATTATGGTATCTTTCAATCATTTTTTTTTATATAAAAAATCCAAACTAAATTTTAACATGTAGCCAAACACGGTCTTTGTATAAAATATAAAATTATACTTTTTAAATGATCCTGCTAGAAATAATTCCTAAATTAACACTCTCTTCCTGCTCCAAATATTTTAATAGAAACACAAAATCATTAACACTAGTGGAGCACAAGATCTCTCACGGGTCATTTCCCTGTCGAGTGCCCCTTCCTTTGCCAGCACCAGCTAAGTTGACTGCTTGGAATTGTGATTGAATTAGAAGTATTTTTTGTTTAAAAATATATTAAAATAATATTTTTTAAAAAATTATTTTTGATATCAGCACATGAAAAATATCTAAAAATATCAAATTTTTTGATTTAAAATAAAAATAAAAATAAAAATAAAAATAAAAATTTATTTTTATTTTTATTTTTAAATATTTTTTAAATGGAGTGTCAAATGCTATTGGGTCAAACTGCCTGCTTCTTTCCTCACTAGACTTTAAACCACATTTTTGTTCTATAGCCGAAATTAAGGAGATATACCCAGAAATATATGTTGAATCTTTGAAAAATCTTGCTGCTGATGCTCACATGTTCATTAAACAAGTTCACTTTCGGTCCACGATGATGTTTTGTGTCGATAGTGACTTGAAAGTTCATCCCAAGGCTGCAGCTCCAAAAAGATTTGCTAGTAAACGAAGAGATTTTATTGATGTGAATCCTTGTATGTCGGCAAAATTTAAATCGGTTCTCCTTTTTTCATTTATTATTAATTAGTATAGGGACCCAATCGATTAAAAAAAGAGTAGGGGTGGAGGCAACCTTTTTTCATCAAATTTTTGAAAAATAAATTTTTGAAATTAATTATTTTTTTATGTGACGAAACCTATTTTCAGAAAAGTACACTTTGTGGGTCTAGATGAACGAGTAAAACCTCGATTGTTCCAGGTTCTTGCAAGGGGTGCACATCCTGACTCGAACCCGAGACCTGCTATATAGATGACAAACTCTTTATCATTATATCACATCTCTCGAAGACAAATTAATTCGTTTATGTTATTGAATTATTTTAATACGATGCTAAAAGTTATTTTAAAATATAAAAAATATGTATTATTTTAATATATTTTTGAGTAAAAAAACATTTTAAATAGTAGCCACAAACACAATTCCAGGCACCCTAAAAAAATGCAAAATAATAAAGATTTACAGCATGATTGCATCACTTGAAAGAGGTGTCCACGCAAATAATTTTTGCCGATGCTAAGAAAAAAAATATGTATATATATATAGTTGGCAGAATAAAATCTTCAAAAATTCACGAGACACAAAAATATTCAAACACTGGTCAGACAATTATATTATGCATTTGAGAATTTCATATCATTGATTTGTTGGTGGATTGTAATCTGCGTAAATATATATTTTTTAAGACAGTTTAGAAATACATGTATTTTATAATTTTAATTTAAGTACATTCAGTTTTTTCCCCTCTGTTTAATTAATTACTTGTATTCACGAAACATGATCAGTTAAATATCTTTATTAATTTTAAATTTATTTTTTATAAAATAAAAAATATTTAAAAATATCAATTTAATATTTATATATATAAAGAATACTTTAAAAAACAGATTATAACAAAAATAAATACTCAACTTTCCAACTTTTGCTTTTAACTTTCAAGGGATAACCTCATAGAATTTATAAGCCAATTTCCAGTTGTGTCCCTGGATAATTTTGAATCGTTTAAGATAATTTGGCATCAAAATCTGGCCTTATTTATGAGATTGGAGGGGGAGGGGGGGGCAAACAGTCCTAATTATTAGCTAGCTTATTGTTTTTGTTTCTTATGTTTTGATAACATGTAATTATAAATCAAATAAAAAAATTTGGTGGTCCCTGTTTTTTTCATTTTTTATTTATTTTCATACTTTCTGTGTGTGTGTATATATATATATATATATATATATATATATATATATATATATATTATCTATTTCTATTTTCTTATGATTGTTTTTAACTATAAAAAGCATATCCGAAATTTAACAGCCAAATTAATAACGGAGAGACTAATGGTACAATGATTGGATTAGGAAGTTTGGAGAAATTGTAAAAGCAGGGCTGTAGTTAAACTTTCGGGAGTGCCAATATCTAAATAAATATATAATATAAATCAAGAAATACATGAAACAAAAATTCAAAATCAATTTTTTTAATATGGATAAATTATTAAATGATAATAATTACACATGAATCTTGTGATAACTTCGTTGCTCTCATCATAATAAGTTATAATGAATATCTTTTAGAATGCAAGCTAATAAGTCTAAATTAGTAATTAACTAGCATAAGTATAATAATTTTTAATAAACTATTAAACAATGTTTAACACTTCAGAAAAGATTTAAATTAAAAATATTTTTTACATTAAGTAAATAAATAAAATATGATAATAAAACAAAGTCATCATTCTAGAATTTTTCCATATAATTTAAATCTCTAATTTTCACCAAAAAAATTCAAATTAAATAAATTAAATATGATAATAAAAACAAAGTCATCATTCTAATTTTTTTCCATGTAGTCTAAATCTTTTATTTTCATAAATTCCTAGTAAATTTCAATTATGATTTCAAACACATAGTTCTCTCTCATGTGAATAAATTACCAAATATATATATATATATTTAGAAATATTAAAATATCTAATTTCGTTCTCATCTATAATCACAACAAAATTTTATAGCAAATCAAGTCAAATTTTACTAATTTTCTAAGTTTAGTAAAATCATAAAATTTTAAAAATCAAATCGTTTTTCTTACATGTTGGATCGAAGGCTTCTCTCTCTCTCTCAAAAGTCAAAACAACCTCTTAGTCTTCTGGTCTTTCACTTTCTCACCCTAACATAACCCCTTTTTTTTCTATATATACACTCAGACCATTTCCAAGAAAGTTACACACAAGACCCAACTTTTCCATATTGCTCTCCCGTGTAGTCGTTTTTTTTCTCTCTTAATTCTTTCGGGGAAACAATTATGACAAAGGCAACCGGAGGAGAGAGTGTCACTCTTGATCTTCTCAAGGAAAAAACGGCTGAGTTCGCTAAGGAAAGGAACTGGGACCAGTTTCATAGCCCCAGGAACCTGCTGCTGGCTTTGGTATGTTCTTGTTTGTGTCGTTATTTCTCTTTTTGTTGTGTTACAACTTCTTTTTTTCTCATGGTTTCTTGTTTTTCTGGGTCTGGCCTTGTAGTACTTGTGATTTATATGAACCTTTTGGCTTTGTGCGACCCAACGAAGAGGCATGATCATGCATATAATTAACGAGTTGGGTTTTAATTATTTGATTAATTAGTAATTAACTCAAGACGGGATTTAATTTTTATATATTTTCTCCTTAATCACCTGCTTAAATCTCAAGTTAGGTGTGTGAGGGAGGTGCTGTACTATTTCATGCTCATCTCCATTGTCAAACGTCACCAACTATGCAAAAAGATTACCCTTTTTGTTGTCATCGATCCATGTCAAAAGAAATATTTGGAACACACCTTTTCCCTTGCCTTTTCCTCTATAAACAAAAAATGACAAACGAGAGAGAGTAGCCTTTGTCTGTGAATAGTGTTTGAAGGGCTTGTTTCTGTGTGATCCTTCCATGGTGATATGATTCTTAGGTGGGTGAAGTCGGAGAGCTATCTGAGATATTTCAGTGGAGAGGAGAGGTCCTAAAGGGACTTTCCGACTGGAAAGAAGAGGATAAAGTACATCTCGGTGAAGAGCTCTCAGATGTTCTGCTATACCTTGTCAGGCTCTCTGATATCTGCGGCATTGACCTGGGCAAAGCTGCTCTGAGGAAAGTGGGACTCAATGCCATCAAGTACCCAACCGCCGGCAAGGGCTCTTCAGAGCAAACATAACAGCGACAGCAATGGTGATGGCAAAAAACAGGGATCTAGAACGACTAGAAGGGGGGCAGGGATGGGGGGTTTCTGACTCTGTTTGCTCGGCGACTCGTATGGATGGCTACTTTTTTTGGCGCTTATCATTCTTACTACTGATTATATTTAAAATAAATATTTGGAGTTTACCTATACGAATTTTGCTTGGATTTTTTAAGTTAATCGAATTGCAGGTTCATCAGCCATGTTTGACAAGATTGAATCTTTATCCGATTCTAAAACAGATCAGTCCAAATAAGGTGTTGGATTTACTCGTCTAATCAGACTAGGTTTCATAACAATAACGGCTAATTTAATAATAAAAAAATCATTGAAAAACATTTTGTATTGAAGAGAATATTTGAAATGTAGTAAAATTTATTTTTTAAAATATTCATTTGCTTAGATATGTATCAAAATAATATTTTAAATATCAGCACTTCAAAACAATATAAAAACATAAACCATTTAGTTTAAAATAATTTTTATTTTTTTTTAAAATATTTAAAAACATATTTGCAAATAACTTCAAAAGGACTAGATAATATTAATTTTTTTAGATATCAGCACAATTGTTTTCAAAGTCTTGATTCTCAGTGTGATTAGCACGGGGAGGGGAGGGGACGAGACCCTCTTAACACTTCATGTTTTTAACGATTAACAGGTTGCAAGTAGTTTCCTTGCATCGCATCATGCAATATCACAGTCATCAAGTGGAGTGGTGTTGTGATTACAAAGATTATTATCGATTTGTATAGCAGATTTTAAATTCAAGTTATAATATATATTTTTTATAAAAATTTAAAATATCTAAGATTTTACTTGTTTAATTAAATTTACAAAATATATTTTCTATAGATAAGGTTTTCTCTCGTGAAAAAATCTTAGAACCACAGAGAACTCTGCAGGGAACTTGCTATGCATTGCAATTCGTAAGATACAAAATTTCGTAATTCATAAACATTAATCAACTTTAAGAGATTAATTTGATGGTTAAAAAAATATATCGTTATTGTTTAATTTTATATATTTTAATGTAGACTTCACATCCTAAAATGGCAGACGATCGATGGTCTAAGAGTCTAAGACACGCATCGCCTTCGAAGAGGATTGAAACGTTTATATTATATGCTATTTTTGGGTGATAAATTCAAAGTTTCACTTTCGTAATTAAATATAGTTTTATTCTTGTAATTAATTAGCTGAGATCTTGATCCATATCAACGATTATAGAAAGCTAAAACCTAATGAAATGTCTAGAATTCAAATCTTTTGGATTTCTTTATATACTATTAAATATAAAATACCACTTTTTTTATTAAGAATATAACATATTTATTTTAAGATAGCTGTTTAAGATTTATTTAATTTTGATTTTTCTAGATTGTAGTCCTTGTATACTACATAGAATAACTTGATGATTTTAATTCAAGGATCATTTATATACCTATAATGCAAATCTTTCAATAAACATGAGCAATCTCTCTATATATAGAATCCCGACACAAGTTAATTTAGTGTATTTGTTATCGAACAAATATCTACACACCAATTGTTTTATTTCATTTCATATATTCCCAAACATATATGTCTCAACACTTTAATTAATATTTATTGTTAATAGAGAATCGACTAGAAATAAATTTTTAATAATTATAATTTTTTATAAAATATTTTTATTTTAAGGACTTTATCTTATAGTAATTAATCGATTAGTACTTTAATTAGGCTACATGTTATCAAATATATTTAAAAAAAATGACTTCCACACATGTTAGGTGTATTTTGTCTTTCTTATGTGGACTTTTGTGTTTATGATGGCTTAGAAAACTTGAATCATCATAGATAACAAATCTGTCACGTCATGCCCGGCTCTCCTCGCTCCCTAGCTGGGAAGCTGACGCAAAAGCATTTTCATATTCATCAATGGATTTAGGGTTTCAGCTAACTTTCAGCTCTTGTGAATTCATTTACTAACCCTAGCCATGTTATATACAACCAAGTCATGGGTCCTAATTAAGAGAAGAGCCCATTGTAAGCTGGACTTGTCTACTGTTAATGAAACCCATGATTAAAATCACAAACCTTTTTTTTTTTTTTTTTGATGAAGTATTATTTGAATTTATCTCTATTAATAAGTAATCTTATACCTACCTAAGATGCCGATAAAGTAAAATTCTTATAATCCATATTAATCTCTAAAAAATATACTATTCATGAACAGTATTGTGGCACTAGTAATATTCTTCACAATTCAGAGCGTTTCGGCGTGCCGTTTCGGGGTTGTATTGTTCATATATAATTAATTATATATATATAAGAAAAAAATTAAAATATTAATTTAACAAGTATAATTAAAATTTAAGATAAATTAACTTTAAATTATACAATACAAACACAAAGTCAAACAAGCATAATCTCAAAATTAGAAACACAACCACAAGTTAATCAAAATAAGGAGGATTTTAAGACCGAAACGGCACACCCGGAACGGTATCGAGACATTCCGACCGGTATTTCCGGAACGGGTCGGAATTAAAACTGAGACGAAAATGACACCGTTTTATCTCAGTTTTTTTAACGACACGGAACATTTTAGCTATTCCAACCGGAACAGAACAATATTGACAACCCTGATTGGTTCACTTGATTGCAAGATTCCCTTTGTCTATTATCAACTCAATATTTTTTTAAAGATTTTTAAGAGAGTGACGGATACGTGTTAAAGTTTTACTATTTATAGTTTTTTGAAAACATATAAAATTAACTGACTGATACTTTGAAAAAAAAAATACACAAATCCTTTTAAAAAAAATCCATTTTTTTATTATTATTTACCTTTTGGTTTTTTATTTTATTTTCTTAAAGTTAAAGGATTATAGAGATTGAACAATATAATAGTCTACATTGTCGTGTAATCATACCACTTTGAATAAACTGGATTCTTTAGTGCTCAGCACACCTCACCTACCACTTCTTTCTAACTCATCTTTCAAGTACAGAAAAAAAAAACCCATCTCTGCTAATGATCACTAGCACAAGCCTAAAGCAAGTAAATATAATGATTGTTATATTAAATTCGGCTCTAGCTTCAGGCCTGAAACATAATGATTGTTATAATTGCTGCTATCATGGCCATCATGATCAACACCAGATCCACCTTTAACGTACACCATATATAAGAATTTAAGGAAGAAAATAGGCAGCCACTTGACTAGCTCGCAACATGCTCAAGAGAGGTGCTATCACTGCATCCATGTTTTCAAGTTCCACGGTGTTAGCAGGGGGGCGGAAGCGGCTAAGGAGGCGGAGAGTTAGCACGATACGGCTGGGGAATAAGAGGCGAGGGTTCTGCCTGGTGTCAAGGCCGGTGATCCGGTGGGGTGTCATGGTGGCTCCCCTTCGAATGCTGAAGAGTATCCTCATGGATATGGCTCCTAATGGCCGGTTCATCGAGGCTTATTACTTGTCTTTACCATTCTTACGCCCACAAATATTCCCTCTGTGCTGATTGTTTTGGTGTTTGATTTCTTCTCTCTCTCTCTAGCATCGGTAGTCAAATCGGTGCTCGACAGCAAAATCACTGTGTTTTTTCCATGTTTTTGTTGACTTAAAGAAACCCAATTGCTGCTTGTATGATATGAAATAGTTGATATATTATATATAACATGGAAGAGCTGGAAATCTAAATGAAGTAAAAAATATTTTGATTAATTAGCATAGACATGGAAGGTTGAAAAGAAGCATCTCGCCCCCTTCCCGAGTATGTTAACGTTCTTAAATGGGAAGTTGAGTTCTGATAGAGATGTTGAAGAAAAAAAAATACTTGGGATGTTTGTTTAAATACAAGTAATGGTGTAAAGATGAGATATTAGAAACGGGATTAATTTATTTTTGATGAGATCATGGATAAGATATAAATTTTTATTTCATCTTTATTTAATGATTTTAAATGCTGTATAATGAAAATTTAATTTATTTAAAAAAAAATTAGATAAAAATGATGAGTTTTTCTAGATTTTAGAAAAGTTAACTATAAATTTAGCCCTTGATTCTTTCAACCATTATCAAATTACATTTTCAATCAAGATCAATCTTGACTTTTTAATTTTAAGAAATTAAATTGAAAGCAAATAGAGTTAAATTAGATTATGATAGCTTGTTTGATCTAATGAGTTAACTATTAGTCTAATTTACCAACTCAATTTATTTTAATCTTTAAAAAAGCGTTTTTTTTTACTTTTTTTAATATATTATTAAAACAAAAATATTTTAAATTTATTTACTTAATTTAATTTGTGACGCTAATAATGAATTAGATCGGATTTTATAACTATAATTTAATGTGAAAAATACTCTAGCCGTTCAAATTAGTGATAAAAAACAATGAAAAATAGAAAACCCAAATAGCAAAACCTTATCGATTTCTCCTTTCTCCAGTCATCACCACATCGTTTTAGCCTTAAAAATATCGACGATATCTCCGTAACAAAGCAAACAAGAAATGGCAACGATGCTTACCTCCCAAACCGGCGCCGTCCTCCGCGCCCCGTTCCTCCCCTCCCACTCTAAACTCTCCCGCCGCCCTCCTCTCACCACCACCACCCTCTGTCTTCCATCACAAAACCCCCCATCTCTCGCCCTCAAGTTCCCTAAACCACCACTGTCTCCGACTGTCACCGCCAAACAACGTATCCTTAGGGTTCACCTCTCCCCCCAATCCACACAAATCCCCGCCGAGTCACAACCCCTGCTCACCGGGTCAACTCGAACCGTCGCCACTATCTTAACCCTAGCTCTCTCTTTATCACGCATCCTCATCACTTCAATCCAAAAATCCGTTCTTTCACTTAACGTTTTCCCCACACCGGATCAACTCATGGCGATTCGTGCTCTACAAAGCAACCTGGGTCACTCACTGGGGCCCCTTTTCTTCGCGGCGCTTAAGGACCGTCCTACCGGGTATTTAAACACCCCATTGACGGTGGTGGCGGCGGGTTTGGCTAAATGGCTTGATATATATAGTGGGGTTTTGATGGTCAGGGTTTTGCTTAGTTGGTTCCCCAACATTCCTTGGGACCGTCAGCCCTTATCAGCTATAAGGGACTTGTGTGATCCTTATTTGAACTTGTTTAGAAATATAATTCCTCCAATCTTCGATACTCTTGATGTTAGCCCGCTTTTGGCTTTCGCGGTTCTGGGCACACTTGGTTCCATTCTTAATAGCAGCAGAGGAATGTACTGAAGGGGAATTGCTTTTACTGAGTAAGCAATAGGCTTTAAAGTTGGCTTATTTTTGAGCTTTTGGAATTGGGGGTTACTTAGTGGAATTGATGCTTTTATAGATATATAAATTTTGTGAACGTCGTTTCCATGCTAGAATCTGTAGACTTACTTATGTTCCGCCACCAATTATATGTATTTAATTTTGAAGTATTGATGCTGTGCAGCTTGCTTTGTCAGCTCGTTCTTGATAGATTGACAGCATACATGGAGTTTGGTATCTGTTTGTTCAAATAGAACTTGATGTTCAAGTTGAATTCTTAATGCTTATCTTTTAATGTTTCTACCTTGAGTGTGCATTCCCGCTCCTCGGGATGGGAAAAGAAGTGCAGCTTGTTTCAATGAAACAATGACCTGCAAGTTTTTGCATATACTATGTTGCAAGGAAAGTTGAAATGTGAGTTTTGTGCTTTTTCGTTCAAATGAGATAGTGTCTGCTAAATCCCAAACCTCACACTAGCATCAATTGAGTGATCGAAATTTTACTTGGGTATATATTTTATCGTATTGAATGTGCAATTCTTTCACGAACTCTGAGGTTCGTACGAGTGAACTGAGGTCCGTGAAGATACTTTGGAGCCTGGTAGAAATATGCTCTTTTAGGTTTGAAGAACATGAGAGCACAAAATGCACCGCCTGCTGTAGTTTTTATGGGTGTGAAGTATGTCAAATGGAATATCTTTCAAAATGTAGGCTATCTATATATGCAGAGAATGTGTGTGCTAGTTTTGGCATGATGAAAATTTTGGCCATTATTCTGTAGCCTCTCTGCCTTATTATATAAATAATCTTCTATGTAGTTATGCAATACTTGTTTAGTTCTTGATCCAAATTCAAGTAGATACATGAAATACCTGTCCTAGCCAATGAGCAATGATGGTTCCGCCAGCATTCGTAGTTAGGTTAGGTTATATATTTGACAGAGCAGGGTTTTGAGCTGTTTGAATGGGTTTGGAACTTGCATGGATGTATTAAGAACTGTGTTAGAAGTTGACTCGTAAGGTGATTGGGGGTCATAGAACAGCAGGACAACTCTTTCTTGTCTTTGCTCACCCTCAACATGACTTAGAAATTAGAATTTTCGTGTGCCTATAGAGAAGCTAACGCAAGTCCATGATCCTACAGCCCTTGGTGTTAAGAACTTTGGTAGATTGCTAGCTGCAGTAGCCAAGCCAGGTCGCCTCTGCAATGAACCCGGGAGTTGAAAATTCGATCTTCTCCTTGCCAATCCCTTTTTCCTCTGGCGTGATCTAATTTTATCCATCAAAGCTCCTAGTTCTATGTTAAAATATTCAGGGTTAGGTACATTCTCAAAATTGAACATCAACAGATGAGTCAACTTTCCTCTTCGCTATACTTGGAAAGCTGCCGTCATACCAAAAAGTTGCCTGGAGAAATTCGGCGCCTTATTTTAGAGGCAACTCAAGCAGTCGCAAACTTGCCCTGCTCGACAACCAGAGACCGACAACATAGCCTCCAATTCCATTCTTCGTCTCTCTAGTCGTTTGCTCAACCCAGCATGCATATAGTGCTGTGCCATAGTAACCCAACATGCACTTTCGAGAAAGAGCCTTTTCTTTTCTCTAGAACGTAAATAGAAAAGGCTCTGATTATTTTCTCTGAACAATTCTAAACATTCCTGAGCTTGCCGAGGCAATCTAATAACAGTCAGCTCACTGTACGAGGAAGAAAATCATGGGATTAGCGAAAAGATAATAGTAAAATACAACTTTTTACATGCAGATTCTGTAGCATCATCCGACGGTAGCTTCCAACCAGATACAAGGAGTGCTCCCTTGTGCTTACAGGGTACCAATTGGAGGTCCTAGCTTAAGTACCCACAGATTCATGCAAAAAAAAAAAAGGTCAAAACACAGAACCTCCCATGCTGAACTGTGCGTTAGGCTTGGAAATTGGTGTTGAGGTGTGTATATACAGGGTGCACGAATCCTATTTTTTGCCAAAGTATGAAAGAAGTGTTGGCTGTTTATCATCAACGCTCTTGAGATTGGCCTTCTTCTTTGCAGGACTTGACCGTGGTTTGACAACTTCATCTGTCTTCAGCTTTGAATCAACCAGCTCCTCACAGCCACGTTTTGTTCTGCACTTCGATTCACCCTCATGTGAAAAAGTTTCTGGTTCTGATTTCAAATCATAGTCCACTGTTTTAGCGGAGCATGGAGTTTCTAACTTTCCATCGCTTTCATACTCCTCCTTCACACTTTTTGGCTCCAACTTGAGAGATTTTCCATGTGTAATTTCTTCAGGATTTGATTCTTCTTTAAATTCCTTTCGTGTGAAGAACTTTGAGATACTACCCTTTTCCTCCCTCTTCAAATGTATCTGCAAGACATGCTGTGATATTATAATGGTCGATTCGTTGAGTGGAATAACAAATTAGGCATGTCTAATGAAAACAGCAAGGAAGAGATCCTCCAGTGTAGCGCGGCTCATCACTGGCACCATAGTTTTATTTTCTCCATTTTAGAGAGCCAAATAATGAAAATTACAAAATGTGATAGAAAAGGCAGGCTTTTCGCACCTCTTTAATGCAGTCTGGTCCATCAAAAGATGGCTTACCCATCGCAGGTGTCACTGGGTACCATACCTGAAGATTAAAATTGGTGTTGATGAAAGATAATGCGGTACCATTCCTCTACTAGTAGGTGGTATTCACATCTTTTCGTAAACAAAGAGAGCTCTTACCAAATCAGAATGTTCATAAGGCTTAAGCACCGTATCAAATTTGGAATTGGAAGAAACACTTAACCAAGTGTCAGTTGCTTCCTTGTCACCCAAAATAACAGGCATCCTGTCTGTAACATGAGTAGAAAATCTCAGTACTCGGTAGCTCAACTTCAGCATAGAATGCTACTAATGAAACGTCAAAGAATCAGAGAGAACCAAATCAAAGAGTTTTTGACAACCACATTCAAGGAAATGCTTTCTTCATAATCAGCATTGCACAAATGAAAGCATGTATAGCAAAACTCCAGTTCCAATTTCTCATTCATGATGCCCAACTCATCAGTTGGATGATTTCCATAGTTTTAGTAGCTTTTATGATGGATGATACAGAAATTGCCTGAGAATTGATAGGCTGACCTTCTCCATTGCTGCTTGAACCAGCCAGTGAACATTTCTAGCACGTTTTTAATAGTAAATAAAGCTAAAAAAAACAATCCAAAAAAAGAAACTGCAGCTTCCTTTTCTGCCATGCTTATATGAGTAGAATTACTTCTGTAATAAATGTTCCCTAAGATTTGGAGACAGAAAAGCAAATCCTGGCATACCATGCATGCTAATGTAATTGCTGATCAATATTTTTAAGTGCTTTAACTACTGGAATATATATCTTTGAACATTATATTTAGTACCTCACATGTGATTCTTAAATAATGAACGTGCAGGACTTTATATTTCATAGATCAATTTGGAAGGCGCTGGGAACTGTGAATTGGTCGATTTTTTGTCATCATAAGACTACATGTAAAAGGACCTCCACCTTGTTTATCTAACATGCAACGTTTGGTGTTGTAGAGGAGATAATATGATAGAACCCACACATCTCATAAAATTGAAACAGACAGCATGAATAACTGAAACTAGCACCACTCACCATGCAACCATTGTATAGCTGAAGATGCAGCAGTAGTGACTATAGTAAAGGTGTAAAGTATCTCGCCTGCAGAAAAGCATACGAGGTCATCCTTAGCAGCTTATGCATTATTAGGGAACTAATCATGGACTAAAAAAATCATCAAACCGACACTAAGAACAGCATTGACTGCATAAGCATCTTGTTTTATTCACCGGAAAGTTCTGCTTCAAGTTCGTAGATGTGATGAAAGTTATTAGTAGGACTGACAGATATCTAGTTAAGGAGCTAATTTTTTCAACAAGTCATGTCTCCAAGAAGTATGGAAAGGGCATTCACCTTCAGAATTTTTCCATGAATCATAAAGAGCAGCAAACACAAGAGGCCGACCATCCTTGAAATGAATGTAGTAGGGCTGCTTTTTTGACCCGTCCTTTTTCCACTCATAGAATCTGAAAAACCATTTGAAGCATGAATCATACTTTACGTTAAAACTCACTCAAAGCAATCCACAAGCAAAATATTGAACTGATAATTGATCATAAGCAAACAAAAGGGCACAAAACACACCCTTCTACTGCAACAAGACATCTGCTTTTCGGAATCAGGCGACGAAAAGAAGCCTTTTCGCTCAGCGATTCAGATCGAGCATTGAACTGCATTTTTCCACAATCACAAATTAAATTAAATTATGAAAATTCTCGAAAAAATAAAAAATTAATAACAACAGTATAATAATTAAGTAAAGAAAACACAATACATACAGACCTACTTACATCTATACGTATACACATACATAATACATACCATCTTGAAGAAATCTGGTTTCTCAGATTGCTTAGTGAAACTAGGAATCAATCCCCACTTCATACAGTGGATAGCATAACCTTCCCCACCGTTGGCGCCAGCGCCACTGCCTGTGTCGTCTCTACGGACAACCGCCAAATTCGAACCCGGTGATGCGTTGTAGGATGGACGGTACCTTAAATGAAACTCAAAACTGATCAAACAACAAGCCAACATTTCAAGAGACAAGGAGAGAGATTACCGGTCCATATTGACCGAGCGGACGGTGCCGGTGTTGCGGTGGCATGCCCTGGGGATGTCGTCGGCTCTGAGAGTGCAACGCGCTCTACCGCACATATTATCTTCTCCTTTCTTCTGTGCTGCTCACTCTTCAGTTCTCGTCGTCGATTGCAACTGCTGGTTTTCCTTCTTCTCTCTGTCTTCGCCTGCTTAATTTTGTTTAGGGGTAAGAAATACATTTTAAGGTCCCTCAATTTGAAAACATTAGTCATGTTTGGCACTGTATTGTAGTTTTAATTGTACAAGATCTTATACTTTTGATTGTTGGTCAATTTGGTCCCTCCATCTATGCTCATAAGAGATGGTGTGAGATAGTGATTAATAACGTCAGCTCTACTGTATCAAAAATAAAATAATATAATATTTGTGTCTTTGGAAGGTTTTTTTTGTAATTCGAGTGTCCATTTTGTTAATCTTCATATTATTTTTTATTTGATTTTGATTTTCAATTTTTTATTTTATCCTAGATTAATGGGGTATAATAAGAATAATTGATTTCTTAAAATGAGCACGGTAAAAGGGTAATTTTGGAAGGGAGGGACCATCAATAACTAGTAATTGAAATTAAAAGGTTTTGATTGAATACAAATAAAGAAAGGGATTAGTATAATCAAGTCCCAGACCTCGAAGTACCGTGAAATTATTCTGTACTTTTAGTGTCTGTTTGGAAGTATAGTTATGATTGTTTTTAGAGTGTTTTTCGTTTAAAAATATATTAAAATTATATTTTTTATTTTTTAAAAATTATTTTTGACATCAGCACATCAAAATGATCTAAGAACACTAAATTTTATTAATTTAAACTTAAAAAAAAATAATTTTTTTTAAAAATATTTTTAAAAAGCCCTCCCAAACACCTTCTTATTTGCTGGAATACGAGCGGGAAAGATTTGCTTCTATAGAGACTGAACGAGGAGGACCGTTTGATTTTCTTTCTCGAGATTGCGGTTGCTCTCTGCTAATAATATTCTCATCCAAATAAAATTTGACAAATTTTTATTTTTATTTTAAATTACATTTTTTAAATATTTTTATATCTATTTTTAAAAATAAAAATTATCATTTTAATACATTTATAAACAAAAAAAACTTTTAAAAACAATCTCTTCCATGTTATCAAACAATCAATTTCAGCCTATAAAATGGTTTGTCTGTGCTTTTTAGAATAAAAAATATTAAAATAATATTTTTATTTTTAATATTAGTATATTTAATTTATAAGAAAATATTTAAATAATATTGATTTAATGGTTTTCAATGTTAAAAACATATTTTCCTCGCATTGATCTCGTTGAAAGATTTTGAAAAATGGTCTGGGAAATTATTCTAACCTGAAAGTAGTGGAATACATTCGGATCACCCGTGGACAAGCCGGGTCAGTATTCCTAACGGTTAACTCGTTTTTCCTGCCCAAAACTAATCCCGGTCAGTCACTCACTACAACTACTCTCCCAAGTACCTTCTCCTCAGCCCTACCTTCCCCATGTCTTCCCTCGTAAAACGACTCCAGAACCTATCCCCATACCTGCAGTCCACCGCCCACCAGCTCCGCCACTTTAGATCCGGGGCCGGCCCAAACAGGCGGCGATCCAAGTCCCTTTCCTTTGCATCCAAGAAGACTGATGAGAAATCGGACTGGTGGATAGTCGACGGCGAGATGCACGAGATAGGAGAACACGTGCCCCCACGTGAGCGATTTGTTATCCCAAGAGACAACGTCCCCAACAAGCGCCGAAAGCAACTTCGTGAGCAGTTCATGCGCCGTACTCGCCTTGTTATCAAGGAATCAGTAAGTGCTCATCCATCCATGCCTCTTCTGGCTGCAACAGGGCGGAGCTAGAAATTTCGGATTGAGGGGGAGAATAAGAAAATAATTGATTTTTTGGATGCTAAGCTTGTAAAATTGAAGGGTATAATTAAAATGTTTCAAACTTTTACGACTAAAATGTAAAACTTTTCAAATTTCGGGATGCCATGTACCATCCATCAACTCAGTGACACCTTTAGCATGTATGTCATGGGTTTGCCTGCAATCTGTTTGATAATTTGACTGGTCGTTTCCTTGCTTGGGTACAAAACAACATGCTTAATGATTTTGTAAAAACAAGGGAGTAATGGTGGGCTGTATATTATGAAAATTGTAATCCAAACATGTGCCTGAATTTTGGATTGTGCCCTGTTTTTGTTATTGAAGGAGCATGAACCTTGGTGCAAAAGATACATGGAACTATACCAGGAACTTAGAGAGAATTGGGAGCGGTTATACTGGGATGAGGGCTATTCCAAGAAAATCGCGCGAGACCATGCAAACTATGAGTCTGCCGAGGATGATGATCAAGATTTTAACCCGTACAGGTTTGTCAATGCCAATTTCTACCCTCGTCTGTTTTTATTTTTCCCATAATGGTCATCTATGGAGGAATGCAATGAGAAAGAAAAGGCTACTCTTAGTTCATCTAGAAAGTTTCATTTACTGGTGATGAACATAAATTGTTAAGGTTGTAGTGTTTATACTTTTAAAACTCGAACTCTGTTTCTGTAAGAAAAGGCTACTCTTAGTTCTTCTAGAAAGTCTTTCATTTACTGGTGATGAAAATAAATTGTTAAGGTTGTAGTGTTTATACTGTTAAAACTCGAACTCTGTTTCTGTTTTTCTGTCACTTGTTTATGGTTTATATCAATCGATTTCTTGTTTTATTGATGTGTAGTAGATGCTGATTTATTTATTATACGATCAAAACTTTCAATGGAGACGGATAATCAGTCTATTTTTTGCTTGTTTGCAACAGGAGCAAGCAACCTGAACAGATGAAGGTACAGATCCTTTGATAACTTCTTAAAAGTTTTTGAACTTGCACTGGCCATGATAAAGTGATCTCATTGATACAGATGACATGATATATGTTTGAGCTATTAGCCCTGATTTTTACACCCCCTCCCCCCATTATTTTTTTTTGTTTTTAAAAGAGAGAAAGAATGTACTCCAAACATATGTTTTTTTGTTTTTTTAGGCCAGTTTGTCCTTGGTCACAGGCTAACATTGAATTGATTCAATTTGGTATCACAATTTATTTTGAAAGTTCTATGTTTTAATTGCTTCTATTCCAATTGAAACATGCGCGTGCATGGGTGTTTCTCTTTTGCAATACGAGGATGGTGCAGGAGGCCTAGCTTTTAGTAACATCTTTTATTTTTCAGTCTAAAATGATGTTAGAGATTTCAAACAGTTTGATCTCCTTCCATTTTGACTGTAAATAAATATGCTGTTAAAATATGTATATGACTGGGTTTTGAATGCAGGACCAGGGTTTGGGGAGAAACAGGCAAGGTGATACATGGGAAAAGGTTAGCCAAATTCGGGATAAATTTGAATATGACAGAGAGAAAAGAATGAGGGAGAAAGGTACGTTCAGTGCGTATAGTTTACTCAATGTGTGGCCACTTATATTTCTTGGTATAAATTGGTCAAGGGGTCATTCTTGTAGGTATAAGTAGCTGATATGCTCAATAACAACTTCAACTTGATTTCTTTTATCAAATAGTTTGTCTGCTAGGCAGTCCATGATTAAATCCTGGTGTTTAGCATGCTCATTATAAATTACAGAGCTGGAGCTTGAGTATCCATTAGCTTGGTTTTGATTGACTAACAAACATTTGCATGTAGACAAGCACCTATGTGTATTTACATACACACATGTATACATAACTTGGCTGATTGAGAATCAAGTAATATGTTTGAATCTCATATAACAGCAGTTCTCATTTATTTTATGTATTTTAATTGCAGCATTTGCACCAATGAATAGAGGAACTTCTTTTGACTTGGATCATTCAAACGCCCAGACTCAGCCATTTGACACTCAACGATACTTCCGCGATGAAAGGGACTCTTAAAAAGGATTGTGAACGATCATGTAAAGAAGATGTCAATGGAGTTCTACAGTCAAGTTCCCTGAAATTAAAACCATTGGGGGGTTCATAGTGGAGATCTTCAAGAATAGCGTTTAATGGTTTTGGTCCTGAAATCTATGCCATACACCGATTGACCACTGTCTACCATACCAGGAAACAAGGGGTCTCTGATAAAACAAGGATCGCGCTTCATTTTTCAACCAAGTTGTTAGTTTTGTGAATAATCTAGCTTATGATGCCCCTTTCATGAACGAAATTGCCTGTAAGCTTAATTTATCTGGATCGTTCACTGTAAGCAAGTTGAGCTTGAGGCATAAAGTTTAGAAAATTTTCTACAATACATTTTTTCGCTGAAGGTGACTCTATGCTGGCCCTTTGCTCATCGCTGCACCTTTCAGTTTGCAAGAGATTCTGTAGACGTATAACTTCAAATTTGATTGTTGGACTTAAACTTGAATTATTTTTCAAGAGATTTAATGACCCAGTCTCAAAATGTATCGGCTCAAGCTGGGTTTTTAAATCCAAAATTAGAATGATTTACCACCGCCGCCACCATTTAAAGAAATATAACAGATAAAAATATGATGTGGAGGTGGAGTGGTAACTCGTTGGTTTGAAGCAGGTTGGCGCCAAACCCCCCCTGTATTACAAGCTCTTAATCAGCATTGCTTTAAGAATTGTTAACAGCCAAAGCAGCAGCCCTGCCAAACCTCGATAACTGAGGTTTTTTGGTGGAGTACTTTCGACACAGGATCATCTTCATGAAATCGAGATCTTCGTTGCTTTCCTTGTCACTGTCACACTCCTCCGAGTTCTGAGCAGTCGTGGTAGTCCGGTGAAGTTGGCACCTGAATGAACCAGCATGGCTAGTTGGTGCGCAAATGCAGGTCTTTTTGGAGGCACCAGTTGGCTTGTTTTCAGTTGCTTTCATGCTCGTGTTGGCCACTCCCTCAGCCTGAGTAGGCCAACCTTTCCATTTACTCGCCCTGTTGATGAAAACCAATCAGCATGTGCAGGTTTGATATTATGATAGTTTTACTCAGAAAAGTTTCAAATTATATTTATTTTAATTGTAACTTTTACTATAATCTATATGAAAACCAAATAATTTTTAAAATTGTGGTCCACTCAAAAATATATCTAATCACACACCAATATCAAACGGGACTGTGGGTGTGGTTTATTTGAAAAATAATATATTAAATTAATATTTTTATATAGTTTTGATATATATCAAAAATAAAAAATATATATTTTCAAACCAGAAATATTTTAAAAAACATTCTATACCATAATACGAAACATAAAGTCATAATCGGAAATCATCAGGGGAAAAAAGAGCTCACCTTGATAAAAGAAACCAAAAAAGAATCCGAGTATTCATATTTGCACCATTACTTTCACGATTAACTCGCAACCAAACCAAAACCTATTGGTATTTTTATTATTTTTTTCCAAAATCCATCCACCCCCATAAATCATTATTGATCTTGGTAAACCCAGAAGTGGTTAAAAACAAATCTTTAACTCAAAACCATGGTACCCAAGAAAGAAAAGGAGAGTAGTGTATAAGATTATGCCATGCGGGCAGGAGGAGGAGGAGGAGGAGGCAATGGTGTAGCGCATCCTTGCTGATAACAAACAACATGCTTGAACATATACCCTACTGATTTCTCAATTTGATTTTGATAAACAATTAAAAACTCAAAACAATCAACAAAAAGAAAGGAGAAAATAAATTTTCTCTTCTCAAGAGTTATATCAAATCAAGAAGTAGTTAAAGAATCAATGCAGAGCAAGAACGCGTACCATAAAGTCATCGCGGGAGTTGGGCCGGAATCTGTCGAACTGAGAAAACCAGCATCGACATCAGCAGCTACGACCATTGTCATTGTCAGCCGAAGAAAAGATCAAGAAAGCAGAACTAACCTTGCAAGGAGAAGAAGGAAGAGAGAATGTGTATAATATAAACGTAGAATCGCTCAACAAGAAAGAAATATCAGAGATTTGTAGTCCTACTAGGTGAAGTAAAACATGCAGACACAGAATTTTCCTGGTCCGCCCCGTCTATATAAGGAACTGGTCGCGGTGCGTGGAGAGGCGGTTTGATTTTATTTCCTTTTTTTTAAATAATAATAGATATAAAAATAAGAAGATTGTATTGAATATATATCTGTTTAGTTATTAGATTCTTGAAATAACACATGTACAAGCCATCCAATTGAGGACCCTTTTCACCTCTGAGAAAGTGAAGGAGTCTCGTCAGTCACCTCTGCAAAAACTAGCACAGATTCCCTTTGTTTTTCTTTTCAATTTTGAACACGATGCAGGCTCTGTTCTCCCATTCAACGCATACGTTTAAGGGATTCGAGACTTTTCAGAATATGATTTCAAGACAGGTAAGATTAAAGAGGAAAGAAAAGATGATGTAAA
Source organism: Salix brachista (assembly GCA_009078335.1). Classification (NCBI taxonomy): domain Eukaryota; kingdom Viridiplantae; phylum Streptophyta; class Magnoliopsida; order Malpighiales; family Salicaceae; genus Salix; species Salix brachista. The sequence continues at coordinate 18,209,939 of CM018573.1, forward strand.
TGTAAGAAGACAGGCCATGATGACATCTTGCTCGGTATTGTTTTTAGTTGAGATTTCAAAATATAATTTATATTATTTTTTAATATATTTTTATAAAATGAAAATTCTTTGGGTTTAAAACTTGTGTACATACATATATTATCTTGTACTTGATTTTTATCAAATAAAATGAGAATGGTGAAATTTGAACTCGTAACCGTTTGATCAACAAGATTCTGATATCATGTTATGTTATGAAACTATTTCACCTACAAATTTAAGCACTTAGTTGAGTTCTCAGAATATTTATATCATTCTCTAACATTCTACATTCACTAGGTTACTATTCTTTGCATATGTTGTTTTAAAAATTCATTGCATATGTTGTTTTAAATCTGCTAAGGAATCCGTTGCTGATCGAAAAAACATAATTTTTAGCAATAGATTTTAGCAACGGAATACTATCATTGCTGATTTATCGACGGTCAACTAAATATTGTATTTAGCAAGGCAGTCAGTCAATCAATGGTGTGCTCGCAGCAAACCACGCACGTGTAATGATCTGATTAATACTCTAAAAATAAAATTGGATTTCGAAAGGAAGGAAAGAAAGAACAAAATGCAGAGGATGAAATTGCTTGAGAGCCTTTTTCCTTTTCTTTTCCACATAGAGGGAGAATACAAACTTGCCCCACATCAATAAGCCCCCTCTTCTTTTTAAAACCTTTCCAATCCGTCCCTATTTTCAAATGCCACAGAGACTATCAAAGAAAGAAAGAAAAATAAAAAAACGAAACAAAAGAAAGGGAAAACAACCCTTCATCACTCGGCAACAAGTCTCAACTAGCTGGCTAATTAAGTAGTAGTGATGTAGCATAATTTCTGTGTTACAATGAGGTTTCGTTTGGTAATGCGGCCAGTAACAATAGTAAACCGCGCTACCAAACACACCAGGCACAAGATAGCTTCACATTCCCTTGCTATAATATAATATATATAAATATAAATATATTTACGCGGCCCTACAGCCATCAAAGAACGCAGGTGGGCATCACGCAGCTTGAAAATAAACACAGCACTCCCTTCTGCACGAGAAAAAATTAAAATTTAATGAAAGTCAAAAGGGAAAAAACAATGGCTTTGCGAGGTATATAGATAGAAAGAAAATATATTTTATAAGCAAAGTGAGTGATGATGGGATTTCAACGTGAAAGAGAGGGATAAGAAAAGTATTGTGAATCCTCTACCTTTTTGCGTTTTGCATAAAGCAGCTCTGGTGAGATTTTATACAGGTCCTCGTCGACTGGCTTAGGTGTTGGCATAGGAGGTGGGCTTGGTGATTCCTTTACATCACTTCTCACCTCCCAACTTTGCTCCCTTTTCTCTTCTTTGGCTCGAGGGCGACGCCTTTTTTCCTGCAAGGTTCATCAATGTCACCAACATTTCCCATACAATACATGATGAAGCCACCAGCAGAACTATTTTAGTTTTATATATATTTCCAGTTAGCTTAGCTAGGGCAGCTAGCCCTCGTTGTCATGAAACTTTGGAGGGTTTTTTGTTAATTTTTCTTTTTCTTGGAAACATGACCCGCATGCCATAAATTTTCTAAAAAGGATTTTGTAAATGAAAAGCAATCGATAAAGCTGAATGCATCTACACATCATATGGTGGTGTCCCTACTTCATGCCCACTTCGCTTGAACTTCTTTTAATGAATCTTCTTTTCTTCCCCTTTCTTCCTTGACAAAATTGTCACTCTAGCCCTACCACCACCTTTCGTGACCCTTTCACTCATGAGTCATGAGCGTGAAGAAAGATCATTAAGAAAGCAAAAAAACTAAAATAATCCAGGCATAAGAAAAATTTATACGCATTTTTCTCCAACTATTTGATCATTAAAAGAAATTCTGATACCATGTTAAATCATCCTGAATAATTTTATATTGCGGTGGAAAAAGATTGTTTTTTTCCTGAAACATGGCTGGAAAAATCGACGAGGACCAAGGATGGAGAAAGAAATACAGTGACATGCTCCATAAATATATATATATATATATATATGCACACACACACGTACCCTACGGCGAGGAACGACAATCATCGCCGGAGTGACAACATCATTCTCATAGAGATCGCCGGCAACATAGAGATCACGATCTTCTGAATAACTGTAACGAAGCAGGCCTGCTTGCCTGGCTGATTCGAAGCACTGAGTGAAAGGCAGATCGCTGTTCCAGTCCCAGCTTCCAAATGCTGGAACATGGCTCCTTGAAAAATAATAATCCTATATAGCCCACAAAACAAAACAAAAAAGAAGCGGGTGCATAATAAGCAAGATAGGAAGATCAAAGAGACAGAAAGAATGGGCACGGACGTAGCTTCGCTAGCAAGAGTTAATTAATATATTCCTGTAACCGATATGTGAAACAAAGAAGAGCAGGGAAGAACAAACAACAACTTACTTCCATTAATGGTGTTGGAGCAGGGAAGTGTTGGAATCTTGGAGATGTCTGGATCGTACTCTTTCTAGTTTGTTTTGTTCTGGGGTTTCACTCTGAGTCTTGTGAGTCCAAGCGTGGGTGCAAAACATCAGTTTAAAAAGGCAAGAGAAGACTGAGTGGCTTGTTTGGCATGACGCTACCTTTTGCGATCCGGTTCGGAAAAATAGTTTTAATAGAAGCTATAAACCATATTTTACTTTTAAACAGAACTTCAATTGCGAGTTTAAAATCATTTTTAAACTTAATAAAATAGTAAAGAGTCTCGAAAACATCAACGACCCGAAAAAACAAAAACTACTGCGAGGACATAAACAAACAAAGCCTGAGGTGGTGGAAAAAGTAAAAGGCATATAGAAAACTTGAAATGAGAGGTAAAAAGGAGAGCTAAAACAACTCAGACAACGAAGTTTCACAGTAGAAGACAGGAAAACAAAGAGGTAAGGTCAGGCTAGAGAGAGAGAGAGATGGATGGGGCAACAGGATAACGTTGCTTTTCTTCTGGGTTTTTCCTTTTTATATTCTATCTTTAACTTCTTTCAGGGTTTTTGCCTGGCTACTTTGTCGCAGATCCTCACAGAGTGTATATTCCAATGCAAGACTTGTTAATAAAGCTGTGGCGGTCTCTTCTTTTCTCGGGGCTCGCCTCTGCGAGCAATTAACCAAGCACAGGCTCTGTCACGTACGACTTCAGCTACCGAGCTCACTAGGCTCTCTAATTGGCTAGCTTTTTACAACTCTTTTAACCCCACACGCGTAGCCATTTGTGTGTATGAACTTTAAACTTTGTTTCATCGCGAAAACCTATGACCCACTGTAGACAAGATTATAGGGTTTGGAGAAGGAAGGATGAATCAATTAATGGGGTGGTTACTGATGATATGGTCAACGTCCAACAGTGAAAATGTCTTGAAATTGCCGTCGACATGACCAGGAAATAGAATTCTTACTGCTTCAATGATTTTAACTCGCCTTTTGTTTTTTCCTGAACTCCAGTTTTCCGTTATTAATGATAATGTTTTATCATTCTCTCATGGTGTATATTTATCGGGTGCTGTTGAGCATGATTGAGTGTTCGAGAGGGCCTTAATTTCTTTTTTAGCATGTTTTATTTATTAAAAAACATTAGATTTATATTTTTTAAATACTTTTGATGGGTTGATTTAAAAAAAATATATAAAAAATTACTTGATAAAATCTTCAAATAAAAAACAATATTAAAAAGCATTGTTTATCATAATACCAAACACACATGTAATTACATAATTATATAATCATAGTTATATCCATTAAAGCCTTTTTTTTTGTTTTAAAAGTATTTTTTATTTTTATTTATTTTTTCTTGTTTTAGATTAATTTAATGTAGTGATGTTAAAAATATTTTTTTAAAAATAAAAAAAAATTAATGTATTTTCAAGTAAATAATATTTTGAAAAACAACCAATAAATATAGATAGTTGATTCGATTCAAATTAATTATTTTTTAAAAAACAATAATATTTTATTTTATTTTATTAATTTTAAAGTTAATTAGTGTTTGATTTTTATTATTAAAAATTTAATCAAGCCAATCAGATTTTACCAAATTATTATATTTTTTTAATTTAAAAGCTGGCACGGGTGAGAGTCTAGACTCTAGAGTACTGAGTTGTATATATCAGGTTACCATGACAAAATGGAATTTAATAACTACAGAGTAAAAGTACTCCTACGGTGGCAGCCTTTTTCTGTATATAAGCATAGCTTTTTTATATAAAAAGAAACTGTAAATCAAATAAATATAGAAAATAAAAATAACAACAACAAGCAAAAGACCTTTTGCCTCTAGTGTTTAGGCTTGAATTTTAATTAATAATAATTAATTACTTGGAATCCGTCTCCTCCTTAAAAGTCCATCATCACGTGTTAGGTTTGGAGGCACGTGCTTGGTGATCATCTACGTTTGTTTATATGAATTTTGATTTCTATTATGATTTTTATGTTTAGAAAATCAAGCGAGTAAAATAATATTTATATTTATTTTGGAAATCGAAAAACAATATAATAGAATCAAGGTTGCTTTGATAATTTAAAAGTGAGAAAAAAAGATTGTTGCCCAATAGAGAAAATGGGATTTATTTTCATGGAGATTGTACGAGTCAAGTCGAGGGATCATCAACTTTCGTGACCCTGTTATGAATCAGGGAGACTAGCCATTCTGTTATGTGGCCTAAGAACCTGAGCCAGAATTGAAAAGGAATAAAAAAATCCTGGAGGGCCCACTCTCTCAATATCCTCACCTATGCTAGCATGAATAATAATAATAATAATAATAATAATAATAATAATAATATATAGGAAATTGTCGTTTACAATTAGCACAAATAGGTTACAATCCCATGCCCTCTTTCTCTTTTTGCTCTTATTTTTATTTAATTTTGGAAAACGATAGGGTGACAAAAAAGTTTTTTATTCCACCTCCCGATCATAGAGTTTACTAGCGATATGGCCACGCGATATGCCGGGGTTTTTTATTTATGTAGAAAATTAATTGATTTTATATGTGTTGTATTTTATTATTTTAATATTTAATCAGTAAAATTATCATTAAAAATATCTATTACAAACAAATGTTTTTTTTCCATCAAAAAGTGATTGAATGTTGTTATTGCCAAAACTCTTTTGATAAAATCTGTTAAAAATATTTTTTTTCTATGTAAAAAACTGATTGTAAAATTTATTGCTCATATTATTATATTAAAAATATTTTAGAATAATAATAAATAGGTCACACACACACATGAAGGTGTTGATATTAAATAAATATCAAAATATATAATTAGTCTCACATATTGATAAGGAAAAAAATATTATAAATAATCATTATCATTATTTTGAATGTCTTATCTATAATAATAAGAAATTTTAAGACCTAACAATATTAATAGAAAAGCAACTAAAAACACTTAATAAATGAAAAAATAAACAATATTATTAGATTTTTAAAAATTATTTGAAGGGAAGAATAAAAAAAATAAAATCATTTTTGAAATGATCACGAACAGAAATTAAAATGTAATTATTACAAAAAAATAACCTTACTAATAGTGGAAATAATAAAAATTGGTGAGACCATAATTATTGTTAGAGAAAAAAATTCCATATATTTTTTTACTTTTATATTATTATATTAAAAATATTTCAGAACAATGATATTAATTTTATTTTTTTCAAAAAAAACTTAGGTAATTTATATATATTAAAGCTCTGATATGAAAAAATACTAAAATATATAATTAGTCTGATATATTTAAAATAAAATAAAGCTCACAAATAATAATAAATATTATTTTGAATGTTTTATCTGTAATTATTAAAAAACAAATATATTATTATATTTAAAGAAATTATTTAACTTGAAGAGTAAAAAAAAGAAATAATAACAAACATAAAGAAAAAATGGAAAGAAAAACTAAGAGCATATACATATAAACACAGACAGAAATAGGAACTATGTAAGAAATATGTATAAAAAACAAAGGAACTAAAATAAAATCCAAGATTAACAGTTTAAGGGAAAAAATAAAACACATATGTAATAAATTTAATTTAAAGGAAAAAATTGAAATAAATCCAAACATTGAAATTAAATAATTTAAAACAAAACCGGAAATTAAAAGAATTAGGACCGAAATGAAACTGAAATGCATAATTCATTTACATAGAAGGATAAAATTGAAAGAAATCAAACTTTGATACCGAAAATATTAAGGATTTATAATAAATTTGCATGGAAGGATGAAATTGAAATAAATCAAAACTTTAATACCAAAAATACTAAGGATTCCAGACCAATCTGCAAAATTAAAAGATTGAGGACCTAATGGAAACCACAATATATTATCAATTTCAATTGAATGAAGAAATTGAAACAAATCAAAACATCTATAATAGCAATAAGGGTCATAAAAACAAATCCTGACGTTCAGGGACTGAAATGCAATTTATCCAAAAACGGTTGTGCTGATGTCATGTGGCGCAGGCAGGAGAGAGAAATGAGGTGGGAAAATTCGTACGACCATTGACACGTCTCCGGATACCACATAGTCACGCGCGCCGCACCAGGTGGAAGAGAACATGCATGAAAAACATTCTAGACGCCGGTTGGGCATTTTTGGACCCTGGAGTACGCCGCACGCGCCGTCCGAAACACACTTGAGCGCGGAAACGGACGGCGCGTCCCAACGACGCGCCAACAGTAAACCGGCGCAAAAAAGAATAAAAAATTGGTTAATTACCGAATCGCACCTCCCTCCTAGGCACGGTTTTTGTCATTTTCGAGGGACAAAACTATTATTTCACTATTCCGTGAAATATTAAAAAAAAAACGGCCAGACAAACCGGACCGGACCGCAAACGTGCAATTACCGTGGAGCCCCTCAGACCAGACGCCTTTTTTGTCTTTTTTGAGGGACAAATGCATGATTACACTGTTATGAAAAAAAGGCTCACGTACGCAAGCGAAACACCGACGCAAATGTCCAGTGAATAGTAGATATGGCCATATGGGTGTAGGCGCACAGGGATTGAACGACCTCTTTTAGCTTCTTTTGTAATATATATTAATGAAGCTGCGATTTAAATGTTGGGATTTGTTATTATATCATAATTAAGTTTTATAAAAGAAAGAAATTATAAGAAGAGGTAAGATGGATTTACACGCTTAGATTATTCGTTTTATAATCTAATAAAAGAACATTTTCAATATATTGATTTTGTAATTTGATTTTTGTACTCTTTTATAATTATAAAAACCCTTGTGTATATTATACTCTAATTATGAATGTAAAAATGATTGCTAATCGATGTGCTATGATTTTATATGAATATTACTAAAAACAATCTCATGAAAACTTGATTAAAAAATATATTTTATAATTTCTTTAAATTTATTTATTTTTTAAAACCATAACAGCAAAAAATACTGCTAATTCCTTCAAAAGTAGCAAGTCACTAGGAATCTAATTCTGATTCAAAACTGGATTGGGAAAATAACTAAGGAGAAACAGGGTTGCTCCTGGCCAATTGATTTAAGCTCTAATAACTTATTATATACTCTGTCAAGTGAACAAAACTGGGAATAAAATAAATAAAAGGGAATATATAGCTATTATAATCAATTTTGTCTTTAAATATGATCACTTTTGACTATTAAATGTTGATCCAATGGTTAAAACACCTGTTCTCTTGCTTATAAAATTAGCCCCTTTTGGAAAATAACAAAAACAATCCTCGCAAAACATTATAAAGATACAGGCTGTTGTATATACAAGTGGATCAGGTTTGAGTTAGGTATTAATTTATTCAATTTTGATCCAAAATGATCAAATTAGGTTTATTATATATAAAAAAAAGAATAATTTAGATGGAAATATATACATAATCTCTAAAATAATAGTAAGTTTGAACTTGAAAAATATTTGAAGATTTAATTGTAAAACTGATATATTAGTGATAAAATTGAGATTATTTAGAGGCATGTTCTAGATTAATCCTATATATATATATATTAAAGGATATAACTTCAGCCCAAGACCTTATTTTAATTATATCTGTAGCATAGGCTTTACCACTTGCCCTAATCATTATGGATTGATCACAAGCTAGCTAGGCAATAAATACATAAGAGAGAAATCTCAACAATTAAGTAGTTAATTAGCAAATAATAATCTTAGGCACACTTTATAATAGTTTTCACGCAACAGAACAGCACAAAATAAAACGGAGGAAATGTAAAAAGAAAAAGAAAAAAATGATAAAAAAAAACCCAGACACACATACAAGATAGTGATCCCCACAACCTCTCCTCATGGAAGATTTCTGTCCCTGTCTTAAATCAAGTCACCGTCATCAGCCTCTATTTCGTCGTCAAAAGTAGTGTTTGGCTCATCTTCACCAGTAATTGGTGAATATTCTTCCAATTTCTCCTCCGCTTGCTCTTCATCGGAATCATTTTTCACCTCCTCTTCTTCGTCATCGTCATCTTGCACAACCACTTCGGGCTCTTCAGTTGTGGCGGCTTTTTCGTCAATAACTGGACATGACTGTGGAGCTTCAGCTTTGTTGGTCTCCTCTTTGACTGGCTCAGCTTCAACCTGATATATGAAATGCCATCTCCATTATACTCCCTGTATATATATATATATGGGACACACATACATGATAATAAATTTCATGTGGACCGATAGTTTATGGTTCTTAATTTCTTTTTTGATTTATTAACGTAGGTGTCCGGGTTATGCTCAACTCAATTAATCTCATAAACCCTAAAATTAACAATCATATGAAACTCTAGTAGACACTGTAAAACAGCAACCGGTTAATTTCAATCTCTTATTACAGGCCACCTTATAGATGGTTAATTTCTTTGTAAGACTTGTCCTGGCTAGACGAGTCAGCCTAGTGACCCGTGTATTTACGACAACACTCGGTTCGAATCAATAAATAAAAACTATCACTTCCTCTAAATACTTAAAAATACACTCATCAGCTTTCCTTGGTTCTGGGCTTTGGTTGGGGCTGGGGCCATGATGCTCTCTCTCTCTCTCTCTCTCACACACACACACATATATATATACATGTGTGTGTGTGTGTGTATAAAAGGCTTAAATCCTCCTTGTAAAAGTGTTTGAAAGAGTTTATAAAATAAATGTTACTTTATTTTTGAAGGTGGGGAAACTAGATAGAATATAACGAAAGAGAAAAGCTATGTATCTCAAAAAACTGCTGGAAGACCATTCTCTGTGAAAACTCTTTGTACAATGGCGTGCGTAGAATAACATATTTTGAAGCTTCGGCAAACTCCATGGCTGGCTGGGAGTAGATCGAGGCACAGTACTCCATGGTTCCTGCAACTTAATTTCATATTGAAAAATATTCGCAAATGAATTCTAAGAGAATCGATAGCAGGGAGGGATCACCTGGGTAGAGGCCATTGACTGGGAGAATAGGAAACTGGAGATCAAGGAAGCAGAGCTAGCGAAGGGCAGGAAAAGGTTTGACAGAGGAGCACGAACAGCTTGTGGGGCGAGATGAAATGAAATTTGCAAGGTGTTGGGGGCTATTTATAATGCAGATCATGCATGCCAAGCATCAATATGCTCTATGCTCCCTCAATTACATACATCAAACTTGCTAGATTCTAAAGCAACCCTCCAAAAAAAAATTGGAATCGAATTCTCTTCAGTTTTAGAATGCTAGTGGTCTAGGGAAAGGAGTCCAACTAGTCCAAAATATTTTAACAGAAACAAGAAAACATATAGATAAAAATTGACATCGATCCTCTCAAACTCAATTGTCTGAACTGAAAATATCTTTTATTATCTGGTAAAAACAGTTTATAAGAGGTCAGGTCACCGCCAGCTTAGCTAGGGCATGCAAGGCATAGTTGAAGATGCAGGAGGATAGAAAAAAGATGGGGAAAAGCAATGTTAATTAGTCGATCATATGCCAATATACTCCATGATTAAGAACTTTACTGAACAAGAACCAATTCCAATCCACGTTTCAACACTATAGTGGCCGGATCTGCTCAACTTGCAAATCATGTGGAATCATAGGTGGGTCCGAGACGAAGAAAAGATGCAAAGCAAAGGGGTAGTGCTTGTGCTTTAACGTCGATCACTCACTTGTGAAGGTTCTTTGTAGGGTTCGTTTTGTTTGTTGTCATTTCCAGGTGCAAATTCTTGCTTTTTCTGATGGATTGGTCTGTCACGGGCGCCATGCCAGGCTGAGCCACATGCTGGTTTGGAAATCTTCGTTGCTATCATGATATGATGGAGCACCGTAACATCTTTTATTCTACTCTCGGTCGTAGCGTAGGGATTCAGGGAAGACCACTGAATATTGTGTTATACGTAGAATTTTGATCCTTTAGATTTTTACGTTCTGGCCCTTTGGTATTCTTAGGAGAGGAATGGAGCTCTGTAGCAATCTAGAGGGGCATGGACGGTCACCTCCGACCTATAAAAGAGAGGTCTTCTGTGGTCTTCCCTGAACTGTGCCGGCGGGATTTCAATCGGAGGTTGGTGTCTGGCAAGGTATGGACGGGTTGCATGTGTCGCCGACTATTTTATTTGATGTGACGAGTGAGGATGAGTGTATCGTTCATTATTATAAAATTGGCTGTTACTTGTGAAATAATTATTTAAGTTTAAGGGTTTGATTTTTTATTCTTTCGAGTGAACCATTTATCTGGATTTCAATTAATTTTTATAGCTCACCACTATTATTTTATGCCCAGTTGTTTTTTAATTTAATTATGCCTTTAATTCTTATATAGCCCACAACTATTTTATGCATAAATCTCTTAATTTAATTAAAAGATTTATGGGTGGTTGGATTAGACTAATCCAGATCTAAACTTTTGAGGATGCAAGTTTAAAGCTGAAACTGCTTTCTAGCTATATAAAAATAATTTTAAATGGTATGATATTTTATTTAAATAGAAATTTAAGCTCTTAATTAACACTTGGGGATCGATTTTATTCTGGGAAATCTCAACTTCATATTTAAGAAGGAACAGGGGCGATTTAGGGATTTTGAATATATTATTTCCCCACCACATCGATCATTCAAATATATCAATATATAATAAATAAATAAATAAAATCTAATTAGAGGTACAATCCATATACTGCCAGTGAGGGTGCCCATAAAATATTTGAGATCTTTTACAAATAATTTAAACTCGGGCCTTGGCCCATCCTGCAGCTCAAGTACTAGATGAGCAATGTGAGTATGTTTTGTTTTTTTAGGCATGCATGGGAAAATGGATCCATGTTTAATTTTTTCACTTTAAATCGCATTTATTCTATGGTATAAAAAACAAATGGAAGGGATGTTTCTGCTATATATATATATATATATATATATATATATATAATGATGAGCAAAGCTGCCCCCGTGATCCCGAATCCTGCCAATTCATGTTCACGGGATCTCAACCTGTGGTTCTTGCCTCGAAGACTCTCTCTATATATAACATGTTACCCACAAATCTACCAACAAGTGTAGTGCTCCGAGACAGTTTACAGGTGGACAGATCGACGGCTGCTGATTTTTATGATGGAGATGGGAAAGACGCAGCTGGTGGTGTTGCTATTGGTGATGGCTGCTTTGTTTGAGGGCTCACGGGCAGTGACCGTCTGTGACATTAGCGACGAGGGTCTCACGGCTTGCAAACCATCTGTGACCAAACCAGACCCGGTTGACCCGCCGTCAGCTGATTGCTGCAAGGCTGTTTCCGGGGCTAACTTCACATGCCTGTGCTCTTATAAGAACTCATACCTGCTGCCTTATCTTGGCATCGATCCTGATCTCGCCATGGCTTTGCCTTCCAAGTGCAACCTCAGCATTCCTACGCCTACTTGCTGATCAGGTATGTCTCGCCATCCACCCACCCACGCGCGCGCATCACGCGCATTCTCTTCTGTTTTTTATAATCTTTGATGGTTTTGTTGAGCTTTCAGGTATGTGAAGCCGCTCCAGAAAGAGGAGGGGCCATGGATAAGACTTGGCTGGCTTTGGAAACAATGTTTATTTTCATGGAGGAAATATGTTCTCCTATCCATTGTAATATTGTGTGGTGTGTGTGAAATGACAATTTCATTTTGGTTTCTGTCTTTTATTAAACCACCTTGTCAGGTCAATTCGAGATTTTGTGCTCAAGCTGGGTTTAAAAAAAAAGCAAATCTAGTGTTGATTCTGTAAATTGACGGGTTGATTTTGTTACGTGTTTAAAATTTATTAATTTATTTAAAAAATAATAATTGGCTTGGATTAACAATTGGTAGGTAAAGTCCTTAAAATTTGGAGAATCAAATCTTTAAAATGACTCTTTGAATAGTGTATATATGATTTTTTTTTATTAATGTGTGCTCTAATAATAAAATTATTTTATGCAATTAATTATACAATTAATAGGAGTATGTTATATAATTAAATAATTACTTTTGAAAAACCCTCTAACAATAAAATTATTATTATTTTAATTATATTTAAATTAAAAAAAATGAATTTAAATATAATTAAAAGACCCGTAATATTTGAAATTTAAGTTACTTATTATATATTTTTCAAGTAATTTGTATGGTTTTTTATGGTTGTTATATTTGAAGTTAATTAATGTTACTTATTGTCTTTGAGTGTTAGAAAAACTTAAAAAAAACAAAATGAACACATTAACAAATAACCAATAAGTTCAAACATAATTAATTAAAATACATTTCATTACAAATAATTCAATCAAATTAATTACAAATTAATATCCCTATTTCTTATGCTAACTATTATTATTATAATTAATAATAATAATTAGTATAAAAAACCCTCCCCACACCATCCTTCTCTTCTCCCTCTTGAGCCGCCGCCCCCCACCCACCCACAAACCCAACGGCACAGACGTTCCACCTAATGAAGCATGTGTTTCATGACTGTATTTTTATCGGTGTGTGTTTCTTGCGCTGTGTTCTGGGGTGATTCTTTGAAATTGTGTTATGCTTTTTAACTACTTGTGTAAATGGATAAATGGAAAGGGAATTGATTATTTTTCTTAGTTCTGGGTTTTGATGGGAATTTTAGGAATCTGTTCAAATAATTTGGAGAAATCAACGGTACAATTCCAACTCCAACGGTTATATTTCATATGTAGGAATGGCTCTGCATGTCATGAAAAGCCATTTTGATTGCTCATTTAGCTCTCCCGTTGGAATCCTAAAAAGATTAAAAATAGCCAAAAATTCAAAATTTTAACTTTAGCAGCCTATTTGCCTTTCCCGTTGTACTTACCCTTAATCTTCTCGAAATAGAGAATGATAGTTTTATTTGAAAAGGGCCTGAAGATTTATCTACAAATTAGAACTTACAAGAAAGGTGCTGAGATATCTATCTTCCTCGAGAGAGGCCCATTGTGAGATTTTTATCGGTGAAATCCTTAAGAGCTCTGGCGAAGACAGGGAGGAGTGCACGGAAAAGGAAAGGCATTTGGGGCTTCGTATTTTTAAAATATATATATTAAATTGATTTGTTTTATAGTAAACATAAATATATATATATATATATATATATTACTATAATATATTTAAAGTACCAAACACGTGTTTCTGCTCGCCCAAATCCATTGGGTCTTTGCTTGTATAGTTAAGGCATTTGTCCCTTGGTCAATGTGATAAAACTGGAGGAGATTTTGGAAAAGATCAGCGGTGGAGATTTTTACTTTAAATGTCCAGAATTTTTTAATTTGGGATTTTTCCTTATTTTATTTCTGAAAAAATCTTGAGATATTTACTTTTCAGAAAAACATTGTTTTTTTACTTGAGAAAAAATTAATCGAAGAGCTACTGTACCTGCTGTTGCATTTTTTGAAGAGCTGCTGGGCCTGAGGGGACAACGCTTCACCTGATTGGAGGTAAAAATACAAAGAAGCAATGTGTTATCATTGTAATATAATTTTAGGTGTTAGTTTTTAAAAATAATACTTTTAACATTGAGTTATTAAATTAATTTTAAAACATCTAAAAAAATATTTTCAAATATAATAATAATAAATAAATAAATAAAACAGGATTCTAACCGCAAAAACAAACACCCTCTTTAGCCTTTCATTTCTGTTAATACCCTCCCTCATCACGACCCACCGCTCCATCCGCTAACCACAACATCACGAGAATCTTACACACCTCCAGAGCAATAGCCAATCCCTGTCGGGCATTGGGGACCACGTACACCTCCCCATGCAATCGCAACCTCTCTGCACGACTATCGTACGCGTGTCAGCCTACCCATTATTACTGAACAACCAGGGTAAAGGCCGTTGTCCAACGTTATCCTTCAAACTTTTGAGACCATTAGATATATATAGTGAAAAAGCCGTAGTCTAACGTTATCTTGACTTTAAGATCATTTGATATTGATAGCAATTGGATGTTTTGTAAATTGTTTTTTGTTTTCAAATATTCCAAAAAATATATTTTAAGACTTCAAAAAAAGAATATGTAATTTATAAAAATAATTAATGAATGAATTATGTAATTTATAATATTTTACATTAATTCAATTTCTACATTTCTTCAAAAGAACTCTTTAAAAACAATAAAGAATCACACCACTCGGGATATTTTATTGTATGATGAGGTGCACCAAAAATCCGTCCATCCTCGAGACTACACCAGCCATGGAAGTTTATTTTATTCGCTTCCATACAAGCATGTTTACTTCAATAAACCGATGTTAAAAACGCCTTCAGATTAAAAAAAAAAATTAAAGTGATCAATAAAATGTAAAAACAGTAAAAAACACTTTTACCCAATGAGTTAACTCGGTCACCTCCAGATTCAACGGTAGCTCGACCAAGTTAACTTCAAAAACAAGGACTTTAGCCGAATCAGAGAGCCAGAGGTTCTTGCAGCTATGGCAAAGACGAGAGAAACGAAACAGAAGACAAAAACACCGTAACAGGAAATAGGTACTTAAGGGTTAAAAAGACAAAGTTCATCCATTTCTCCGCCAAGGTGTTCTCGAAATTACAAAAAAAACCATAATCATGTCGTTGCTACTAGGCGAGCCTACCCCTACGAATCACCTAATCCAAGTAGGCAGAGAAACGGATATCAGGGTCCCACAACTGCAAAATAAAATATGCAAGACAGATAGCACTAAGTACCAAAACGAGCTCAGATCCTACGGCATTCAAGCTTCCACGTTAGCACCGCACTTGTTGGAAGGAGAGCAGAATTGCCAGACGAAACCGTAAGGGTCCTTGACCTTGGTCACGCGCTCGGCACAGCAAGACGCTCCTTCAACTTCCACAATCTCGCTCTCAGACACAGCCCCAGCGGCCACAGCCTTCGCCACCGCAGCCTTCAGATCTTCAGTCTCTAGGCACATCGCAAACCCGGCTCCCCCGCCCTTGGTCCTGGCCATACCATGTGTGAGTCATGAACCAAATCACAAAACAGGTGGTAGTAAACTAGAGATACAAAATCGAAAGGCATAATAGTGTGCACGTGGAGGCTCGGCACTAAGAGATAAAACAACAAAAAGATGATAAAAACATTTAAATTAAAAAGAAATTATTAAGATGACATATAAAATACGACGAAAAGAGACAGATTCATCCTGTATAAACCAGGACGATTTTGGAAGTAAAATAAATAAAAATAAGTAAAAAACCCGGGAAAATGAAAAACAATATAAAGAAATATCGGAACGCAGTAGCATATGTAAGCTGAAATATACTTGCATGATTCCTATGCATACATCTGAGGGTCATAAAACGGTCGATAAACCACTGCAGAACGCAAGAAACACGGGTACAACATTTTAAACGTCTTAGACGGACTCAGGCATCTACCATACAGTAAGATCTGACAATACAGAAGCCGATTTCAGAAGCATAAAAGTCAAGAGGGAGGGCAAAAGAGAGACGTACGAACAAGAGTCATCAGATAGGTCAGCGACAATAAAGGTGGAGCCAGCGAGCTGAAGCACAGCGGAAACGATGTGAGGGAGCTCCTGGTCTGCCTTGCGCTTAGGCTGAGTAGAACGGCAAGTTTCTACAGCACCAAAGGCAGCCTTGTAGAATTGAATGGCGTCGGTAGCCTTGGGTGCCTCCACGAACAGCTGTGGCTTTACGGACTTGAAGGACACCTCCACGACAGTCTTCTCGGCAGCTCCGTTCTGACCCTCTTCTTGCGCCATCGATGCTTATAAAGAAGTCTCTGAGAGAGTAAAAAAGTAGGAAACCCTAGGAGAGAGAGAGAGATTTGATAGTAGCGAAACGGATAAATGAAATGAAGATAGTGTGGGTGCTGTCGGTTTTATAGAAGCGGGGAAGCGGAACCGTTTGTTACTTGCGAGTGTTAAAATAAATTTGGGGCATGATTCTTTATTGCCATGTGAATTTGCCATAATTTACATGCTAATGCCATTCTCGGGGTCCAATGCCTTGTCCTTGATGTACTAAGACAACAATACCCTCGGAGCGTGTCTCACCACGCTACCTTACAAAAATAAGGGTAGGCAGCAGCAGCAGTTAACCTGTGATAATTTGAAAGTAATTAATGTTTAGTGCCTTAACTCTAAGGGAATATTACCCCTTTACCCTCTTCACTTTGGACGTGTTCCAGGAAGCCATCATTATTTTTTTTTAAATGTTTTTTTATATATAAATATATTAAAATAAAGTTTTTATTAAATTTATTTTTGAAATAATGATTTTTTGCAGAACTTTCTTTTAATCTCAGGGGGGTAGACACCCCTAACCAGGGATGGGTGCCGCAAAAATTAGCATCGCTTGACATGGCTTTTTTATACATATATGAATAAAATTGTGAGAATCGATCCAAAACAGATAAAAAATAACATTGAGTTTTTTATTATTATTATTAGATTATTTTTTATTAAAAACTTTATCTTGATTCAATTATGTTTGACTGGTCCACTAAAAACTCTAATGGATAATAAAGTTTATCGAGTTGATAATTTATTTATCTCAATTAAATTCAAGCTTAGAGTCTTAAGATTTTTTAATCAGCCCCCACTAGACATGTTGAATCCACCATGTAAACACAGTAAAATGTGAGATTTTAGTCTATAACTTTTGACTTTTTTATATGCTAATTTTATCAATTCTTTAAATTTCAAATTTCCAGAGAATATTGGAAACCCTGTTTCTCTAAATTTTAAAAAAAATATTTAAAATTATTTTTTATATATTTTTAAAATACATTAAAAAACATATACTATAGTACTCCAAAACACTACCTAGCCCCGGTGTTGATGAATTGAAATGTCAACGGTTTGGTTGAAGTGGAGCCCGTGTCTCATAATTTACACGAGTTTAGTTGCAAAAATTTAAAACGAGTCAAGATAAAGTCAAGAATTAATTTCTCATCTACATGAATCTAACTTGCGGTGTACATGTTATAGGTGAAGTCCATGTAATGTGCACTGCTAGTCCATGTCACGTGGGTTTAAAAAATATTTTTAAAAACTATTTATGAAATTAATTCTATATATTGTAAAAACAAGTTGAAATGTGAAATAGAATATTGAAATAAAACACATTATCATTGTATTTCCATATATAAAGGATTCGTGATGGAAAAAATTAATCAGAGAAGAGTTGAAAATATTTTACTGTTTTGTTTTAAATTATTTTTTTATTGAGAATATATTTTATAAAATAAAAAATATTATTTTAATATATATTTTAACAAAAAAACCATTTTTACCCCACCCTAAAACAGTCCAAATCCAAATTTTAAACCCGCTTCGTATCGGCTTGCAATTTACAAAGGGGCCGTAACAGCAGGAGGATATGAGTGAAATTTTATGCCAACGAGGGGGTATTTTCTTAAATGACCAGAGGCATTTGCAACGAGGCTAATATCGTAGATTTTAAAACATGCCGTCCATACTGTGTCTGTCTGACACGTATCTGGCACGAGGATTTGGAAAGATTATAAGGACAAAAAATATATATATATAAAAAAAAACAATTCATCGTCTCAACCACATTTTTATTTTTTTTAATCTACAAAAACGCGCTTCGGTCACGCCCATGACGGAAGCGTGTTAACCCATGACTTTAATTCTTTTCTACTATGTTCTCGAAACCAAACACATTTCCCCACACGAAGACGAAAAAAAATAAAAGCTGGGCAAATATTTTTTAGATTATGTTCAGTTATTTTTTAATATATTTTTGTATTTAAAAATATTTTTTTAATTTTTATAATAACACAGTGAAATATTTAAAAATACTAAAAATATATTAATTTGAAGCAAAAAAATATTTTAAAAAAAAACTTTTAAAACATATAAATTCTTAGTCTTAAAACACAACCTATAGATTTTAAAACCTAAAACGGTTCAAGCTTGAAAATAAAAAAATAAAAACATAGAGAAAGGGATTGACTTGATTAAAAATCCTTTTGATATTTTATTTAAATATTTATTTTTTATTTAAAAATATATTTTTATTATTATTTTAGATTAACTCTGGTGATGCATGACCTTAGTCTTTTTCTAAATTAATTTTCGAGTGGGGTTTTATATGGATATTATTAAGAGAGAAAAGGGGTGGACAATTACAAGATGTTGACATTTTTTTATTTTTCATGGATGATATATTTTAATTTTGAAATATCTCAATGTGCGGTTATTAATTTATAATTCAAATGATATATAAAAGAAATATATACAATTCAAAATATTTGGATAGATAGCTAAAAGTGACAACTATCTGTTATCATGCTTTGTGACTTGGACTTGAAAGTATCAAACTACGGGCCACAATTTGTTTGATGCAATTTTGATTCCGAAACATTCCAGGGACCTAAACTAAATATCAAGGTGTCAAAATTGTTTTTTTTTAACATGATATGAAAATCACAATGAAAACTTGGATGGTAAAATTATAAAATTGTATGTATTTTTTTATTTAATTATATATTAATAATTTCAGCCAATAAATTAAATTGTATTAAAAATTAATAAAGAGTATTAAAATTTTTATAATCAATTAATAAAATATGCTAACATTTTTTTACGTAGTTCAAATCTCTAATTTTCACAAATTATAATAGATTCCAGTCGTGATTTCAAACACATTGACTCCTGGAAATAATATGTTAAAAAATCCACCAAGGTCTATTTTGATTAGATTTGTCAAGATTTTGTATGTACTTTGACTCCTAAAAATAATATGTTATTGAACTTTGTTTGACTTGAAAATTTACCACGATATATTTTTACGTGTAATGAGTAAATTATTTTATATGAACCAGATCAAAAATTAATTTGACTAGTTTTGTGGGATTGGTCATGTCTTTCAAACTATATATTAGATCTAGCTGGAATTTTAAACTCGTAAAATTTAACTGATTTTGTCAATCTTAATGATTTTATAGATTTTACACAAGTCAAGTATGATTTTATTGGTTTCAAGTTTTTAGTCTAATTTTATTTATAATACGATTTTAGGAGTTAACTTGCGATTTCGATAAAATTGGTAACAACTGTATTGTTTTTCTTAAAACAAAATGGTTTTTTTTGTACTAAAAACACTAATAATTGGAATGGTGCTATGGTGAAATGGGCCAAAAAAAATAAATTTAGAAACGTATTTATGTTATCTCATTTAATCTAGTAGTATTTATTCGATTATACTCTCTTATATTTATTTATTTTATTTTTATATGATTTCTTGCTAATTTTAAATTTTATATAGGTTGTTTTGGTTCTTTTTATTCATAGCTATTTGTTGAATTTTCCTTAACTATTTTTTTTTAAAATTGGTATTTCATTCTCCAATATCAAACTTTTTAGAAGTTGAGTTTCTTGATTTAGGTTGAATTTATGATTTAATGAGTTGCGAGTTGGAGATATTGACCTTGGTTTACATGTTTTTTCTCTTTTTCTAGGCTTATATTTTTATAGTTTTATTTTTTAACATTTATACTATCAACGACAAAGTTCTATTTTTTATATCAACTTTCTGTATGATTTTCTGTGAATTTTCAAAATGATATGGGTTGTATAGGGTCTTTTCATTTGTTTTTTTGTTGGATTTATTTTGGAAAAAATCTTCATATCATCCTTTATCATTATATATGTTGTAAAAAAAAATTAATCATTGATATATATATATATATATAGAGAGAGAGAGAGAGAGCTTGTATTTCTCTTTAATCTCCTTTTTATTTATTTATTTTATCTCATAACACTTTAATTGTGGATTTGGCGATTTGTCCCAAATTGACTAGTGTTTTTAGTTTTTTTAGTTTTTTTAAAAAATCATCATCTATTTATATTTTATACATATACATTGATTATTTTAGAATTAAGCTTCACGATGCTAACTTTTGATCTAAACATCAACCCCCCCTAAGCACAAGACTCAAAACTATAATATATCATCGTTTTATGATCATCATGGTAATGGGGGTGCTAATACATTAGTCAATAATAATAATAAAAAATCCTCCTTTTATCTTAGCAAAATCTTTTTTCATTTTGATCATCGCTCGAAAGCCAAGGAAAATTTTGATATTTTTGGTATTATTTTGATAGTTATATCTATAAGTAAAATAACAATAACAATTTAAATAGCCATGCATCTCATCCCATGGATAATTAAACCTCTTTTTTCCCATGGAAAGCATGACTGTAAAATCTCATCTAGGAATTTATCCTATTTTTTTTTTATCTTTAAATGATCAAAATGATATTGTTTCTTATTATTTTTTTTATAAAAAAAGTCAACAAGTTGAGAGTTTCATATCTATTGAGTTAAGTTTTTGTTAATTGGTCATTCCATGACTTGTAATCGGGTCAACCAAGGTTTTTTCTATTTCAACATAGACTAGTCTAGTCCTAAATCCTTATTGATTGAATATTGAATCGATCATTTAGCGAATCTTGTTTTACAATTATGCCTGAAATAAACCAAGATTTAGTCATGTACATCCAACATGTATATGTAAAAGAAAATATATGATAGTATTAGAGAAGCTTATAATGATTTTTTTAATGTAAGGTTATCAAAACCATGTAGGTGAAATCTCATAGTTTATCATTCATGGATGATCTATTCAAGATGCAAAACATAAACACAAAGCCTACATACTTTCAGATTTGGGCATAACAAAAACATATTCAAGTGTAATTTAAGGCACTAATTGCATTTAATTTACCAACAATTTTTTTTAAAAAGGAAAAGAATAGTATAAACTATTAATGCAAATCCATAAGATTTAAATTGGTGTTAAGCTTTCCTTTACTTACATAAACGAGATAAAATTTAGCTAGGTTGAGTTTGGTTTGAAAAAGAAAAAATCCATCATAGTTTCAAAATATAATTTCAAATCGACTCGACATAAGAAATTTCAAGGTTAAGTTAGGTGGGTTCAATTTTTAAAAAAATATGAAAACCATGTCGTTTCTTCTAAAAAATCAAAGAGTTTTGACAGGATCAGATCAGGAAGGAACTAAATCAATAAATAAAGTTGTATATAATATATACATGCCCAAGAGTATTGAACAGGCCGTCTTAGCTCAGCTGGTAGAGCGCATGGCTTTTAACCATGTGGTCGTGGGTTCGATTCCCACAGACGGCGTCGCTTTATTTTTTGTTTTTATTTTTATTTTTATTTTTATATTATCACCTAAATCTAATCCAATCTGCCAAAACCCAGAACCCCGAAGAAAGCAGCAAAAATGCTGCAGAGCAGCTTCTCCAGCATTCTCCCTTCTTCTCTGCCACACACTCCTCTCTCTTCTCATAAACTCCCCGTCTCCCTTTCACTTTCAATCAAACACTACCGGCGGCGGCAGCAGCGGCAGCAGCCCAAGAAACAGCAGCAGTTGGTGGTGTTGTGTGCCAGCAGCTATGAGGTGGGCGGGGGTTATTCAGACAAGGAGTCAAGCGTACAAGAAGAAAACAAAGGTAGAAGAACCCAGCAAGAATGGGACGAGAAACCAGACCCTTTTCAACATGAAGTTATTATTAAAGGTGGTGAACAGGTCATCTCTGTCCTCCAAGAGATGATCACCCTCGTAAGTTCCTCACCCCCTTTCTTCCCTTTTGTTTTGGTTCATTGGAAGGTCTGTTGAATCTTGAGCTACACAATGAGCTAACCCTCCTTTATTACAGAATAAAATCTTGGATATTCGAACATATATGGAAACAATTAGACGTTCCAGTGCTTTGAATTGTCAAGCTTTTGACTGATAAAGCTAGTGGCTATCAGGCTATGTGTTTAGGGTTTTTTACTTGTTCTTTTATTAAATGTCGAAATGTTTTGTCTTGTGCTCTTAGCTTGATTGTTGATGAAATTTAGAGTCTACGCACTGATGGTTGAAATGTATGTATGGGGTTACAGTTGGAAGACCTGAACATGGATGACGCTTCTGAGAAGGTGGCTGTCGAGTTGGTTGCACATGGAGTGATAGGGAAAAGAGTTGATGAGATGGAAGCGGGGTTTATGATGGCCCTAGATTATATGATTCAACTTGCTGAAAAGGACCAAGATGGAATGGTAATAGTGTTACATTAACTTTGGACTTTTTGGTTTTCATGGATCATGTTTTGTTTATGTTTGCTTAATGATTTATTTTTGAGCAATTTCTTTGAGTCATACGAGCACTGTAGGTTCTAAATGATTTTAAGGTACTGAATCTGCAAATGAGATAATGTTAAGAATTTTATGCAATTTCTTTAGGAATTGCAATGGACATCCTATATGTAGGCAGCACGAAACAGGAATAAAAATTGTTTCTCTAATGAATTGCAATTCGTTTAGTTTTGATGATGCTTGTTAATTGGTAAAAGTGGCACGTCATCCAAAAATCTTAAACCTTCTTTTTAATGAGAATCTTGTGGAAGCACTGGTCTGCTGGTTTCCTGGTTATGTTGTTCCAGTTGATTCGTAGGTTTTATCCCTTCCTGAGTGAATCACATTGACTTGATCACTCTGATTGAATGGGGACTCGACAATGTATTGAACTTATTGTTTATAATGATAGGAGGTAACTGACCCTAGGACTAATTCGTAGCAATATTCTGAGTGAAACTCAGACCCTAAGCAGTCTAATATAGCAGTCTCCTGTGTCATTATTTTTGTCTGTAATAAGTAGTATGGATGATTTTAAATACTTTCACCATGTTGTTTTTGGTCTACTGCTGAGGTTTCTAATAGTTGCTTCTCTTCATGGCATATTTTGTTCGTTAGCAGCTAACTAGGAGCTTTTCTTTTCCTCTGGCAAATCGAGGAATACTTTTTATCATGCTTTTTGTTGCTTGAATAAATTTTCTCTTAATGTAGTGATGACTATGAAATTCAGAAATGGAGTCTAACAGATTATAATGGATTTTGTTCAGCGCAAGTCACTGTTGGAAGTCATCAAGGAAACTGTATTGTCCCATCTTACAAAAAAATGCCCCCCGCATGTAAGGATGCCTCCTAAATGCATATATAATTCTTGTTCTAGTTAAAAGGGAGTTCCTTTGTTACCGAGCAATGAAGTTCTGAATTCTCTCCTTCAGGTTCAAGTGATTGGCTTGCTTTGTAGAACTCCACGGAAAGAAAGCAGACATGAATTGTTACGTAGAGTTGCTGCTGGCGGTGGTGTCTTTGAAGGTGATAAAGGCACCAAAGTGCATATTCCGGGGGCGAATCTTAATGAAATAGCCAATCAGGCTGATGATATACTTGAGGTAGTTACAGATGTTACTGAAAATCCTGCTTGCCATTATCTTTTTTATTTCCCTTGACATATACGGAGTCTTTCAAATGCATGTGTCAAAGTTCTTTTGTCCTGTAACTGTGGCTCTTTCATGTCTGATCTTTTAAAATTACGTATGAATTAATATTGTGATAAATGCCTTGGAATGTGTACCATTGGTGTAGAATTGTTGTCTCCAACCCTAAGCCCTTGGAGCAACAATGTGTTGACATGTAGCACAACAAGAATATACCTTTACCAAGCTACTTTCAGGGAACTTCCATATGGATTCTGTTCCTTTTGTGGGTTTTCATTAAATTCGATGACATTTTTATTGTATTTGGCACCAGATCTTGGGATTTAAATTTCTATATTTGTCTGCAAGTGATAACGGTGAATGATTAATAATCTAGAGGAAATTAAAGTTGATGTCCATTCCTTTTTCTTGTCCTGTAGAAGGTTTGCAAACTGCATCTCTCAAACCTGATGAAGGATTTACTGATTAGAACTAAATGGCTACATAGTTTTTCTTCCTAACTGTTCCAAAGCAACATTAGAATAGTGATCATGAAGCAGGCAGCTTGGTCTATAATTTTGCCTCTTGTTTCCTTTGATCATTAAAATTACTCCTCCTCAGATCTTAAGATACCTGGTATGCCTCCTTCAAGGTTAACTGAGAGTCTCGGCTTTCATCCCTGTATGCCTGTACTTTATTTTAGTGGTTTTGGCATAAAGGATCTATGAAATAACACTCCCAAGGGAAAGTCAAATATAATGACTTTCTGGTTTGTAGTCCATTATATCATGCATACTCTAAAGTTTTTTGTTTTCTTTTTATCTTCTCAAATCATGTAGTTAGAGTAACTTTTAAAGTTGTTGCTATTTAGTTTGCTGATCCTTCTTTCTGGTTGTTATGCACAATGATGGTTACTGTATTTTAACAAGGTGTTAAGTTGGTCGAGCTGAACTATTCTCTTTAAAGCATCAAATATTTTGAACACCCATGTCTCAATTTTGAAACGAATGTTGGCTGAGTCAATTGTTCAGAGTAGCCATTTTTCGGCTCTTGAGTTTTCTTGTTTGTTCGTTCATCTTTTTTTTCTTTTTTCTGAAAGGATTTTTTTTTTGCCTTAACTAATCATTGTACACCGGTCCATATTTTTTCAGACAATGGAAACCCGGCCAGTTGTCCCAGATCGAAAACTACTTGCAAGGCTAGTTTTAATCAGAGAGGAAGCCAGGGACATGATGGGAGGTGGGATACTGGATGAAAGAAATGACCGTGGTTTTAAGACGCTACCTGAATCCGAGGCCAGTCTTCTGCATTTTTTATTTTCACACCTAATAACAGTGTTTCTGGCTGATTATGATTGGCCTGTTTTTGCTTGTCAAAATGATACATAATTACAACGAGGTCTTTCTACAGTTTGAAGAACTATATGTTAAAACATTATTGCGTGCCTGTCATCTCCATGATTGTGTACTTGTCAATGCAGGTGAATTTCATAGCCAAACTGGTAGCTTTGAAACCAGGGAAAACTGTCCAGGAAATGATTAAAAATGTGATGTTAGGGAAAGATGAAGGTGCAGAAGATGCTGCCAGTGAGGAAGAGAACATTAACAGTGAAAGGATTTCAAGTGGAATTGCTGGAAGGGTGCGCCTGCTTTACTTAATACGAACAATGTTTGAGCTATAAACATCTATGTTCGTGCATGCATGTTGACATACAGTTATTGGCATCATATGATATCAACCCACTTGTCTTTCCTTAATTTTTAGTTCAGCTCTATTAATCTGCTTGCATGATTCGCAGGGAAGCATTACTGGACGGAAACCACTTCCTGTGCGACCTGGCATGTTTCTTGAGACTGTCACCAAGGTACCTGTCCTTATAGATACAATGAGTTTTATAGATTTTGTAGGAATGGATTGTTTCATAAATAACAGGACATGAAGAGAAGAAAAAAGAATGAACAACTGGTTTTAAGCACAATTAGAAAGTGGGCACTGTAAGAATGGGATTGCCTTGACAGGAAAATGGAGGACAAGCCTGTTCAGTTTCTGAAAACCATTTTCCATCTCATTTCCAATAATCTTCTCCATTTTTAGTTTTCCTTTTTTAAAGGAATATTGGAAAATGTATTCATTTGTCAAAAAATAGAGAAGAATTTCTCCACTAAAAAAGATAAGAAACACATAAGATTATAACTATCTTTCATGAAAATTAAAACTATATTTTATAATAGCTATGCATCTTAATTTTTTGCATTTGTAATAATCTAACTATAAAATATTACTTTTATTTCATTCAAAATAAAAACTATCATAAAAAAGTCACGTTATTTATTTACTAAAAAAGAGATTTTCAACTTTAACCAAATAAAAAAATGTAACAGAAAATAAATTTAATGTTTGGTACTGATAAGAGTGCTTGTATATATATAAAAAATAATAATTTCATCAGTTTTTTTTGGAAAACAATGAAAAGCTTATCAAGGTAAACTATGGAAAACGTGAAACCTGTATTTTCCAAAGTATAAATTTGAAAAACTCTAGATGGAGAAATATTGCCACTGAACAGGAAAATCAAGTGTATTATTGAGATTTAGAACAACCATCTGCTGATATTTTTCATATTCTCTTGATGAAAAAAGGGCTTTAGTCTGCCAGTTGTTGCTATGACCTGTGGAATTTCTGAAACAAAACTCAATATGCTTTGGTGATACTGATGAATCTCTAACCTTGGACTTGTTAGGTCTTAGGCGGTGTATATTCAGGAAATATCTCTGGCATTACCGGACAACATCTAGAATGGGTAATATTTCTCTTTTCCCTAGCACGACTTAAGCCTTTTTATTTACGTATGTCTTTGAGTGGTTTTTTTTGTGTGTGTATATATATATAAATATTTTTTTCATTTCTAATTTACGTACAGAGAAGTAACATGAAGACAATTTTTTGGACATTTCAAATTAAAAAAAAATGCCTCATGGGATAGCAAATAGGTTTTATATTCGTTGATTAAAACCTACCGGCAAGGGTTTGTAGTTTGCTTTGCAAAATACAGCATTTTCAGTTCGCAGCCATACTATTCTTCTCCCTATTGTTTCTCATTTTGTCTATTTGTGCTGCATCCAGGTTCATCGAAAGACACTCCAAGTTCTCCAGGAAATAGCATACTAGTTTTTCTTATGCAGGGATGCTGATATTTATATATACAAAAAAACTACATGCAAGGGTGGTGAATCAAACTGAGCTCATAACGACCTGTTGGATTATATCGGTCGAACCTAGTGGATATTATCGCTCCCTCTGGTTCGAAATATCGTGAAGTTATGGATTACGTGAGAGGTTTAGTGACTGTTGAATAGAAAAAATCTGTACACCAGTACAACTGATGAAGTAAAAAAAGCTAGCAGCCAGTTGTGCATAGAAATGTTGTTGCTGAAAAATGGTGGCTGGCTCCTTTTGGAACTCATAGCTGAAGTGACAAATGAGATGCCCCAAATTCAGAGCATCAAACAAACAAAGGTCAGTCAATTACAACCTCATAGATTTACCATCTGATGAATTTCCTGAACTCATAGGTAAGGATTTTTCGTTAGCGAAGGAACATTCCTCAATCATGATTATAAACTAATCAGATCTTCAATGATTAAACAAATTAAAGCCATACGTAGCAATAATCATACTTTTATCACATACCGAATCAGCTAAACAATGATGACGATTCTAATTCCAGTTTGACAGATAATAGTGGAATGGCATGTGGGGAATGGACCTACACAATATGCCAATGTGATATACAGGGATCCATGTAGACCTGTGTAATGATTTGAATGCTGTGAGGAGTAGAAGCAAACACAGCAAGGATTGCTACATATTCCTCCAATTATTTCCCCAGCTTTTCCCCACAAGCACCCCTCCCATCTCATCTCATCTCATCTCATTCCTTAGTCTTGGTTTTGCCTTTTTGGTAAAGCAAATTTGTGTGTGCAATGCATAAAAGTTGAAACTCCCACAGGCTAGGATTTACACCACGCCTGTGTATCTGCTTCACTTCGGCCATTCTTGCTCGCCCCACATTGCCCCACCTGAGGGCCCTCCCTGCTTCTATGTATCTTCTTGGTGTTCTTCATAAACTATAGACGAAAAGTAGAAGGGTTGAAATAGCCACGTGAGCCGTCCTTTTCACACCCTACTTGTCAAATTCGGTTAGGGATAGTTATTAAATTATTGGATTAATTTGCTTATTAGTTGGATTAATCTATTTTAATATTATTTTAAACAACACTATTTGTTCTTAAAAAAAATCACTGTAATTTACCCCCATTAAATTTGGATTGAGCTTGATAAACTTAACCTTGCCGGGTTAACTAAGTTTGTCCGAGTAAATATTTTCTCTGACTCAATCTAAACATGGCCCGGATTAAATTAGCAGGTCGGATGAGATTTAACAACAATACTTTTAATATGGGGCTAATTACTAGTTGACAACCATATGTGATGTGATTTGATGGTACTGCACTAATTAATTATCAAGTGTTTAGTTGTTTAAATAAAATTTTTAATTTTTTTTAAAACCCTTTTAGAAGATCTATTTTTCAGGTGAATCCTCGAGTTAGATTTGCAATTATGAAATATTACTTTTTGTTAAGAGCATCTTCTCGAGAAACTCGTGAATGGGTAATTAATGCCAAAGTGTTGGAGATGGGCATAATTAATCCTACCAATAAATAACCCCATCTGCGTCTGAATTCAGATTTATGCTGCCATAATTAACGGCATCTAACTATCAAGGGGTAATTAAGTATGAGAAAGGTGGTCATAAGACGACCACCACCACCACCGCACCGCCACCACCTTCTAATCTTATCATAAACACCTCCCTTTTAGCTCCCATTTCTCTCCTTTATCCCTCTCCGGTCCCGCCATCACATGCCTCCTTCTCTCCTTGACAGTGTTGTTTAGGTGGAGAGACTAAATCGTAAGATAAAAATATTTCCCCTGTAAAGGCTCTTTTATTGTCCCCCGGTCTCGGTTTAACTTTAAATTTCTAGCATGGTATCAGTTTTATTTTTAAAATAACTTTTATATCATTTTTTTTAAGATAAATTCATCCTTATACTAATTTTAAGATATATATTAGCCCAGCTAGTGTTAGAACCTGTTTGGCACAGCAACAACTTTTCAATTTTATTTAGTTTTAAAGAGCATGGTATTGATTTTTTTTGTGTGTGTATATATATATATATATATATATATATATAATATGTTGATATTAAAAATATAAAAAAATACATTTAAAAATATCATGTGCTAATAAATTAGGGATAATTTCAGGAGTTTTGAACTTCAACGTTCGAATTGATAAATTGCATAGGAAACCTCAATACGACCGTTCTGTTGTGCAGTGTTATCAACTCGAATACTTTTTAAAAAGCAAGCAATCTTTTCCCATGGTGGGGCTTCCAATTTAGAAAATTACCATATCATCCTCTCATGTCCCAAATGACTTTATAATCCATCACCACCTCCCTATCTTTATTTATTTATTTAATCGGATTAATTAAAAAGTCATCTCCATTTTGAAGAGCTAGAAATTTGAAACATAATCCATTGGAAAACGAGAGCGAACATCTTCTCGGCACAAATTTATCCACACCAAATTATTCAACAACATGCTAAATTAAAATATTTTTCTTTAATAATCATATTTTTTTTTAATATCTTGTTATTTTCTTAATTAAATTTTTATATCTATTAGATCTGATCCTCATTTTTATTGTATGATAATTTATCATATTTAAAATAAATTATGAAATTATTATTTTTTAATTTTATTATATTTCAAATTTGATTTCTATTCTTTTGATTGTATTTATTATATCTGAAATAATTTATAAAATTGTATTTTTTTAAATTTTATTATCTTTATTTTTTCTCTTTCAAATTTGATCTCTACTATTTTACTTGTTATTTATTTATTTTAAAGAAATTTAAAAATTAGATTTATTTAAAATCTCATCCTCCTCTAGCTTTTTATTTGTTAGATCCAATTCTCATTCTCTTAATAAACTTGAAAAAAACAAAATATTAGAAAAATATTTTCCAAACACAACCAAACAGTGAAATTTGTTCTTCAACTTATTTTCAATAAGACCATCAAACTTATATAAAAAAATTACTATTTTCATCCAATTATATATATATAATTGCTTAGAAAGAACGAAGGAGAAGGAAGGAGACTGTTTTCAAAATTCAAATGGAAAAAAGTTGTGGTAAACGACACCGAAGAGGTCCCATGGGCAAGTGGAAGAGGGAGTAACTGGCAAACAAGAACATATCAGTCATAATTTGAATTACTCTGACAGCTACTACTTCACTCTCTCTTCCTCCTCCTCAAGAAAGAGAAGAAAACGTTCTTCCTTTCTTTCTTACGTAGCAATCTCGAGGTTTGTTTGAATTCTGAAGGAAAGAATGTCTGGTTACGTTGGGATTCTTGTATCAGATCCATGGCTGCAAAACCAGTTCACCCAAGTCGAGCTTCGCAGCTTAAAAACACATGTATGGTTATTATTATTTTTTATATATGTTTGGATCAAATCATGTACTCTTTGTTTTCTTTGATCTGATTAATGTTTTTCATTTGAAGTTCATGAGCATGAGGAGGGAAAGTGGGAAGCTGACACTAAGGGACATGGCTTCGAGGATGTCGAGGTTGAAAGTAGTTGGGGAGAATCTGACAGAGGAAGACAGAGCTTCCTGTATTCAGGATTTGTATCAGAATCTCGACGAAGAGGTTGACTTCGAGTTCTTTCTCAAGGTTTGTCTGTTCGTTTCCATTTCTACTTCCTCTATACCTGTCTGGGCTGAGATTAGAGAGTTAGAGACAGAGATAAGATGATCTATATTGCAGGTATATTTGAAACTGCATGCCCATGCAAGTGCAAGAACAGGGAGTGTTGCAAAGAACTCATCAGCATTCCTTAAAACAGCCACCACTACGTTGCTTCACACCATCAGTGAATCGGAGAAGGCATCCTATGTTGCCCATATCAATAATTATCTCGGAGAAGATGATTTCTTGAAGAAATACCTCCCTATTGATCCTTCAACTAATGATCTCTTCGAGATTGCCAAAGATGGAGTGCTTCTTTGGTAATTTTCTTATCTTTTTCCTGTTTTTTATAAATTGTGGTTCAAGACTAATATAAAATCGTTATTGAGACCTCATCTAATTTTGGATTGAGATTTCTTGACACCGTGTTGTAGCCTCATGATCAACCGATCAGGAGTTTTTGAATCTCACCAATTCTATTCTGTCTGATTAAATTAACAAAATTAAGCACGGGGTGTATATAATAATTTTTTTCTTGGACTGAGATGGTTCCTTGCCTGATGATGATGATGAGTTAAAGATTTTGAAGCATTCTTGATTTGTTGCAGTAAGCTTATCAATGTAGCAGTTGCTGGTACAATTGATGAAAGAGCTATCAATACCAAGAGGATACTCAATCCCTGGGAAAGGAATGAAAACCATACACTCTGCCTCAATTCTGCAAAGGCAATTGGATGTACAGTGGTGAATATAGGCACCCAAGACTTTATTGAAGGAAGGGTATGTGCCATTTACACATTTTGATCCAGCAATTTCACTTATTTACCTGGATTATCTTGAGTTCAATCAGTTAATCTTATGGCTTTTTAATAGATGATAATAGTCTCTTCTTTGGTTTCAATTTCATCAGCGCCATCTTGTGCTTGGGTTGATTTCTCAAATCATTAAAGTAAGATTCTTAAGCTTTTCCCCTGAATTTAATTTCATGTTTTTCTTACTAATGATGAAACTATATGAACACAATTTGAACTATAGGTGCATGTACTGATGCAAGTATCCAACTTCAGCTCTGCTATCATATATAAAGTGATGCATGGTCTGACACCTCTTAGACATTGTTTAACCCTTCTCAATGGTGTTGCTATTTTTTTAGATACAACTCCTGGCAGACCTAAACTTGAAGAAAACACCTCAGTTGCTGGAATTAGTTGGTGACAGTAAGGTATATAGTCATTTTCAGAAATTGTATTTTCATGTATTATCGGTTTAAATTGTATGACATATACTCCTTTCGAAAAACAGGATGTAGAAGAGTTGATGAGTCTACCACCAGAAAAGATCTTACTCAGGTGGATGAACTTCCTGCTGAAAAAAGCAGGATACAAGAAAATAGTCACAAATTTTTCTTCTGATGTGAAGGTAAAGAGATTCGTTTTATATTGTGATAGTGGAAAACTTCTATGAGCGCTAAGAATAGGCAGAAATTAGTAAAAAAAAAACTGCTGTATTTTAGTTCTATTCTGCCTTCATTTCTGTGGTATCTTTAAGGCACTATATTTTGAGTATGTTCATGAAAAGAGAAGTTGACCAGATGATGCGCCATGCATTTTCTTAGAAAGATTGCATGTTAGAACTTCATGTGCGTTTTATCAGTATATTATTTGAGTTGAAGTTGAAATGGTTTTCAATATATTCATGGCTGAATCTAAAGGAGGCGAAGTTGCTGTGTAACAGGTGAAGTTGTTCATCAGAAAATTCTGACGTTTTGCAAAAAATCTTCGTTTTTCCTGAATTTGTAGCTACTCTTATTCTAGGATTCATTTGTGATTGTATTCTGACACATCTCTCTTTGCTGATGCTAATATAGATGGCCAGGAGTTCTCTTCTCTTCCTTAGAATGGCATACAATTGCAATTATCCTGATACTTGACCGTTGATATGATTTCTGTAGGATGCAGAGGCTTATGGTCACCTTCTTAACGTTCTAGCACCTGAATACAGTAATCCATCTACATTGACAGTAAGAGATCCATTGACAAGGGCAAAGCTAGTTCTTGAACATGCAGACAGGATGGGTTGCAAGAGATACTTAACTGCAAAAGACATTGTTGAAGGTTCCCCAAATCTTAATCTTGCCTTTGTTGCTCATATTTTCCAACACAGGTGAGAATATATGAATTTCATTTAAAATGGTTGTAATTCACCATCAGAAACCTGGGTTGTTTTTGTTGCTGTTTATCATCTTTAAGGAGCCAAAGAAGCATACTCTAATTACTGTTTCTTTCCTGAAGGAATGGGCTGTCAACACAGACAAAACAAATTTCGTTTCTTGAAACTTTACCAGACGACGCTCAAATCTCTAGAGAAGAAAGAGCATTTCGCTTCTGGATGAATAGTCTTGGGAATTCAACCTACATTGATAACGTGTTTGAAGATCTCAGAAATGGGTTAGTATTAGCCTAATATATAAGCATGTTCAATCACAAGTATCATGGCCAGGCTCCTCTTCCAGACCTTTTGACTCAAATAGGTTATATTTTTTTCAACAGTCCTGGATTCTGGCTTAGTAATATTCTTGGTTTCTTACCAGAAGTTCTTGGTCAAATAGTAAGTTCCCAATATTTTTGCAGCACATCAATCAGAAGCTGAAGTGAACTGCTTGTTTCCCTGCAGGTGGCTACTTCTAGAGACCCTTGACAAGGTTTCACCGGGGATTGTTAACTGGAAAGTTGCAAATAAACCTCCTATCAAATTGCCATTCAGAAAAGTAGAGAACTGTAATCAAGTTGTAAAAATAGGAAAACAGTTGAAATTTTCCCTGGTTAACATTGCTGGAAATGACATTGTGCAAGGAAATAAGAAGTTAATATTGGGTTCGTACTCTATTCAACACTACCCTCCATTTTTGTTCTGAATCTATGTGTGCTCGGCCAGTTTTTAGTACATGCTAATGCTTGAAATCCTCTTTAGCTTATCTGTGGCAGCTGATGAGATGCAACATTCTCCAACTTCTAAAGAACTTGAGATTCCATTCCCATGGAAAGGAAATCACAGATGTAGACATTTTACGATGGGCCAACACCCAAGTCAGCAACTCAGGAACCCAAAGTCGCATGAATAGTTTCAAGGTGTGATTCTATAGCTGATTTCATTGCATATAAGATACATTTTGAATTCACTACTTTTTCAAGGCTCAACTAGGCCCGATAGGTTGTATTGATCACGGTAGTACATCATATGTTATTTTGGCTGTGAACCCTCATGCACATACGAAACATTGGATGTTGTTATGTTACAATCAATGTACTTGAAAGTCGGCCTGCTTCGAAGAAGCAACCACAGAGAATGGCAAGTGCTTCGAACTTTCACCTTCCCAATCTCTTTCAAGATAGAGGCTGGCCTGAAACCAGAGAATTATAGCTGCAGCACAAAACTGATAATTTACTTGCAAGATCTAGCACTGGATTATACAAAGGTGCAATAAAAACATGTTTGTGTTGGATGTTACAAACTTTCCCTGTCTAAACTCTTCAGGATAAAAGTCTGTCAGATGGCATCTTCTTCCTTGAGTTGCTGAGCGCTGTTCAGCCTAGAGCAGTAAATTGGAGTCTGGTCACGAAAGGAGTAGCTGGTAAGCTTTCTTCTAATTGTATGTTCCTGAAGTTTATCAAATGATCTTCACTCCTCTTCCCTCTCACTTCACTGGTTTAATTTCATTGAAATACACTTTAGGGTGTGATTATATTCAAATAATATTCTTTGTATTTTGTTTCCACAAAAAATTGGGAGCGAATGCAGATGACGAGAAAAAGATGAATGCCACTTACATCATCAGTATTGCAAGGAAGCTAGGATGTTCTATATTTTTGCTTCCCGAAGACCTAACTGAGGTAATTTCCTTCTTATAAGCACAGAAGAACTGTTGCAACTGGAAACTTCATTTGCCCTTGGAACTCCTATTTTGTTTCAGAAAAGCACATATATCAAGTTTGCCCCTTTTCTTTTTCAGGTGAATCAGAAGATGATTCTTACGTTGACAGCAAGCATCATGTACTGGTATTTGAAACAGCCTGTTGATCAAGATAAACCATCTGGGACCTCTGATAGTGAGACCATCTCAAATTCAACGTTGGATGATTCTGCCTCCGAATCATCAATAGAAGAGAATGGGAACCTATGAGCAGCCAGCAAATATATTCAAAACTTATATATATATATATATACATTCCTGCTGATCTTTTCTCATCCTTTTGTGTATTTGGTTGCAAAGATCTTTGTATGGCATTATAGGAACAGGAACCATTTAAAAGGGCAATTTTTTGCTGTGCTGAGAAAGCAATTCCACCAGTGAGATGTAAAACCTCTCAGTTGTTTTCATGCTTTCTAGCCTCTACTCAGGCGAGCTGGAAAATGGGTTGCTTTATTTTTTTTTGCAATATAAACGTGCATGGGCTGAGCTAGCACCAAGCTCACAGAGTCTTCTAATCGTGTTTCTAAGGCATGGAAGAGAAGCTGTGAGCTCAGGATTCCAAGCAGACCACCTTTCTACTCGTGGCGAACTTAATTTTCTTCGGCATCTACATTTGCTTTTCATATTACACTGTTTTTTCCCAGGGCTAAATGGCAAAAATCATTCATGAATTTTCGATCAAATTCAGTTCCTAACTTCTTTTAATCCGACTTAGTTCCCTAACCATTTGAACCAGGTTGTTAATTTTGTTTCGCTTCAGCTGAAACGTTTCATATCAGTTCAAAAAATAAGACAAAACGATGTTTTTACCTCGGTTTAAATTCTAGATTTTTCGGTCAAATACCGACCGAAACGTTCTGGTTTTGTTCTGCCCGTTCTATTTCGTCCAAATAGTGTTTTTTTAAATAATGAATAATTTTACAATATCAATTATATTTTTTAATCCGACCGTTAGATTCTGATGAAATTTTACAAAGAATCTCTTGATATATTTATATATATTATATTAAAATTTTAGAGCAATCAGAGAATGTAATGACCTTGCGAGATTGATGATGATATTCTCGTAATATTATACATGTTCATAATTTTATTCAGAAAAATCATTTTATTGTTTTTTTAGATTAAATTATACAATTTTAAATAATTTTATTTTTGGATTTGAAATATTTTTTTTGAATTAACATATTTAATTATATATATGTATACATAAACAATACAACCCCAAAATAACTCACCGAAACCAAAACATTCCATTCCAATTGAAAAAATAAAACATCAATCAAAACTGAATTGACAACCTTGATTTGAACCGTAAATATTAAGTTGTTTGGTGAGATTTCAAGTGAAACTTGTAAAACATAAACATTTCAAAAAACTATCTCAGCATATAATCATGAGCCATTAGTGAATTGAAGTTTTTTATGAAAGTTCTTATAGATTAGATCAACAAGATGAAGTTAAAGAAAATTAGCAGAAGTAAATCATCAAGTCATTAACTTTCAAATTAGTTTCATTGCCATTTTCTAGTTGTTTCCTTCTTTTTTTCTTTGCAAAATCTTCTTTCAATCCCCTCACACTATCCTCCATGCATCTAACAAGTTTTCGAATCAAAACACACTGTGGAAAATAAAAAATAAAAACTGAAACATTTTGAATTAAAAAAAAGACAAATTATTTAAAAATATAAAAAACCATTAATTAACCCACCATTTTCTTAAAACACGACAAAATAATTAATTAGGATTGGATGGTTTTAGATCACATCATCTTGAGTTCAGAGTTTAAGTTGGTTTAACTCGGATCCGAGCCCATCAAATATTCAAAATACCTTTATGTAATTGATTTTTTCTTTCTTTATTTCCATCTTTTTCATTGGCTTTTTGTCGTCGATTAATTAACTACCATAGGGCAAATCTCTTTCTTGTGTGTGTATTTATTTTTTGAAATCAGAATGATTTAAGGTTTTGAATTTGGGTGTCAGAATTACACACACACAAGAAAGATTTGAGCGTCGTCTGGTAAAGTTGCCCTCGTTTTGTATGCTTATGGAATGGAAATGTTGCCCTCCTGCAATAAATCTCTCCTTTTCTTATGTAAAAAGAGATCCTTGGAAATTAATAATAACTATTGATGGCTGCACCCATTATTGTTTTGTATAATCGAGGCTTCATAAAATTGGATTAAGTTTTAAATATATTTAGATTTTTGATAATAAAAAAAATATTAAACCCAATTTTTTGGCCTATTCTCAAGGCCCTGATGATACACATAATTTCAGCATATTTAATTATCATAACATTCAAGGACAGATTCTCAAGATTAAGAGACTAAGTAATGACTTGAAAATACACATTAATATAACAGAAAAGCATTGTGATCAATCCACTACACTGCCTCAGCTAATGAGAAACAGCTAAAAAAGGAGAGCTAAGAACATGGTGTGAGAGAGCTTAGAAGGGAGTACCGATTTCACTCCTTGTTTCATTGGGGCTGTACAACGCAGACCTGTTTCTTGGTCTATTCTCTTCCAACTGCTTCACAACTTCATCCATGGTTGGTCGAACCGACGCCACCGGAGCGCAGCACCCCATTGCAAGTTTCAATGCCTGAACCAACCCTTCTTCCATTGGACTCCTTACCCCTTTCAAAACCTCCAAATCAAAAACCTCCATTGTTGTTTCCTCTAAGACTGCAACTTTCACAATGGAAGGCAGGTCCGCGAAATCATTGTTTCTTCCATTTTTTCCAGGTTTCTTGCCTATCAAAATCTCCAGCAAAAGGATTCCAAATGCATAAACGTCTGTCCTAGAATTGCATTTCTTCATCCTTTGAAGCTCCGGTGCCTTATAGCCATCAGTTTTTGCAAGTGCCACGATTTCATCAGCTACTGTTGGGATCATTAGCTTGTCAAGTCCAAACTCGGTAAGCCTGGCAACAAAAAATTCATCAACGAGCACATTTTTGGACCTGACATTTCCATGGGTAATCGGCGTCTCAAGACCTGTATGAAGGTATGCTAGTCCTCTAGCTATAGCCAATGCAATCTTGTGCCTTCTAGCCCAGTTCAGCATTGGTTTTCCTGCTTTGCTCTCTGCAATTAACCAGATGCATAAATCAAAGAGTAATGAATCTGCATTTCCTAATATTCAAACAGCACTAAACATGTCCAATCATGCACAAAGTAATGCATTTTCCTGCTCTAGTGTCTACAACTATCTATTTAAAAAGGCCCTTTGGGAGATTTCAAAAAATTGATAACCCAAGGATCGCAGAAGATCCATCATTCCAATGTTGAGGGTGCTTCAAGGGGATGTGCATGGATTTTATTTTCAATCCGTGTTGGCAAGAGCATCAAACCATGTAATAACTCGTCTTTTCTTGATTTAGTATAATACAAATGCTAATATTGAGAAATGTCTGGGAACAACCAGAATTTTGTGCTTGAACAAAATTGTCTTACAATTCAAGGCCTTATGAATTCAATAATGACAAAAGGCCTTAGTCCTAATGAACTGTGTTTCTACTTTCTACCAGCCAAAAGAAGCCGTGCTTTCAACAAGTTTATGGCAATGGAACATGAATATATAAAACGAAGAGGAAAGGCTGAAGATGTGCTTACCATGTAAGAGGTCGTGGAGGGTTCTATTTGGAAGATAGTCATAAATGAGTAGCTTCTCCCCTCTCTTCCCCTGATAGAAAGCTCTCAGAGGAATTAAACTGTCATGTCGAATCTTCCCCAGCTGCTTTATCACTGGAAGACACGAACTTCCATCCTTGCAGCTCCCTTCCCTCATCAACCTCAAAGCGATCGTCCCCCCATCAGCAAGCTTGGCCTTATAAACAGTCCCATAACTTGTTTTCTCCATAACCTGCCCTGTCGCATTCAACACATCCTCCAACGTCAAATGCTCACCACCTTGAAACAAAATTAGCTTCCCTTCCCCTCCTACGCCACCTACACCACCAACTTCTTCATCTCCGCATTCCTCCATGTCATCGTCGCTATCTTCCATTCCCTTCCTCCTTTTGTTTTGCATATACCCAATTAACAGTGAGGCCAAAACTACAACTCCAGTCATTAGTCCAATCACAATGCCAGCAATCGCACCCGGGCTCAATCCAGAACTTCCACTGCAGCTTCTTAAAGGTAGCCCACAAAGACTAGGATCGTTCCCTTCAAAAACTTCCACACCAAACTTGGATTCACCAAAAACAGGCAGCACTCCACTAAAATTATTGTGTGACAGATTCAACTTTTCAAGTTTTAAACCAGTTAAAGTCTCAGGAATTGGACCGGAAAACATGTTACCAGAAAGATCAAGCTCGTTTATACCTTGAAAGCGAGTAACAAATTCAGGAAAACTCCCTGAAAACTTGTTGCTACCCAAATCAAGAAACTGCAAATTATTGCAAGTTGTGTTAGGCAATGCTGGTTCAGGAAGAGACCCGGTGAGTGAATTGCCATGAAGCCTGAGTGAAACTAATCTATCACACAGGTTCCACACCGATGGAGCTAAAGCCCCGCTAATCACATTGTCACTCAAATCAATATCTGAGAGTGAAGAGCTGTAACCAAGCTCAAGAGGGATGGTTCCGCTCAGTGAATTAATGTTAAGATACAAACTTTGAAGCATAGAGAACCCACCAAGCTCTCTAGGAAGTGAACCGGTGAGATTAGCAGATGGTAGCTGTAGAGATAAAAGGTGCAAAGAGGGTTCTTTGTAGAGTGAAAGATTCGTCCATTGTGGTGCAGAAATGTCAATACAAGAGAGGGGAGAGCCATTGGAGAAGACCCATTTGAGGCCTCTCCATTGACATAAAGGCACAGAGGAGTTCCATGAAGAGAGCAAGAGGTTTTCAGTGTTACCTTGCAGTGAAGCTTTGATCTTTCCAAGCAGAAGCTCAACATCTGTTGATGCAGAAAGTAACAAAGACTGAGTGGGTGAAGCGGAGATGGTTATGCTGATTAAGGTGTAGAAAATGTAGAGAGAGTAAAGTTTCAAAACCGCCATGAATGAAGCAGAGAACAGACAAGGAAGTGGAAGCAGAAAGGTTAGAGTGATGCTGTGGTTTTTGTGGAGTTCTATGAGAGAAGTGCTCTCTTTTTGGGAAGCTGACACGGTGTTGACTATGTGTAACCTCTTTGTCTACTAATTCTACGGTCAAGATTTATTTCCTTATAAATATTACGTTGAGATTGATTTTCGAATTCCTTATAAATAATAATTTTATACATTTGTTTTTGAATAATAGACAATTTGAAAACCATTTTAAAATAAATAAATAAATACAGAAGCTACTATCATGGCAAGCATGAATGTGTACAGTATTTATTGATTACCAACCGATGATATCATGAGAACAATCTGATGAACGAACGGTGGAGAGGCAACAGGAAAAAGGAGAAGGCTGAAAACAGCATGCTGTTTGGATAAATTATTTTGTTTGCTTTTTCCCACGCTGTCTATCAATTCACTGCACGCTCTCTGCTTTTGATTTTGATTTGATTTTAATTTTGATTTTGATTTTGATTCTTCTTAGGGTTCATTCAATTGGAAAAGTTAGGCTGGAACTACCAAGTATTGTCTAATCATGGTGTGGTGGAAGTTTTAGGGGTTGACTACCCTTAGTTTTTGTGCACCTTCGCTCATCACCCTTCATCCATGTGATCTTTTCCACCGATCATCTTTGGTGGTGGGAGATGATGAGGCAGCTTGATTTTTTTTTATTTGAGATTATATTTTTTAAGAATAATTTTATATAAATTACACTTGTTACTTGTTTAAAGGTATGATACAAAAAGAATAATAAAAATAACATATATATTTTTCACCCCAACAACCTAGATTATTAAACTTAGCCTAATCTAAAACTTAAGTTAGTAGTTAGATTAATTGATATATAGATTGATCTAAAATTAAAAAAAAATTAATGAATCTAAATCGATATCATTTTTTTTAAAATAAAATTGAGTTCTTACAATGTTACGAGGTGTCTTATATTAATCAGGTCAATATCAATTCAATTTTATTTAAAACTTAAGCTGGAAACAAGTTTTAAATTAAAAAAATTATTAAGTTAAAACGTAAGGTTAAGTGGTATTTAAGTGTCATTGATTCAGAATCAAAGTGTCTGTACTTTTCAAAAAATATTTTTGTTGATGTTTTTTCAGGTTTAAATATATCAATGTTAAAAAAAAAAAACTTATTTAATTTATTTTTAATTGAAAATCACATGAGTAAGCTCGAACCTTGATACTGATGAGGCGCATGGTGGAGATTTTTTCGCGGAGGCTCAGATGCTGGGGGACAGTCTAGAAAAGCAAATTGAGGAAGGATAGAAAAAAGGTGAATCTATGTCCGGTCCAAAGCTGAGACGTGACGGTGGGCCCATGATGCAACATGTTGGAAACTTTTTATTTTATTTTTTAACTTGCAAATAAAATAGTAACATGATGAAAAGCCCTATTCATACTTCATACAAGATTGTTTATTCTCATGTTTTAAAGGTATTTTTTAAAATATAATTTATATATATTATTTTTTTTGAATATTTTTTTTTGATTTATTAAAATAAAAACTTAAAAAACTAATCGACCTAACTCTTGATCATGTATATTCCTCTAGTGGGTCTCGCTTAGAAAGTGATTATATCACTGAAATTTGGTAATTATTCTCTTTAATGACAGTCTTAATGCTTTGCAGGTGTCTGAGGTAAAAAAAAGCAAGACCAACTTTGGTGCTAGTATTAAAGTTTTTAAATTATCCTGAGAAAATCTCCCTTCGACCTCATGATGTGCAGGACTTCCCATGTTAATGCTTTGTGGCTATGTATAAAATAAGAGGGAAAGGAGTTTGAGTGGGATGGTCCGTGGCTTTTTGCCAAAATTTCTTTGTATTTTTATGTCTTCAAAAATATTTTTGAAAAAATTTAATTTTTTAATTTTGATTGTTTATTTTAAATTGATTTTTTTTTATTTTTATGTCATTTTCATGTGCTGATGTTAAAACTATTTTTTTTTTAATGTATTTCTGAACAAAAACCATTTTAAAAAATAATTTAAAGCGCGTTCTATATTAAGCATTAAATTCATTGATGGGTGACTAGTTTGGAATCCTATATTCCTATTACCTGAGTTTAATCAGGAGACTTTAGTAAAACTTTATGTTTGAAATTATTTCGAGTGTAAGAAAAAAATAATATTGAATGGAATCCAATTTCTAAAAATAATATAAAAGTAAATCGCATATAAATTTCTATGATTTATTTTATTAAAAATAGAAAATTAATGTTAAAGCTACTCTCTTCCAAATATCTATCAACCCTTTTTTTAGAGAGAGATTTAAAAAAAAAATAAGACGGACGTGATGGGAGTAGCTAGTGTTTTCAAGAACTTCAAAGAAGGAAGGGGGGAGTTGAATTATCATGAAATGATGCCTGGTTTTGGGTGGGATATGGTAGGGCATGTTTGTTGACATTTTACTATTTGAACTCACGCCGGTCCACTGAAATCATTGGTCGCCCTAACCATGCCCTATGACTGTCATCAATTCTCTTTATATGATAATAAATACATGGGATTCATGCAAATCAGCCCCTAAAGCTTGAATAGTTTCACAAATCAGTCCTCTAGTTTCCTTAAAAAGATAGTTAGATTTAAAATAAGATTTTGATTAATGTCCACTTAATTTATTTTAATATCCATCTTCAGACAAGATCTCAGATCAAGTTATTGAATTGACCCGTTAGGTCGAGTTTTGATATCCATGCCAGCCAAGTTTTAATATTTGTTTAGCACTACATTTCAAAAATATTTTTAAAACAATATGAATTTTATTTTTTATTTTTTAGATCATTTTGATATATTAATGTTTTTAAAAAATATTATTTTAAAAAATTTATAAATAAAAAAACAATTGAAAAAACAAATTCGAATAAACTATTCATCCGACACCATTCCTCTTTATTCGAAATTTAGTGGGTGATTAGATTGCAAGATTCCATAGACCAGGATTTCTTCTCATCTACCGACCTGCAGACAGTTTTCCACAGAAAGCCTACTGAAGCACAAACAAGGATGATGATGGAAATCCTGATGAGAAGAAATAATATTGTTTTTCCACAATTGAATAAACTATTCGAAAGCCTTCTCATCACGGATTTCCATGATGTTCATTCATTTAAAGCACTATAAGTAATCATAAATAGCATTAATTAACAAGAGTTAACTTTCTTCTTGCATGCTGCCGGAAACATGCAATAATTAGCACTTTAACTGCTACTTTACAGCCTGCCGGAAAGTTCCTGTGGCAAGGATGATGATCAAACATCCCCGGAATTCAGATGAAAAAGCACGCCCCAGCGTGCCATATGAAAAAAGAAAGAAAAATTCAAGATTTTATTCGCTCGATGCTTAACTCGAAGCATCTGAGTTGGCTCAGTTTCAATTCAAGTTTTTTTTAAAATCAAAATAATATTGTTTTGATAAAAAAACATTAAATTAATTTATCAATTAATAAATCAACAAAATTAATGTGTATCTGTGTAGGTATACATCTCGTAGACAAACAAAACCTTAAAAGTTAACCCACGACTCTAGCTTTTGCTAGGGTTTTTTAGCCCACACACAGCTTTCATGACTCACCCAGGCACCCTGTCCCGTCCATGCTCTTTGTTTTTATCCAATTTCTGTGGTTTAGGAGCGGTTGAACCTCAATTTAGTCCAAAATCTATATGTCAATTCTCAATTGCATCCTAAACCTATAAATATTATCTATTAATGTTTTTTTAATTGTATCATTTATCAGTTTTAATGTGAATATTTTCTTTATAATACTAAGTTTCTGTAAGAAGCTATTCTTAGTCCAGCAACTAAATGAATTGTTTCTATTAATATTATCTATTAATGTTTTAGAAAGTTGTCACGATATTATTTAACATACACGCGCGCGCACATATATATAACCAGCAACTAAATGAATTGTTTCTTGATTTATTTTTCATGTGAAATATAATATCATTAAACATATTTTTTTTATTTTTTATTTATTGACCTTAATCAACTCGTGTGAGTAAAAAAAATAGAGTAGCATAATAATCCTGGGATCATCTTCCACACTAGCCAAAGTCACATGAGTTGGAGATAATCTCCGAATTACATATCATGAAACATCTCAATTGCCTCCATAAAATGTCCATTTTGTGCATATCCAGAGATCATCACATTCCATGAAACCAAACTTTTGCTAGGCATACTTTCAAATGACTCCCTAGAAGCTTTAAGATCCTTCATCCTCATATACCCATCAATCATCACAATCCATAAAACAACATTACCCTCTATCTCTCACCAACTTGCTATAATCACCAAACTCAAAGAAAAGCTTGTAACACAAGACCCCAACACATAAAATACATTCTAACAAGATTACAAAACAAACTCATCACTGACCAATCCTGCTTTCACAAGAAACCCATGAAGCTGTTTCTACAATGTTGTGCCTTGCAAGTTTTAATGGACACGTGTTTTGTATATTATGAAAACATTGCCATATCACATCTCAGATTGGGGGCAGCATTGAATGTGGCAAAACAGAAAAAGGGTCCCTCAGCTCTGTCTTTGGGTTG
The DNA here is from genome assembly GCA_009078335.1 of Salix brachista. Classification (NCBI taxonomy): domain Eukaryota; kingdom Viridiplantae; phylum Streptophyta; class Magnoliopsida; order Malpighiales; family Salicaceae; genus Salix; species Salix brachista. Next base: position 18,254,127 of record CM018573.1, read on the forward strand.
GGAGCCGTTGGACTAGATGTACGCAAGTGCAACTTAGCTAAGGACAGAAATTGAAACCTTGGAACTTCTGAACCAAAGATAGTAACCTTAACCTTTTCCATGCCCTCATTAGGCTTAGGATCATTGAAAATCTCGATAAGGAAACCTGATCAATCTGATTCATAACAACAGTTTAGCTTAGGAATAGATGTATGCAACTTACCTTAGGACTAGATGTATTAATTGAAACCCTGGCATGCTAGATGTATGCAAGTGCAACTTCACATAGGACAGAAATTGAAACCTTGGCACTTCTGAACCAAAGATAGTAACCTTAATTTTTCAACGCCCTCATTGGGCTTAGGATCCTTGAAAATCTTGATTAGGAAACCTGATCAATCTAATTCATAACAACAGTAGTACAGCTTAATTTATAGTGTCCTGTTTCACTTGGATGCTGCATTTATCAACTCATCAAGCAACATGGATTAACTATGCAGGGATGACGAGTGACAGTGCTTGTTGGTGTGGTTAGCAAAGTTGCAGTCTTCATGACTAAGTCCATCAATGTGCTCAGTGTAAGAGCACTTGAGGAGGGCAACTTTCCTTGGGAATTATATACCAAGGATTGACCTCCCATCCTTGCACACACAAGGTAACTAACTCCCTTGGTGTCACAGGTTTTGGGCTTTCATTTATAGTAACATCATTAACCAGAGGAAAAACTCCAGCAGAAGTTGGGATTGGAAAATTTTAGAGTTTTAAATTGCCATCATGAGTCTAGTATAAAAGGAACAGCCATAAGGCTCACGAGAAGAAAACTTGGTGACCGGTAGGAATGCACAGTGGATGTAAGAGACTCGATAAAAAATGACATACCGGTGTCACTTCTGCATAAATAGCAGCAGTAATTGAAACAGAAGGTAACCATGCAGGTAGAAATGTGTGTCTGTATCTATAGAATTTCTTTCAATTTCAAAAAACACTGCTTCTTGGAGTACTGGTTTAAGCCAAACCAGAACTTCACTGCTCAGGGGATTTTGAAGCCTATCTAGAAAACAAAAGGATTGAATCTACTTTAAACAAAAGAACATCTTCAGTTGCATTTATATATAATATCTCTTCCTATTTTGACCGCATGCCCAATTCTAGAGTGTCATGCTTCATGCATAGAAATTTGATGATTGGATCACTTACTCCTGCAACCTTCACTTGTACTTTTCCATTATTCTTCTTGCTTCTTCTTCAGGGTCCTCTAAATTTGCACCACCACCTCCTTTCGGCCCTTGGTCTTTGTTCAAGGCAATGAATGTGAAGTATACGAGTCCCATTGTAGCCTGTTAATCAAGCAGAAAGCAATACTTAACAGTAAAAATTGAAAAGCATATAAAATTTCATTTCTTAACAAGGCTGGCTGTTAATCAACGGATATTTTAAAGACATGCACATTCTCTGGGACTGGATAATTTGCTGGCATCCAGATCAAAACTCGGCAACAAAAACCAATATCCCTCTACAACATATTCAATTTTACTCACACATTCACATACAAACACATTCATGATTGTCCCTTGGCCCATAGATCCTAACACAAGGTTAGAATTCTAGCTCTTCTAGAGTGATATCTCACAAATGGCTCGGACTCCAATGGGGGATTTCTTCGCCTAGAGGCCCAAAGCCAATCCCAAGGAACAATGAAGCTTCTTTCTGTCAACCGAGCCTCTCTCCGAGATAGTGCCCAGATCGTTTTTGTGTGGGTCGGAACTTAATCGACAATGAATGCCACTACCTTGGGACAGTTAAAGTAGATTTTTGACATGTCTTCATTCATTGTATTTAAATCACACATAATAAATTGGATACGATTTTATATCAATCATCAACCACTCGACATCACAGGAAGCAAAAACGGAGAACATACCAGCGCAAAGAAAGCTGTAGACAGGAATGATTTTAGCAAAAACAGTGAAACTGCAAATACAGCAACTGTCACCGCAACCCTTGCTATCGGTCTCGGCACAGAGTCCTGTATAAAAACAGAAAACAAAAACACCTTGAATTAGACAAAAACGTCCCATCCCAAAATCGAAAAAACAGAGAACATAAAACTTACAGGCACAAGATTGGTCCCTGCCTCGACACCATCCTTCCCAACCTTCCATACTGTCTGAACAACTAATAATTCACAAACCCTCAAATCACAATCAGACCACAAATATCAAGTTACATCTAAATAAAAAAGGGGGGGAAATGCTGACCTTTTAAGAAATTAGACTGTGCAGCAAAGACTACAACAGGAGCTGAGCGAGGATTTTTGGTCCTGGGATTCTTGACTCGCAAGTTTGGAAGTAGAGATTGCTTCTTGAAGTTTAAAAAGGAGCTGTCGTTTAGGGTTTGGTTTATGTAACGTTTTGGAGAGGAGAGTGGAAAGGGAGAGCTTAGATTATTAGTATGAAAAAGAATAAGCGAAGGGGCAGCCATGAATTGCTTATGGTGTTTTGCTACGACCTGTACAGTCTGTACAAATTTATAGCTGACTGGCTGGCTTTGGAAACTCCCTCTCAGCCTCACAAGCTTGGAGGTAAGGGTCCATGAAATTGCAGCATCAGCTGGCTATTTGACCCGCGCATTGCCGGGTCAGATTTTTTTCAGTAATTTTTTTATATAGTAAATTAAATTATTATTTAATTAAAAAATAATTAAAATTAAAATATTTAACCTCGTACCTCGGGCATGCACTCAGTTACAGTTATATATAATAATTTTATTTGTTACAATAAATATTTTATTTTATTAAATAATTATATTCATGCCATTAAAATGTAAAAAAATAGAACTTAATAAAATTATAAAGCTCAATTATTAATTAATAGAATTAAAAATTAAACCAATAATATTTTGAAGAATAAAATAAAAATATATATTATTTTTAAAAAAAAACAAGAGCACTTCTTAAATCTTAATTTTTGAAACTACGAACACATGAAATCTTGGATCAATTAAGAAGTTTAAATCCAAATCAATTTAAGATTAAGGATGAAACCAAAAGGAATATTTTGTAGAATTTCCCCATTTTTATTCAATTTACACATATCCAAAAAAGAAACAAAAAAAGAAAAAAAATCTAAAACAATTGCCAAAATGAAAAAATAGCAATAACAAAAATAGGGATCACATTTGATAGGAAAAAAACTAAGGAAGGTGACATAATTTATAAAAAGGAAAAGTAATTTTAAAAATTATCTCAAACAAATAGCAATAAAAAATATCAACAAATTTTGAAAGATAATACAATAAAGGGGGACTAGATTGAAAAGGAATTTTAATTTTATAAATTATTCTAAATAGAACAAATAGCAATAAAAAAAATATAGATCAAATCTAAAAAGATTAAAAACTGAAAGGCTTCTTTGAGATTTTAAAGATGCAAGCATGGAAATCGAGGAAGAGAGAGACGAATGGAAAGAAAACAATCAATGCCAAACTAGACGATCATTGGCCATACACACTCCTCCATGACATCAAGATGATTCAAATACCACCGTTGAAGGTGGTGTTTAACCATCGTATACCCTACATATGTCACTTGAAAGACATGAAGGTTATCCATGTGTAGAAACATGCATGCACATGTCAATATTTTTTTAAATAATATTTGTATATATATTAAATGAAATAATTTCTCTTAAACCAACCTTATAATTACAAAGAAACATGAGTGAAAATACAAAAATAACCTTGTATGCCTAATTCTAAAGACAAGTCATTTTACTTTTTATCAAGAATGAAAAACAAGACAAAAACACCCTGAAATGTAGGTTTTAAAGATTTTTGAATATGAGGGCATAAAAATCATTTCACTATGCATTATAAAATAAAAAACATAGCCGACCCATTTAGAGTTTGAAATGATAAATAACCATGATTTGGTTTTTAAAGACAAAATAAGTATTTCACCCTAAAATTAGGAAAAAAAAACTTACGATGTTCTCTACCTTTTTTACTTTTATCTTTTATATTTTAAACTTACCCTCTCCAATAAAATTATCCTAAATCAACCTATAAGTACTCGGTCATAGAGAGGTTAAATAAATTTTTTTTTGAAGAAAAACATTTGAACAATGCATCCACACACAATGTTTTATTAAAGGATTTCTATTTTATTTTGCATAATGAACCTCTTATCCTTTTTAGTATTTTTTATAATAATTATAATACAATATCGCCTATTATACCAAAACATTAAAAGAACTAATACATTTATTATAAATTGGTCATTTAAAGGCTAAATAAAAAAGAGATCAATGCATCCATAATGTTTTATTAAAGATCCATGTTTTATTTTGCTTAACGAGTCTCTTATTAATTTTAGTATTTTTTATAATAATTATAGTTATAATAGAATGTCGCCTATTATACAAAAATACTAAAAGAGCTAAGACATTTACTACACATACACTCACTTTTTTTTTTTGTGAATTTACACAGTAAAATTACTATTTTATCTTTAGTTGATAAACTCGTGAAGCTTAGGATTTAAAGGCAAGAAGATATTTTTCATTAAACCATTAGTCATTATTAAAAAAGGGTTAATTAGTATTTTTATATTTTATCCATAATGTTATTATTTAATCACCTTAAGGGAATAAAATTCATTTTCCTTGGGTCAAGTGACTTTTCAGGGTTTTCAAGTTTTTTTGTTAAGTGAAATTACTTTGATGGCTCTAAACAAAATAATCTTCTTTAGCTTTAAATACAATGACACTTTATTTATTATGTTATGTTTTTTTTATTCTAATGTGAGATCAAGAGTGATTAGATCTTTTAATGTATATAAAATAATATTTTAATAAAAAATAATAGATGACATGTGCCTAAAACGTACTAGTTCGCACCATTTAGGAGACATGTGCAACACCAAAAAAACTCTAAACACCATCATCAAGGCTGATGTTTGATGTGCCTCACTATCCCTATCACAAGGATGATTTGTGTGTAATAAAAAAATCAATGGCTGAGCTCCAGTAACATGGTTTTTCTTTCCTCTCTCCCCTTATAGAAAAACATGGTGGTCATTACAAAAAAAAACAAAATAAGTCTGGTAATTTATTTGTTGATTTAGATTAGGTTCTTATTCTTTTAATTACAATGTATATGGCGTTCAGTCATTTATTGAGATTTTTTTTTAATTTCATCCTTTCATATATAATTTTTATTTTATATTTGATCTTCATTATCTTAATTGCGATGTATTTAGTCTTAAATTCTTTATTGATTTTCTTTTTTAATTTCATCCCTTGTCATTTGATTTTTATATCAAACTTGTTCTTCATTCTTTTGATTGTAATTTTTAGTTTTTATTACCCTTTTTTATTGAAATTATTTTTCAATTTAATCCCTTATGACTTTTTATGTCAAATTTGGTTATTGTTAAATTTAAATCTACATTTGTTTTTCTTCATATTTATCCCTAATTATTTGATTGTTTGAGATTTTTAGATTGTTAATTTTTTGGGTTTTATGTGATCGAGCCGCATGATTTATGTCACAAGTTCTGAAGATTAGACCGAATCGGCTTCATTCATTTTTATTTTCATACATCATCATTAAGTTTGTTGGAAATTAATATTATTTATTATTTTACCTTTTCTGTCTATATAGTTATCCCAGTATCATATCTTGGGTTATGAATTCAGCGAGTTCACCAGGTTTGCCATGAACTTTTTTTTATTGTTTTTTTAACTTGACGCTTCGGATTGATTAGAGAATTGAACTTCATGATTTTATCTAGTTTTTTTTTTTTTATAGATTTGATTTGATTTTTGCTAGAGTCGATTTTTTTTTTTCTGTCTGGTTCTTTTGGAGCATCGACAAGTATTGTTTTTTTTTTTTATCATTTTATTTGTTTTGTTGGGAATTAAGATTAAAACTCAACGTGCTGATAAGCCCAACTCAAGAACATTTGTTGATGCATGCATCATACCAACAGTATTGAATTCTAGGGCTTTGATGACGGCATGTATCTCACCTTCGTTCGAGTCCATAATACCAGCAAAACTAGACAAAACACTTGTGGTAACTAAGCTATAACAGAAGGAGAGGCAGCCAATAACATGTATTAATTAAGACAGTACCCCCAGCAAAGTGGTAATTAACAAATTAATACAATCCACAGCATCCATTACAGGTCCACACATTTGATATGTGCAATAGCTAGCTAGCTTGATATATATATATATATATATATATAGAGAGAGAGAGAGAGAGAGAGAGAGAGAGAGAGATCATGGCTAGTGGCAACCAGCAAGAGCAAATAAACAGTAATACAAGCCAAACCCTCCTTTAAAGTCTCGGCAATTGTGATCTGCAATCTCTACTTTGACTGAGAAACCAAAGATCGATTGCGTACATAGTGATTGTAGAGAATCTAGGGTTACAATTAACTAACTGCCCCAGAAAATCTCACCCTCCATTTGTCCACTCATTTTAATGCATGAAGGAGAGAGAGTGCATGGCTTGGTTCCATCTTCCTTTTGATCACTTTACTGCTCGTGTTTGAGTGATCATGGTTGTAGATGACGAGCCAGATCCGTTATTAGCAGCAGCTGGACAATTTGCATGCGAGTTTCTTCGCGATTTTCCTGCCTTCTTGCTCTCTGGCTTCGGCCCTGCAGGTTGCCGCACCTTCACTCCTCGGATCATCTGTGATTCGATTTGAGTTTAGTGTTTATATATTTATACACCATCAGCCTGGCTGGCTAATTAAATCCTTTGAAAAATAAAATAAAATAAATACAAATACAAGATAATTATTGATAGTAGGTGCTCACGTATTTTCCACATTTCACATCCGAGTAGATGACTATGAAATCCCCTTCTTGGAGTCCATTTGTTCTCACAAAATCTCCTGAAATCAAGAAATATATATATATAAATAGAAGCAGAAAAAAGAAAGAAGTAAAAAATTAACCATGAGACCGAGTTGAAAAAATAATTATAATTAAATCAAATAAATTTTGCTAGCATGCAGGCTATCAAATACTCACCAGTGTTTTCGAGGAGATACATCCTGCTTTTATTGTTGGGCCAAAATCTGAAACTCCACAAAGAGGAAAAAGAGACACAAAGAGCAGAGATTTAACTTAATTTCAAGTATATTTGAGAAATTTAAAGATGAAAAAAAACCCATCAATTATTAGAATGATAAATTAATTAAATTAAATTAAATTATTTGCAAGTATATTTGAGAAATTAAAAGATGAAAGAAACCCATCAATGATTAAATAATTAAACTAAACTAAATTATTTGCAAGTATATATTTGAGAAATTAAAAGATGAAAGCTAGAAATCCATATATATACATAATTAGAATGATTAATTAAATTTAATTAAATTCTAGAATACCTATAACGCATGTTCCAAACACGAGAAGTCCCTATATCTTCCATGGCGATGGAAATGCCATCCCTTGCCTCTAGCTCCGGGAGATGTGTTTCTGCTTCTTTCTGCATAAAATGAAAAATTCATATATAATTAACAGCATGCATGAATCCATCACTGCCCAAAATAAAATCACAAAAATAAAGGCCTGTAATTAATTAATTTATGAGTGTGTTGATGCCATAATTTATACCTTTGGCAACACTATCCTCCCAAGACTCCCCACATCACTCTGCTTCAACACTTTCTGAAGGAGAAACCTCAGGTTCTTCTCAGGTTTCCATCCCTAGACAAACAAACACAGACATGCACATAAGATTTCACATAAAAGGTGATAAAACTCAGCATGGATAATCAAACCAACTGCCAACCTGTCGCCTATCGGCTGCCGCCTGCCGGTGATAATTATTCTGTGTTTGCATGGCTGGTCGGTCCACCAGCGCATCCACAGTGGTGGAAGCAGAACCTCCGCCAGCAGCTGTGGGCAAGTAAACCCAACTACCAGGATTAGATTGGCCTGGTGGGGCACCAATGGGATCATTTGCGAGCCTTTCATGCGGATCGCCAGCGCCTTGATTTTGGTGCTGGATATTGTGATGATTCTGATTCCTGTGATGAGACAAAAACCTTCTCTGTCTAGCCATTCTCTTCTTCCTTGCCTCTTTTGTGGCTGAGAAGCCTAATCTCGCCAACCTGTTATCATCATTAGCCGGAACATACTGATACGGGTACTGGTTACCATACCCGGTAAAAGCAGGATTCTGGGGCTGAGCTGAATGGAGATTATTGTCTGCAAATGAATTGAAGTGTGAAGCCATATCAAATTGTGAGGGAGGCCATGTTTGATAGGACTGAAGCATGTAATCCTGTGGAGTCCCGTAAGGATGGCCATTTATATTAGAAGCTCCATTTGAAAACGGGTCACCAACCATGGGAGAAAAACCTGGCATGACTGTTGCCGGATCTGCGGCAAGATATGGTGGGGGAGCAACGTTCCAAGGTGACTGGGTGAAGCAAGGGTTTGAATGATTATTAGCTGGGATAGGAATGCAGTTGATATTAGAATTAGGGTTAGGGTTTTGGTTCTGAAGCGGGTCTTGATTGTATGGATAGGGAAGATTAACGTTGGAGGATGACTCTCTCAAGCGCCTTCTCTGTAGATGATTGGTTTGGACCCATTGGAGAATGAGCTTCAAGAGTTGTTTCATGCCTTCTTTACCACCACCTAAACGCCTAGCAGCACACTCTACAGTGGTCTTCTTGAGTTTGACTCTCCTCAAATCATCAGCTGATACAGTCTCTTTGTTGCTCTTGAGCCAGTCTAAGAACACCATGGCCAGATCTTCTGATCTTCCTCCTTGGTGGTCGGCCTCCTGATCATTCTTGCCTTCTGTAATCTCTTCATTTCCAGCTTGTTGATCATATTGAAGCTGTGGCTGATCTTGTGGTTTGTTTTGCTCCATTTGAAACTCCTCAAAGAGGCCTTCATCAGGATGAAATATAGAAGAAGGATCAAAGAAATCATTGCTCTCAAGCAGATCTATATATCCGAAATCCTCCATCACGTCCATGCATTCAACTCCTTCCATCGCCTGATCGAGAGGCTGAGGGACCTCCATTGAACAAGTAGAAGACAAGGCCGCTGTAGTAACCTCCACCGGATCTTCCATCGCTTGACTATTATAATCATCAATGTTGTTATGATGATAGTAGTGATTACCATGTTGACGATTCTTTTCAACATCTTCTTCTGCGCCCTCACACTTCAAAACAGCCCAAGAAGCCGCTGAAGAAGCTGAAGAAGAACAGGAGGAAGATGACGACGAAGTTATGGCCTTGACAGGGGCCGGAGTGGATGAAGAAGAGGAAGAAGAAGACATGCAAGGAAAATCTGGGAGTGGAGGGAAGTCTTCATAGAAGATCGAAACATCACTAACACGTAACAGATCTTCTTGCCCTCTCTCAAGCCAGATCTCCTTATCTTCATCAAGGACACCCTGCTCTTCCTCCATAGCATCAAACCCGATCGCTGGGTTTCCTTCATTTTCAACCCCTTGATGCCGATCTTCACCATGCAATTCCGGACCCTTCATCTCTCTCTCTATCTCTCTCCACCGTTTTTTTAATTAAAGCAATTAAAATACAAATAGGAAAGTTACAACTTGAGAGGCCCTTTTAAGTTCTGTTGAGGTAGATTTAGAGAGAGAAGAAAATAGATACTGGAGAAAACTGAAGGATAGATAGGGTTTTCCTTGTACGGATGAGTGCAATGAAGAAGAATATTGCTTCTGATTAAGGAAGCAAAAGAGGGTAAGGGCCCGCTACAAATCCCTCAGAAACAACATAAGCTATCTGAATCTATCAACAACAAAGATAACATAAATAATAACTACAAACCATGCATCAAAGAAAGTGACCCCTCTGATCTCTTCTCTAATTCTTTAATTAATTCTTAATTATTTACTAATAATTTAATATATAGGATCATTAACTACTCCAAAATTGAATAAGATCCGTATGAAAAACCTTAACCCCATCATCAATCCAAGATGAGAGATAGATCGCGATTGAACAAAAATCTAGCCAGGCAATCCAAAATATCTTAAGAGAGAGAACTGGGCCAAGTTCGGAGAATCCCCACACTTTTGAAACACAACCCCATATGTGTTCTGTCTGTTCCAGGAAGTTTCACACAGTTGTCTAGCCTTTACAACTTTTTTTCCGAGATAAGTTCAAACCAATATTTTGTGGGTTTTGCAACTATTCAATTAATGTTCATTAGAGATGATGAGAGATGAGAGGGTGGTTTTAGAGAGATATAGAAACAACCAAACAAAAACAAAACCTCGTGCGCCGCTACTTTCTCAGCCTGACTCCGGGGTTTGTGCCATACTCCATACGTTTTCTCCTCAGTGGTGCAAATAGCGGTGCCTCAGCCTTCAAGTTTAGGGCCAGGGAGTGGACTCAAAGTATGGTTCGGAATCTTAGCAGTAACTTCCAATAACCACATCACACATGTTCAAAATACATTTATGTATTATTATGTAACTTCTCGGTTATTTAAAAAATATTTGTATCTTTTTTAAATAAAGCACACAAAAAATATAGTTTCTCAATCTTATTCTTTAAATGCGCATAATTAAAATTCAGTAACAATTTAATATCTGTAAAATAAATTGAATAAAATTATAAAATTTATTTTTTAATTTGAAATGTTAAAAAAAACTGACTAATTATTTGTTTTTCTGAATAAATAGACTTATATATATATATATATATTAATATATATATATATATATATATATATATATGTTTTTAAAGAAGAAAATAGTTTTGAAAGCTTACACTCATATAAAGTAATAAATGATATTTTTATAAGGATTTTAAAACTGATTAATGGATAAATAAATTGAAATGCTGGGAATATCTCATATAATCTTAATTTGGCTAGCTTCCAACTAATATAAATAACTGTATATTTTCGAAAAATAATTTGAATTTTAAGTTTGAAATTGAATGATAAACAGGTAATAATAATACACAAATCTCTTAAATGATTCAAATGCGTGATAATATATGGAATTTTATAAAATTTTGAATTTACAGCTGCTAAGTTAATCCCTTTTTATAATACATATAATATAATTACATGGATTTGATCGATCTCCTGCTTAGAATTTAAGTTTTGAGTGGCTATAAAATGCCTTTTCTTTCTAAAATAAATAAAAAAACGATGTTTTTTCCCTAATATATTTTAGCACCCTTACTATATATATGAACCCTTTCCCCGTCTCCTTCCACACTCAAACACTAATTTCTCAACTCTAAAAACCCTTTTCTCTCTCTTCATTAACGTACTTTGAAATCTTGCAGAGAGGAAAAATGGATTCTTCCCCTCAAGACATAATTTTCTATTGGCTCAACAACCTCCAAGGAGGTTGTCTGGATTCGCTGGCAAAGCGGTGCAAGGCAGGCTGTGCCCACTTTTACAATACAAATTTAGCTGCTTCTCTATGAAACGTGTCCATGCGACGCCGCCTGACGTAACCCTACCCATCTCTCTACCCCGGATTCTCTCCTTGATATGTAGCCAATAACAGTGCTCTTCCGTTTCGATTTCTCGTCTTTATCTGATGCCCACCCATGAGCAAGGTGCATGACAGACTTCTTGAATCATGCCACGTGTGTTGTTCGTCATCCTGGAAGACTGCAATTGGTGCTTGTTTAATTAGGTTTCTATTTGTTCGGTGTAGCAAATTGGAGCTGGGTTTTCGATTTCTTAAATAAATTAAATGTATCAGAACGTGCGCGCGTGGGGTTTGTGTATAGACTATAGACCAATGGTATCCTGCCACTGCTAATGATGCCGAACATATCGTATTTGTAATCAACGCCGTAGCTAATTCCGTCTGTGTTTCGTCATTAATTTTCATCGCCAATTCTGGTTTTTTTAGAGAGAAGATTCTTGGATTGATAAGGGAACACCAACCACTGCGAAAACACTTACCAAAATTGCTTTCATTAGCGGTTGAAGGAACTTGTTTCCTTACTCTGTATCAGGGTTAAAGTCCCATCATGCACGCCTGTTACCCCCGTGATGTCTTATATGCTCACTGAGTTTGCAGGATGTTCAGTGAGTCCAGAAATTAGTTATGATGCGTGTAAGCTGACCCGGACATCCCAGTTATCAACAACAACAAAAAAAGTTGAGAAGAGAGAAGATGATAACTCCGTCGTGGTTGAATCATGTAGTAATTTTTTGCGAGTCGGAATGTTTAAGAATATAGTTGTAGTCAGATAGTAAATTTCATATACAGGTTAGAAATCAATGACAAACAAGTACTTCAAGATCAATTCTCGAAAATATTTTTCATATTTGAACAAAAAAAGAGAAAAAGAAAATATTTTATTATGAGAATTTTGCCAAATATATAATTATCATGAAAAAAATAATAAAAATTGAAATATCAAATTACAACTTTTAAAAATTTCAAGAGAGGAGGAGTGGAAGTGTCATGGCCTCCCAAATGGTGCTGTAGTTCAGCCCCTGCCTTAAATAAGGGCAGGAAGTCCGATACTCTCTTTGTATCATTGTCATTTAATAAACTTAACTGGGGATGGTTGATATCGAGTTAATAACATTTGTTTTTTAATATATTAGTGTTTTGAAAATATATCAAAATAATATTGATTTATTTTTAAAAAAATTACTTTTAACATCAGCATATTAAAATAATCTTAAAATGTAAAAAAGTTGAATAAATAAATAAATTTTTGAAAACATAATTCCAGATAAAAAATAGATTCAAGTAAAATTAGGAGAATTTATTAGAAAGAAAAAAAAAGCATTTGAACCAAACTCTATCAAGATGTAACATGTTCAATTGTTGAGATAGATACATAAATGGTGCAGACGAATTATTTGCTCAGGACAATTTCCAACATATTTTATATTCTAAAATAGAGTGTAAAGGAATAAATAATTAAAATTTTCTAAGTTGTAGTTTTTATAATTTCAATATTGTATTTGAAATCTGAACTTGTTAGACATTCAATTAGATAACGTTATATATATATATATTATAATTTTTTATTTTTCTGTTTATTCATGTTTTTATTAGCTAAATAAATTGGTTAATAAAATCCTTGCCTTCCTTTTAATGTAAGAAAAAAAAAAGTTTAATTAAAGAGTTAAGAGTAATTTTTATATTTCAAAATAATAACAAAACACAAGGATGATGGTGGTGGTGTTTTTCTTGTTTGTTTTCCTAGAAAATTTTCATTTTGGATTATAGCTAAGGACTTTTCGATGGAATCTGGCATAAGTGTCAAGAAACCAGCAACTGCTGCTAGAGCCCAGTCCTCGGCCCTTTATTTTCCTAATGGGTTGGGCTATAGCCCAGTCCTCGGCCCTTTATTCTATTTATGCTTTTCTTTTTACTTATTACACTTTCAATTTCTGTACATGAATTTCCCATATGGATATATATTAGCATTTTTAGTTTTCAAAAACATTATTTTTTAAAATATTTATTTTATATTTTTACATTGGATTGTAAGTTTTTTTTTCTCATTTTATTAAATCAACATTAAATAAAATCTTTATTAACTAAATGAAATTTTATTTATTTTATTAATTTATGGCAATATATATGGTATCAAATATTAAAAAGTGCTATAAATAAATATTTTTCACCCAAAATTTATGTCATCTCTCTACTCTAAAAATATTGTTTTGAAAATAAATTAGTGCGTGTGTGTGAGTGTGTAACCATTGTTCTAACTTGACAATGTAGAGAAGACTATATAATTAAGAGTAGAAGGGTTTTTTTTTGTACGTTCTATACTGTATCTCATCTATAAATTACAATCAATACAAGAAATATACACATTTACAAATTGTTAATGTCCTTTCAATGTATAAACAAGACAGATGTCGCATACCGATGTATAAACAAGACGGAAGTCAACAATATTAAAATTGAGAGAGGAGCCTGCTGCAGATCAACAGCGTTGCATCCAAATGTTCTAGTTTATTTATTGAGTAATTATTTATGGTCTTACAGATGTCGCGTACCGATGGCTATAAGCCCGGTATTTAATTATGACATCAGCCGGGACTATAAACATAATATAAATCTATATATATATATAGGAAACAAATAAAAGGAGGAGGAAAACTACAAACAAGCAATCAAGAATCAAGGGGTCTGATCTTGATCATCAAATTAAGGAGACAACGTTAGAGAATGTTTTGTAGCTGATCAGTTTTTGGTGTTCATGCTGCGCTTCACTGTCTCTGCATTTTCTTTGACGCATTCCTTTGATTCCTCAGCTTTGCCAACCACTTTGTCCTTGATCTTTGTCGTGGTATCCTTAACAGCCCCCCATGCATCTTGAGCAGTTTGTTTTGCTTTCTCTGCCAGATCGTTCGAGGCCTCCGATGCCTTTCCGGCCACCTCTTTTGTTTTCTGGGTCACCTATACTCCTCATCAAGCAGCCAAGAGATTAGTCTAGATTGACAGACATTTTAGAGAATAAATTATCTACAACCATACAAGTTAATCATCCATTTAGTGTTGCGATTTTCTCATTACTTCATCGACCGCAGATTCACCAGCAGCCTTTGCTTCGTTGATTCCTTCTTTCGTGTCCTTGCGAGCCATCTCAAAGCCACCCGATGAAGCCTCCTTGCGACAGCTTGCCTGCAATTTCACAGCAAGATTAGCACTCTACATTTTCAATATTAGTAGCGATCGAGGTGAGTACTTGAATATCTACCTGAAAACGTCGTGCTAAAGGGATGAAAACTCCAGAGCTCCTCTGGTTCCTAGCTATCATGGCACCGAGTTGACGTCCATACCTGGGAAGGGATGTGGTTAGGGCTAGGCTTGCCATTTTCAGTATTTTTGTTTCTCGAGGGGATGAAATTTAATGCTTTTGGTTTTTGATTTTATCTTTGAAACCATCCACACTGCTTTATATAAGAAGGAAGCGAGTGAGATTTGCAACTAAAATTCCATGTGGATTCACTGCAAGTGTTGGCGATGGAACCCTTAGCGTTTTCATCTCGCATGAGTGGTCAGCGATCCTTTTTGAATAGCCAGGACCCAGTATTCTAGGCTAGTCATCGATCGGAACTCTCTCTAATTTTAGCTCATTTCCAATGGTAATCAAGTACTGCATGGATTATAATGATCATGGCAGTCAAAATCGCGAGCCAACTCGCAAAATCGTACGATTTTGCGAGTTGGTTCCGAAAACCTGGTTGGATCGGAAAGAAAAATCGAAACCGGTCAAACTCGGTCAAATTCGTAGAAAAATCGTTCAAAATCGTAGAAAAATCATAAAAAATCGTAGAAAAATCGTAGAATAATAATAATAATAATAAATAATAATATTTAATTATATTTAAATTCATTTTTTAAATTTAAATATAATTAAATATAATAATTTTTGTACGGACATTTTACGATCTTTCTACGATTTTACGATCCGATCTTACGATCCGATTTTTCGGAGCCCTTTCCGATCCGTGTCAAAATCTCGATTTTGACTGCCATGATAATGATTGCGTGCCGAGTTATTTACTAATTAAATTAGCAAAAATAGTTACAATACAATGTAAAGAATTAAGTTTATATAATTTGTGGATAATTAAGGCAATAGAATCCTTTTGGCCAAATAGTTATTTAGTTTTTAGAGGCCAAGGCATCCACGATATCCATGCGATGCAATTTGCAAGGTTACTTACAAAATCCATTAGTTATCCAGTGGATCAGGTGTTCACTAGATGGAAAAATGAATTCCTTATCGTATGATTGATATGTTCCCATGACTATTTACCATGGATTGGAAGGTAACCAGAAGGTGAGAAACATTATCTGTAAAACATTACTTCATTTGCTCGCGCTCCACAGCTGGCAGGATAAATTTTTAAAAATATAAAAAAATATATTAAGGGCGAAAAGAATTTTTTTATTGTGTTATCAAATCTGGAATAATAGCTCAATCTTGAAATTTTGCAACCTACCTAGCTCATTCTAACTCATTGACTAGCTCGAGTTTCAAACTAAATCACGCGATAGTTAGCCCGAATTAAATTGATTAATTTCATGGATTAAAATACAATTTTAATAACTAATAAAAACATGATTTAACTTTTAACAAAGTTTTAAGATAATAATTTTTTTCACAAAAAAAACTATTGAGGTAATAACAAATTAGATCGTTCTTGATCCCTAAACAAATTGTGTCATGTACTCCATTGAGTTCAATAATTAGTTTTTTTATAAAATATTTTTTAATTATATGATTAAAATGTATTAAAAATAAAAAGTTATTTTGAAACATTGATAACTCTAAAGAAAGGAAAAAACATTCATTAAATTTATTTTCTAAAAAATCTAATATTGAAGGATAAAATCAAGTAAAAAACTATTAAAAATAATTAACGAACAAAAAACTAAAAAAACATATCCGATGAGTGAACTCGTCAAAACTCTGGACCAGGTAACCAAGCTAATGTAAAATCTCAACAAACTCAATAAATGATAGTGAAAAACCGAGAGGCCAACTTACCTTCTCTTCCTTCTTCATTTGATTTAAATAGAGAAGGTTACAGAGGGTTACAGCTTTACAAAAGTTTAAACATGGAAATATATAAAATGGAAAAGCATAATACAAGTGAAAGAGGGAATTAAAGAGACGTTGATCACGCTGGTTCTGGAGGGAATTGAGTTGTTGCTGCAGATTTGGAATGTGCTGCAATTGTGGAATTATCTCCATGAATGACTGGTCTAACACCACCCCTCAAAGTAATGGGGAGTAAAATCACCATTAGTTTGGACCGAAGGAAGATAAACCGAGGGGCAGTATGGCCCTTGGTGAAAATATCGCCAATCTGATCTTGTGTTGAAATATACTTCACTTGAATGTCTTTGTTGAGGACTTTTTCTCTGATAAAGTGATAGTCGACCTCAATGTGTTTGGTGCGAGCATGAAACACCGGATTTGATGCTAGAGCAATAGCACCGATGTTGTCACACCAAATAGTTGGAGTGGAAGACAATAGTACACCAAGTTCTTTCATAAGCATCCGTATCCAATATAGTTCAGCAGTGACAATTGCAAGACTGCGGTATTCTGCTTCTGTGCTGCTTTTGGAAACAATGGGTTGTTTCTTGGCTGTCCACGTGATTAGGTTTTGTCCAAGAAATAGACCATACCCGGTTGTGCTGCGACGATCATCCGGATTGCCAGCCCAATCGGAATCACTATAAGCTTGTAATGTTATATCACCGGGAGAAAAATAGAGGCCATAGTCAATACTCCCCTTAAGATAACGAAGTACTCGTTTTACTGCTACCCAATGGGGCTCTCTTGGGCTGTGCATAAATTGGCACAATTGATTGACCGCATATGCAATGTCGGGGCGTGATATAGTGCAGTACTGAAGAGCCCCAACCACTCGACGATATTCAGTTGGGTCATCCAAGAGATCACCTACAATGGAGGAGAGTTTCGGGCCAGATACTGTTGGACAATTGAGAGGCTTAGCACCCACCATATTGGTGCTGTGTAGAAGATCGGTGATGAATCGAGTTTGGCGTAGATGTAGCCCATTTGAATCGCGGCTTGCCTGAACACCTAAGAAAAAACTCAACTCACCCAGATCTTTAACATGAAATGAGTCATTAAAGGATAATAGAAAGGAATCGATAGCATTCTGATTAGAACCAGTGACCAAGATGTCGTCAACATAAACAAGCACATATAGTTTTACAGAATCAATAGCATAAATGAAAAGTGAGTAATCAGTAGTGGATTCAGTAAAGCCATACTCCAAAAGAGATTATGACAAACGACGAAACCAAGCACGGGGTGCTTACTTGAGTCCGTACAAGGACTTGTGCAAATGACATACATAATCTGGGTAATTTTCATCCACAAACCCTTGAGGTTGCTCCATAAATACTTCTTCATCCAAAAACCCATGTAAGAAAGCATTTGAAATGTCTAATTGATGTATATTTCAGTTAAAGGAAACTGCCAATGCAAGGACTATCTGAACAGTAGTGTGTTTCACTACGGGTGAGAAAGTTTCGGCATAATCGATGCCATATTGTTGATCAAACTCCTTTGCAACTAGGCGTGCTTTATAGCGCTCAATACTGCCATTGATAACCTTTTAAGCTTAAAAACCCATTTATTTCGAACAATATGTTTACCTGGTAGACGTGGACAAAGGGACCAGGTTCCATTCACCATCAATGCGTCAAACTCAGAACCCATTGTAGCACGCCATTGAGGAGAATAGATAACTTGTGTGTAGGTGGATGGCTCAATTTCGGTGACCACACTGGAGAGTACCTGCAAGGGATGTCTAGTCGAGTATAGAGAGGTGAAATCTGGGAAGGTTTTGGGTTTTGAATGCCCGGTCATGGAGCGAGTGCTGACTCGGGTAGAGTTTTGTTCGTTCTGCAATGGTGAGGCTAGGGTTTCTGTGGTGGGATGAGGTTGTGATGGAAGGATTTGTAGTGGAGGAGAATTGGTGGAGGGGTCAGGATGTGAAATCGGTGATGGGGCTGGTTGAGGATCCGAAGATGGGACACTAGGAAGAGGATTTGGAATGTCTGGTTCAGGGATAGGAAAATCAATTTCAGGGGTAAGTGATGTGGGTATTGTAATTTGTGGAGATAAAAATAGAGAAAAAGTCTTACCTGGGGAGACCGTACTCTGTGAGGTAAGAGAAGAAAGGACTTTATCACGTGTTGCAGGGAAATCTTGCTCATTAAAAATTACATTACGTGATACATATATACGGCCAGTATTATAGTCAAGGCACCGATACCCACGTTGTTGGTTTGCATAACCTATAAAAATACATTTTTTACTTCGGAAAGAAAGTTTATGATTTTCATAAGGTCTTAATAAAGTAAAACATGCATATCCAAAGATTTTAAGATGTGAGTATTTGGGAATTGTTTTATGTAGCATGTAGAAAGGTGTCAAATGATGTAAAACTCTTGTTGGGAGACGATTGATGAGATAGACAGATGTGAGGAAAGCATCAGACCAATATGTATTAGGTAGATGAGACCGAGCTAAAAGTGTTAAGCCGGTTTTAACTATGTGGCGATTTTTTCTTTCGGCAATCCCATTTTGTTGTGATGTATGAGGGCATGTTAATCTATGAAATATGCCATTTTCTTGTAAAAATGTTTTAAAAATAGTGGATATAAATTCACCACCATTGTCGGTTTGTAGTTGTTGAATTTTACAAGAAAACACATTTTCCACAAGAGTTTTGAAATTTTAAAAAATTTCTAAACCTCATTTTTAAATTTGATGGGATATAGCCAAGTAAAGCGAGAAAAATTGTCAACAAAAATAACATAATATTTTGACCCACCAATCGATTGCACGGGAGATGTCCATACATCTGAATGAATAAGTGCTAAAGGACGATTTGTTTGACGATTTGAGTCATTAAAGGGCAATGTTTAGATTTCCCTAAAGGACATGACGAACAAAATTCTAATTTATTTGATGTGGAAACATCTAAGTATTTAGACGTGACCAATTTATTTAAAATGACTTGAGATGGGTAGCCAAGACGATCATGCCATGTGTCGAGTGTGGTTGACACACCAAGTGAAGCCGCAAAGCAGGAAATTTTATTTAAACAATATTTATTATTCGCAATCGGATAGAGTCCGTTCTCAACTTGCCCTTGGAGTAGTAGTCGCCCCGTGTGGTTTTCCTTCACAGAAAAAATCATTACCAGTGAGTATAAAATAACAATCATTGTCCAAGCAAAATCGATTGATAGAGATTAAATTTGAGGAAGCATTTGGACAATGTAGGACATTGGATAATGTAAAACTAGAATTTTTTGAGGCGAGAGATGTAGTACCTATATTTTGGATCACCAAACGGTGATGGTTTCTTCTCCTTCATAGGGCTGTGAGGTGGTGAGATTTGCCGTATTGTTGGTAATATGAGCATTAGCCCTACTGTTTGCATACCACATTTGTTGAGTATGAGAAGTATTTCCTTCAGCAGCCATAACAGCAAGATCAGACAGTGGTAAGCGGCCTTGATAAGAAAAATTGAATCGGTTGTAACAATCAAGAGCCATATGTCCTTTTTGGTGCATATCTGACAGGTTGGTCAGTTATCACCAGGATGAGGGGCGTTTGGCTTGTTGGGAAAGGATCCCATATGAGCTGGGGGGCGAGCATAGGAAATGGGTGAACGGGATGGGTTTTTGTAAAACCCGGTCCTGTAGTTCTCTTTGGAGCCATTGGTTTGGAATGAGTGGCTGCAAAAACAAGATTTGTTTCAGTAGGTATAGTGGAGTTGGAGACCTCCATTAACGTTTCAAAGTTGAGGATTTCGGTCTGAAAATCATCAAGTGGTAGCTCTTTTTCTCTAGTTGCAAAGGTAAAGGCAGTGATGAATGGCATAAATTGTGGTTTGAGCCCACTCAAAAGGTAAGATATGAGATCTTGCTCTTCCACGGGTTTGCTTGCAGCAGAGAGTTGGTCGGAGAAAAGCTTGGCCTCTTCAATGTAAGAGAGGCAGTTTCGGTTCCCTTGTGATATGGTCTGAAGTTGTCGTTTGAGAAATGCCACACGAGACTGTGAAGTTGAGGAGAAGCGGGCTTGAAGTGCATCCCAAACCTGCTTGGAAGTCTCTAGATTGAGAACTGTGGAAACAAGTTTCTCAGTAATGGAGGCATAGAGCCAACAGAGAACGATGTTGTCCTTCTTGGACCAGCTGGAAAAGGCAGGATTCAATGATCCATCTGATAGAGTCTTGGCTGGAGCAGGGTTGGTGCCATCAACAAGACCAACCATGTCATGACTCTTTAAAAAAACAAGAAATTGGATCCGCCAGGTAAGATAATTGGGGCCATCTAATTTCAGGAATTGAGGAGTTTGAAGAGAAGAGGCCATTTGTGTTTTGGTGCGGAAGCAAGGAGTGCAGGGTTGTGTTTTGAGTGTAAGCCTTAGGGCTCTGATACCATGTAAAATCTCAACAAACTCAATAAATGATAGTGAAAAACCGAGAGGCCAACTTACCTTCTCTTCCTTCTTCATTTGATTTAAATAGAGAAGGTTACAGAGGGTTACAACTTTACAAAAGTTTAAACATGGAAATATATAAAATGGAAAAGCATAACACAAGTGAAAGAGGGAATTAAGGAGACGTTGATCACGCTGGTTCTTGAGGGAATTGAGTTGTTGCTGCAGATTTGGAATGTGCTGCAATTGTGGAATTATCTCCATGAATGACTGGTCTAACAGCTAACACGTCAAACATGTGAACTGGGTTATGAACTCCTATGAATTATATTTTATTTTCCAAAACTATATTTTATTTAACTATATGATAAAACAATATGATGTCAAAATAAAATATCAATCTAATACTAAGATGTTTTAAGAAATTAAACAACAAACGAAAATCAAAATATTTAATATCGCAACACGAGTGCTTTATCTTGTTGAGTTTAATGAGTATTTCTATCAAAATAAATTCATAATATAAAAAACAAAATTTGTAATAGAAACCGACACACATAAATTTTATTGAATAAAAAAAATACAAGACTACACGTATAAACCGACACAAACTCAATTTTTCCTTACACAAAAACATGTAATTCAAAGCTAATTTGATTTCAAAAAGAACTTAATTGCGCAAAAAAATATTAAGAATCACATTTAAAACTTTTTTAAAAAATTGCATTGTTGTAATTCATAGTAAAATAATATAAGAGGATATTTTGTATGATAAAACCATCATTCCTTTTTTGCTTTATGTATAAGATAAAATGATTGACTGCGAAGAGCTTCATGGCCTCAAAAAACAAACTATTTGAATGTTGAAAGCCTCAAACCTACAAAGACGAGCAAAATACAAGAATTTCTTTTATAATTGGTCAGACCTTTACAAACCTGATTGTATTTTGCAGGCTAAATAAATAATGTTGAGCACACAAAGCCATATGCTCATGTTTTCATATTATTTTGATGTTTTGATGTTAAAAATATTATTTTAAAAAATATACATTATTTTGATGCTTTTTAATTGAAAATTATTTTGAAAAAGCAATCACTGTAACACTTCCAAACCCTCAAAGAGAATCATCTTAAATTAACCAAGATTTATTTTAAATCTTTTTTCAATAAATCAAGATGATATTATCTTGATAATTTTCATTTAAAAAAAAAAACAAAAAGTTGAGAGCTGATTTTTATCTAATACCAACCTAACTTTTAACAATATCAAATCAATTTATTTTTTCTATGTTTTTAAAATCCAAATTGATCAAGGTTCTACTGATCCGGTACAAGTTTAATTACTAAGTTATATACTTTGGCATTTATATAATTATGTTAGATTCTGTTTGTTTTGCGTTTTAAAATTACTTTTGAAAAAATGATTTTTTTTTAATTTTTTTTCTTTATTGTTTATAATATTGTTAACATATTAATATCAAAATATTTTTTTAAAATAAAAAATTATCTTAATATATTTCTAAATAAATATTATTTTTAAAAAATAATTATTTCTACAATACCAAACCAAAACCAAGTTTTGGACATTGTTTATGGGCTCAAATGCATGTATCTTAGTCCCGATTAGTATTCTATAATTCTAGTTATTTTATGGAATGAGAATCCATTGCTTAACCAATGAAAATATAATTGGAAGAGAATTATATTTTCTAATTAGAAATATAATTGGAAATAAATTATTTTTTTTGGTGAGAAAATTAATATTTTGAC